>JAOWBW010000507.1:0-666639 GCA_026119855.1 Campanula takesimana | reverse complement strand
GAGTAAGAAACAAGCTTCAGTATCTGTCTCAACAACGAAGCAGCCGACTATATCGCTGCGGGAATTTTGTTGTTGTCAAATACTCTGGATGAAGCAGCAATTGGGTGGACTATGATATCATCGAAGAAAATTGTCCCATCTACTGCGACAATACATCAACAATTGCGGTTTCTGAAAATCCTGTCATGCACTCAAAGACCAAGCACATCGACATCAAATATCACTTCCTCAAAGACCACGTGGAAAAAGGCAATATTCATTTGGAACACGTGGGAACCGACTATCAATCGCCGACATTCTAACTAAAGCACTTGACGCGAAACGGTTCATGTTTTTGAGAGGTGAAATGGGTATGCTTGAACTCACTAAATTCAATATAGTTTTGTCAATACTAATGATTTTATGTTATGTTGAGTTATGAGTATATTATGTACAAATGATTAAATCAATTTTCAAAAGTTTCAAGGAAATTATGCGCCATCTATGCGCCTTACTAACTGCGCGCCCATCTCTCGTTTTCTGCGCGCACAATATCTGCGCGCCTATCAATTCATGCGCGCGCTCAACCATCTTTGCGCGCCTTGATGTGTAATGCGCCTTGATGAATAATGCGCCTAGATGAGTATGCGCCTTGCTGAAGTAATGCGCCTCTTCATGCGCGCATTAACTATTGCGGCTCAATCATTTCTCAAAATTCAATTTCAATGATTGAACGTAATAAATAACAAGTACCAGGTATGTTCATTCTGTTCATTTATTATAGGAATCTATGTCTTTTGACATTCCTTTAATTGTTCAAGGTACTTGTGCAATTAAAATTTTTCCTCGTTTTACGCTTTTCGAAAATTTTATTTCTGGGATATATTCTTGCACCCCAAACTTACACCAAAATAGATGTTTTTGGTGTTTGTGCAAAAATTAGTCAAATTGCTCATACACTTAAGGGAAAGTGGAGCAGTTTTTCAAAAACCTAAATGTCACATCATGACACTTTAGGTCATTCAGCCATTAATGCCCCTCAAATCCAAAATCCCTCATTAATGAATGTCCTTTTTGTCATGATGAGCCGCCATTTTCAAATCCCTCATAAATGCCATCCCTTCAACTTCTCATCTTTTTAAATTTTTGACTGTGTTTTTGCTTTATCAGTGCAAATTTTAAACCTAAACCTATAAAAACACATCATCACCTTCCTCTCTTCTCACCTACTCTATTTCTCTCTCTCTCATCTTCATTTTTCTTCTTCATTTTACATTCATATATATAAGTTTATGGGTCCTAAGAAAGCATCAACATCTACACAAGACGATATGGTATGAATTCTCAACCTTTAATCTCCTTATATTTCTGTTTTTTTTCGTCATTTCAGTGATGTTTTTCGTTTTTTAAAACCCGGATTCATTTTCTTTGATTTCTCTTGATTCGATGATCCGTTTTCTATATCGTTTGTTGGGTTGTGTTCTATTCTTGATTTCGAATCTTTTAAAACCAACATTTTAACGATCAATGCTCTGTTTGTTACAAATCTGAGTTTTTGTTTTCAAAATTTTTCAAAATTTTCGGCATTCTTTTGATCATTGTGCTTTCATTATTGATTTGTTCTTATTTTTGTTTGCATATTTAGATTCCTTGTCGTCATGCGGTCATTTTGATATATTATTTGTCTAGTTTGGTGAAGTTTCATGATTTTCGTGTTCTTGGTGTTCTTCGAGCATTCAAGGGTCGTTCTTCGTGTTCTTCGTCATTATGCATGTTTTGGTCTCTAAAAATTTTCTAACTTGTTTTCGAAAATTTGAACTTTTTGATTTTCATTTCTTTCATTTGAATGCTTGTTGTTTGTTTTTTCTTTCTAAGTAAAAATTTTCACGTCATGCGCCTATGTACTTCTTTATGCGCCTATTTTTTATGCACCTGAATATGCGCCTCTACTTGTATATGCGCTTAAATCATTCTGCGCCTAAAAACCTTATGCGCCTAACTTCGTACTTAGTCAAATTTCGTTGTTTTAATTTTTCCTTAGTATTCACATAGAACCATATTATGCGCCTTGTAACTCTATGCGCCTTCAATATTTTATGCGCCTAATTCAATCATGCGCCTTGATTCTCTATAATTTTGTGCGCCTGTTTCAATTATGCGCCTATATATTTCATACGCCTATGTTACTTTGATCATTTTATGTTTCTATGCGCCTATATCACTTCTAACATCAATCATTTTTTTTTTCCAGGACCTTGCAAATTTCAAACTTGAAGAAACTCTTGATCTATTGGAGTTATCTGGTGAAGTGATGGAAGAGAAATAATAGAGACTCTGCGCGTCGCTGGTCTGCTCCCTTTATTCACCATGGACCAAGATTTCTTCTCTGCGCTCCTCGTGGATGAGTTCTTCTCCACTGCTGTTCTAGTGGAAATTGACGTAAATGGGCGCACTCACTACCGGATTGAGGCGCGCGTTCAAAATGTTGACGTCCATATTTCATCATCTGTGATTCGACACTTGCTCGGTTTTCCATCTACCGGTGAAGATCGCATTATGGGCGCCCGATGACTTACTCAATTGATGATCAGAACAAGATGGCTGCCTCACTTCTAATATTCCCACGCTTCAAAACAATATCAAAAACACCGAAATTCGAGATGGTGGAGAACTCTGACTCACATCGCTCACTTGGTGGGAACTTCAATAGTGTTCAAAACTGGGAACGTAAACCGATTCACGGTTGAACAATGGGAATACACAGCTGCTATCATGGCCAAGGAGACGCTTCACTGGCTCATATTCTGTTTAAGACTCTGCGTGAGCAAATTGATAAATTTGTGAAGAACAAAAGTGATGGAAAGACCCGATTCCGCTCACACTGCCTTATTCTCACAAAACTTTTTCTAACTTACCCTGAGTTAGTTAAGTTTTTGAATGAGAATCCGGAGTACAAGATCAACGATGTTCCAATGTTTGGTAAAGCTAGTTTGGACCTCAAGAAGCGAAGGAAGAAGCCCACAAAGCGCGCAAAAGGAATCCAAATCAAGACTGTTGAAGGCTTAGTTGATGAAGACACTGAGTCAGATAATGCGCCAGTCCTTAAAAGCGCACCATTATTAAAGAGCGCAGTGAAAGCAAGCGCTAGACAAAGCGCAGATCCAGTGCCAGGCGCAGATAAAAGCAAAGGCAAACGGGTAGTTGATGACCCTACTCCTGCGCCTGTCAAACGCACTAGATTTGAAACTGATGATGAGCGAGATCTGAGGCTAGCGCAAGAAGCCAGCAGGCTTGAGGCTCAACGAAAAAGAGATGAAGACTTTCTAGCCAAACAAGCTGCTGAGTCAGAAAAGTTAGAGCGCATGAAAGGCGCCGGATCAAGCGCAGATATTGAGAAAGGGCCTTCTGTTTCCGCGCCTTCCCAGCGCGCTCCTTCTCAACGGCCCCACTCCTCGTGCGCCCTCATTCAAATTTCAACCTTCCAATATGTCAAGGGCACAACTCCTCTCTGATTTCTTCGGCGATGACATTTCAGACATTGAGGAACCCGTTCAGGGGGAGCAAGAGACCATCCCTCAGCGCACTCCTTCTCCAGTTGCGCCTCCACCTGGACCAGATCCGATCTCAACAGAAACTTTTGATGTTGAAACTGTTGAAATTGAAACTGAAGATGAATTTGAGTCTCCTACTCATTCACCTCCTCCTGCGCCTCCATCTCCTTCTGCGCCCCTTCAAGATTCTGCGCCCCTCAAGATGATGCGCCACTCTCTACCCCTGCGCCTCCTCCGTCTGCTCCTGATTTGAGCGAGGTACTTTCCATTCTTCATTCTTTACAGCAGGGGCAAGCCAATTTAGAGCAAGGACAGGCGCATATAAAGTCTCACTTTGAGCTTCTTACTTCCTTACTCACTGATCAATCTGAAGAGGTTGCTGCCATTAAGGGGGAGATGAACTCTCTCAAGGCCAACTTTCTGCTCCTTCTCCTCCTCCAGCGCAGACTCAGGTTCAAGCTCATACTGACCAAGCGCAAACCACCGCTTCTGCGCCTACGTTCATACCTCAATCTGCTGCGTCTCAATCAAATATGAATGTGCTTGTATCTAAGTTGGATGTCCTGAAAGAGTTGGTCGTCACTCATTTCACTGCTGCTCACTCAAGCTCTGACAGACGCGCTGAACATATTTCTTCAGATATTATCACGGCTCAAAATGCCATTGAAGCTCACATTCAAATCCTGGAAGAAAACATTTCACAGCAGCAGCAGATCACTCAGCGTTCCATTGATGAATACCAAAACATCAATGTGAATCACTTGAGTTATATTAGAGACGGTATTACTGCTACTCACTCCAGTGTCACGGACACTCAAGGGTTAGCGAACCGTAGTCATCAGCTCGCAAAGCAATTCAGCGTTCTGTTTTAGAGATCGTTGAAGGATTGAAGGAAGATGATGCGCCTCCCAACCCTTAGCTTCTATTATTTTTTTTGTAAATTTTTAGAATCTTTTGTAATAGAACAATCTCTTTTGTGATAGTGATTTTGTGCTTACTTGTTTTAGCATCTTTTGTTTTTGTTCTATTCAAAACTTGTAACTTGTAACTTGTAACTCTTACACCCCAAGTTTTAATGAGAACAATGCATCACTCATTATCAAACCTTGTTCACTCAAACTCCTTGTTTGTAGAACAATAAATATTGTTTAAATTCATAATGCATCATATTGAATTGTTTCATAACTTTCATGCATTAAGTTTAAACTTGGTTTAAACACATTTCAAAACTAAAAATCATATATCATCTTGAATGTGTTAAACTGTTGTTTCTATCTTTCCATATGTAACTCTTTATTCTTATTGGAATAGATTAGGAATCTATATTTTGGACTAGTGTGTACATTAACTTGAGACATGAATTACCAATTTCATTCATTTGGACATGTTTTTATCAAGTATAATGTTTGTCCTTGATATAGTAGGTAATGGCATCAATCAAATAGGGGAGATTGTGGGGTATGCCCACATATATCTCAGTTTTAATGTATTAGGATTTATTAGATTTGATTGATCCATCACCTAAGTTTTATTTCATGGACTTTAGACCCACATGTAAGAAGTATTTATACTTCATTTTTAGGTTGTCCATTATTATAGAATAGGCTTAGAAATAGGGCAAGAAGATCAAGTTTCAAGAAAAATCACTCAGTGAGTTTGAGCCGCGCTTATGCGCCTCCTGCGCCACGCGCCATGCGCCTCTTCACTCGCGCCTTGCGCCATTTAGAGCGCGCGCATAAGGATTTCTTCATAAGCTTACGCGCCTCTGCGCCCCTTGTTTTAAGCGCACGTTTACTGTGCGCCTATTGGCTAAATGCGCCTCTTGGCTCAAACGCGCCTCAAAGTGTTTATTCAAACACTCAGTGATTTATTGAAGACTCGAAGACTTGAAAAGAATTCAAAATTACGCCAATGATCCAACGGTGGTTAAAAGATGCATATGCGCCTAATCTGTTGACACGCGTCCATAACGGTCACTTTTATGTTGAGTGTCAAAATGGCCATAATATATGCATGCTCCAATCAACGAACGACAGCTCATCTTATCCACAAGGATTTCCAAACGGCTAGTTTTTGAAGTTCACTATAAATACCCCATAACTTCAACATTTTGAAGTTGCTGAGTTTTGCTAAGAATTTCAAGAATTTCTCTCTCAAAGCATTTGTTGAAGATTTGAAGATTGCCTTCGTTTTTCCAGATTTCTCAAGAACATCTTCATACCTTCATCCTTAGCCCAGATCTTCAAAGCCTTAACACTTTAGTTTCTTGTGCTCTCCATCTCAAAGATCTAAAGAGCCTTGATTCTAAGAACACACACGCACCTCTTTAAGATTAATCATTTAGATTCATCTTTTAGAGATACACCGGTTATTGTTTTGGATTTGTTCTTTCATAGTAATAGATCTTGAGTTAGTGTATAAGCTCAAACATTGTAATTTGTAACACTCACTCATTATAGAAGATCTCGATTAGAAATCCAAGACTAACCATCTTGGTAGAGGACGTAGATCTTTCATTGATCGAACCTCTCCAAATAGCTTGTGTTATTATCTTGTCATTTCTTTCAAGTTATTATTTTCACTCACTATTTGCTTGTTTACTCATTGTAGATTGATTGAACTGAATTGTGTTGTGTTTGTTTTATCATTTGCCTTAGTTCCTTATTTCACTCACTTTGAGCCAAAATACTTAGTGTGTGTGTTGCGCTCCCTTTATCACTTTGCGCCTACTTTCATTACTAAATTCCGCTGTGCATTTCACTCACTCACTTAGGCGCATTTCATAACGCTTACTTGATAAAGTGCGCATTCGCAATTGAGTTTTTCAAGGGTACGAAAAGAATTTTAAAACAGCTATTCACCCCCCCCTCTAGCTATTTTTCATACCCTTGTTGCCCTTTGGGACCAACACGTGAATTCAACTATAAACCAATACCATCAAACAACACCTCAACGAGATTATAACTCGGAGACTAGAAACAAATGCGGAAGCAAGAACAACTTATTAACAAAAATACCCAAAGTACAACCGTATATACAAACACTGAACAACTACGAACCCACAATAAAATACATAAAGGCTCCGAAGAGCAACTATCCCAATTACGATCAACCTGCTCAGAAGATTCCCGCTACAATGGACCTCACAACGCTACCACTTGCTTTCCTGGGGGGGGGGGTTAAGGAAAAACAATTTGAAACAAGAAACGGGGTGAGATAAAATCTCAGTAAGTTACTAATGCATCTACATGGCATAATATCATGGAAATCAACGATATAACTGAACAAGTAAATCACATAACAACAAATGAGAAAGTTCCCTATCGCCAACTGTCCCATACCAGTTGGAAATAACGACTAACTCATCATGCAGCACATAAGACTGAAATAAACACTCATAGGTGGATACATAGCCAAGGTTTCACCCAACTGAAAGAACCAAATAAAGGTCGCTATGCAGCTTCAATAATCAACATCTTCATAGTAGCATGAGAGCTTGAAGAGAAAACCCCGGTCAGAAGCGACCAATCAACCCATCAATCAAACAACCATCTTCATAGTAGCATAAAAGCTGAAGAGAAACCCGGTACCGGAACCAATAACAATGAGAGTGTCACAAAGGACAAGAACCATGACACAAAGTCATGCTCGGTAGCTAGATACATTCCCAAAAGAAGCTAACTTATCCTTTCCAAGGCCAATCTGGAAAAGGGGTATAGAAGGGGGCAAAACAATGGTCAACATTATAATGGACTTGGCTTTGCCATTATAATCTTTCCCATCACCCGAAGCAACAAATATGCCAGCTGGGCTTTCAAATAAATGCTAAGTAATAAATACTAGCTTAATTAAACAACTCAGGGTTCCAAAGTAGGGAACCATACCAATTAATCACCATAAAGATGCAACGGTTACTCATGAAGAGTTTAACAACGATAACAAGAGTTTCTCATGAAGAGCACAACAACGATAAACGGAACTTCTCATAAAGAGCACAACAATGATAAACAGAATTGCTCATAAGGAGCTCAACAACAATGATTATTAGAATACGATAATTTCATAAATAGGAACCATACCAGATACATTCCAAAGATGATACCCACAAGTTAATCATAAAGAGCACAACCCAAACGGTCGCTCACCAATGGCACAATGACTATTACCAAAATGACCCAAAACATTTACTCATAAAGATATACTAGGACTATGAACTCAACCATCTCATCACACCTGGAATTCCAAAGTAGGAAATCAGAATGAATACACCTTAAGGTTAATCAAACTGTAAGTACCCAATTGCCAATTCACGCTTTACCTCCGTCCATAACGAACCAATTCTAAACACCCCAAACGAATCCAAAGGTTACCCTTATTAGAACATGATCACGACCGGACTAAACCCTACACTTTGGTGTTCAATAACCACCCTCTAGGTACTATAGGACATCGCCTAAAACCTAGACCAAGTCTTACTCGAAAATCAATTCGATTGGAACAATCACGAATACATCATAAGATGCCCAAACATTCCCAAACAATACTTGATCAAATTACATAACATCATTGTTCACAAAGGAACCAATTTCAATCACTAAAGAGTTCCACGGTGCCCAACTAAGTCAACTAGAATAGTACTACGGAACCTAGACCGAGACTACACATTGATCTTAACCCTCAACTAAAAGACAACCATTATTATCTGTAACCATGCTTCCAATATAACCATTTCATAGTACTCGAAAATAGCTTTCCAACGATAGTTTACACGCCTAAAACGGAGTCCGTACGAAGAAGTTATGGTCTCCGGAAGATTGAACGTAAAACGGACAAATTTTATAAAGTTTCGGCCGGACATTATGAAAAATCCCTGTTTTAGCTCCTAATTTCACTCATTTCATTCTAAAACTTAGGAGTACCTATATATACTTCTATCCTAACATTTAAAGACAAGAAAACTTAGTTCATGTGCCTCTAAAACCCAAATAACTCCAAAATTATGAAAGAACATAAAACTAATTTCACAACACAACTTAATTGCAAAGGACCCAATTCTATCACTAGAGTGTACTACAATGTTCGCTAAGGTCGACTAGAAGGACACCCAAGACTTAGACCAAAACGCATTCTTCAATCACACAAAATAACAAATGACAACCTTCAGATGTTCTGTGTGGCCGCCCACTAGGGTCTGTGCGGTCGCCCAAAAGGCCATCAAACAAGAACAAAACTTTTCAGATAGATGTGCGGTCGCCCACCATATTTTGGGCGGTCGCCCAACTCTCTGGTCTGCCGGAAATCGGGATGGATGAACTGGGTTCTTCCATTTTCAACCCAAACCAAAACTAAACCAAAATCCAACACTCCTAACTAGCATACTAAGGTACTAGAGCAACTTATGGGTCTAAAAGAACTCATATAACAACCAAAATCAAGATTAAATCCCAACATTCAACAAAATCACCATTTTTAATCAAAACCCAAAATAAATTCCAAATAAATTCTAAACTCAACCAAACTTCAAATATAACACATCAAGCATTATATAAACATGATATGAACATTTTAGCATAAAAATGGGGGAAAAGCAACTTACTTGAATTTTCTTAAAGTTGCCGGAACTCGAATATTTTTGGCTTCCTACGATCCTATCGACGATCCAAACAAGATTCATGTTTTAAGAAATGAGAAATAACAAGAGGAAGAGGAAGAAAATGAAGAGAGAAGGAGGAAAGAAAACTTACCCTTTTCTTTTGGGGAGAGAGAGAGGAATGAGTTGGGAGGAGGTGGAGTGAGTGAGGGAGAAGGGAAGGAGTAGAGAAGGAGTAGGGAGTTATTTAAAAAGTTACATCTAGGCCCCTCCCTTTCTACTAACACAATACTACACTCCCTGCTAACAATTAAGACCCAACAATATTACACTAGCCCGAATGACTCAAATAAGATGCTAAGCATAATTATGATGAACATAAAATGCACACATAAATATTTAAATAAATAATAATTTAAATAAATAAATAAGCAAATAAATAAATAATAATTATTTATTACTAATAAAATAGAGCCTAGTTTTCGGGTCGTGACATCCCAATACTCGACTGAAAACTGTTATTATAAGAAAATTCCACAAGAGGCAAATGAATATCCCAGGAATCTGAGAAATCAACTGAACAAGACCTCAACATATCCTCAAGAATCTGAATGGTTCTTTCTGACTGGCCATCTGTTTGAGGATGAAAAGCAGTACTGAATCTCAACTCTGAACCCAAAGCCTTCTGAAATGCTTGCCAAAACCGAGAAGTGAATCTAGGATCACGATCAGAAACAATGCTAACTGGAACTCCATGCAACTTCACTATCTCATTAATATACAACGTAGCAAGCCTTTTCATAGAATAACCCATCTCAATAGGTAAGAAGTAAGAATACTTTGTCAATCTGTCTACGATCACCCAAACTGCATCATGCCTTCTTTGAGTACGAGGTAACCCTGACACAAAATCCATAGTAACATATTCCCATTTCCATTCCGGTATCTTTAAAGGTTGAAGCAAACCTGAGGATCTCTGATTTTCAGCTTTCACTTGTTGACAAGTTAAACACTTTGACACATAATCAGCTATCTCCCGCTTCATGTTGTTCCACCAGAAATGTTGCTTCAAATCTTGATACATTTTAGTACTCTCGGGATGAATAGTATACCTCGACTTATGGCCTTCCTCGAGAACTTGAAGTTTAATCCCATCAACATTAGGCACACACAATCTACCTCTAAAAGTCAATACCCCTTCAGAGCTGAGAAGAAAGTCTTCAAATCTTCCATCTTTGATTTTACCCATTATCTTCATTAACTCGGGGTCATCTTTCTGAGCATCTCTGATTTGTTGAATTAAGGTTGGTAATACTCTGATATTCGCAAATATAGCCCCATGTCTCGACTCATAAGGACCCAATCACGAGCATCTTCCAACATCTTCCATTCTCGCACCATCAATAAAGCTACATAAGACTTCCGGCTAATAGCATCAGCTACCACATTCGCCTTGCCCGGATGATAAGAAAAGGTACAATCATAATCCTTCAACAGCTCCATCCATCTTCGTTGTCTATTGTTCAACTCTTTCTGGGAGAAAAGATATTTCAAACTCTGATGATATGTGAAAATCTCAAACTTTGCTCCATATAGATAATACTTCCATTTGTGTAACGCAAAAACAATAGCTGCAAGATCCATGTCATGGGTCGGATAATTCTGCTCACTAGGAGTTAACTTCCTTGAAGCATACGCAATTACCTTCCCACTCTGCATTAAAAGACACCCTAAGCCTTCTTTTGAAACATCACTATAAATTACCAAGTCATCATTCCCATTAGGCAGTGCAAGAATAGGAGCGGTGGTCAACCTCTTCTTTAACTCCTCACAACTGACTTGATATTTATCATCCCACACATATGGCACATTCTTTCGAGTCAACTTAGTCAATGGTGTAGCAATCTTAGAAAACCCCTCAATGAATCTTCTGTAGTACCCAGCTAACCCTAAGAAACTTCGAATTTCAGTGACTGATTCTGGCCTCTTCCAATTCACAATGGCTTCAATTTTTGATGGATCAACCGATATACCTCTATTAGAAACCACATGTCCCAGAAAAGAAATTTCATCAAGCCAAAAAGCACACTTACTGAATTTTGCAAACAACTACTTCTCCCGAAGAAGAGATAGAACCATTCGCAAGTGTTGCTCATGTTCTTCTCGAGACTTAGAATAAACCAGGATGTCATAAATATACACAACCACAAAAGAATCAAGATAAGGCTTGAAAACCCGATTCATCATATCCATGAAAACAGCTGGAGCATTTGTTAACCCGAAAGGCATAACAAGAAACTCATAAAGACCATACCTACTACGGAAATCAGTCTTAGAAATGTCTTCTGAGTGAATCTTCAACTGATGATACCCACTCCTCAAATCAAGCTTCGAAAAGACAACTGACCCTTGGAGTTTATCAAATAAATCATCAATGTGAGGCAAAGGATATTTGTTCTTTACAGTCACCTGATTCAGTTTTCTATAGTCGATGCATAGTCTCAAAGACCCATCATTCTTCTTTACAAAACAACACAGGAGCTCCCCACGGTGATACACTGGGTCGGATGAAACCCCTATCAAGCAACTCTTGCAATTGAACTTTCAACTCCTTTAATTCAGCTGGAGCCATTCTGTAAGGTGACTCAGATATCGGGGTAGTACCTGGAAGTAAGTCAATACAAAACTCGATCTCCCTATCAGGAGGCATAGAATACTCAGTAGAGAACACATCAGGAAAATCTTTCACAATATGCACATCCTCTACTTCAGGCAACTTTTTAGTAGTATCCAGAACACTGGCCAAATACCCCGAACAACCACGATGCAACAACTTTTTAGCTTTCACATAAGAAATAATACGAACTCCCTTAACCAAAGGAGCAGCCTCAAAAGTAAATTCAGGCACATCAGGAATAGAAAATGTAACCACCTTTTTATAACAATCAACTGAAGCATGGTATTTACTCAACCAATCCATTCCCAAGATAATATCAAAATCTTGTAATGGCAAAACAACTAAATCAGCAAATAAAACATGCTCCCAAATATGCACATCACAACCACATAATACCTTATTAGTCACCAAACACTCCCCTATAGGAGTAGACACCTCTAACACATAAGGTAGAGATTCAGAAGAAACATGCAATCGAGAAACAAAATGCATAGACACATAAGAATGCGAAGAGCCAGGGTCTATAAGTGCACGTGCCCTCAAACTAGACACATAAATTATACCTCCTATCACATTAGAAGAATCTGAAGCCTGCTGTTGGTTGATAGCAAAAACACGACCTTGCACTTTAGGCTTCCCTGAGGCATCCCTCTTCTGACCCTGAGATGATCCTGCTCCACTCCCATATGGTACAATCCTTGCTCGTGGACAATCCCTCTGAAAATGGCCAAGCTGACCATAATTCAAACACTTTCCCTGCTTCTTCCAACATTGCTCTTCAGAATGCCCTTCCTTCTGATAGTAATTATATATTCTTCTACCTTGATTTCCCGGGGTGTTACCTTGATTCCTGGTAATTGGTTGCCCCTGCAGTTGCCCTCTAAATTGTGATGGTGTTCCTTGACCTCCTCGATTATCACCACGCTGTGGTTGAGGTCTTCCTTGCCTTCCTGTACCTGTCAATTCAACTTTCCTCTTATGCTCTTATATATCATGCTCCACCTGATATGCTCTATCAACAGCATCTTGAAAATCTTGCAACTTGTGGGATACTAGTTGACTTCGGATCACAGTTCTCAATCCCTTTACAAATCGCATAGCTTTCCTCTCCTCAGTTTCCACTAAGTGAGTACAGTACCTGGATAACTCCGTGAATTTGGATGTATACTGAGCCACAGACATAGTATTCTGCTCCAAGTTAAGAAACTTCATTTCCTTCTTGTCTTGATCTACCCGAGGAATGAAATGTTCCTTGAACTTCTTCAGAAAATTCTCCCAAGTATAGGGTACATGATTCTCATCCCAATTAGTTTTCAAAGCTCTCCACCAGTGCTCAGCAGCTCCACTCAATTTATAGGTAGCAAACCTGACTTGTTCTTCATCAGAACATCTGAGAACATCAAATATTTTCTCCATCGACTCTATCCACCTCTCGACCTTTGTTACCTCTGGTTCTCCTTCATAACCGATTGGTTTCATCTTCAGGAACTGTTCTAACCCATATCTCGGAGGTGCTTGTTCTCCTCCTTGCCTTTGATCATTAAGAGTTTTCATGGCTGCTTCAAACATCCCTTGAAACATGATTCAGGCCTCTTCTCTGGCATCCCCTTGCCCTGAAGAACCAGCCTGATCTCCTTCAGTCTCAACCATTTTCAATAAGTACCTGCATAAGACACTCAACGTTACTCACTCTATACACAACTACCCTCCTAGGTCACTTAGTCATTCTAGACCATCTACAACCTAGCTCTGATACCAACTGTCGCGCCCCAGACCCGTGGTCCTACTTGGCCCCACGTTCGGGACACGAGCGGAAGACGTCATAAAACATTTTAGGAAAATTTTTCGAAATGTCCTTTCATAAAAGTTTCATATAACCAAACACATTTACTTGAAACTTGATTGCATTTCACACAAACAAACTTTCACAACCCAAAGTACTTAGCCATAAGGCTTACACACTTTACTTACAAATTTACAAATCACCGACATGTTCCAAAAATAGGTGATACAAAGATGAAGTCACGGGTACATGTTAGGCCCAATTGGTAGGAAAATAGGCTAGAGGGGGAGGGGGTGAATAGCCTTTTTAAAACTTTTACCAAGAAACACTTTTAAATGCAAAGTCACTTATCAGTTTGCAAACTATTATCAGTAAGCGCAGCGGAGAAGATATGACTTGTTTTAACTCACACAAAATCAGTTTATAAAAAGGTTTTGAGAGCTTGGTTTAAACACAAAGTAGTTTCTAAATGTTCAATGCAGTTTCAAGAGATTGGTCAATGGAAATGAAGTTGTGTCAGTAAGAACAGTAATGATTTGCCGGTGATAGAGTTCCAACCGGCAAGGAGAGTAAGTAACAGAGGACACAGAGATTTGGAGAGGTTCACAGTGTAAATACTGCTACGTCCTCTACCAAGTTTGGTCAGAACTTTGATTTAGGTTAAGAGCACTATTAAATATCCCTAGTCTATTACAAGAGCGGCTTTGCCGGATACAAAGACTAAATTCTAGAGATAGTTTAATGAATCGTAAAGCAAATATCTGACCAAGTGTATTTGAGCGGCAAGTTCAAAAGAACTTATCTCACTTAGGTGGGTGTGTGAAAACTCAGACAACGTATTCCTTAAAATAATCTAGTTCGGGAATACTAACAGTGTTGTAGAGTTTGTGCACAAGTGTATGTCCTATTAAATGATCTAATGATTATCTGGACAAGGAATGTTTGAGCTTCAATGAATGCTGCAAACAACCAACTCTCTTCAATGCACTAAAATCACCAACCTTCTTCAATGCACTAAGTCCTCTATTTATAGGAGGAGTTAATGTCTTAGCTTGTTGAAGAAGGATAACATTTGAATTTCCAGCTGGGTAGGTGAGGAGCATTTAATGCAGTATCCTTGGCATTAATGGCGAAGATACGCGTGCCTTAAAAGTCTGATGGGTAAAGACCCCTTTGTCTCAACCGGTTACCTGCAAAAGCAAGTAGAGACAGAGTATAGCTACAAGTAGCTATGTGTCAGACGGCGTAGAAATCATTACAGAGCAGGTAAACTACTTTATGATAAAACAGTATAGAGACAATCAGCAAGGTTGACTTTAATGAAATGATGTCACCTGACTGACGGTGCAGACTGTCTATTATATCGGCATGTTGTGAATGGAGTTGATTGGCAACTTCTTAAATAAGTTGATCGGCAACTTCTGTAGCAAGTTGATCGGCAACTTGTCGCATGTTAAGAATAGAGTTGATCGGCAACTTGTTTACTGGTCTGCTGATTTTGCTTCCTCTTGCTGGTTTGTCTTGTTGAGGATTTGAAATACACCTGTGCTGGTCACAAAGGATCCAAAGGGTACCTAAAAAGGTTCTAATAAAATTGGGGGACCCTAAGTGTAGACATGATTGGGATTAAGTAATTCTTGGACCTAGGTATCTATTTGAACAACAATCTCCTCCTAATTACTTAAGTCCAATCACCCTTAAAGCTAAAGACATCTCTTATCTTAGGGAAAAGATTTCTAAGGATATCTAGGTATAACCAAATCCTAAGGTAAGTCACACTGGATGTCTAATGCAAAAGGTGGATTCACCAAAATAAATGGTGAAGCCGGTTCAAGGAATCGGCAAGAGTGATGATCTGCAAAAGGAAATAGCACAGAATAATGCAGATAACAACACAAATATAAGAAAAACATATTAGCACAGTAAAAATTTTTTAAGCAAAGAAATTTGTCTGTGAAGGTCTTCAATAAGATATCTACATCATAGGCTATGTGACTCAAGGATCAGCAGCTGGAGGATCAGAAATCTTGGGATCTGCTGCTGGAGTTGAGTCCTTTGTAGATTCAGTCTTCCTAGCCTTCTTTCTTGCTTTTTCTTCTTTTCTTTCAGCTTTCCTCTTTGCTTTGCTCTGTCTTCTCTGCGCACTTTCCAATCTTTCAGACAGCATCTTGTTGTTGGCTTCAAGAGCAGCTATCTTCAGATTAGCTTCGGCAAGAGCAGCTTTGGTCTTAGATAATTCTTCTTCAAGTCTTCCCATATCTCTTATCTGCAGCCTCTGATTAATCAGCAAGGAGATCTTTCAATTCTTTGACCAGAGTATTCTCCTCCTCCTGATTGGACTTACGTAGACGCTTAACTAGGTCTTTGTGAACATCCTTAACCAGGTCACCAACAGAAAGAGCCATATCACCAATATCAGCACGAGTGGCAGGCACTTGCTGATTTGTGAAATCGCCTTCACTAAACTTCAAATACTCATACAGACTGTTGACGATGGTCGGCTGGAAAATACTGGCAGACGTCGGGAGCACTATTGAAGGGATAAAATCTTCATTATTCAGATCAGCATCTTCAATAAGCACGTCATCAGTCATCATCTCATCATCAGAGGAGATCAAGATCGGCTCAGAGGGAGAAGGAGGAACAGGAGCAGCAGGAATGAGTAAGAACCATTGAAGGGCAGCATCATCAGCAGAAGAGAAGAAATCGGCAGGGACAAAAGTTGAGACAATGAGATCATCAGAATCATCGGCACGAAAGATCGGCAAGGGAAAAGCTGGATGAACTATAACAGCACGATCAGTCGGCAGATGAAACATACCACCGTCTTCAAGTGAAAGGAAGGTAGCCAAGATTAAGTTCAAATAAGCACGACCTTCAAGAATCATAGTCATTAACCCGGCATTCATCAGCCTTGAGGTATAGACTAGATGATCGGCACGCTGACGAGGATGGAATAATGGCAGAGTCATAGCCAAAGCGGCAGACTTGATCAAATAAAGAAGGCCACGAGGATTGGTATGCCTAACTTCAATGATGTCAGTCAGCAGATCATTGATCATCAAGCAGCTTCTCATCCATCCATTTGTCGTAATGCACACTTCAGTTGGAGAAGGACCGGGAAGGGTAGATTCACCTCTAATCTTTATCTGTCCTGGTCTAGATCGAATTGGATCATAGGCCACTTTCTTCTTAAGTCTAGAAATCCGAGGAGTCTTTCCCTTTGTACGAACAATGTCATCATCATTGAGAATCCAGGGAAGATAGATTGGACTATCACTGGTAGAATCTCCTGGAGAGAATTTATGCTTGGTGACATGAGGGTGGTCTTTGCCGAATGGGAGTGGACATTTGCCTAAGGTATACTTGAAGGATAACCTTGGATGAACAGTGAAGAGAGGCTGTCCAAATTTGTTGGAGGGGATAGATGCATTGGAAGTGTACCAGTTTGAGCACATCATATCCTTCCCATTGAGAAAATAATCATAGTTGGGTGGTGGAGAAGTATCAACAGCATCAGGATCAACAAAGGCTTGTTCTCCAACCACCATGTAATCAGCAGGATCTATCTCATCGGCATGATCTACATCGGCACGAGCAGCAGCAGGACCAGCTTCATCAGCATGATCTACATCGGCATGAGCAGCAGCAGGAGCTGGCAAGAGAGGGGTGATAACAGACGGCAAGCTGAACAAAGGATGTAGAAGAATCTCTTCAAACTGTAGACTAGCAGCAATGTCAGCATCCAGATTAGGAGTACTATCATCAGCACCTCCTCCCAACTCCACAATCTCCTTGATCCCAGTAGGAGGAACAATCTGTATTTCAGGGGTGACTGATATTAACTGAGTGTCTGTAGTTTTCTCAGTAAGATGAGTGTCACCAGTTGTCTCATTAGTCACTTTTTCAGCAAGTTCTCCTCCTGAAACAGATACATCCAATTGTTGAGTGTCCATAGTTGTCTCAACTGGAGCAGGAAGGTCCGCAGATAGACCCATCAGAGGTTGAGTGTCTGAAGTTTGCTCAACATGAAATTCCACTATATCTTTGATAGAATCATCGGCATGCCTTCCTTCAACACTACTATCACCCTCAAATACAGATTCTGCAAAGACTTCAGCAGTGGAAGCTTTAGTCATGACAGTTCTGATTGGCATATTGTCACTATCTGTTGTAAGTGAAGTGGAAGGAGAGTCAGTAGTAGCTTTGTGAGCACAAACCAAATCACCATACAAATCAGCACCATCATCATTATCAGCATCCGAATCACTGTCAGCAGAATCACCATCGGCAGAATCATCTGAACCATCGGCAACTAAGGAATTATCAGCAGCATCTACATCAGATAAAGTCTTGCTGCTGCTGGGAGAAGGAGCTTGAGCAGATGGATCGGAAAGATTTTCGGCAGGTATGCGATCGGCATCTTGCTTCAGCAGAAATTCATTGGATTTGTCAATCAAGTCCATAGTGACTTTCTTGACTGATCTGAAGAAGTGTACATTGAGAGGACTGTCAGCAGGAGCCTCATCATCATTGTAGGTCAGAAGATCTTCATTATTCTCCATTCTGCCTATCTGATAAGGATCAAACTCTGTGAATTGAGAGAGCTGATTGAAAGTCCTGGCGTAGATAATCCATACATCCTGAACCATCATATCTTGTCTAATTCTGTCTTGAAGGAGATAGATCTGGTTCCAGGAAAGTGGTAGGAATTCAAAATACCGACCAAAATTGAGTTTTAGTTCAGCCTCTTTCAACTGCTTGAACTTTGATAGAGGGACAAACTTCTCTTTCCACATATCAGTGCGTCTGTCCAAACTCTTTTGATCAACATAATCAGCAGGATTTCCGGGAGAGACAGTGTCTTTCATCTCTTCATGAAACTGAAGAAGACGACGAATAAAGGGAGGCAGATGGTCAATCGGAAAGACCCATTTCTTGTTCAAGACCTTGTTGGTGAAGGACCAAGGATTCTTGTAGAAGGTGTGGAAAGTTGGGTTTCTGATTGGAGCGCATTTCCTAGGAGTCTGAGACTTGAGCTTCTCAATGACATCCTCAATACTTTTGCCATCGGCAAAGTCATCAGTGAATTCTTCATCAGGAATTTCAACCTTGACAGCAGGATCGGTAGTTAGGGAAGCACCGGCAAGATGAGCAGGGGCAAACCTAATTAGCTTGGCTCTTGGATCAGCAGGAGGAATAGTGGAAGAAGGAACTTCATCGGCAAGCTTCACCTTCTTTATCACCACTTGATCGGCAACCTTTACCAGTTTCCTTTTCTTTGGAGCACCAGGAGTAGAATCGGCAAGAATCCTATCAGTTGAAGGAGCAGGAGTAGAGACTACTGCTGATTGAGAAGCAACTGAAGGAATGGTCTTTGCCTTTTTCTTCCTCTGAGTCACAACAGGTGCAGGAGCAACAGAGGGGGCATCGGCACTGGAAGCATTCTTTGAAATCCTTTTCCAATCCTTAGCATCAAAGAACTTCAACCTATTGAAAGGCAAGCTGGATGGAAAGCGATCGGCAGCCACTACATTGGCATTTCTCCTCAGAATCATACTTATCAACAGATAATGGCATCCTTTTCCAGGATTGGCCTTGTTCTTCAATCTGTCAGAAGCCCACTTATCAGCAGCCGTAGCGATAATCCTGAATATGTAGGCACACCAGTTGAACTCAATCTGCAGAACAATGGCGGCCATAGCTTCAAACTGCACATCAGTGATATTGCTGTGGGATCCAGATCGGCAAATGAGACATCTATCAACTATCTCAGCCAAAGCATAGTATCTTCGGGGATAGTGAATCTTCAGATGATTAGTGCCACTAAGCCTTGTGCCAGCACCTCTCATGATAATCCAAGCCCTATCCAGTTCCTGCTCATCAACTAGAGCACTCAACCCTTCATTCCTAAGATTGGGAAAAACTTCAGAGATAGAAGAGGGAGTAAGAGAGATCTGCACGCCCAAAACAGTAGAATTGATGGAGACGATAACGGAGGAGTCAGCACGAGAGCGGACAACAGAAGAGTTGGAGAAGAATTCTTTGACAAGATCCACAAATACTGAACTAACTCCTGATGGAGTGATGAACGAATCAAGCAAGGACCCAATAAGAAGATTCTTCAAGAAAACCCCGTCGGCTTCGTCGTTGAAGTAGTCGGAGTCAACATAGCCTCCGTAGATATCTTTTTCACCGGACATTGTCTGCAAAATTACTCAAACAACTCTCAATGTTAGAAATAAAGACAAATCAAACCATAAATGATTAGAAATGAGCAGAGTATAAACATTAACACTTACCAGATTATGAATAGATGAACAAATAAAACGATGAACTGATAATCTGGAAAGAGGAGAGATAGAGAGAAAAAAAATGGCGGAGAAAAAGCTTAATGGAATTTTGAAAGGCGTTATATATGTTATGGTGGAGAGAGAGAATATGAGAGGGCAAGGGAGAGAAATAACTGTACCTATAATCTCGGAGAACGTGCGCACGCAAAAATTAATGCGCACACAAATCAGTAAGGTGAACAGTTAAAAGTAAGAGGGAGAAAGGGTAAATTAGTCAAAAATAAAATAGAATTGATGATGACCTGTTTACCTGCTGATGTATCGCATTAAATGGAATACATCTTGACACGATTTTGGATAAGAAAGGTACACACACGTGTCAGGGAGATGGTGTGACCGATGTACCTTTGATTTGATTGCTTACGTCATGTGTCAGGAATCTTAACTTTTGCAGAGACGTGCTGATTTGATTTTATCAATCGACAAGATAGCTTAAATCGGCAAAATGATTGAATCGGTAAGATATTGAATCGGCAAGATATATAGATAGAATCGGCAAGATGATTTTGACAAAATTTTGATCGGCAAGATTTTGTCGGCATGTTCGTGGTCAGCAAGATAATTGATGCTCTACTGATTTGATCGGCAGACTAACACAAGTAGCAAAGTTAGCACAGTTTTAACCATAAAAATCAATCATACCTAATTCACCTCTGAGGAATTCAAATCTTTTCTGATCCAAGGGCTTTGTTAGTATGTCTGCTCTTTGGAAATCGGTATGGACTTTGAGCAGCACAACATTCCCTTTTTCAACATGTTCCTTCAGGAAGTGGTATTTGATGTCTATGTGCTTGGTTTTGGAATGCATGACCGGATTGTTTGATACTGAAATTGCTGATTGGTTGTCACAATAGATGGGACAAATTTGAGATGGTACTTCATAGTCAACCAGCTGCTGCTTCATCCATAGAATCTGTGAACAGCAACTGCCGGCAGCTATGTACTCAGCTTCAGTAGTGGAAGTGGAAATTGATGCTTGCTTCTTACAGGACCAAAACACCAATCTATCACCAAGAAATTGGCATGTTCCACTTGTACTCTTTCTGGTCACCCTACAAGCTGCAAAGTCTACATCTGAATAACCTATAAGATTGAAAGATGAATCTCTTGCATACCATAATCCAAGGTCAGCAGTGCCACATAAATATTTAATAATACGTTTTACAGCCTGCAGATGGGATTCCCTAGGGTCAGCTTGAAACCTGGCACAAACACAAACAGCAAACATAATATCTGGTCTACTGGCAGTAAGATAGAGGAGTGAGCCGATCATACCTCGGTAGACAGTCATGTCTACTTTCTTACCAGACTCATCCTTATCTAAATGAATGTTAGTGCCCATCGGTGTGCTTTGAGAGTGAGCATTGTCAAATCCAAACTTCTTGATAAGTTCTTTGGCATACTTGGCTTGACTGATGAATATTCCTTCATGGGTTTGTTTGACTTGAAGTCCAAGGAAATATGTTAGTTCACCCATCATGCTCATCTCGAACTTGCTCTGCATCAGTTTCTCAAATCTCTTGCAAAGTGATTCATTAGTGGAACCAAAAATAATATCATCGACATAAATTTGAACAAACAATGAATGACCTTTATGCTTGGCAACAAATAAAGTAGTATCGATTTTACCTCGAGTGAAGCCTAAGCCATCGCTAAGTAAGAACTTAGATAGGGTTTCATACCATGCTCTTGGAGCTTGCTTTAGGCCATAGAGAGCTTTCTTCAATCGGTAGACATGATCAGGCTTCTTGGAGTCCTCAAAACCTGGTGGTTGTTCAACATAAACTAGTTCTTGGAGTTCTCCATTCAGGAAGGCACTTTTCACGTCCATTTGATATAGCTTGAATTCTTTGAAGGCAGCATAGGCTAAGAAAAGTCTTATATCTTCCAATCTTGCAACAGGAGCAAATGTCTCATCGTAGTCGATTCCTTCCTCTTGACGGTAGCCTTTAGCAACTAACCTTGCTTTGTTTCTAATGATTTTCCCAGCTTCATCCAATTTGTTCCTGTAAACCCACTTAGTACCAATAACTTGCTGAGAAGTTGGCCTTGGCACAAGTTCCCATACTTTGCATCTTTCAAACTGATTCAGTTCCTCTTGCATGGCTTCAACCCAACCAGGATCGGCAAGAGCTTCTTCAGTCTTCTTTGGTTCTATATCGGAGACCATAGCAGATGAGAAAAGGCTTTCAGCAAATGCTCTACTAAGGTTCCTTGTTAATCTGGGACCAAAGACATCACCAATCACATTTTCTAATGGATGATCACGAACTGTTCTGACTTCTCTCGGCACATCTTGTCTTACTGATTCTTGTTGTAAGGATTCTAGAGGAGGATCAAGATCAGCAGATGGTGTAGGAGAAGAACTTTGAGTGAGAGGTGGATGAAAGCTTGGAGTATTAGGTCTTATAACAGAAATTGGTTGAGGGCTAGATCTGTCTTCAGGATGATCAGCAGAGTTTGCATCAGCAAACGGATTATGAAATTCATCAGCAGGTTCTGGTTCTGCTGATGAAGGAAAATACGGAGCATCTGCTGATTCTTCTGCTGAAATGACTGGATCAGCAGCTGGTACTTGATCTGCAGGATTAGTATTACTGGATTCACCTGTCTCATGAGCACTAGACATATTAGTACTATTTGGAGCCTTGTCAGACTCTAACAAATCAAATTCATCAAAGGTTACATGAACAGATTCAACAATTTTCAAAAGTTTCTTATTGAAAACTCGAAAGGCCTTACTGTGTTTAGCGTATCCAACAAAGATTCCTTCATCAGCTTTCTCATCAAATTTACCTCTGTGCTCTTTTCCATTGTATAGCACGTAACATTTGCAGCCGAATATCTTGAAGAATCCAATGTTGGGAGTTCTGCCTCTCCAGAGTTCATAAGGAGTCTTGTTATGGAATTTGTTGATTAGAGATCTGTTCTGGGTGAAGCAGGCTGTATTGATCGCTTCAGCCCAAAAGTACTTCGGCAGCCTGGCTTCGGCAATCATGGTCTTACCAGCTTCAATGAGAGTTCTGTTCTTCCTCTCAACAACACCATTTTGTTGTGGTGTACCGGCAGCTGAGAAGTTGTGGTCTATACCATGATCATCACAGTACTGAGCAATACCATTGTTCTTGAATTCAGTGCCGTTGTCTGATCTCATACTGATGATATCGCTTTCTTTCTGAGTTTGTAGTAGTCTGAATAACTTGGTGGCAACAGCATAGGTGTCATCTTTGTGACTGAAAGTTTCCACCCAAGTATATCTAGAGAAATCATCTACTACAACCAAGGTGTATCTACTTCCCCCGATACTTGCTGTAGATGTGGGGCCAAATAGATCCATATGTAGCAATTGGAGGCACTTAGAAGTTGACATGCAGGGCTTGCTTCGGAAAGATGACTTATGTTGTTTTCCAAGCTGGCAGGCCTTGCATTTCTTTGCTTGATCAGCAGACACTTGAGGCAGACCGGTAACAAGATTTGAACCGGCAAGCTTGGATAGATATTTGAAGTTCAAGTGACTGAGTCTCTTGTGCCATAGCCATGAGTTCTCACTGATGTTCTTAGCTACAAAACAAACATTAGCAACACCAGTAATAGCACTTAAGTCTACTGCATAAATGTTACCTTTACGTTTGGCAGTGAGAAGAGTTTCATTGGAAGCAATGTCTTTCACATAGCAACTGGAAGTAGTAAATACGCATTGCATTCCTTTATCACAGAATTGTGATATTGATAGAAGGTTGTGTTTCAGACCATCCACTAGAGAGACCTTCTGGACAGTAACTGCACCTCTCTTGATGGTACATATACCGATGATTTTTCCTTTGGCATTATCACCAAACACTACTGGGGGACCTGATGCTTCGATAGTATCGGCAAGAAGATCTGCAAATCCTGTCATATGTCTAGAGCAGCCACTATCTAGAACCACAAATCCTTGCTTGCACCAGTTGAGGCCATGAAGCATTCCTGAAATAAAACGGTATGCTTATGGTCCCCCTTATTCAAGGGTCCGAGGGTTAGTTCCTCTTTGGCAACCACATCTGGCCACCACTTGAGGATGAAACCTCAGTGGGTCCAGATAGGTGCTTCAAGAGGCATTCATGAGCCTTGTGACCATAATCAAAACAATTAGAACATCTCACTTGACTGATAGGCTGTGGAGTCGGTAGAATATCATTCTGTTTAGTCGGTGCATCGGCAGAACTAGGGAATTGAGCAGGTACAAACTTAGTCTGTTTAAAGGTGCCAGTGTTGCCTTTCTTTCCATTCTGTTTACCTTTGGCAGATACCTTTTTAGGCACTTGTCCATCGGCAGCAGAGGAGGTCAGATCGGCAGCACTTGCTCTGCTGATGTATTCACCAAGAATACCGTTATCGGCAGACTCAGTATCAGCAACCTTAACATATCTTTGTTTGTGCTTATCATTCCTTTTGTTCTGGTTCTTAGGATACTTCATTTCCACAGCACTGTATATAGGCTTAGCATCCTTATGCACTGAGTTAACAGGACTACATTCAACTTTCTCATCCTTTTTCTCGGTAGCACAAGTTTCAGTAGAGCTACTGCTGCTGGAATCAAATCCTAACCCAGATTGGTCCTTATATGACATTTGGGTCTGTAGGATTGTTTCAACAGCAACTCTAGATTTTGTGTAAGAATCAACAATCCTTGAGAGATGATTGTTTCTTTTCACAAGATCTTCGATCTGAGCTATCAATACTGCTACTCGGCATTTGAGATCCAGGTTTTCTTTCTTTAAAGAAATAGACTCAAGCTCGTGTCCTTTGAGAACTGAAAGTTCAGACATAAGCGAGCTATTCTCGTTAGAAATTCTTTTGAAATCAGCAGCCATCACTTTATGAACGCTACTCAGCTTCTCATGATCGATAAAAAGTTCATCCATTGTCTCTATCATTTCAGCTTTGGATATTTCAGGACAAGGATCAGCTAAAATTTTAGGAGCAGAGGCAATGGGTCCAGGAGAGAAGTCAGGTAGGGAAGAGATGGGTTTTGATATGTTTTTGGCAATGCTAGATTGTTCATTGAATAATAGTTTTCTGGTCATCGGTAAGGATTTTGATTTGATGGTGGTAAATTGAGAAGAGTTACACTGGCCATAGAGTGAGGTTCCCACTTGGTGTACTTTGTATCCATATGGGTTTTCAGCATTGACACTTATTTCTTTGAAGTGTGGTTGAGGTCTTCCAGCAGATTCTTCTTTGACTGGAGTTCTTGGTGGAGATGGATCTCGGTAGACTGGAGTCGGCAATGATGATACATCGGCATCTTCCAAATCTAGGGCGACAAAACTTACATCGGCATCTTCATCTTCATCGGCATCTTCATCGGAATCAGTTTCACACCAAACCGGCAAGGCCTTTTCTGTGCTTTCATCGGCAACAAAGCTTCTAGACTTGGGATGTCTCTGGTTGAATGACTTCCTCATGTATTCATATTTTGGTTGAGGACATTTAGAAGCAAAGTGACCAGGTTTTCTGCAGTTGAAGCAGACCAGATCACCTTTGTTGTTCTTTCCATCGGTAGCACTAGTAGAGGGTTTATTGTAGCTTGCTGGTTTCTGAAATGGTGGTGTGAAGGATTTTGGTTGCTGGTAGTTTCCTTTCTGCATCCTTTTGAAGTCTTTGAACCTTTTGTAGTTCCTAGCGAAGGCGGCAAATTCGTCTTCTTCCATAGGTTTTTCTGAGGTTATTTCATGGGTATTGGAACTGCAGGATGTTTGAGGTGGATTTATAGGAGGGAATTTGTTTGAAGGAAAGGATATCTGTGACTGAGCTGATAGAGACAAGTTTTTGAAATTTTTGTCGAGAACGTTAAGTTTTTGCAGTTCTCTCTCATACAGAAATAGACTAGACACAAGATTCTGAATAGAAGTCTTGTTTAAGTCTCTCACTTCTCTAACAGCGGTGACCTTAGTATGATACTCATTTCCCAAAGAGCTTAGAAAACGAATATTAAGATCTTTCATAGTATAAACTTTACCTAATGAAGCACATAAATTACTTACCTCGCAAAATCTGTCGTAGGCACTCCTTAGTGATTCACCATCTTGTTTCTTGAAGGATTCAAACTCAGCAATGCAATCGTAGAGTCTGTTGTCCTTCACCTGCTCGTCACCTTCAAAGTATGCAAGGAGCTTGTTCCAGCATTCTTGAGCCGTGGAGCACAAGTCAATAAGTTTGTATTGCTTGTCATCCAAACCACAAGAGATAATGTGGCATGCTTTTCCATCTAGGGCAGCAGAAAGTTTGTCGTCGTCGGTCCATTCCTCTCTGGGTTTCTCAATCAAAGTTTCATCAATCTGAACATGGGTTTCCTGTTCAGTTTCTCGATCAGCATGTTGTGTCAGCGGAGTGGAGGGAATAGGTCTGTAGGTGGTTGAAACTTTTAACGGAATGATTGGACCACCTTCTATGACCTTCATCAACCGGTCATCGATTGAGTTCATATACTTTATCATACGAGATTTCCAGACACCAAACTCGTTGACATTCAACAACGGAATGGTGGTGATGTTGAATGACTGCATGATTTTTCCTGCCATGGTATCGGCAAACAAGCTGCAAAGCTTGGAAATTTCTTTCAAAATTCCAAGCTCTGATACCAATTGTTAGGCCCAATTGGTAGGAAAATAGGCTAGAGGGGGGGGGGGTGAATAGCCTTTTTAAAACTTTTACCAAGAAACACTTTTAAATGCAAAGTCACTTATCAGTTTGCAAACTATTATCAGTAAGCGCAGCGGAGAAGATATGACTTGTTTTAACTCACACAAAATCAGTTTATAAAAAGGTTTTGAGAGCTTGGTTTAAACACAAAGTAGTTTCTAAAAGTTCAATGCAGTTTTCAAGAGATTGGTCAATGGAAATGAAGTTGTGTCAGTAAGAACAGTAATGATTTGCCGGTGATAGAGTTCCAACCGGCAAGGAGAGTAAGTAACAGAGGACACAGAGATTTGGAGAGGTTCACAGTGTAAATACTGCTACGTCCTCTACCAAGTTTGGTCAGAACTTGGATTTGGGTTAAGAGCACTATTAAATATCCCTAGTCTATTACAAGAGCGGCTTTGCCGGATACAAAGACTAAATTCTAGAGATAGTTTAATGAATCGTAAAGCAAATATCTGACCAAGTGTATTTGAGCGGCAAGTTCAAAAGAACTTATCTCACTCAGGTGGGTGTGTGAAAACTCAGACAACGTATTCCTTAAAATAATCTAGTTCGGGAATACTAACAGTGTTGTAGAGTTTGTGCACAAGTGTATGTCCTATTAAATGATCTAATGATTATCTGGACAAGGAATGTTTGAGCTTCAATGAATGCTGCAAACAACCAACTCTCTTCAATGCACTAAAATCACCAACCTTCTTCAATGCACTAAGTCCTCTATTTATAGGAGGAGTTAATGTCTTAGCTTGTTGAAGAAGGATAACATTTGAATTTCCAGCTGGGTAGGTGAGGAGCATTTAATGCAGTATCCTTGGCATTAATGGCGAAGATACGCGTGCCTTAAAAGTCTGATGGGTAAAGACCCCTTTGTCTCAACCGGTTACCTGCAAAAGCAAGTAGAGACAGAGTATAGCTAAAAGTAGCTATGTGTCAGACGGCGTAGAAATCATTACAGAGCAGGTAAACTACTTTATGATAAAACAGTATAGAGACAATCAGCAAGGTTGACTTTAATGAAATGATGTCACCTGACTGACGGTGCAGACTGTCTATTATATCGGCATGTTGTGAATGGAGTTGATCGGCAACTTCTTAAATAAGTTGATCGGAAACTTCTGTAGCAAGTTGATCGGCAACTTGTCGCATGTTAAGAATAGAGTTGATCGGCAACTTGTTTACTGGTCTGCTGATTTTGCTTCCTCTTGCTGGTTTGTCTTGTTGAGGAGTTGAAATACACCTGTGCTGGTCACAAAGGATCCTAAGGGTACCTAAAAAGGTTCTAATAAAATTAGGGGACCCTAAGTGTAGACATGATTGGGATTAAGTAATTCTAGGACCTAGGTATCTATTTGAACAACAGTACACTACCCAAAAGGTTATACATTTACATAATGTATCCTTTACATAACACATGTCCCAAAATGTCTTACCCAAAATCACCACCTCGTCGTCCTCCCTTGTGAAGTGACCTATCCCCTGGGCTCTCCTTTATATAAGGAAAACAACATTGAAAGGAACGGGGTGAGAATAAATCTCAGTAAGCTACTAAAATGCAACTACGTTACATGCTGAAATGATACTCATAATTGAACAATGTCAATAAACATTCACATAGCACGTAACATGATAGGCAAAGCCAACTCATCTTACCACACGTAAGGTGGAAATAAAAACTCATAAGTGGATACTGAGCCAAGGTTCTCGAATCAAACATATAACCATCTGAGAGGTATCAACTGAGCAGGACCAAAGGGCTGAAACCGGTTCATGAACCAAACAACAACAACAACAACAATAACAACAACAACAAAAACAACAACAACGGGGGGGGGGGGGGGATATGACACAAAGTCATAACCCAAACGGTGACTAAACTCACACAAAGGAGAGCTAGCCCAAACCCAATCCGTGACCTAAGGAAGGGGGTTAAAAATGGGAAACCAATGGTAGAAGCCTTACAATGAACTTGGCTCGTGTGCCATTATAATCTCTACCACTGCCCGACACCACAACAAGTACCAGCTGGACTTTAACACGAGCATAGTAATGAATACTTTCTTAAACAACAACCGGGCCATGATTCCAAAGTAGGGAACCGCACAAAACTCATCACAAAGATGCACCAATCCAAAACACATCAAAAGATGTTCAACAATATCCAATTAACATTTAGTCAAATTCCACAACACATGTGTTCACAAAGGAACCGTTTCCAATATTAGAGTGTTCCACAATAACCCTCTAGGTACTCTAGGATATCACTTAAGACCTAGACCAAGATTGAACTCTAAATCACTTGGATTGGAACAACTCAACTTTTCAGCAACCATGGGCGGTCGCCCACACCAGACTGTGCGGCTGCCCAAGATACTTTGTTCCAAGACAAAAACCTTTCAGATAGATGTGCGGTCGCCGGCCCCATTCTGGGCGGCCGCCCAACCTACCCGCCAGGCCAAAAACTTGATAATTTTACTCCCTTCGTTCCACCGTCCCAAAAGTACTACACATTAACACTTATAACATTCCAATACTTCTTCTGAGTACAAACTCCACCCAGAACATACTCTTACCATTCTTTGAACACAACCCCAACAACTTAGACAATTACTCCCTTTGTCCCAAAATTACAAGCATCACAAAAATTATCCAAATCACAAAATAACAATCACAAGTATCAAGTATAACATATATGACCATTTTAACATTTAAAGGGAAATTAGTAACTTACATATTTCGGGAAAAAGTATCGCAGAAATATGTTTTGTTCGGGTAGAAATGACCTACTCAACGCCCTGGTCATTTTTATATAATTAGATTTTAAAACGGATAAGTAATTTAAAAGATATAAAATCAAATGAAATGAACTTACCTTTTCTCTTAACCCTAGGAAAGAACGAGAGAGAAATGTTCTGGGAAAGTATGAATAACACAGAGAGAGAGGGAGAAGGGATAAACATGTTTTAATAAAAATCTTTACCCCATTTTCTACTTTGGCCACTCAACTTTCATTTTAAACACTTTAACCCATGAATTTATATTTCCACAAAGGACCCTATAGTTTCAACTTAATCATTTAACTCATTTAACCATTATTACTACTAACTAAATAAATAACACAATTAATCAAACAATATGTGCAAGTCATGAAATATTATGCAACACATAAAATGCACACATAAGGTCAAATTAAAATCCCCAAAAATATAAAATAAATAGGGACGGGTTTTGGGGTCGTTACAGTAAATGAATCTTTAAGACCATAACGGATTCACAAGGTAATGTGGAAAGATATAAAGCTCGTCTTGTTGCTAAAGGTTTTACTCAAAAAGAAGACATCGATTACAAAGAAACATTTCCTCTGGTATCTTCTAAAAACTCTTTTAGGATCATTATGGCACTAGTAGCACATTATGATCTTGAGCTTCATCAAATGGATGTAAAGACAGGTTTTCTCAATGGAGACATTGAGGAAACTATCTATATGAAGAAACCAGAAATGGTGACTGATTTGGATCAAACTAATCAATTAGTTTGTAAACTTAAGAAATCCAATTATGGGCTCAAGCAAGCTTCTCGTCAATGGTACTTAAAATTTAATCAAGTTATTCTTTCATTTGGTTTTGAAACGAATCTTGGTGAAATTATGTATACCATAAGTACAGTGGGGGTAAATTTAAAATTTTGGTCTTATATGTGGATGATATTTTGCTTGCTAGTATTGATATGAACCTTTTTAAGGAAACTAAGAAATTTCTTTCCCAAAATGAAAGGTCTTGGTGAGGCATCTTTTGTATTAGGAATCCAAATTCACCATGATCGCTCACGAGGTGTTTTAGGATTATCACAAAATGCCTATATAGAAAAGGTATTACAAAGGTTTAGCATGCAAAACTGTAAACCACATGACACCCCTGGTTTTAAAGGAGACAAGTTTAGTCTCAAACATTGTCCTAAAAGTAATTTTGAATCCAAGTATATAGAAAATATCCCTTTTTGCATCAGCAGTTGGAAGCTTAATGTATCCGCAAGTCTTGCATTTATTGTTGGGATGCTTGGTAGATACCAAAAGCAATCCGGGAAGAGAACATTGGGTTGCAGCCAAAAGAATGATGAGATATTTACAAAACACTAAAGAACTACATGCCTATATATTTGAAATCGGATCATCTTGAGATCATTAGGTATTCCGATATTGGTTAAATTATATGGCTGCATAAGTTTATTGAGGGACTGCAAATTGTCAACAAGTGTCGAAAGACCACTTAAAATTTATTGTGACAATCGGGCGGCAGTCTTATAACAACAAGAGTTCATCAAAGTCTAAGCATATAGACATTAAGTTTCTTGTTGTAAAGAAAAATGAACAAATACAAATACAACTTATAGGAACAAACTCCATATTAGCTGATCCGTTTATGAAAGCATTATCATCTTCAGTGTTTCACGAGCATGTTGCTCATATGGGTGTAACAACTTTGATAACATTTAATATAGTGGGAGTTTGTGTTGTTCTTTCATTAATTGTTCTCCTATTTTAAAGTTTTGATCTCATTCGGTTAAGTTAGACTAGTTGGAAGAATATGGATATATTCATTATGTTCCATGCTACACATTTACACTTTGACCTATGTCATTTAGTTGAATTTGTATTCGTGATTACTGTGGGTTTAGTGTCGAATCAATTACAACGACTGCCCCTTTAGTCCTTATACTTGTATAACTAATGGACGAGATTCTTATGGATGACAACAATGTGCGCACATAAAGGTTGTCATTTTTATTATACTTATGATTTTAAAAGAAAGACATAGATATGCAACCCAAGTGAGAGATTGTTAGAACATGAATTGCATAACAAGTCATTAATGTTCCATTCATGAAATCATGATTATAATGTTAGTATAAAGTGTGGTGGATTAAATAATGTGTAGAATTCATGGATGTAATATTACCTATTTTTGATAGACAAAGTGGTAATTTCACATCACTTAAGATTGAAATGGTGTAGTCTCTAAATGAGGTACCTATTGGTTTCATATATAAAGGGCTCTCCATCATCAGCCCTAGAAACTACTACATCATTCATTTTATTTTCTCAATATTCACTTCATTAAGTGTTAAAGAAGTCTAGAGAGAAAGAGGCACAATCATTTTAGAAGTATTACTTTCCCTACTTCTTCTTATTCTCACTACAACATCAAAGATGGATTCAACAGGTATACGCTTCCGCCTTCATCATCTCCCTCTCTTAAACTTATTCCAGAATTGAGTTTATGGCATTAATGGATTAAGATTGTTCCAACAAATAGATCACAACGTGGCGTCCATGCTCATTTCTTAACCTGACACGTGATATAATCAATGTGAGAAAAATAATTGAGAAAATTTTGGGGGAAACTAGTTTCTCCATAAGTTATAAAAAGTCCTGTTTTTATAAGGCTTAGGGTTTAAGGTTTAGGGTTTAGAATTTAGGGTTAAGGTTTAAAGATTAAGGGTTAAAAAGTGGACTTTTTATAACTTATGGAGGAACTAGTTTCCTCCAAACCAACTCAAAATAATTTCCAAAAACAAATCAGTTTCAAAATTACTGAAGTTATATGTCAATATCTATTGAAAACAAATTAGTAAATTTAAAAAAAAAAAATCAAAAAAGGAAAATATAAATATATACAAAGACAAAAGAATTTTTTTAAAAAAAATTGACATGTATAGATTTTTAATAATCAAATTTATCGTCAATTCTTTGTAATTTTTTCAATTCGTTATTTACTTCACTTTTGTCGTTATGTAAATTTTTAATTAATTAGGGGATACGTATGGCGTGGACATTAAAAAAAAAAAAAAAAAAAAAAAAGGATAAGTAATATTTCAACAACCTTTCATTTCCTGTGATAATTTTCTTCCTCTCTTACCCATTTCTGGGAAAAACAACTCAACTTTATAGAATGGATATCATGAAATACACCTTCCATTCTTTGAGAGAATGTTCGTTTTTATAGATTTTGTTCTTTTATTTATTTTTTCCTTCTCAAATTAATTTCTAATTGCACAACAAAGTAAGTTGTGTATTACTTGTAATTTTTCCAAATCAGAAATTTCAATTCTCAAAAAATCTTTGCATCTTCTCCTCTTCGCTCAATCCATTGATGCAAACAAAGTTACTTCACCCCTCTTATTGTGCTCTCACCTTTTCTCTCAACTCCATATCTATCTCTTGCGTCTTTCATCTCAAATGATTTTTAAGTTGTGTAAGAGTGAATATGCACCTCCATAAATCCATCACACATACGATCCTACCAATTGCACCATCACAATCGATCTACCTGTACAAATAAAAAAAAAAAAAAAAAAAAAAAGCATTAGATTCCCACCGTCGTCGCCGCCGCCGCCACATCGCCTTCTACTTCCACCGACCATCGCAGCTACCACCACCACCATTCTCTCTGTAACCAAATGCATCTCATAAACCTGAGATGGACCACAAAATCATGAGAAAAGTTCAAGAAGCACATAAAAAAAAAAAATCCTAGAAAAGCCAATCTATTTTCAAGACACAAGAGCACACATAATTAAAAAAAAAAAAAAAAACAGTTCTTTGAAGAGGTAGAAGAGATGGAGAGAGATTAGAGAGAAGAGACAGAGAGAGAGAAGAGACAGAGAGATAAGGGACGGAGAGAGAAGAGATAGAAGAGATGGAGAAAACGAACCTGGAAGAGGTGAGTAGCATGTGAGCAGTGGAGGCGGAAGGCGGCGGAGGCGGATGGCGGCGGACGGCAGTGGAGGAGCAGAGCGGTGGTGGAGAACTTGACTTCTCTCTCGAGTTGTGGTGTAGAGAAAGTAAAATTTGACTAAATGGGTTGGGGGTGAAAATTTAGGTTTTTTGTGAAGCACGGAGTAGGCTTCAATTTCGAAAAACCAAAACAGCCCTTTGTTTACTAAGTGGAGTTACAAAATTACCACTGACACTTTTTAACAAAAAAAAAAAAAAAAAAAAAAAAACAAAAAAACAAAACTTATCACTCTTTAACACTAACGGGCGATTCTAAATACAAGGCACCATTGTGTACAAGGCACAATAATGTCAAAAATGCCCTTACCCGGATACGCGTGTTTCGTGTACGCGCTTACGAAATAATTTGATTATTTCGCACAGGTTTACACGAAATATGGAAAATGTTGAAGTTGTTTGTTTCATATGGTTTTACACGAAATCATGCACTGAGTTTCACCCAATTGTACACGGAATATAATAGTGCATTTCACCAACTTTTACACAAAATAGCAGCATGTATTTCACCTAAATAGACACGAAATAAACAGTTTTTAACAATTGATTTATTCAATCGAATCAGTCGAAAACCCTAGAAACACTATTGTTGAACTTCTTTGTTAGTGTGTTTTGAAAATTTCAGCAATTGTTCATTGTTGTCGGCGAATGGTGAAGTGGTGGCGGAAGTCGGCGTTGGAGGAAGTCGGCGTCTTGGTTGCTTGGTCGCTGTTTGGAGGGAGGGAGAGATGGAGTGTTTGTTTAAAATGAAAACAAATGAGGGTTTGGAGTATATATATGAGGGTAGTTAAGTAATTTACTCATGCCTTGTATGTAATGTGACTTGTATTTAATATTACCCAACACTAACCTTCTTTTACTTCCGATGCAGTACCCTTTTAAAAATATGCATTATCTGTTAAAAAAAAAAAAGGTTGGTCTCATGTGAGACCGTTTCACAGCGTGAGATGGATTCCTTATGGATCAACCCGCCCTCCCAGCTCACAGCCAGCACCCACCCAACTCTTCCTTCCTCCCAGCTTGCGCCACGTGTCTTATTTAAGGAAAAAAAAACCTTCAATAACTTTAAACACAAAATTTTGGGGGAAACTAGTTTCCCCTTAATGTTAAAAAAAGACCGGTTTTTGACAACCAGCAAACCAACTCCTACCTTTCTAAACCGGTTCTCGCTCATTAAAAAAATTCGATCAAATTTTTTGTAAACCGGCCTTTTATGCGGCTTTGGATGTACGACTCTTTCTCTCTCCCATCTCTAACCGTGCTCTCTCCATCTCTCTCAGACCTAGCCGCCTCCATCTCTCTCACTCTTTGACCTAAATCTCCATCTCTCTCACTCCCCGACTAACTGTCGCCGTCGCTATCTCCATCTCACTCTCTCTCAGACCTAACGACGGTCATACTCACTCTATTTCACATGATTGCACTCAATTTCAAGCAGAATGAGGTTGATTTCAAATCCAAACGCAAAGAAATATGTAATGAAGAAGAGGACGGGCATGATGGAGGTATGTGTTGATTTCAAGCTTTTTCCGCTTGATTCTCACTCTATTTTGTTCGCTTATTGTGTTGATTTCAAGCATTTTTTGTTATGCTTTTGTGATGCTTGTTTAGTTATGTTGAGTTTGGTACTTGTTACTAAGTGATTTAAACAAGCAAAGGAGTCTTTGTTGAATAAATTTGAAGACTTTCCGGCAATCAAACATGATCACATTGACAAGGTTGTTGGGAGCAAAGACAACGAGGAGAAGAAGAGGAAGAAAGCTGATGGTTCGACTGCAGCATATGTCAGCAAACTAGGTCTAGAAAGGGTGTTAGTCAGTGAAATTGTAACTTATTGTTTTTAAGTCCAAACTTATTATTTTAACTTATTAACTTCTTGTTTTTTATGATTAAACATGTGTATTAAGTTGTATTATAAGCTCATGTTCAAACTGCTTGTTTCAAAAGAAATTGTACGGTTATTATAATATCAAGTTTGTCTGTTAAATTACGAAGTTACACTAATAAAACACCAAGTGTAGATCCGATACTGCATAACTTGATTAACCACCAGGCTTCACTAATTAAACACAAAGTCACTGTACTAAAACATAAAGTTAAAATAGTAAAGCACCAAGTTACTATACTAACAACACTAAGTTATATTATAGTTGATGTTCAAAATGCTTATTTCAATAGAAATTGCATGGTTATTATAATAACAAGTTTGTCTGTTCCAAAGACCAAGTTACACTACTAAAATACCAAGTATATATCTGATATAGCATAACATCTTTAACGAGCAACTTGCACTAATAAATCACCAAGTTATTGTATTAAAACATAAAGTTACAATACTAAAACACCAAGTTACTAAACTAAAACAACACCAATTTATATATAACTCGATATTCAAAATGCTTTATTTCAATATTATTATAATATCAAGTTTATCTGCTTAAACACCAAGTTACGCTACTAAAATACTAAGTATAGATCTGATACAACATAGCTTGATTAACCACCAGGCTGCACTAATAAAAAATCAAGTTATTGTAATAAAATATCAGTTACAATACTAAAACTCCAAGTTACTATACTAAACAACAAGTTACACCAAATCAATTCTATTTCAATTTGAGCAGCTTGAACATCTCCATTTCAATTTGAGCAGCAAACGACTACAGGATTCAAATTAAGTGTAGATTTGTGTTTTTGAGCCAAATGAAGATATCCATCTCTTCAAATTGATTTTCATTGTCTTTTTCAATCTCACTCTCGTCTGGTTCAAGGACATTGTGATCTACTATCTCCATCTCCATATCCATCTTCTATAAGGAGAAATCAATTTCAATTAGATCAGTTAGAGAATTCGAATATCAATTTCAATTTCAATTTCAAATTAAAAAAAAAAAGTGATAATTGATGAACAAACTTTAAAGATTCATACCTTTTCAATCGTTTTTTGAAGCTCATCTCGTCTGCAATGGCGGTAGAGAGATGGAGAGAGAGAAAAAGAGAGAGAGATTCCGGAAGAAGGGAACAGTCGGCGGCTACTAGTGTTTTCCACGTTTTATGCCCTAATTTTGTTAATGAGCGAGATGTTGGCCTGAACCGGTTTAAAAAAGGTTGAAGTTTGGTTCATTATTGCTTGTCAAAACCGGTCTTTTTTTAACATTAGGGGGAAACTAGTTTCCCCCAAAACCAACTCAACTTTAAAATGCAATATCTTGAGATTTTGAAGTCGAGAAAAAAATCTGAAAGAACAATTGTATTCGTCTCGACGAGACGAATCAAACTAGATAGGTTATGATACGGTTTGATATTATTTAAATAAAAAAAACATACTCCCTTCATTTCACGTCACTTGAGACTTTTAGTCAACTTATGATCGTTTTGACCAAGACTTTATAGAAAATTTGATTATCTTAATAAAAAATAAAAACTTGTTATTGAGAGTGTTTTTAATGTTGAATTATATTATAATTTTTAAACATTTATTAGAATCATAAAATTTTCTATAAAGTCCTTGTCAAGACGATCCTAAGTTGACCAAAAGTCTCAAGTGATATGAAACGGAGGGAGTACTTTTTAACACACAAAAAGATGAGTTGTTCGTCTCCTGAGAAGTATAACACTCATTTGTGATTAAAGTAACAGTTTCATCTTCAAAAAGTATCACATTTACTAATGTAACAACAGTTTTGCAGAAAAATTTAAATTATTTGATAGAGTACATATGTGATTATAATTTGTTAGAAAGATGAATGTAACAATAAAAGAATGTAACACTTTTTTTTTTCAATTGTAACACTTTTTTTCCCAGAAATGTAACCATAATTTTGCAAAATTGATTAAATATAACATAAGATTTACAACAAAAACTAATGTTACATTTTTTTAATAAGTGAATGTAGTTTTTTTTTTTCTCAAATGTAACAGTTTCTATTCTGAAATGTACCTATTTAATTTTATTTTTTTGAAATATGACATTTCTTTCTGAAATGTAACCATACATTTGCAAAAAAAAAAAAAAAAAAAAAAAAAAAAAAAAACAAATGAGAATAACATAAGATTTACTAAAAAAAGGAGATAACTTTTTACAGTTATGAAATCTAATTCTGTTAAACCGAATACAAAACAGTGGATGTAGATGACAATGAGATATACATAATACAAAAGACTAAGGTTGAGTCAAGCAAAAAGGGTAAAACATATTCTGATGTATGGAATTTTTTCAAACATAAAAACTTATCATCCAAATGGGGTTCTAAGAGGGAATGTAAATGGTGTAAAAATCCATTTCTGGCTGGTGGAAAAAATGGAACTTCTGGGATGAAGTGTCATAAACCAAAATGTCCCATGTTGAAGTTTTATGACGTAGGACAAATGATTATCGATAATGAGGGGAAAGTAGTCAATAAAAAACTTGACCAAAAGATTGCACGTGACTTATTAGCTAGTGCGGTAATTAAAAATGATCTCCCATTTTCTCTTGTTGAATATAAAGGGTTTAGAAGGTTGTGAAGTATTTGAATCCCGAGTTTTCTTGCATTTCTAGAAATACTCTTGTTTCGGACATTGATAAGATCTTTTTGAGGGATAAAGATAATCTTAAGCAAGTTTTGGCAAATACTCCTAATAGAATTTGCTTAACTTCTGATTTGTGGACATCATGAACTAGTGAAGGCTACATTTCTTTGACTGCTCATTTTGTTGATATTGAATGGAAATTGAATAGTAAGATACTCAATTTTGCTCATATGCCTCCTCCACATTTTGGAGTTGAATTGGCTGCTAAATTGTTTGAGTTTTTGAAAGATTGGGGGATTGAGAAGAAAGTATTTTCTTTGACATTGGATAATGCCTCTAGTAATGACAACATGCAAGAAATCTTGAAAGAGAAGCTTTGTTATCAGAATGATGGCTTATTGTGCGATGGTGAAGTTTTTCATATTCGTTGTTCCGCTCACATTTTGAATTTGATTGTTCAAGAAGGTTTGAAAGTTGTAAGAAGGTTTGAAAGTTGTTAGTGGTGCTTTGCATAAGATTCGAGAATCTGTCAAGTTTGCTACAGGTTATGAGAGTAGGGTTAAAAAATTTGAAGAGTGTGTAATGCAAGCTGGTGGTATTGACACGAGTATTGGTTTGCGATTGGATGTGTCTACTCGTTGGAATTCAACATATCTGATGTTAGCTAGTGCCATCAAGTATAAGAATGCTTTTTTTCTTCTTTATTTGAATAACAAGAACTATAATATTGTCCTTCAAATGATGAATCGCAGAAGGGAGAGAAAATATGTGACTTCCTTGAACCCTTTTATGGCACTACCAACTTGATCTCGGGCTCTTCTTATCCTACATCCAACTTATATTTTAGGCAAGTTTGGAAAATTAAAGTTTTGTTGAGAAAAAAACTTGCGTAATGAATATAAAGTGATAAGTGATATGTGTAAAAGGATGAAAGAGAAGTTTGACAAATATTGGGCTGAGTGTAGTGTAGTGCTTGCATTTGGGGCTATTCTTGATCCACGAATGAAGCTTGGGATGTTGGATTATTTTTATTCTAAGGTTGACAATCATAAAGTCGAAACAGAAGCGAAGATCTGACTTGTAAAGAGACAGTTATACAAGTTTTTTGAGGAATATTCTAAAGATCACATGAATTGTGATTACATGACTGGCTCTTCAAAAGCACCTTTTTCTCTTGTCACATTTTCATCAACATAAAAGAAAGGAATATTTAACAAATGCAAACGGATATTTGATGTAAGTATTTATTTATTTAATTATTTATTTATACTTTCTTTTTGTTTTGTTTTTTAACTTGATTTATATTGTGTTTGATATATGTTTTGTTTCATGTTAGGAATGTATGGAATATGAGAGTAAAACTGTCACGACCCGAAAACTAGTCTCTATTTTTAATAATAAATATTTAATTATTATTTATTTATTTGCTTAATTATTTATTTAATTATTTATTTAATTAATAATTTATGTGTGCATTTTATATTTCATAATAATTCATGCCTAGCATTTTATTTGGGTCATTTGTGTTAGTGTAGTATTGTTGGGTCTTAATAATTAGTGGGAGTATTATAGTTGAGCTAGTTAGTGGGGGAAGGGGGCTAGGTGCAATATTTCAAATAATTCATCTCCCTACTCCTTCTCTTCTCCCTCACCTTATCACCCTCACTCACACTCCACCTCCATTTCCCTGTGTACTCTCTCTCTCTCTCTCCTAGGCTTTGTGAAGGTAAAATCATCTTCTTCCTTCTCTCTACATTTTAACTATCATCCCCTCATAATCTCTCATTTCTCATAACATGAAACATGTTTAGATCGTCGATAGGATCGTAGGGAGCTAAAAATATTTGAATTCCGTCAACCTTGAGAAAATCCGAGTAAGTTGCTTTTCCCCCATTTATGCTAGAATTGTTCATAACATGTTGGTATGATGCTTTGTTAATATATATGGTGTTTTGGGTGAGTTTGGAACTCATTTGGATTTTGGTTGATTTTGTGATATTATGAAGGTTGGGATTTGAATCTTGTTTGGATGTCTAGATGTTGTTATTTAGCCCCATTGCGAGTCTATAAGTTGTTTTGGTTCATGGTTGTGTTTATTATAAGTCTTGGGTTCAAGTATTGTGAGATGGTAAGGATTTGTGATTTGGGGAAAGAACATTTTGAAGAACCCAGAATTTTGGCCGGAATTTGCCCTTCCGGGCAAGGGGGCGCGCGCACCCTCTCAGGGGAGGCGTGCGCACCCTTATGCCCTTTGTGAACCAAACCTTCTGATGATCGAGGGCGCGCGCACCATATTCTGGGGAGCGTGCGCTCCCTCCATTGTTTCAATAACTCAAAACCTTCTGATGCCATGGGGCGTGCGCACCCTCCCATAGGAGGCGCGCGCACCCTATCCTCCTCCAAACTTGATTTTCCTTCTGATCAAAGGAGGCGCGCGCACCCTCTCCCCTGTTGTGAAATTTATTTCCCCTTTTGTCCAATCTTTTGAGGGCCATATCTCCCTCATCCGGACTCCGTTTTAGGTGTATAAATTATCGTTTTAAAGCTCTCCTTGAGCTCTTCGAGATGAGTGAGTAGTTTTGGTTGTGTCCTTGAGTTAACTGGATCCTTTGTGATTAAACGTGATATGGGAATTGTTTTATCTTGGTTGAGTTTATTGGAACACCTTACTGGTGTGTTGTTGGTTCATTTCATCTTATTGGTGATCACTTTGTATGGTTCCCTACTTTGGAATCGTTAGCTGTTTATCGTGCTAGTATTTTATTACTTAGCCTTTACTTGAAAGTCCAGCTGGTTATTTGTGTATCGAGTCAGGCAATGGATAATGCTATAATGGCACAAGCCAAGTCCAGTGTAGCATCGCCCATTGGTCCTTGTTTCCTCATCCAGATTGGCCTTGGATGGGATGAGCTAGCTCCTTTTGTGAGTATTCTAGCTACACGTTTGGAGCATGACTTTGTGGCATGGCTCCCGCCCTTTGTGGCATGTTACTTTGTTATTGGTTCCGGTACCGGGGGTTTTCTCTTCAAGCATTCATGCTACTATGAAGATGTGGATGGTTGATTATTGAAGCTGCGCAGCGACCTTTATTTGGTTCTTTCAGTTAGAAAACCTTGGCTAATATCCTTTGTTAATTGTTTATTTCCGCTGCTATCTGTTAAATGATAATTGCTACGTGCTAAGTGATATTTATTATTGTTATTGCTTATTGCATCATAGCATGTCATGTAGTTGCATTAGTAACTTATTGAGATTTATCTCACCCCCTTTTCTTTTGTCTTTGTTTTTCCTTAACCCCCCTCCCCCCCAGGTGAAAAGGATTAGACTCGCTGATCACGAGACAGGACGTCGAGTGTGGATATAGCTTTTGGGGAAGGTTGTTATTCGGTTTGCATTATTTAAATGTATAACTTTGGGATAGTGTCACCAAACAATGACGTCGCTAAGAATTGTACATGTTATATTTTGGGGTATAAGCTTGTGGAGCTTATGTTAGTGGTACTTTGTTATTATTAAACTTTGATTTACAAAACTTTGTGCTATCATCTTTTGGTATAAAAGGAAAAAAAAAATTTATCTTCATTATTTTAGAGTTTATTGTTTAAGTCGACGTCCAGCTCGCGTACTCCGGGCCCGCGGGGTCGGGGGCGCGACAAAAACTGTATTCAGTACTGGAAAATCTCAATTGAATCTATATTTGGAGGAGCCAAAACTTGAATTTGTATTTTATGAAGATTTGGATGTCTTGGAATATTGGAAATCTAAAAAAAAAAACTGATACTCAATTCTTGCTCGTTTGGCATGTAATGTTTTAGCTATTCTCATTACCACCGTTGCTTTGGAGTCATCATTTTCTATTGGTGCTCGTGTGCTCACCAAGTATAGAAGTTGTATACATACTAAGAAAGTGCAATCTCTTATATGTGCTCGTAATTGGTTACATGGCTATGGTAACTATAGTTTTAAACTCTTTCTAATATATTGAATTATTGTTACTTTTTATATTAATATTTGTTTTTTTATTTAAATGTAGATGCTTGTGAAGAAGATGAAGCGAATGAAATCATTAAAACTTCTTTATCAAGTGAAGGGTCAAATGTCCAAGTTATTGATGATTGATAGGGTTTGTTTTCTTTCACTTTTCCTTAATGGCAGTTTCTATTTTGGTTTGGATCATGGTATTGATAGAATGGAAGTAATTAGTGTTCATATTGTTTTAGTTCATAATAAATCTATGTTTTCTTTCACTTTCACTCTCTGATTTAAGTACTATTCTTTGATACTAGTTTATGCAAATACTTGGCTTTAAACTTGTTGATAAGGATAGTTTCTTTACGTTGCAGCAGTAGTTGTTGCTGACTTGCAATGTTCATTGGTTCATTGTTGCTGCTGGATAGTAAAGACTGTAGTGTGCTGGGAGTCTGGGACTTAAGAGGAGCTGGTAGATGCTGACTTGTGGTTGTTGCCATCAATTTTTTTCTTTTGAACAAACTTGCTGCTTAATGACATAGTATTAGTATTTGTTGGATTTGTTTCAAATGAACCAACTTGCTGCTTAATGACATAGTTTGTTGGATTTGTTTCAAACTGTGATGATGCATTATCTAGTATTGTTATAATACTTATGTAAAGACTAAGCATTTGGATTTTGGGTTATGAACTTTGAATTATTTTGTTTCGAATCAGTGTTCTAAAAGACGACCGCCTAGGCGGCGCCTAGGCGCTAGTCGGGGGTGGTCCGCCGCGACTTTTGTCAAATCGGCCAAATTAGGCGCTAGGCGGGCTAGGCGGATCTAGGCGGGCTTGGCAGCTAGGCGGATTAGGCGGGCTAGACGGATTAGGCGGGCCTAGGCGGGTTTACGCGGGCTTGGCGGATTAGGCGACATAGGCGGATTTAGGCGGGCCTAGGCGGAATTAGGCGGGCCTAGGCGAGCTTAGGCGGAATTAGGCTGATTCAGTGAAAAAAGATTTGTTAATATGTTATCAATATACTACTCCGATCTGGCCATAAATAATAGCAAAAAAACCTAGCTTTACACATTTTAAAAAGTTAGTAAAAAATTGTTCCAAAATAAAAAGTTAGTTAAAGTAGTCGATTATCTTGATTTTATAACAAAAATATATTAATATTACTAAGATTTCCGCACATTAAAATTACTATGTTTGAATAACTACATATATATTTATAAAAAAAAATATTTAAAATGCGCTAATTTCTCGGCACCGCTTAGGCCCCGCCTCCGCCCCGCCTAGGCGCTCTAGACGCTAGGCGTTGCTCCGCCACCTAGCGGCCGCCTAGCGTTTTTTAGAACACTGTTTCGAATGATGGCTTAATGCTCAATTTAACTTGAAAACCCGTTACTTTTTGTGATCGGGTGATTGCGTCAACTTATCCCGTATTTGTCCCGCGTTGTCCCGCGTCCCGAGGTGATTTGGGATGGGACGGGGAATTTTAGTCCCGCGATAAATTTGGGACGTCCCGTCCCGTATAGTTTGCGGGACATCATAGTTTTGTCCCGTCCCGTTGTCCTGAATTGACGGCTCTACATATATGCACTATGTTATACTTCATTTATTACTTTTTCTAACGACGTAAACTATCAAATTATTTAATTTTTTCTGCAAAACTGCAGTTATATAAAGTGTTCTTTTTAAAGACTAAATTGTTGTTTTTTCATAAAAATGTGTTACATTTTGGACGACGAACAGAGCAGTTTTTTTTTGTTAAAAAATATGTTAAAAAATCAATTCAAACCATATCATGACTTATCTAATTTGAGTCGTCTCGTCGAGACGAAATCAACGGCATTTTTCTTCAAAATCTCAAGATATTGCATTTTAAAGTTATTGGAGATTTTCTTTTAACAAAGACATGTGTCGCAATATGAGTGGGGGCACTTACAGCTGGACAAGCGCGGGTCACGGAGCGGGCTGGACGGGCCAAGTGGGTAGATCCGTCTCACAAAGTAACACGACCTCACCTAAGTATTTGCCAAATAAGAAAGCATTATTGGACTATGGAAGTAACTTTTGGTTGGAGTAGAGGTCATTCAACAAATTGTGTTCCATTTCTCAAGGTAGTCCTCGATCCCTATACTATCTTTCACACACTCACTTTGGAAAACATAAACTAGCATGTCCTTCAACTCTGAAGTGTTGTAACAAATTTCTTTTTTCTGGCGGTCAAAACCGTAATCCTTCAAGACTTGGGAAACATGGATCAAGGCAAGAAGAAAAACTTCATTAGGTATGAACGCAGTTAAAAAAAAATGGTTCAAGAGAAACATGAATTATTGAGATCTAATAACAAAAACTTGCAATTTCAAATCGGCAAATCCCCATAACCAACTATTACCAACATTTTAGTTTGACAATCTAAACCTTTTCTTGATATTTTGATTAATATACACATTAATATACCAAAATTGAATATAATTGGAGTTGACAAATCATTAACAATGGTCACTATGATTTTGATTATTTTGATTCCCGGGTTGAAGTGAAATCATATCACTGATGGTTTTAGTATTTTATCGGACTTTGGTTAGCTCCAAGGCATAACTATCCCAATTATAGATACATAGTTTGATAACTCCCAATCCCAGTTTTGGTCAATGTTTCCGTCCCAAAATGATCTTCACACTTTTATTGCGGTTACTACGAAGAAACTTTGAACAATAATTTTAGGTTGATTGAATTATCCTAATGAAAATTTAAAATTGTTATTGATAGTATTGTTGATCGTCTATCAATTACAAATTTTAGATTCATTAATATAAACTAAATCAACCAACAATTATTGCTCAAAGTTCCTTCGTACTAACGGCGAAAATAAGTGTGAATGTGTTTTCGGGGAAACTAGTTCCTCCATAAGTTATAAAAAGTCATCTTTTTAATCCTTAAACCCTAAACCTGAAACCCTATAAAAACAAGACTTTTGATCAATAATTTAGTTTAATTTAATTACACTAATGAAATAAAAAAAAAAACTGACAGTATTTTCAATATTGTATCAATAACAAGCTATAGAATTTCATAGAAACTCATTATTCTTTGGTAAAAAAAACTGAGACTATCTTTACAGAACGGATGGAGTTTATCCTGAGTAGTAGTATGTAATGTCTTAAGTGTACTTGATAATAATGGAGAAACAAAGGACACGCACTAAAAAATTAAGGTCACTTTAGGCTTACATTCTCTGCACCTCAACTCTAATTCTAGTTTTGATGGCCCATATATAGTCCTACCTATTTTGGACATAAGCTCAGTAGCAACAAAACAAAGTAAGACATCCAACCTTTACCTAAGAAGGGTGTACTAGAATTATTGAGGGGAGGGGATTAATTGGCTACAGTGATAAAAACAAAAAAATAATTAGAGTTTATCTAATTTCTATGACATGAACTAGTCATGCCATATAAAACTCGGATTTCGAACCGCTCCACCCAATGGTTCCGATTAGAGTCACCTCATTTTTTTTTGTTCGACGGATGAGATGTGTCCGAGCTCGGTAGGACCCACAAAAAATTAAAATCATTCTAGCCGCACAGATGATGATCTCGCCTATGCGGCCTTGATCGGAGCTGTTGGGTGGAGGGGTGGAGCTAATTTGGGTGGAGCGGTGAGTGATCAAGACTTTACAGGCTGTTAGAGATAAGATTTTTTTGTAGGTTTTGAACCACCACCTTGGCTTGGGTATGTAACCAGGTCTCAACTGTTTGCCTTTTCTTAGACATTTAACCTCTTTCCACGCTTCACTGTTCTACTTTTACCTTCATCAACCATCTTTTAACTTTTTACCTAGAGAGTAGTGGGAAGTCACTCTGTACACCAGTCTGTCCAAAATGCATTAATCTTTTGCTCGGTGATTTTGGGATGGATGGTTAGAATTTTGGCAATGTAACCTTGTTATTTTACTTCCGGATAATGATATGTATAGTGAAAACTCAAAGGGAAAACTCATTGTGAAACACTGTAATCCGTTGGATTGTAATAAATGTTTGTGAGCCCCACTAATGAAAAATCATCCAACGGTTTAAAGTGTTTCACTATGAGTTTTCCTTTTGAGTTTTCCCTATGTGTATCACTGTCCATGTATCACAATAACACTGGCCTCGAACCGTGTATAAACATTAAATAGTTTTTACCATATTCATGAAAATGAATGTCTATTGATGTTTTTTTATTACAAATCATAAACTAATAATGAACGTTCATTTTGAGACAATGGTAACAATAACAAAAAAAAAAAAAAAAAAACATGAAAAAAGAAAGGGATGGATTTGTTTTAGGATGTATGGAAGTAGTAGAAAGAAGGATTTAAGAAAGTTGACATATAAATACATAGTTCATGTTCATGGGGGGGGTTGGGGGGGGGGGGTGGGGGGGAGGCCAAAGGCATATATATAGATGTATACTAAAGACCCCCCTCTCTACATGTGAAAGGTTCGAAAGTAAAAGTTATAGAAGTCTAATCCCAAAGCAAGAGCTAGAAGTGGGTATGGCCAATCCCACTATTGCTCTCAATTGCATTACTCCCCCCTTCATAATTGCTTCCCCCACTTTAATAACACTATTTTTTTTTTTCTTTAATTTTTCAAACACTTTGAGCCTGCCTTTTTCTTTTATTTCTTTTATTTATTTATTTATTTATTTATATCTTTGATTAAGTGCAACTAGACTTTTTATCTCCATATAACTTGCCTACTTTAGTAAATATAATTACCTAAGCACCTAACACCTTCCTTAGGAATAATGCATGTTTCTTTCCCTCTTTTCTCTTTTAATCCATGAAATGAACTTCAGGATGTAAGAAAGGCACAAGTTTATCATGTCATAGAACTTTAAATCTATAATAATTTCAATTATTCACGTCTTACCAGTGGGAGAGAGAATAACTGGAACGGTTCGCGACCATAGTTATTAAAGGCGCGCGCCTAAGTTCCGGGCACAGAGAGGCTCAGTTTTGGAGCCTGGGTGCGCCTAGCTCTGGGCACAACAATTGACCATCAATTAAATTGTAATTAAAACCTAATGCGTGACTATTACTCTTCCTCTCCCATGACTCTCTCATGTACATGCACCATAACTTTGTATAAGAGTAGCAAATTAGCAATCACCAGGAACTCCTTCAAACTAACAACTGCTTATCATTTTATAGGATTTAAACTTAGAGTCCTTCTGTTTGAACTTCTCTTTATGCTTGTTTGAACATCTATTTATGTTTGTTTCTTTTATGACTTATAACGTATGTTTGATTTACTACTTGCATTTGATTTATTGCTTATCTTGATGTTGTATAATGTATACCATATACTTTTAGTATTTAAGGCATTTTTGCGGGCATCGTCACCCGGGCGCGCGCCCGCCTTGCACCTAGGCTCCGGGCACACCTTTGCGCCTTAGTGCGCCTAGGGCCTTTAATAACTATGTTCGCGACAAGTTTATTTGGATAGTCATCATTAAACAGATTATACAAGAGAATTGACAAAGAATGCCTCACAATATGAGTCATTTTCTGCATTGAATATGGTATAAAAAAGAGTGACTTTCATTTTAAATCTTCAATTAGAAGACTCTTTACATTTGGGCAGCATAGATGTATCCATTATGGAGTACAAGGAATGAAGTGATGTACCAAAAAATCAAATACGCACGAGGAATAAAATTCAAACATAAAGAATATAAATCCACATTCGACATTGGATGTGGATTTCATGTAGAAGTATAGGGAATATGTAGGAGCATGAAATGCAAGAACAAGTACTTATATTAGATAAAAAAAAATGTTCTTCATAGATAAGGGCATCTTGATCTTGATCCTATTATCACAAATAAAGCATAAGAAAAGTATATGCCAAATAAGATTGTGATCTAAAACTGTCTGTTAGGGCGTTAACGTGTCATTTTGAGCGTCGCTTCTTCCTTCAAACAGATAGATGGATTAGAGAACACCGGTAAACAAGATTTTAGACTTAGGAGTCTACATAATGCTGGCAATCAGATTGGCTTTTCTCCTAGTAGTTAAACATGAATACCCTTAGGTTGGTGTCAAAATTTGGATTCTTGACTTTCACTACAGTTTGGGATCTGGTGACATTTTATTATTTAATGAGGTTTTATTCTGTAGTTATTGATTGTTAGCTTGTTTTCTTGTTGGATTAGCATGTGGAGCTTGACAAAAAAGAATTCTGCTCTTGATTATGGTATTTGGTGTTTTGGGTTAGGTGAGCTAATGAGTTTATTCTAAGATCTCATGAGAGTTGGGATCCGTAACCTTTATTTTTCTGACATTGGTGCTTTTCCTTAGACTAGCGGCCAAGATTTGGCCGCATAGGATCTCTGGCACAATGGACGGCAAGATGGGCTCGCCAATTTTGTGGGGACCGCTTACCACTGTTTTAGTTAAATCAATCTTGCCCGCCCAACTCACCGAGCTCACTATATCGCCCGCGCACGTGGCCGGACCACTTAGTTTGCCAAATAGAAGTGCCGGATCCGGGAGTTTCTCCCTCACTAAAATTACTCTTTCTAGTTCACTAAAAAAAAGTTATCTTAATTCAGCTTTCATCACCAATTCCACTATTTTCTCTATTGAAATTCTGGATGAACTTAAGTACTTTCACAAAATAGTCTTGTACTCCTTATTTTACACTCCCTCTGTGCCGGAAAGTTAGTCCCTCTTTCTTCGTTGTTATTGCGAATGAGCTTTGAGCAATAATTTAGTCCGCTTTTAATCATCCCAATGAAAATTTATAAATTGTTATTGATACACAATTATAAATATTATCAAATACCAATTTTTAGATTCTCATTAAAATAATTAAAAGTAGCTTAAATTAGTGCTTAAAGTTTATTCGTAGTAAGGAAAAAAAAAAAAAAAAAACTAACATTCCGGGACAGAGGGAGTAAGACATTAAAGAGAAATGAAATTTTACTTGGCTGATAAAAAGGGAAAAGGAGAGTAATGAATGGCATAGCAAAATGGGGGGTGACAAGTTGAGAGTATGATTGGATGATGAAACAGGGCTCGTGGGTATCAACTATCAAACCTTTTTCTTTACTTGTATCTTTTCCCCTTATTTAATGTGTTTGGCTCTACAAGCCTTGCAAATAAAGTAACGGCCAAGCTTGCTAGTTAGTTGTTCATTGTGAACTGTGACCCCCCCCCCCCCCAATCCATCTCAAACACAGCAAAAAAGAAGTGTTTGAATATTATGACCAAAAGCAGATAGATGGTAATCAAGGCAAAGTTGCAAAGTTGAAAAAAAAAAAAAAACTGTCACTGACCTTCCTCTTCCTTTCTTTTAAAAAGCTCCTCCAAACACATCCTTAGTACTTCTCTGATATTCTTCTTCACCTGCCCTCAACCACAACAACATCTGAACCAAAACACAGAAAAAAACAGAGTGAGATGAAAAGAAGAGAAGGCAAAGGAGCTCCTACTGATCTGTTGGTATGTTTTCCTACAAGGGCCCATCTTACACTCATGCCCAAGGCTATTTGCAGCCCGGCACGGGGTTCGGGTCCCAATAAGAATTCGCACCACCACCACCAACACCACCTGAGGAAATCTAGCATTAGACGTGGTGGTTCGATTGGCGGCGGTGGTGGTGGTCATGGAAGCCCATACATGTGGTCTAAAACTAAGCAGATGGGGGCTGATTACTCTGAACCGACGTCTCCTAAAGTTACTTGTGCCGGGCAGATAAGAGTCCGGCCCAGGGCCAACCCGTGTAAGAGTTGGCAATCGGTTATGGAAGAAATTGAGAAGCTTCACAACAATAAACAAAAGAAAAAAGCAACTTGGGTGGAAGCGTTGGGTTTCAAGAAGGAAGTCATGCAATTCTTGACGTGTTTACGGAGTGTCAAGTTTGATTTCCGATGCTTTGGGTCGTATCCACATGCAAATGTCATCACTTCAGATGATGACGAAGATGATGATGAAGAAGATGAGGAAGATGATCATCATCATCCACATAACCAACAAGAATTGGATGATCAAGAGGGTTCGTCAAAAGCTGTTTTCTCTAAATGGTTTATGGTTTTACAAGAAGATCAACATCTAAAGATTGCTAAAGATAAAGATACACAAGAAAAAGAAAGCTATGCCATCGATGATCCTCCGTGTGGCCCCCCACCAAATGCGTTGCTTCTTATGCGGTGTCGTTCTGCTCCTGCAAAAAGTTGGCAAGAGGAGAAAGAAGAAGAAGAAGATGAAGATGAAGATGAAGATGAGTATGAAAATAACGATGATGAGGAAACGGAGAACAGGAAATTAGAGGAAGAAATAGGGAAGAAACATAATTCAGAAATGCAGGAAGAGGAAAAGGAAAAGGAAAAGGAAAAGAAAAAGAAAAGAGAAAGCTTGGAGGAACTGATGAGGTATGAAAGTGATTTCTACAAATTTTCTTCAGATATTGCAAAGGAAACATGGGTTGTTGGTGGGATTAAAGATATATTGTCAAGGAGTAAGAGTTCAAAACGATGACAATAAACATGATCATTAAGGTGCTTATAATCCTGCCATTTTTATTAACTCATCAATTTGTCTTCGGAAGAATTTGGTTTTCTCGTGTTATGTGTTTTTCGCTTCTTTTTTTTTTTTTTTTTTTTTGATCAATTTTGTGGGTTTTTTCTGTGGGACTTATTGAGTTTTACTTGCTTTCAGATTTGTAATTGTGTAACTCCATGTACAGACTATATTTTGGAAACTATTTTCAATCCCTGAATACTTTGTGACGTATTACATATTGTAATCGGGAACATTAAATAAGCAAGAAGTGTTTATTGCCTACCTCTTTTCATGTTTTCCGCTGAAATAGTAAAAGCTCTTATATATTTTTCACATAGTTTGTACAAATTCAGCTAACCTACATTTGTGTACACAGAGAGATTGCTCAACTGTTGCCAGGAGGCTACTTGGATTGTTGAATTGCAGATTCAAAAATTTTATGGAAAACTTCAGAAGTAATCATTCTTCTATAACACCCAAAACAAGACAATCAATCCCAAACAGATAACTTTCACAAATCCAGAAGACATGAATTCATGATCCAAAAAGATTATTATTAGTAACGAGAAATTTGGAAAGAGTAGCCACTATCCATTTAAATGGATGAATTTCTAAAATAATACTCCCTCCGTCCTAAAATGATTTTCCCATTTGTCTAATGAAATTTTCAAGGATATGCACACTTGCTTCACTAGCCATGTGGTGTTTATGCATATTTAAGCCTAAATTGGAGAAATGGGAAGAACTTTTTGAGGCAATGAAAAATGGCAAATGAGAAGATCATTTCGGGACAGAGGGAGTAATCAAAAGATCAGTAGACACTACAGAAGGTGAATTTCATTTCAAAAGCTTTATTCTGCACTCTGTTCTGTTTAGACACTGTGTTTTCGACGACAGTGTATATAATAATCATTGATAAACGACAGAGAAGGTGAATCTTATTTCGGTAGCTTTAGTCTCCATTCTGTTCGTTTTAGACGCGATGTATTCTACGACTGTAAACATAATGATTGAGCAACAACAGGTATGAAAATGAAATGATGGGAAGAAAATAAGGTTGGGTGGTGGTGGTGGTACTAATGGCCTATAATTGTGTCTGTAACTTATCCAATGTCCACAACACCTAAATCATAATTTTATCAATGCAAGCTAAAATCAAGTTTGACTAAGTAAATTCCGCTCCAATCATGCTTCCAATTTTTCCTTTTAATCTTGACAATTACATTTAGGTAATGGAACATACAGTTTTGAATCCAACCCTAATGTGAAGGAATGAAACCCTAATAGATGGATGAGTAGGGTTGTTGCATGAGGCAAATTAGGTGGATTCGACAAGCAATCTTCAAACAATTATCAAGAGTGGGGCTGAATTTGAGCCAATTAGTGATCATTTGCACAATTTTGGATGGAAAAAAAATGAAATTAAATTAAATTGATGAACGAACAGTTTTCCATAATCCATTGTGAGTGGACGTTAATTTAATTTATGAAACACTACCTGGCAATAAAGTTTGCGGCAAATGCAAAGCAAGCTCATCGGTTGTTCACCGGCGTGACGGCGTCCGGCACTCTGTTTTTCTGTCCTGCCAAAACGCTATGCTATTCCTTTTTACCTTCTTCTGACCCGGTCAGGTAAATAGTTTTGACCTTTTCTCTCGAAAGCTCTTTCAGTTGTCTTGTCCTTCTTCTTCATCCGGGCCAGGGCCAGTGACAAAAACAGTCCATCCACGCCGATCGAGGTTAGGGGATTTTGACAATACTGTGGCCTCATGACTCTTTAATTGGGAAACTCCATTTTCATTCCGGAACCAACCTGAACCTGAACCTGTAGTAGTCCCCGGACCGTTAGTATCCTCGTTTTTACAGGGTTTAGGTTTAAGATTTTAATAAAAAAAAACTTTTTATGATTTAGGAGGAAGTAGTTCCCCCAAAAGCTACTCCTCTTTCTCTCTTCTAAAATGATGGCAATTTTTCTGAATTTTGTAAAATGAATATTTAAACCAATAAAAAAATTGGTTTCAAAAAAACCAATAAAAAAATTATTTTCTCGATATCAATGAATTTTTATTCTAAATTATAAAATAAATTGTGAAAATAGGTAAAATTATTTATGGATAAAGATACTTTGAAAATAGATATTACTTTAAAAAAAAAAAAATCAAACTACCATTAAATTAGATGCAAAAGCACAAGAGTTCAACTAGACTCTCCACAAATTTTAGTGGTTCAACCCAAATATTATCAATCATTACATTGACAATTTGAATTACGTAAAAGTAAACAGAGGGATGACAAACGAGGGTATTTGTGCATAAAACTACAATGCCACCACATGCACTAAGTTGAAACCAAGAGTATGGAGGAAAATAAATTCAGTTTATTTCTTTGTGATTTTCGGTACATACATACAAAATATATACTAAGACTCTTGCTTGGAGACTAAGACTAAATCCCTACAAAATAGCTAAAAGATAATTCATACATATTTACATCTTTATCAAATAGGAAACTAAATAACTAAAGATACATACAAATAGGAAAGAATATATTCCGAGATCTTCAAGGATCTCGGCTATCTCACCATAGAACGATATTCTGCCTCGGCCGATGATCGTGAAATAGTTGTTTGTTTCTTGGTTTTCCAAGAGATTGGAGAGTGACCCAAGAAAACAAAATAAGCAGTAAGAGAGCGCCGAGTAAGAGGACAACTTGCCCAATCAGAATCACAATATGCTCGAAGATGAAAAGCAGAATCAGAGCGCAACAAAAGTCCTTGACCTGGACGATTTTTCAGATACCGAACAACACGTAGAGCGGCCGTCCAGTGAGCCCTCTTAGTGTAAGGTCCCCGCCCCGGGAGGAAAACTCGTTTCCTCGGGATGGTTCTCAAACACGAGGGCTCGTTATAACGGAGTCGCCACATTCGTTAATTATTTAACCCAACAAATGAAAAGGTTACGAGATTTGAGTTCAAAGGTTCGGAGGTCAGGTTATAACTTGGGAGGAGTTTTTACGTCCTCTCAAGTTGCCTCGGACAAAGCCGAGTCTCCCTAAGTTAGTTAAAATGTGCATATGTGTGTGTGTGTGTATTTAACGAAAAAATTCTGTTGTTGATTTTATTTGAGAAACTCGGCTGAAAAAGGGGCCTTGAGTGATAAGACAAAGGTCAGAGGGCAAAACATGCAATTTTTCCCTCCTACCTAAAGTAGCCGTACGGCTGGAGGAGGCAATTCTGGGGTTTTTACAGTTTGCTCAAGAACAGTCCAGTTCAGAACAGAAACAGGGCATTCTGTCTGAAGCTGGACAAACTGTTTTTTGATCCCAGTTTGCAAGAAATCATTTTACAAGTTTTATAACATCATTCCTATGCTAAATGATCATCACTTGGTCCCCCAAAACAAGTATTTGGGTGTGATCATGAGCAATCATAGGAGAAAATCAAGAAAGTTGATGAATGTCCCCTTTGGGCCAAAATTGGTCATTTGGTGAATAAATATTGAAACTTTATCACCAAGATGACATTTTTATGACTTAAAATCCTTCCAAGAGTCAAAATAACACATAAAGATTGAATCTTTATGACCCAAAAGTGGGATTTTGAGGCTAAACCAAAGAGGAAAGTGATGAACACTAAGGTTCCATCACCCTCATGATTATCATGGCCAAACAAGCATAACATTTAAATGAATAAGGAATGTAAATGACAATCAACAAGTCTATGAGTGTCTAGGTTTAGAACCTCTTCCATACAAGGTATGGAGGGCACCTTGGAACTTCTCATAGCTTGGACAAGATAGTAATGTAATAGATAGGTATATAGTGCTTGATAATGGACAAGTCTTGCAAGAAATAAAAGGTGCTTGAAATGGACAAGTCTTTGCATGAATGAAGAGTAAATACATGTATAACCAAGATATAAGAAAGAAAATAGGAGTAAGATGAAGAGAAAGGAGGGGGGAGGTGGCTTTACCTATGATGGTTATGGCCAATCTTCCTTTCTTCTCTCCTTTTTTGGTGTGTGATCACTCTCACTCTTACTCTGTGGTAATTCCAGCAGAGTGACCTCCCTAATGTGTATTTCTCCCCCCTGAAATGGTCAGCAAGGGGTTCTATTTATAGGGACTGATGGTGCCCAAACCAGCCGTACGGCTAGGCCCCTCTAGTACCCAAAGCATCCGTACGGCTCAGCCTGGCGAGCTTCTGGATTTTTCCAATTTTATACCAGAGTAGTCCTGGAATTTATAGCTTATCGTAGGGAGGTCCTGGCCTATCAGCTTATCCCTGAAACGGTGCTAAGGCTACCTCTAAGATAGGTCGGTTTCAGATTGGGGTACTTACAGAGCCCCTCGGCAATGTCGCTTCGAATGAGCGGGGTTGTCGATAAAAATAAGCATCCCAATCTGACGGGACGATGGCTTTAACCGATTTTGGTTGCATGGCTGGACCTAGTGGTATAGGATTCCTACGTATCCCGTTCGTGGGGAATCAAGCCTAACGTAGTTTGGGGGTGAGAGATTTTAAGGCTACTCAAACCTAAGGTTGTAGGGGAATATCTGTCATTCTCTCCTAAAGGAACGGGCATGACTCTTTGGCGAGTTCAGAGGCGGGATATGGTCAACTCGGCTCTATGGTGAGGGTTGACTTGCTGGGGATAGGGTCAACTTGGCTCTATTGGAGAGGGTTGACTTACACGGAACATGGTCAACTTGGCTCTATCGGAGAGGGTTGACTTACACGGAACATGGTCAACTTGGCTCTATCGGAGAGGGTTGACTTACACGGAACATGGTCAACTTGGCTCTATCGGAGAGGGTTGACTTACACGGAACATGGTCAACTTGGCTCTATGGGAGAGGGTTGACTTACACGAAACATGGTCAACTTGGCTCTATCGGAGAGGGTTGACTTACACGGAACATGGTCAACTTGTCTCTATGGGAGAGGGTTGACTAAATGGTTGGACTTACGAAGGACGGCCGGGACATGGTCAACTTGGCTCTATGGGAGAGGGTTGACTAAATGGTTGGACTTACGAAGGACGGCCGGGACATGGTCAACACTAACTACGAGAAGGTTGGCTTACAAGGATGGACATTACGGGGATTACGTTAGGGACGGCCTAATTTTTATCTTTGAAAGGGTCACTCGGGGGATTTAAACTTTATCTCACAAGGGGTCACTCAAGGGACCTAGACTTGTCTCAAAAGGGGTCACTCAAAGGACCTAAATCTTTTCTCACATGGGGTCACTCTAGGGACCTAGGCTTTATCTCACAGGGGCTTGACTCTCATTTGGTCAACCTAAAGGGTTTGTCAACTTTTTCATCATTCCATCTTTTGGTCAAAATCGGGGTTTTGGTCAACTCTGACTACGAGATGGTTGACTAAAAGGAGGGTCTTACGTCCACTCGGACTGCCGGGTCAAAACATTCGAGTCAACTCCACCTTTGGGGAGTTTAACAAGGCAAACTGGTCTTACATCCCACTAAGGACTGCCGGGATAAAGGCTCTAGCCTATAATGACTATTCTGAGTCAAGGTTTGGTCAACTCCATCTTTGGGGAGTTTTGACGGGAAAATTGGTCTTACGTCTCACTAGGGACGGCCGGGGATAATGACTATTCTTAGCCAAAGAGTTCTACTGGGCTTATGTCGGGGACGGCCTATAATGACTATTCTAAGTCAAGGTTTTACTGGTCTTATGTCGGGGACGGCCTATAATGACTATTCTAAGTCAAGGTTTTACTTGGGTCAACTCCAACTTTGGGGAGTTTGACGGGAAAACTGGTCTTACGTCCCTCTAAGGACTGCCGGGACAAAGGCTCTAGCCTATAACGACTATTCTAAGTCATAGCTTGACCGGGGTCAACTCCATCTTTGGGGAGATTGACGGGAAAACTGGTCTTACGTCCCTCTAAGGACTGCCGGGGATAATGACTATTCTTAGCCAAATATTTCTACTGGGCTTATGTCGGGGACGGCCTATAATGACTATTCTAAGTCAAGGTTTTACTTGGGTCAACTCCAACTTTGGGGAGTTTGACAGGAAAACTGGTCTTACGTCCCTCTAAGGACTGACGGGACAAAGGCTCTAGCCTATAACGACTATTCTAAGTCATAGCTTGACCAGGGTCAACTCCATCTTTGGGGAGATTGACGGGAAAACTGGTCTTACGTCCCTCTAAGGACTGCCGGGGATAATGACTATTCTTAGCCAAAGAGTTCTACTGGGCTTATGTCGGGGACGTCCTATAATGACTATTCTAAGTCAAGGTTTTACTGGGCTTATGTCGGGGACGGCCTATAATGACTATTCTAAGTCAAGGTTTTACTTGGGTCAACTCCAACTTTGGGGAGTTTGACGGGAAAACTGGTCTTACGTCCCTCTAAGGACTGCCGGGACAAAGGTTCTAGCCTATAACGACTATTCTAAGTCTAAGCTTGACCGGGGTCAACTCCGTCTTTGGGGAGATTGACGGGAAAACTGGTCTTACGTCCCTCTAAGGACTGCCGGGACAAAGGCTCTAGCCTATAACGACTATTCTAAGTCATAGCTTGACCGGGGTCAACTCCATCTTTGGGGGATTGACGGAAAAACTTTTAACTCGACCTCTTTGGTCAAAGTTTGAACTTTGGTCAACTAAACTCTACGGGAAGTTTGACACATTTTCTTGACACCGGGGGAAGCCTATGGATGACCTTTTTAGACACATTATGGATGTAAAAGTCCAATCATTTTGAGAGGAGATCAAAAGCATTTTGCTTGAAACAATGTTTTTTGATAAATGAGGCCAAAAGGGCAAGCTTAAAAATGCTTATTCCTAAAGGCAAATCTTTTAACGAAGCATGTTTTGTCAAATTTTGGTTTTAACTTAACCGCGAGGTTTATATGCATAAAGTCCTTTTGAGCTTTGTCCATTTCTTAGGAGCGGTCGGGAGTAGAGAAACCTCTTGTTGTCGATGTCGGGGTAGCCCCATGTCCTTGTTCCTATTGATGGCGACGTAGCCCCAATGTAATTGAATGTGTCGGGGTAGCCCCATGTCCTTGTTGCTGTTGATCGTGGCATAGCCCCCATGTCATTGAATGTCTCGGAGTAGCCCCATGTCCTTGTGGAGGTAGCCCCAATGTCGTCCTCTGACTTTTGATGTTGGCGTGGACCCGTTGTCGTCTCGCGGCCTTTGATGACGTTAGGAACCCATCCCTTTTTTCATGACGCACTCTTTCTTTTACCTAGGCTGCCCTTTCGGGTTTTCAACCTAGCGGGCATCTCTTTTGCGTCTTTTATGGCACACCCTGTTTTTTGCCTAGGCCGCCCTTACGGGTTTTCAACCTAGCGGGCTACTTTTTTGGTGCCTTTCTTCTTTGTTTTTTTTTATATAAGTGATCCAGCCGACTTGATAGAACGAGGACTTAATATATCTTTTGGAGGAGACATGCAAGGGCCTTTATTTAGGCGGGAGAGAGTCCCTTTATTTTGGTGAACAATGTATTATCATGGAACGGGAGGAAGCCCTTGCTCGACAGAATACAAGTGTTTAGCTCTTTCCTAAGATGTAGAGAGAAGAAGACTTGTTGAGACATTTGAAACTTGCCCTAGTTAATATCATCAAATGATTGCTGGAATGGACCATGTTTATTATTAAGTCAAGATTATAACAAGCAATTAGCCTTAACATGTATAAATGTTGTGATCAATTAAGATTAAGATTCGGTCAATGGCAAGATCAAAAAGGTGTTTATGGGGTGATTGGTCATTATCTGGGAAATTGGTCATTGATGGGACCAAGGGAAGAGAACCGGGTCATTTTGGGAGGATCGAGGTTTGATGGATTCATTTCATGCTGTGACCGGACTCGAAGGTTGCCTACGTTCCCCTCAGTTTGAGCAACAACATCCTCGCCTTTTCATTGTCTCGGGATGCCTTTGATGCGCATCAAGGATTTGTATAGGAAAGGTGTATCGGGTTGTGTATCGGGGTAATGTATGAGGGAAGATTTGCCATTGATGGTTTCTTCATGCCAATTGATCACAACATTTATTCATATCAAGATTAATTGTTTGCATTTGGCGCTTTTCATTTGTGTTAGGTCCATTCATCCTTAATGAGTCGTCATTGACTAGTATGCTTAGAGGTCAATTCGTCATTTTGGGGACGTAGCAATAAATTGATAATAACAAGCAAGGAAATTTCAAGAGTAAACATATATTGCAAATAATGTCTCAAGTCTAGAGAGAAGAGAAGGAAAATGACTCTTTTATTTAGATAACTTTGTACATACATGTCCAAGTGCGGAACTCTGTAGAAATAAAAAGACACGGTCCAGAATGGACTCCCTTTTTTTCTTTCTAGAACCTACGAGGCTGGAAGACTCACATTTTTTTTTTTTTTTTTTTTTAAGGATGGGTTCCCATGAAGCACGATGATCCATTTTCTTCCACAGTTGTTGGAGGGGTTGTCGGCGGCATTCCATGTCTTCCACGGGGAACTCGGGTTCCATGTCGTTGGGAAAGATGTCGCGAGGTCTCCATTCGGCTGGGCGTTGCAGTTACCGAATTCGTCTACTAAATGAGTCGGGAGTTTGCTTTGGTCATCTTCTTTTGGTGATTTCTTTCCAAAGTGCATAACCTTCGTGTATGGCACTTGACGAGGGCACAGTCTTTCATTTGGTGTAGCCACTCTCAGGCTCCTGAAGCTCGGGCCTCTTCTTGTGGACGGTGTCCCAACTGTTTGGTCTTCCCGCTCATGTGTATGGTTGTCTCGGACGCCAATTTGGATGTGGGCTCCTTGGACGATGTTTCTGGGGGACAAAACCGCAAAGGACTTTAGCATTTTAAACCTCAAGGTGAAATTATTAACCAAGATTCGAGAAGCATGCTTCATTAGCGGATTAACCTTTTAGGCAAACACGACCTTTTATTTTGAGAAAACTTGATCTCCATTTTTCTTTTTTTTGAAAGACACACTTCTTGTTTTAGGTGAAAAACTCACACACACATTTTTGTAAACTTTTTGACAAGGCAGAAATGACAATAATAATCTTATTAATGAGAACTGACAATGGACCCAAAATAGTCACCACATGGCATCAACCGGGGAATCAAGACTTTAACTAAACCTAACGGACATCTTAACCGACTTTTCCTAAAGACTTATCATACGCCCTAAAAGCAACTGGCTCTTCCTAAGGATGAAAACAGACTCCTTCTAAGGGGAGGTTGATAGGAGAGATTTCGGAACTCCGTCGTTTGCTGTGGCAACCGCAACACCATTCATTTCCCAACCCGGGGCATTCGGCCCTTCAGACGTTTTCTGTGCCACTGATCTTTTCCAAACGCCTTCCGTCGTTTCGGCTTTGCTGATTTTAGGAACCACCATTTGGGACACTGATTTTGTCAATTTTTCCAAAACAAGCTCTCCCACTTTGGGATTGACAACTCTGTCAACCATGGGCTCTTTTTCCTTGGGGCGGACACCACTCCATTTATCGATCATCGGGGAAGTCACAGATTTGAGCATGTTGACGCTCGGGTCATTGGCTGTGTCGGGGGTGTGGGGGCGTCCAAGCTTCCCCTTCTCAATTAGTTTCGAGATGATGCGTCTTATGGCGGTGCAATCATTGGTATCATGGCCGTGGTAGTTGTGATAGGCACACTTTTGGGTCTTGTCTCGACGTTTTTCAAGATTCTTTGGCCGAAAATCTTCGAGGGGCCACATGAGGCCTTGTTTGACCAATCCTTCAAATACTTTGCTTATGGGCATTCCAAAATCCTCAAACTTTGTGAAATGGAGCTTGGCTCGGCCCTTGGCTTTTCTTTCATTGTTGATCGGAGTGTGGTGGGGATGAGAATCACCGCTACTCAATGCAAAGGGGTGCCCATCGAGTGTCCTTTCAAACTTAGCTTCCAGTTGCCTTCTTTTTCCCAACAACGTACCCGACTGAAGTCCAACATGAGGATTCTGTGGAAGTGAATGGGTGTAGGAATACCCATAACCTTGGTTGCTTGCATGAATATACATTTGAGGCATGCAAGGAGCTTGTGGTCCAAAAGGTCTTGGATTATAGAAATGATACGGGCCACCCCGGAATCTTATCGGAAAATCTGGTGGAGGCAAGTTAGTGATGCCTGGTCGGGTATCCATATATGGTTTAAACAGTGACTGATCTCTGGTGACTTGGTTGATGGCATTGAATCGAGGAGGGACACGATTGGGAAGGTGTTGTGAGTATGATGCTTGAGGCGTAACTGGTGTGAACAGTGGTTTGCGGGCCTTTTGAGTGGGTTGTGTTTGGGGTTTTATAGGAGGTGTCTTATGGGAGATGTTGGATTTGGGATGAGGCGGAGTGAGGAAGATTTGAGTGAGAGGCTCGTTGTGGATGACGGCGTGTTGGGGCGAAGAAATGGAGGTCTCGGTATTTTGATGAGATGGAGGGGGAAATCTTTGGTTACAATCCGGGGGTCGGGTAGCTTCCACCCTTTCATTATGGTTGGTCACCTTGGTGAATGGCCCATCAATTTGAAACAGAGCTGTAACACCTCTTTGCCTCGTCGACTCATCAGACGGAGTTTGCGTTTCTCTGTGGCTATCTGTGATGACTTCTTTCTCAGCCCCGGGGGTTTCTGAAGCTTGGAACAACTCTTCGTTCGTTAGGCCATCCGAATTATCCACGGCGTCATTTCTCAAGCTACTGTCCACTGAAGTGATCTTTCTGAGGTACCGGATTGGAGAGGTTGTAGTGACCGGGGAACTTTCTGACTCCACACGCACCAATCGGCGACATGATGCTCTCTTCCACTTCATCTAAGCCACGGAAAAAATGGTAGTTTAGGCTTGGGTAAACATTGGGTGAACACTTGGGTTAGAGACACACGTGTCTCTATTTGGGATATTTGACCGGGCCGAAGTTGCCTACGTTCCCCTCACCACGAGGGAGGGGGTCCCACGTGATAAGAGGCTCAAGTCACCGTAGTTCGAACGGGTTTAGAATCTTAAGAGGGAAGGACGAACACGACTAATGTCTTAACGAGAATCCATCCAAGGACTTGACTGGCTTCCTAGGGGACTATTCTTAGAATTTAACGAGGATCTTTGCGGGGACCTAGGGGACTTTGCCTAGGGTCTCAACGGGGATCTTAACGAGGGTCTTGAAGGATGTTGGGTATGCTTATCACTTAACCCTCCTACATTTGTTAGAATTGATTGATACCATCACCTATAAGTATTTTTACGGACTTTAGGACCTCATGTAAAGAAGTTTAGAACTTCAATCTTTAGCTAAGTCCTTTTTATAGTATAGGCTTAGATGATAGGACTTGAAACTTTAAATATCGAAGATCACCTAAGCAAGGATTCATTTCGCTACGCAGAATGTTCTCTGCGCAGGTCGCCACTGCGCATAGATATCTTTGCGCAGACCTTGACCCTGCTCAATTTTCAAGATATTTCTTCCTAAACTCTCAAGAGATCTCTTTGTGACAAAGCATGGTGCGCAAGCTGCTCATGCGCTGAATCCATGCGCGCCGGCAATACGCATGCCTTTGTGCGCGGACACAACCTTGGTCAAGCTCCTCATCTCCTGATCTCTCATTCTAGAAAGTTTGGAAAACGCTTAGAAGATGCACGCTTATTAAAAAAGCTGAGGTGTGCACAAACGACAAAATAAGCACACTCAGCAAAACCATTGGTGGAGACACGCTTCAAAGAAATATCTCAAGAGAAGACAGCTGTCAACCTTCTAGAAGAAGCTTTTGAAATTGGTCTTCATGCTGTCTCCAACGGCTCTATATACCTACGCACCAATCATATTGTGCCAGTTCATCATCTTTGATCAGAGCCCCAAAGGCTATAAAGGACAGCTGCGCGCCAATCATGTTGTGCCAGCTCATTGTCCTTGCTCAGAGCTCCAACGGCTATATTCAAGCTCTCGGCTGTAAATAGCCTGCTCATCTTCATTTCCAAGCTGCCTTTTGATTTAGCCCTTTTCATCTGCCCTTGATCATCATCTTTGATCAAGCTCCTCTTGTTGGCCATTATGCTTCAGAGCTCGAGTTTTATGCTTCACTGAAAAACCATGAAGATCTGAAGACTGCTGCTTAGTTTTTCCAGATTCTTTAGAACAGCCTTCAAGATCATCAAACCTTCAAAACTCCTGCTCATATCACAAAGCCTATATCACCAGAATTCTTGGTGCTCTTCATCTTTCATATTCATAGAGCCCTGAATTTCTGTCACACACACACCTCTTGAAGTTTTGATCATTTTGATCTAACTTCTTGAGATACACCGGTTTAGTCTAGGATTTATTCTTCATAGATAATAGATCTTGAGTTAGTATCGAGCTCAAATGTTGTAATTTGTAATACTCTCTCATTTAATACGATCTCCATTAGAAATCCAAGACTAACCATCTTGGTAGAGGATGTAGATCTTTCATCGATCGAACCTCTCCAAATAGCGTGTTCATTACTTATTGCATATTCCCTGCTTAACTTTTTATGAACTGCTTTGTTTGATCTTTCAGATTGCCACTCTTTAATGTTGTAATTGTTATTGCTCATTTGCCTTAGAATCCCATTTTGCGCCACTCTTTAGCCTCATACTTAGCGCGTGCGTTTTTATCTCTGCGCAGTATACCCTGCGCAGAGCTGCTTTAAATTTCCGCTGTGCATTTCACACTCTTACCGCGCGCTATTCTTAGCCAAAATAAGAGTTGTGCGCATCTGCCATTGAATTGCAAAAGGGTTTGAAAAGAATTTTAAAACGCTATTCACCCCCCCTCTAGCGATTTTCACACCCTTGTTGCCCCTTTAGGGACCAACAAGTGGTATCAGAGCGAACACCTTCATAAAACTTATTTCTGTTTTTCAAGCTTAACAGCTTGGGTGCCGATTCAAGATGGCTTCAAAAATCTAGGGCAATGGCTAACTTTTCACTTATTCCTGCGCCTACTCAAACCTCAGATCAAATTCAGAAAGTTCTCCAAACTTGGTGGATCCTTAAGCAAACCTCCTATTCTCTCTCATAGAGACTCAAAGAAAGATGACTTGGTTTACTGCAGAAAGCCAGGACATTACGCTTCAATGCCTTCTTCAAAATTTGAGTACAAGGAAAAGCAACCCTGCACACAAAGCATCAAAGCAGTGCAGAATGGTTGATGAAGAGAACTGCGCAGAGAAGGAGCTAAGGACTCAGAGACTTGGCACTGAAGACAACTATGCTGACCCTGAGGATGGACTACTCTGGTTAATGGCAAATGCTGACAATGATTCAAAAGTTGTTTCTGAAATGGAACCTGAGCATGCGCCAAGGACAATCAAAGAAAGATCCCTTCACTCTAGTGGAAACGGGACACTTTCACCAAGCAGACAGAATGACAAGCACCTATCTGCCAGGGCCAACTTGACAGAAGCTGCATCATCACCAACTCCGCAGCCGCGCAAGGAATCTCTCAAAGTGTGCTGATCTTAAAATATAACTCTGCTGTAGAGCGCAAGTTAATGTTTCAACAAGCAGGAAAGATCTACTTCTCTGTGCTCTCTCAAGCTCAGTTGATATCGACAGTGGATTCTAGACACTACTAGAGATTTCAACTCTTAAAGGTGCGCACGAAGCAAGAGATCACTCAGTAATATATGGTGACAACAACAAAGGGCACATAATTGGATTTGGACTAATCATAAAAGATTAAGTCTCAAGCAACCTGCTCTCTATATCACAATTATGAGATAAAGTTCTGGAATGCCATATCACTTCAACGCTATGTTACATCAAAAATGGCGTTTCTGGACTAACTTTGCTCACAAGGACTCGTAAGACCAATTTCTAATCTATTTAATCTTACCGCTATAATTTCTATTACTAATCCTTGTTTTGTAGCAATAAGCTTAAGTGAAAGCAGCTAGCAATGGTATAAGCACCATGCCAGCTTAGTGAGCAGTCTGAGCAGTTTTTCCTCCAGCAAGATTGCTCTGATGTCAAAACGCTTACATCCGCTTCACCTCATATGTTTGGACCGCTCATTACCGCGAAGCTTTGGACCAACCTGTGGTATCTCTATGATATCCTAGCTGTTCTCCTTAATCTCCAAACATAGAAGACATCAATAGAGTTCGACACTTCAATGGAACAGAATTTATGAACAACGATGTCGCACAATATTGTGAGAACCAACAAATGGTATTCTTCACAATTTTTCTGCTGCTGGAGTTGCGCAACAAAAGGGCGTTGTGGAAAGAATCGCTTGTTGTTTGAGGATGGATAATCAATGATAATAGAAGCAGTACTTCTAAATGTATTTCTGGGAAAAAGCTGTCATCGGTGCATGTTTTACTCAGGAATAAATCCCTCATCAACAAAGCCTACATCAATACTCCATACGATCTATGGAGAGAGAGAAAGCGCCCAACATCGCTTTCTTCAAAGTTCTTTGGCTGCAAACGCTATTAAGGAAAATTCGACGCCAAAGCAAATGAAGGTATTTTCGTTGGGTATGCCAATCAGTCTATAAGCTTTTCATGATCTTAATAAGATAAATCTCTAGTCATTTTAGTATCTGTACATGTTACTTTTTTATAAGCATTCTCTCCTTGAGCCACATTTGGCTCCCAATGATTCTGATGACTCTGCTGAGCTTTTTAGACAGGTGCGCAGTAATTCTATTCCTGCGCAGGACATAGATCAAGCAGATTCAGAATCAGTCCATCTCATGCGCATACTATAAATGCTGCGCCTGAAGTTGCAACTCCTGATGCGCAAACACCTCCTTCTGCGCATGATGTTTCTCCACTTCAACAAATCACCTTTGATGATCGTGATGCTGAAATAAATAAAATACCCATTGATCTTCGTATTCCTATCATCACAATATAGGGATTCGCACATCGAGAGCATCAAACTTTGCGGTGTAGCATTCGTTTATCTCTCATGTCGGATCAAAGAAGATTGATAGAGTGCTCCATATTCTAAGATGAATCGATGCTATGCAAAAAGTGCAAGAAAAGCTCAACCATTATTTAGCACTTCAATGGGTGTTCGGAAACGAATGGATGGGAATGGAAGAATCACAGAATCAAAGCAAGAAAGCTTTGTATGGTCTTAAGCAAGCTCCAAAAGCATGGTACAATACGCTATCAAAATTCCTACTAGAGAAAGGCTTCAAGTGCGGTAATATCAACACAACTCTTTTTATTGCTAAGTATAATGATCACTCCTTACTCGTTCAGATTTATGTCGATGATATTATATTTGGTTCTACTAATGAGTCTCTTTGTAAGCGCTTTGAAAAGAAAATGAAAAGCTGGTTTGAAATGAGCATGATGGGAGAACTCACATTCTTCCTCGAGCTTCAAATCATGCAATTGAATGATGGCATCTTCGCAAATCAAGTCAAGTACACTAGGAACTTAATCAAGAAGTTTGGACTTGAATGCTAAAGCATACGACACTCCAATGGCCACAAGCAACAAATTTAACAGACTTAAAAGGTAAAGTTGATCAGACTATATCTAGGTATGACTAACTCTCCTTTATCTTCTGCTAGCTAGCCAAGATATTATGTTGACTGGATCTGTGCGCACTATCGCTAATTCTTCTAAAGCGCACATAACTGACGTAAAAAGTATTAGATATATTTTTAGCTCTGTTAACCTTGGACTTTGGTACACCAAAGATTCGAACTTTAAACTTGTAGGTTATTCAGATGCGGACTACGCAGCGTGCACAATTGACAAGAAGAGCACAAGTGGAACTGGTCATTTCCTTGGAAATCGACTTAGCATGGGCAAGCAAGAGACAAGCTGCTGTGTCCATCTCCACTACTGAAGCAGAATATATTGCTGGTGAAAGCTGCTGCTGCCAAATCTTATGGATGAAGCAACAACCTGTGGACTATGGGATTCATGATGAGAATTATCCAACTCTCTGCGATAATATGTCCACCATAGCAGTTTTTCAATCCTGCCAAGCACTATTACCAAGCTCATCAACATCTAATATCATCTCCTCAAGAATTAACAAGTGATCTCTTGAAAGGAGAAATGGGTATGCTTAATCTTAGCTAACTTGTCCACATGATTTATTGATACTAATGTATTTGCTTGATAAAGTGTGCAAAATAGGTTAAGTTTCATGCGCCCTATGCAACTCCTGCGCAAACAACTGTCTGCGCATGAAACAACAGTTCTGAGATTTATGGAAATCTCTGCGCTATCAATGCGCTGCGCATGACTATCCATGCGCAAATCATCATGGACCGCAGGGACACGTTTATTTCATTCTGGGTTGGGAACTTATTCAAGCTGATCTCTCTTTAGATGCGATTGGTCGTCATCTGCTTCATCTTCTCAGCACCTCCGGCATTCTTCCATTATTCACTCTTGAGCAATCCTTCATAGTGCCTGCTCTGTTAGATGAATTCTTCAGGACAGCAAGAGTTGTTCCTGCACAACTTGAAGGCAAGACAACAGAAATGATCATGACCACCGTTCAGCGCTGTGATATAATGGTTCACCCCAATCACATTCGCAGCCTCCTAAACTTCAATATTGATAGTTCTTCAGTCAACTATGATGAGGCTCATCAAAATGCGCTTTCACAGAAGCTCATTGGCATCCCTTCTCTCAACAAGAAGTGGCCAATGTATAACCGAAAGGAATTTGGTGAGGTGATGTATCACCTATGCACCCTAATTGGAGACTCCCTCAACTGAAAGAATGGAAATAATGGACATTTCATCTCTAAGCAGTGGGAATACTGCGCAGCCATCTTCAACGAAGATCAACTAGACTGGCCGCAGATAATCTGCAATGAGATTGTGAAGGGGATGACCAGCTATGAAAAGAAGCTGAACGCAGGAAAGACCAAATACCGAACTCACTGCAGACTGCTAACCAAACTCCTATTGACTTATGGTGAACTGGCCACCTATGTTGAAGAAAAGTCAATCAAGAAGCAGTCTTGCGACGCAAAGTACTATTCCAGAGTACACCTCCAGAATTTGCGCAGTGAGATAGGTAACGCCGATTACTATGAAATCTGGCTGTCTGATGCCGCTCCCAACAAGGAACCCTGGATAGGCCCAATTCATGTGGTCAAATCCAAGAAGAGTGCAGGACGATCTACAACTGATGCTGCGCAAGAGACCGCAGAAGAAGCGTACAATCGCAAGGGGAAGGGCATTGCTCCGCCCAGTAGCAACAAGCTTAAGGATATTCCTTTGGTTCAATCCACCAAAGGGATTTCTTTCAAAGAGGCTGATCCTTCCAGCAATCCAGCTCCTGCTCCCTCAAATCCAACCACAATGAAGCGCAAGGCTGCTTTCCGTGGTGATTCAGATGATGATGCTGTTGAGGGGGAGCAGATGCACAAAGCCTCTCAAGAAGCCATCCCCAGTGATGATATCGCACATATCTCTTCTCGTCTTAAGCAGAAGGTACGCAGCAGCGCTAAAGGATTGAAAAAGCGCCGCACTAGTTCCTCAGCCACCGACAGCAGTGATTCTTCTCCAGTTCATCCTTCATCTTCAGCCCCGGAGTCTCCTCCTTCCTCCTTAGCTGAGCTGCGCCAGATCGTGCAGAGCTTGCATTCTGTTCAAGCGAATCAAGTCGCTACGCAGCTACAGCTTAATCAACTCCTTACTGCTCAAACTGCTTTATTATATCGTCTTGATATGCAGCGTTTGGAGATTGATACCATTAAGGGGGAGAAAGCTGCCAAAAAAGAAGCAAAGGCAAAGGAAAGCACGGGGAGTGCTAAAGCAAAGGCAAGTCCATCTGAGCCTGCGCAAGAAAAAGTTCCTATCACTTTGGAACATATTATCCTGGACTCCCTGAAATCCATCAGCGCTCAGCTTGAAAATGTCAGCGCACAACTCAAAAATGTGTGCACTTTTAGAGCGCTTGATGGTGGACTCAGGGACATTCTGAAAAAGCTCAAGAAAACCCTTGCAGATGGGTTACATAGAGGATTTGATGACCTTCAAGCTCAGATGGAGGCTCAGATAGAGAAGATTGAATAAGGAGGCTCTGCGCATAATATTGAAGAAGTGCGTCGATGCATTGCTAAGTCCATGACAGATTTTTCTTTGGCGTTCAACGACAAATTTGACTACGCAATGTTAGACATTCAAGCAAGCGTCAACACTCAGCGCCTCCATACCGACTCAAGATTAGAAGCTACGCAAACTGCCATCCTGACGGACAGCAGAACAAGGTTCAGAGAGCTAGTGGATGACAACGCTGATATGCGCAGAGGAATGAACACTTATGTTGGAAAATCTGTGGAGTTCCAGGACAAATTTCAAAATTTAAAGGTGGAACTCATGAACAAATTTAACGGTCTTCAGAATGAGATACGCGAAGCCCTGCAACGGATCAACTTAGATTAGATTTCCTCTGTAAGTATTTTGTTATTTTTTTTTGGAACCTTTTTGATTCTCGTTGCGCAGTATGTTTTTTATGCGCTTTTATTTTGTGCGCTTCTGTTTTTGTGCGCACCTCTTTTGATTTCCTCTTTAAAACTTGTAATCTGTAACAGTCAATCGTTCAAAGTTTTAATGAGAAGAATGCATCATAAAGCTTTCACAAAAACCTTGTTCAATTCAAATCATTCGTTTGTGGAACATTGAATGCATTATTACTTAAACTCATGCGCATAATCTTAACTGCTCATGTCTTCTACGCATGATGTTTAAACATTCAGTTTAAACGCATACTTAAAACTTCATCTCACATTATTTGTATGCTCTGAATGACATTTCTATCTTTCCTATCTTGTAAGTTTTTAATCTTTTGGATAGATTAGAAATCTATAGCACTGGCTAGTGTGTGCATTGACTTGAGGCATGATTTACCATTCTCATTCTTATGGACATGTTATTATCAAGTACAATGAATTGCCTTTGCTATAGTAGGTAATGGCATCAATCATTTAGGGGGAGATTGTTGGGTATGCTTATCACTTAACCCTCCTACATTTGTTAGAATTGATTGATACCATCACCTATAAGTATTTTTACGGACTTTAGGACCTCATGTAAAGAAGTTTAGAACTTAAATATTTAGCTAAGTTCTTTTTATAGTATAGGCTTAGATGATAGGACTTGAAGCTTTAAAGATCGAAGATCACCTAAGCAAGGATTCATTTCGCTACGCAGAATGTTCTCTGCGCAGGTCGCCACTGCGCATAGATATCTTTGCGCAGACCTTGACCCTGCTCAATTTTCAAGATATTTCTTCCTAAACTCTCAAGAGATCTCTTTGTGACAAAGCATGGTGCGCATGCTGCTCATGCGCTGAGTCCATCCGCGCCGGCAATACGCATGCCTTTGTGCGCGGACACAGCCTTGGTCAAGCTCCTCATCTCCTGATCTCTCATTCTAGAAAGTTTGGAAAACGCTTAGAAGATGCACGCTTATTAAAAAAGCTGAGGTGTGCACAAACGACAAAATAAGCACACTCAGCAAAACCATTGGTGGAGACACGCTTCAAAGAAATATCTCAAGAGAAGACAGCTGTCAACCTTCTAGAAGAAGCTTTTGAAATTGGTCTTCATGCTGTCTCCAACAGCTCTATATACCTGCGCACCAATCATATTGTGCCAGGTCATCATCTTTGATCAGAGCCCCAACGGCTATAAAGGACAGCTGCGCGCCAATCATGTTGTGCCAGCTCATTGTCCTTGCTCAGAGCTCCAACGGCTATATTCAAGCTCTCGGCTATAAATAGCCTGCTCATCTTCATTTCCAAGCTGCCTTTTGATTTAGCCCTTTTCATCTGCCCTTGATCATCATCTTTGATCAAGCTCCTCTTGTTGGCCATTATGCTTCAGAGCTCGAGTTTTATGCTTCACTGAAAAACCATGAAGATCTGAAGACTGCTGCTTAGTTTTTCCAGATTCTTTAGAACAGCCTTCAAGATCTTCAAACCTTCAAAACTCCTGCTCATATCACAAAGCCTATATCACCAGAATTCTTGGTGCTCTTCATCTTTCATATTCATAGAGCCCAGAATTTATGTCACACACACACCTCTTGAAGTTTTGATCATTTTGATCTAACTTCTTGAGATACACCGGTTTAGTCTAGGATTTATTCTTCATAGATAATAGATCTTGAGTTAGTATTGAGATCAAATGTTGTAATTTGTAATACTCTCTCATTTAATAAGATCTCCATTAGAAATCCAAGACTAACCATCTTGGTAGAGGATGTAGATCTTTCATCGATCGAACCTCTCCAAATAGCGTGTTCATTATTTATTGCATATTCCCTGCTTAACTTTTTATGAACTGCTTTGTTTGATCTTTCAGATTGCCACTCTTTGATGTTGTAATTGTTATTGCTCATTTGCCTTAGAATCCCATTTTGCGCCACTCTTTAGCCTCATACTTAGCGCGTGCGTTTTTATCTCTGCGCAGTATACCCTGCGCAGAGCTGCTTTAAATTTCTGCTGTGCATTTCACACTCTTACCGCGCGCTATACTTAGCCAAAATAAGAGTTGTGCGCATCTGCCATTGAATTGCAAAAGGGTTTGAAAAGAATTTTAAAATGCTATTCACCCCCCCCCCTCTAGCGATTTTCACACCCTTGTTGCCCCTTTAGGGACTAACAAAGGATAACATAGATCCTTCCAAAGACTTAACAGGACTTGACGGAGGTCTTGAAGGATAACATGGATCCGTCCAAAGACTAAACGGGACTAATCAAAAGTCTTGGATGATAACATGGATCCGTCCAAAGACTAAACGAGACTAATCAAAAGTCTTGGAGGATAACATGGATCCGTCCAAAGACTAAACAGGACTAATCAAAAGTCTTGGAGGATAACATGGATCCATCCAAAGGCTAAATGGGACTTGACGGAGGTCTTGAAGGATAACATGGATCCTTCCAAAGGCTAAACGGGACTAATCAAAAGTCTTGGAGGATAACATGGATCCGTCCAAAGATTAAACGGGACTTGATGGAGGTCTTGAAGGATAACATGGATCCTTCCAAAGACTTAACGGGGGTGACACTGGTTAGCGAAACAATGCAATGTATCAAAGACAGGAAGCAAAAACGGAGCAAGATCATGCAACGCGCGATTAATAAATCATTCAAGTTTACTTAAAACACATTTTTATTCCTAAATGGTTGGAAAAGATTTCTCTTCTTTATCGCAACTAATCTAAACCCTGGATCAGTGGAGGCCATCACTACGCCTATAGACCCCTCTTTTTTCACCTGTATTGCACGCTCCCAAGGACGGACTATCCCGGGCGAGGGTCCTATAGGGCACGTGGCTTCCACCGATCAAAAAAAATGAACCTAGGGTCTAGTGCATCGTAAAGTTCCCAATACGAGGGTCATCCTAATCATGGTTAAGCCCCAGTCGGGATCGAGACTTTTCTCCGAAGGCTACACCGAAGGCTGCACCGACATTCCGACATGACCTCATTTTGAATGAGGCGTCTCGATCCTTGACCATAGGCTTAAGGATGATCAAAATAACTCGTACATTAGGGCTCGACGACACGGTGTCACCCTATCCTTAGTACATGGCCCTTGCTAATTGTGGTCGTCTCTAACACACGAGTTGGAGGCTGGTTAGGCCACGCTTGCATTACATCAAAGAGTCACAACTCGGGCATTAACTTGGCCACAATTAACCTTGGACACGTATTAAGGACGTGGCAACGTGAGCTAGACCAAAAACCAACCAAGGTCACGGTATTTGTGTGTCACGGACAAGTGTGGTAGACTCGGCTCGGAAGGGAAGGTGGAATGGACCCGTGCGCGCATCGAAGGGAACAAGAGCGCCCAACGAGCTGCATCGTGGCATCCATCCCGGGTTAAAAGGGCATTTGGAACGTGCAAGGTCAAGTGCGCGTGGTGTGAAGTCATTCCATGCTCCTTTTTTGAGTAAAAAGAGAGATTTTCAATTCGTTTTTCGATATCATGAGCATGACATAAGCAAGATATGAACAAGTATGAACAAGCATGGATTGAGCAATCTATACACAACAAATCAAGGAATATAAGCGAACAAAGACCAAAACTTGTACATGTACCAAGTTGTGCACCACAAAGAATTTTGAATCAAACTTTTGCAAAAGAAATATTTTACATTGAAACCCTTTTGTACAAAGCAATTTGTGCACAACGAGAAGACTCAAGAAAACCTTTACAAAAAGGATTATGCATGACGAGGTTTTGGAGACCATTTCATTGACAAAAGATCATGCATAACCAAGTTTTATTACCTTTTAAAACCAAGTTTTGGCCAAAAGAATGAAGGTGATGTGCACAAGTAAGACTGTAAATTTGGAACCTGGACAAGTAGAAGCAGTGGGGAACCCAGAATGTTGCAGCCCTGCACCAAACTGTTAATTGGCAACATTCTGGCCCCTACCCAAAGTAGCCGTACGGCTAAAGCAAGAGGGTGAAGATTTTTCTCAGTTTCTCCAACTTCTGATCATCAAGCCCCAGTTTATTGTATTTCCCGAACGTATGTACTATAAACAGTCCAAACAGAAACATCAAACACACACAAATATGCAAAGTCAACTAACGGGAATAGGAGTTTGACCCATACATAAATGCCCCCAAAGTTTCTAGAAAGAAGTTTGGAAACATTTAACTCCCCAGCGGAGTCGCCACTGTAAGGTCCCCGCCCCGGGAGGAAAACTTGTTTCCTCGGGATGGTTCTCAAACACGAGGGTTCGTTATAACGGAGTCGCCACATTCGTTAATTATTTAACCCAACAAATGAAAAGGTTACGAGATTTGAGTTCAAAGGTTCGGAGGTTAGGTTACAACTTGGGAGGAGTTTTTACGTCCTCTCAAGTTGCCTCGGACAAATCCGAGTCTCTCTAAGTTAGTTAAAATGTGCATATGTGTGTGTGTGTGTATTTAACGGAAAAGTTCTGTTGTTGATTTTATTTGAGAAACTCGGCTGAAAAAGGGGCCTTGAGTGATAAGACAAAGGTCAGAGGGCAAAACATGCAATTTTGCCCTCCTACCTAAAGTAGTCGTACGGCTGGAGGAGGCAATCTGGGGTTTTTACAGTTTGCTCAAGAACAGTCCAGTTCAGAACAAAAACAGGGCATTCTGTCTGAAGCTGGACAAACTGTTTTTTATCCCAGTTTGCAAGAAATCATTTTACAAGTTTTATAACATCATTCCTATGCTAAATGATCATCACTTGGTCCCCCAAAACAAGTATTTGGGTGTGATCATGAGCAATCATAGGAGAAAATCAAGAAAGTTGATGAATGTCCCCTTTGGGCCAAAATTGGCCATTTGGTGAATAAAGATTGAAACTTTATCACCAAGATGACATTTTTATGACTTAAAATCCTTCCAAGAGTCAAAATAACACATAAAGATTGAATCTTTATGACCCAAAAGTGGGATTTTGAGGCTAAACCAAAGAGGAAAGTGATGAACACTAAGGTTCCATCACCCTCATGATTATCATGGCCAAACAAGCATAACATTTAAATGAATAAGGAATGTAAATGACAATCAACAAGTCTATGAGTGTCTAGGTTTAGAACCTCTTCCATACAAGGTATGGAGGGCACCTTGGAACTTCTCATAGCTTGGACAAGATAGTAATGTAATAGATAGGTATATAGTGCTTGATAATGGACAAGTCTTGCAAGAAATAAAAGGTGCTTGAAATGGACAAGTCTTTGCATGAATGAAGAGTAAATACATGTATAACCAAGATATAAGAAAGAAAATAGGAGTAAGATGAAGAGAAAGGAGGGGGAGGTGGCTTTACCTATGATGGTTATGGCCAATCTTCCTTTCTTCTCTCCTTTTTTGGTGTGTGATCACTCTCACTCTTACTCTGTGGTAATTCCAGCAGAGTGACCTCCCTAATGTGTATTTCTCCCCCCTGAAATGATCAGTAAGGGGTTCTATTTATAGGGACTGAGGGTGCCCAAACCAGCCGTACGGCTAGGCCCCTCTAGTACCCAAAGCATCCGTACGGCTCAGCCTGGCGAGCCTCTAGATTTTTCCAATTTTATACCAGAGTAGTCCTGGAATTTATAGCTTATCCTAGGGAGGTCCTGGCCTATCAGCTTATCCCTGAAACGGTGCTAAGGCTACCTCTAAGATAGGTCGGTTTCAGATTGGGGTACTTACACTTAGGCCGAGTCATGAATTGTGCAAGAGTATGCACACTGTAGCACAACTCCGGGCGAGTAATAGTAAGATAGATAAGGTGGCCCACAAGTCGCCTATAAGCCTCGGGATCTCGTAAATCATCATCTTCAATCAAAGCCAAACGGTGATTCTGCTCAATAGTAATAATGGTTGGATGTGCTCCAAGAAGACCAACCTCAGAAAGTATATCAAGCGCATACTTGCGCTGAGACAGAAAAATACCATCCGGATGTGTCGCCACTTTAAACCCCAAAAAATACTTAAGACGCCCAAGGTCTTTCATGTGAAAGCAACTACTAAGATAGTCCTTGAAGCGGCTAATGGAAACTGGATCATTCCCACCAATAACCAAGTCGTCAACATAGACAAGAACATGTATTTCAGCAGCGGAAGTTTTGAACGAAAATAAAGAATAGTCAGAACATGACTGAACAAATCCGTACCCCTTCAATGCCATAGAAAGTTTGGTAAACCATCAATGAGGAGCCTGGCGAAGACCATACAAGGACTTTTTAAGTTTACAAACCTTCCCAGAGGATGAAGCCGGATGTCCCAAAGGCACCTTCATATACACCTCTTCACTAAGATCACCATGTAGAAAGGCATTGCGAACATCCATTTGATGAAGTTCCCATCCTTTGACCGCAGCAATACTAAGAAAAACTCGTACCGTAACCATTTTGATGGTAGGTGCAAACGTTTCTTTAAAATCAACACCCTCAACTTGTCTGTTTCCCAAGATCACCAATCGAGCTTTGCAGCGCTCAATTGTTCCATCAGCATTGTACTTTATTTTATAGACCCATTTGTTTCCAATCACATTTTTATCAAGAGGCGCATCAACCAATTCCCATGTTCCATTCTGATCAAGAGCATTAAGCTCTTTAGACATAGCCTCGCACCATTAAGGAAGTTTAACCGCCTCACTAAATTGTTTGGGCTCAACACCTGAGTCAATAGTAGCCAAAAAATCAACGATGTGCATACAAGAATTTAGTGCAATTGACAAAGTGTGATAAGGGATAGCGAGTACCTGAAGATTTGGATTGAGAAGATGGACGGGACGGGGGTGTAGCTTGAGTGGTATGTGCCTGTGATTGTCCCAATTCATATTCAAAAGCTTGATATCTGGTTGAAGGAACCTTAACTCTCTGACCACGTTCCAAATTTTCTGGTTCAATCAAATCGGCAGGCTGTTCAACCTGTTCAGTCAACTGTGTGGGAATCTGTTCTGTCAACTGGCCAGTCACTTGGTCAGTCAGTTGGTTGAAAGCTGGGTCAAGAACTTCATCAGCGGCAGGTATTTGTTCTGCCAAATGTTCGGTCAACTGTGCAGTGGGTTGTGCAATCAACGCACCAGTCATATGTACATATTCTTCACAATCCTCCATATTATTGGAAGAACAAAGGAAAATATCAGAATCCGTGTATGCTTCATCTTGGTCGGTCCGTCCGTGAGCAAAAGGGAACTCCTTTTCCACAAAAATAACATCCGAGAAACGAGCAACTTATTTTCATCAAGATCATACACATACCATCATTTCTTGCCAAGAGGATACCCCAAGAACACACATCGCCTACTTCGACTTGCAAACTTATCATTATCACGCCGAGAATAATGAACGTAACATAAAGACCCAAATACCCGAATATGTGAGTAAGAAGGATGTTTCCCAAAAATAATTTCATAAGGAGTTTTCCCGTTTAATAATTTTGAGGGGGTTCGATTAATTAAATGCCCAGCCGCCAACACACACTCCCCCCAAAATTTAACCGGTAATTTTGCTTGAAACATCAAAGCACGAGACACATTTAAAATATGTCTATGCTTTCTTTCCACCCTTCCATTTTGTTGGGACGTACGAACACAAGTAGTGTGGTGTTCAATCCCTTGTTCTAGAAAATATTTTTCTAAACAAGTAAATTCCGTCCCATTATCACTCCTAATTTTCTTGACTCGTTTATTAAATTGCCGCTCCACCATGACAAGAAAGTTTTTCAAAATTTGGGAAACATCACTCTTGGACTTGACCAAATAAACCCACACCGCTTGGGAACAATCATCCACAATGGTTAAAAAATAAACGGCACCACACAAAGCAGGTTTCCGATAATCACCCCAAATATCACAATGAAGTAAATCGAAAATCTCATTAGAATTACTTTCACTAAGTAAAAATGTGTCCCTACTTTGTTTAGCCTTGCAACAAATCTCACAAACGTCTTTATTAATACTACTACGATTAATAAAAGGTAACAAACCCACTATTTTGCTTGATGGATGCCCGAGTCGCTGATGCCACAACTGAAAACTGCCAGATTCTTTAATGTTGCATATTTGCGTTGTCGGTGACCTCCTCAAGTAGTACAACCCCCAGTCCAGTTCACCCGCTCCAATCAAAATCTTTGAGACCCGGTCCTGTACAACACATTGTTTGTCAGAAAAATGCACCAAATACTTAGAATCTCGAAGCAATTGAGAGACAGATAAAAGATTGCAGTTAAAAGTTAGGGCATATAGGACATTTTTTAAAACAAGATTCGCGGCAATCTCAACGTTGCCTTCTTTTATGGCTTTCATGTATCTCCCATTAGGCAAACCGATATGATCCGCCTTAATTTCATGAACATCACTGAGCAAAGAGATGTCCCCTGTTATGTGTCGGTTGGCTTTACTATCAACAAGCCAACGTTTATCATTCATCTTACCAGTTGCCTTGCCAGTTGTGCTGCCAACTGTGCTGACAGTTGTCGGCACTTGTGTCTGCATAAAATTCTTGAAGTTGTTCCATTGATCTGCTGTGAATCCTAGCGCTCTAGCCTGATCTGGAACCCATTCGATGACACGCCCCCAAGCCCCGGGATTCCCGTGACTAACAAGAAACGAGAAACTGAATGACAGCTGTTTATATCAAACTGACATCATATATACTCAAGAGAAACGAGCTAAGATAGCTCACAACGAGTTCTATACCAACTAATTTAAACCAAATGGTTGTACACAGCGGAAAATATGCCTAGCACATAAGCTGGCATTACAAGAACTATACAACTCTACCCAATATACTGAGTCTAAACAACTGATACAAGATCGTCCTCACCAAAACTGGAAAGGATAACAATCCCCAACAAGAACAACCTGCCAAGTAGGCCCCTGCTAAGTCGAGCCTCACAACGTATTACCACTTGCTTTCCTGGGGGGGAAACAAATAAACAAGGAACGGGGTGAGATAAATCTCAGTAAGTTACTAGATACAAGTACATAGCCTATTATCATGTAATCATGCAAATCAAGAAGATTATCAAATAATCATGCTCAAGATGTCATCAAGTAACAAGTATATGAGAGGCTAAGCCAGCTCATCAAGTAACTAGCACATAAGGCTAAACTAACACGTTACAAAGGATATCCCAACCTTATTCCTCCCAAGTAAACCATTGTTGTCGTTGCTTATTGCAGTTGACAAATCACGATCAATCAAGTTGCTGTTGTGCAGTACACTAGAGGACCCGGTAACCAGTATCACTCACAAGAACAAGATTCACGAGGTGTTCAAGAGTTTAGCATTCACTTAAGTCAGGCGTATTGCTCTAACCAAGGAAGCTATGCCCTTACTATGGCCTGTAGTAAGGGTCAAGCGCAAATACATAGGGACCCGATTATCACTTAAGCCCCAGCTCTCGCGATAAGCGTGAACCTATATATTTCCGAACAAGCAAGGTGACCAGCTGGACTCAAACAAGAATGCACAAGTAGGTATTTACTTGAACTACGAGAGTAGAACTAAGTCCAAAAGTAGTGGACTAGCTCTTCACGAACCATGTAATCATGTGCTCACCAAAACGTACGCAATAATTGCGAATACAAATCAGCATAACAATGGCACATAATGCGTCCACGTATCACAATCAAGCCAAATTAGAGTCTATTAATAACAGACCCCAACCAAGTAGTAGGGTATATCATTTTATGTCATTTTGTCATATGCCATATTTGCACGTACATATTCATATAATCTTTAACACACTAATGTGTCTATCACGATACCCTTACTTTCAAGTAGAGCCCAACATCTTAGACTCTAAGCACGTAGTCGAATAGGTCGTATTGTACCTAGTCACAATCATATCTCGCATATATGTATCGTTAATAATCGAATACATTTTCCAACACATATTGTGTTCTATAATCATTGTTTTATTAATTATCTTCATATTACACTAGTCCCTATTTCTTTAGGAACTCAACTCAAGAACAAGATATTTTCTTTATACTTTATATACTTCTTTGAGTATATGCACGATTAAAACCAATTACTAGCACATTAGTGCTTGTTCATAGCACTTTCAATACACACAAATTAGATTCAAGTATGTCTTAGAGTTGTTCATTCTCTATCTTGTTCTATATTCCAACCCTTTGGTTATTAATACCAAGTATCAAGTAGTCAACAAGCCACATTCTATCAAGTAATTATGTGCAAGATTTGCACATACACATCAAGGATAGTTCTAACACATTAGTGCTTGTTCATAGCACTTTCAAGTTCATTATCATACACATGTATTGGTTTCAAGTCATGTACAAGATTTTATCATCTTACATTCAAGTTCTCAATCCAATTCTTTGGATATTCAAGTCATGTACAAGATTTAATTGTCGTATACTTCAAGTTCAAGTTAAGTAGATGAGTTATACATCTCATACTTACAAGTTCTTAATCCTATACTTTGGGATGTTCAAGCTCAAGACATTGTTCTAGTGCCCCTAAGGTACACAAACATTGGTTTCAAGACACATATAACACATTAGTGCTTGTTCTTAGCACTTTCAAGACATAAAGAAGAGTTACTATTCTTATACTTAAGTTCTCATTTAAGTTCTATAGGTGTTCATGTTCAAGACTAAGTTCTAATGCCCCAAAAGGTACATATACACTTGCTAGGACATCTTATACTAAGGCTCTATGCCTTAGGAGGGGTAAGATTTCATTCCATTTAAATATTTCACCGTCCCAAAAGTATAATTATAATTTTCTAATATACTAATATAAATATTTAGGGATACTTCCATTCATTTCCCCGTACCACAAATAATGGTACAATTTTTCTAATAATATTTAAATCAAGTTAATATTTTACCGTCTCACGAGTAGGAGTATACTTTTTCTTTAACAATTTAGGAATATATTTTCATATACCCAGTTTGTAATTCGTACTAATACTCCCTTCGTCCCAAATTTACAAGTATCACAAAATTCAACCAAATCACGAAATTAACAAGCACAAGTATCAAGAATAACATATAGGCATGTTATTACAAGCAAGGGGGAGCTAGTGACTTACCTAGTCCAAAATCAAGTTCACCCAAACTAATTTCTGTTCGGCAGGAAATGCTCTACTCACCGCCCTGATCATTTATGCGAAGTCGGATTTTCGAACAGAGGCATAATTAAGCTCGAGGAGTCGAGAATAGGGTAAAACTGAACTCCCTTTTATGAAACAGAGAGAAAGTACGAGAAGAAACTGAGAAATGCTTTCTCAGATGGCAAACACAAGAAGATATACTTACAAGTTTCGAGAAATTGCAATTAGGCCCCTTAAGTTTCAACTTTGACAAAAAGGCCCCTCAAGTTCTACTTTGAGCATTTTAGCCCCTGAACTTTATTTTTCACAAATGACCCTAAAGTTAAACTTTGAACACTTAGGACCTAAACTTGCTCAATTAGTTAAATAATTAACTCAAATAAAATAGCATATAAATATGCAAGTTGAGAATTTAACAGGAATTAGGACGGGCGTTACATTCGACACTGACCTCTGCATTGTTGGACCTTGTGCTCGGCTTCCCTTGATCTTTTCTTCCCGGAGAAGATTGATTTCCACCTTTTCCTTTCGCTGGCTTCCCCCCGCTGGTCTTCCCACCATTCTCGATACCCTATCAGCCTGAAGCACGAATCTGCACTGTGTCATTTCTTCCTGCAGTGAGAGCAAGTGACATTGCTCATATCCTTCTTTTCTGTCAAGCCAACTGACGTGCCATCTGTGCTTACAGTTGGTCTATCAACTGATCTGTCAATCGTTCTAACAATGAAACTGGCTGGGTTCGGGAATTCCCCATGTCCGCCTCCCAGCACATGTTGTTCCTTTATAGCATTAGAATATGCCTTATTCACAGAAGGCAGTGGCTCTGTGTTGATAATGGAAGTTTTTACGTTCTCAAACTTCGGAGTTTCTAGCCCCATAACGAATTGATGAACTCGTTCCTCCTCACGCCTTTTTACTAACATAGCTCCAATATTATACTTGCAGCCGGTACATGAACATGTTGGAAACGTTTCAAAGTCATTAAGAGCTTCCCACAGTTTCTTTATGCGCCCATGATAAGAAGCCACGCTCTCGTTCTTCCCTTGTCTGCAGTTTGCTCTATCCGCCTTCAATTGTTGTGTCTTCGGTCCATTTTCCATCGAAAACCGCTCCTTTAAATCATCCCACAGAACCTTCGCTTCGTCCACATAGGTAATAGTGGAGCGAAGAGTTGATTCAATGGTATTAAAAATCCATGAAACAATCATGGAATTCACCGTCCACCATTGGTCGGCTTCATCAGAATCATCAGGGCATGGGATTCTGCCATCAATGAATCCCGTTTTCGTCTTCGCTCGAAGCGATCCTTTGAAAACTCGTGCCCATTCTTCATAATTCTCACCCTTCAACTGAACATGGGTGATAATCATTCCTGGATTGTCGCTTGAAGAAAGAAAATAAGGAGATCTCTTTTCTTCCTTGATCTCCATCCTTTTGCCGGAATTTTCAACTCTGGATTTCTGGACTTCATCGTCGCCGGCCATGGCTTTGATAAACCGGGCTCTGGTACCAAGTTGAAACCAAGAGTATGGAGGAAAATATATTCAGTTTATTTCCTTGTGATTTTCGGTACATACATACAAAATATATACTAAGACTCTTGCTTGGAGACTAAGACTAAATCCCTACAAAATAGCTAATAGATAATTCCTACCTATTTACATCTTTATCAAATAGGAAACTAAATAACTAAAGATACATACAAATAGGAAAGAATATATTCTGAGATCTTCAAGGATCTCGGCCATCTCAACACACTAGTCCCATTGTGAAGTCATGTATCACCCAGGAAGCAAATTTTATGACCATTCACAATCTTCGACCTCGTGTCTCTTTTTACAATGTCTTGGGACACATAACTGCTTTTGCAAGCGTATCTTAGACACTGCCCAATCTTAGCATTTACAAAATCCTCACTCGAATAAAATTTAGCTTTGAAAACACAACCGAGGTTTCCAAACACTACTAGATAGAACAAACAACAACAATCACACATAAACCAAGGCTCCCAATAAGTGGAGAATGCAAAAGCTCCCAACAAGGGAAGAATGCAAAGGCTCCCAACAAAGGGAGAAGGCAATAAACTCGAACACAAATTAACAATCATTTCTCTTGAATTATTCAAATCGAAGAAAAAAAAAAATCAGATTTTGTGCTTAGAGTTATATAAATAAGAAATCCAAAATCAGGTGAATTTAGATAGATTTCGAAATTTATGTACCACCCTAATCGATAAAATCTGAATCAGAAACAAGGAAATACCAAAGGAAATAAATTTAAACTGGTTTTCTAACAAAAAGAAATCTTAATTAAGAACTAGAATTGAAGAAATAGTAGTGTTAGTTGAATAAATTGAGTGGTAAAAAATAGAGAGAGAGAATGAGTGGTGGGGTAGTTTGAATATAAAATAATAAAAAGATGGCTATTTTGGAGAGTCTCAAGTGAAGTGGGACGGACCAAAATGAAAATAAGTATCAAGTGAGGTGGGGCGGAGAGAGTATTTTATTTTAAGAAAGAGTGAGTTATGTTAATGAAAAAATGGTTGTGAATACGATAATTTGAGAGTCACACTCACAATTAAAGTATGTTTAGTATGACAAGTGGAATAGATAAATAAAAAAGTAAAAAATAAAAGTTAAATATTTTAATAAATGAGACATACTAATAGAAAAAAAACACTAATACAAATTAATTTCGGGCAGAGGCAGTACAACATTAGGAAAGTTATTTAATCATAATTGTAAATTCCGTCTTATTTCGGTCATAAATAAATAGGTGCGAAATATATTTTAAATCAAACCGTACTACATACTCCCCTTATTATAGACATGTCCAAATAGAACCGGGAACCGACGGAACCGGCGGGTAGAACCGGAACCGGGAACCGGCGAGAACCGGGAACCGCAGGAACCGGGAACCGAACGTAACCGGGAACCGGATTGAAACGGTTCGAATACGAATCCACCTTATTGGGAACCGAGGAACCGGCGGTTCCGGAACCGGGAACCGGAACCGGGAACCGAAGGTTCTCCCAATTCCCATCCATCCCATCCATGCCGTAGCTAGCCTAGGTACAAGACTAGACACCCTCCATCCAGTCCTCCTTCCTGTTCCTGGTCCTGACTTCACCCACCCACCCACCATATTCACTCTTCACACAATCACATTCACACGCACATGCCTAAGCCTAACCCTAAGGCTGACTGACACACACAACACACATTCATCACACCACACACGCCAAAAATGCCCCCCCCCCCAAACCCAATACAATTAAATGTTCAGACTTCAGTCACTTCAGTGACCCTTTTTTGCTTTTTTTTCGTGACTTTGACGCGTTTTACTTGGACCTTGGGCTTGAAATGGAATATGTCCGTTAAATATAGTCGTTACTAACTAACGGCTGATTTTTCTCAACTCTAAATAGCAGTCTCCTCCTTTCATTATTTTTCACACAAGCTTTCAAACTCTCTCTTACTTAACTCTCTCTAACAAATTTCCTCATATACTTCAATTATCTTGCTTAAATCATTCATATTTTCAGACTTTTATCCATTCTCCAACTTCAATCATCTATATTTTCCATCAATCCCTTAATTTCCCATAAATCCTATCCGTCCCAATTTTATTTTTTTAATTATGTCTTCTTTATTTAGAAGAAAGAGCAAATCAACTTCATCTCGCCCACCACCAACACCACCACCACCACCACCACCAATGCAAGGTGATGATGTTTACATTCCCTATTTTGAGGCGGGCCTTGGTGGTGAAAATATGGGAGAACATGAAGAAGATGAAGAAGTGATGGCATTCAACGAACAACAACAACAACAAACTGAAGAAGAAGAAAGTGACGCGCATAATGTTACACAACCCGTGGCCACGAGAGGAGGTCGAGCGCCCACAACCCCTCGATCCGAATTGTGGGTGCGTCACCTTAGCAAAGTAAAAAATAAAGATAGTGAATGGGTGGCGGAATGAAACTATTGCAAACATCAAATGGGGTGGAAACAAGGCCAAGGGTACGGAAATTATAATAAGCATTTAAAAAACAAGCATCCTACCGAGATGGGAGTAACAACGGGTCAAAGTCAACTTCAAGGATTCACGGCTTCGTCGCAAAATGTAGGTACATCTTCTACTCAATCTCTATTTCAATATACTGAGGCTTCGCATAGAAAAAATATGGCAAAATTTGTTTGTGTAAAGGGTCTTCCCTTTGGATTTGCGGATGACTATTACGAAGATTTTGCAAAAATGAGTCTTAACCCCGCCGCTAGAAGAGTACCACGTAGTACACTTACACGTGATGTTCGGAAATTGGTCGGGGAATATAAATATAATTTTGTTCAAATGTTTTCCGACTTAAAATCTAAAATTTCAATTTGTTGTGATATATGGAGTGATAAAAGGATCGAACATTTTTATATGGGTGTTACTTGTCATTGGAACCGGAACCGGCGGATAGAACCGGGAACCGGATTATTATGGTTCGAATACGGTTCCAGCTATTTGGGAACCGGGAACCGGCGGTTCCGAAACCGGGAACCGGAACCGGAACCGTTTGGACATGTCTACCTTATTATACACCCATCACGGGTGCCGCTCAATTTATAGTATAGTTTTTATCCTACAAAATATGATTATAATAATTACTATAATTTCTAAAAAAAATCATTTATTATTTTAAAAAAATAATTTATTTATTAATTAAAAGTTTAAATGTGGATATTATGAATTAAACTCTTACTCCATTTCTTATAAATAGAAATTTTTAAATAATAATTTTATTTTTAAGAACCTCTTTTCTGATAAATATTTTTCTAAAATACATGGATAATATTGTTTATATAGTTGAACTTTTTTTTAACAACTTATATAGTTGAACTTAAGAAAATATTTTGATAATTATGAAATTAATATATGTAAACTATTAAATACATGTATATAACTTTAATTTATGTCATTTAGGGAAAAAAAAACAATAATTCATGAAAATTATATTAGGTACTATAGAGAAAAGTTAATTTACGGAAACTACTATGTATACATTAGGGGTGGAAATGGTTCGGTTTAGCTCGGTTTGGGGTAATTTAAAAGCCAAACCGCTATACATCGGTTTGGAGAAATCCCAAACCAAGCTGAACCACAAAATAGTTCAAGACGAGCTGAGCTAAACCATCACGGTTCGGCTCGGCTCGGTTTGAACCACGGTCTGATTTTACGGTTTAAACCGTGACTTAAACCGCGGTTTGAACCACAACTTTTACACCATACTATACCACTTAGCACTAGCAAGGACTGTAATCTTAAGTTACAGTGCAAATAAATCCATACTATACCACTTAGCACTTAGCACATGTATACTATACATTATATGAAATTTATGAAATTTATTAAATATTTATACCTCAAAATTCTCCACCTGTACCTCTCCAATTCTTTTTATGATAATTAAATATTTATTTTCATTTAGAATTTGTTTATTTTCTTATTAATAATATTTATCATTTTCAAAAAAAATCTTTTGTGTGTGGATGATACAGTTTTATATTTCTATTTAAAAGAAGAAACGACTCCCTTTAATTTGAATGATACCGTTTTATTTTTGTATTTAAAATATTAAATGGTTAAATTATATTGAGTTTATTTATTGAGTCAATTTGTATTTATGTCTCATATTGCAAAGAAATAAAAATCAAAATTGCTTTCTAATGGAGTGTAATTTTCATATTCTTTAGTCGTTCATTACTAGGTGTATTCGTGATTGTGGACTAGAGGGTTAGGCATATTAGTGGATGCGATTACCTTCACAAAAATAGTTACTACTCCCTTCATCCTGATTTGTTATTCCTACTATGACATTACATGGTGATATGGAAAAAAATAAATATAATGAGTATAAAAATAAAGTATGAGATAGAAATATAGTTTTTGTTGTAAAATGACAAGTATGTCCATTATGGATGGCCAAACCGGACCGGAACCGTAGAACCGGCCCGGAACCAGAACCGAAAAAACCGTAACCGCCATGAAAACCGGAACTGTTTTGGATAAGGGCCGGTTAAGATTCAACCCCCAAAAAAACCGTGAACTGGCGGTTCTGAACCGCCCAACCAAACCGTGAAACGGGACCGTCTGAACGGTCAGTAAACCGTTCAAAACCCATAAAAATCATTAGATTTCTAACAGTTTCATCAGAATTAACCGTCTAATGGAAGGTTGACAAGAAAAGTTGTATTTTGACTGATTTTTTAGCCAAATTCAGTGAATGAAAATAATAAAAATTTGGTTGTCCCCCTCATTGTAAATTTGCATTTAATTAATAAAATTTAAAGCGTACCGTCCCTTTTTTCTTTTATATACTATCATTTATTTTATTTTTTTCTATGTTTGTTTTTCAATATAATGTTGATTTAGTTTTTTTTTTTTTTTTAAAACAAATCACTTATGAAATAATTTTTAAGTTGTTTATTCATTATTGTATGTTAAAAAAAAAAACGTGGAACCGTACCGGAACCGGATTGTGACAACCGAAACCGGATCCGGTGTAACTAAGGGCCGGTTAAGGTTCACATAAAAGCCGAACCTGAACCGGCGTTGGCCATCCCTAATGTCCATCGTCCATTTTAGGTAGTAGTAATGTAAAGTAAATACTTTCAATTGGAAGAAAAAAAAAAAATTCGGGACGGAAAGAATGAGTAAAATGAATAGCAAGAAATGAATATGTTATTTTAAAATGGTTATTTTTTTCATTTGTTGGTCCAATTTATGAATACTCCCTCCGTCCCATAACTATGTGCAACAAATTGGTTTTGCACGAGAATTAAGGGATGAATCGTAGTGGGTAGTAGTTGTGAGTGTGAAAAATGGAGTGGGAGAGAGAAAGTGGGGTAGGGAATAGTAGGTTGATTGGTGTTGTTAGTATAAGAGAGAATGGGTGAGATAAATAGTAAAGATTCTTTGTCATTCTAGAAAAATGTGACTTATCAATGGGACACCCAAAATGGCAATCTATGCACATAGTTATGGGACGGAGGGAGCATATATTTTTTTAGTTGATATGACTACTTTTACGGAGTGAGAGAGTAATTTTTTTCAAACGAAAGTTTTTTTTTTGTTTGTTTGGTTAATTTATAAATATTTAATATGTTATGTCTTTATAGATTTAAATTAATAAAAAATCATGTTTTCACCGTGCATCGCACGGGAGTACTGCTAGTTATATAAATAAGAAATCCCAAAATCAGGTGAATTTAGATAGAGTTCGAAATTTATGTACCACCCTAATCGATAAAATCTGAATCAGAAACAAGGAAATACCAAAGGAAATAAATTTAAACTGGTTTTCTAACAAAAAGAAATCCTAACTAAGAACTAGAATTGAAGAAATAAAACCTAAAAACAAAATGTCTAATTTTACATCTATTAATTGTATTACCAATTAATAAATGTAAAATTAGAGATTTTAAATTAACCAAAGTAAGATCAAAACGAATGAAGAAGAACCTGTAAGAAACCTAGAGAGAATCGAGAGCGTTATTAAATAGATATTACTTTTAGAATATAGGGAATATTTTCTATTAAAATAAGTGTTAGCATTTTGTAATAATAAGTAAAATATAACGCTGCATTTTTTTTAACATAATATAAAACTCCATTCTTAAACATTTAAGTTCACGCAAGAGAAAAAGATAAACAAGTTATAGGGTTAATTGCAATTTGGTTACCTAAGTTTTACCAAATTCTGCAATCGGTTACTAAATTTGTTAAAGTTGCGATTGGCTTCCTGAATTTGCTGAACCGGAGCAATCAGGTGTAAAATCCGTTAACTTGTTAAAATTGTAACAAAGTCGTCACATGTGCCAAACATGTGACATTTTACTGAGGTCAAAAATGTTTTTTCTCAACCAAATTGCAATTAACCCTTAAAAAAAAAAGGAAAACACAAAACTACTTCACTAACCTAACAGTCTGTCGTTTCTCTCTCTCTCTCTCGATTTCTAATCCCGTTTCCACCATTATCGTTCCCACCCAGATCCCCTTCTCCTACCTTCCTTTCCTCCATGGACGCCACTCAGTAACTCCACTCTGCATACCGCCACCAATTCTTTCTCCCTCTTCTATCCGGTGGTGATTTCAAATTGATATTTTTGAAAGCACCACCAGATCTGAGATTCAAGAAGCATCCTCTCTCTACAATTGTTATTGTTGCTTTTGAATGTCCATATGTTGCTACGAAGCTTGTATTTGTTGACGATCATGGCGGAGAGAGAAGGAGTTGGGTTGAAGAAGCTGCAATTCACGACTAGAATTCCGATGCCTTTAAGGTTTACATTGTTGGATATGAAGAGATTCCTAAGGGAGCCGAACATGGCTTACTTTGCTTCTTCTCTGGCGATGGCCATTGATGGGGTGGGTGGAATTGAATGCATGGCGGTCGGAAGGTAAGTCTCCTCGCCTAGACCGAAATGTTCAAGTATCTTTCGCTGGAATTTAAGAGATGAGTCGCTGGAATCAAATCCGGTAATTTTAATTCCCAATTTGGATATATTTTGGTATTTGATTTTGGTTTTCCAGGTTTGGTTTTTGGGATGACAGATTTGATAATTTGGCTGTGAGGATGGCGGTGGAGGTGGTAATGGTGGTGGCTGTGAGGGTGATGGTGGTGGCGTAAATGGTGGAAACAGTAATGGAGGTGAGAAAATGTTGAAGAGACTTTTACACCATTGTGACATATTTGCCCTCATTAAAGGTCACGTGTTTCGCACATGATGTTCATTTTGTTAGTTTCTTAACCGACTAACAAATTTTACACCTGATTGCTCCGGTTCAGCAAACTCAGGAACCCAATCCCAACTTTGACAAATTTAATAACCAATTACAAAATTTTGTAAAACTCAGGTAACCAAATTGCAATTAACCCCAAGTTATATGGAAGGTGTTATAATTGGATCAAGATTTGACAATCGTACAAATAACTCACACACAAGAACACAAAATTTACGTGGTTCACTATAATAGAACGCTCATTTATGATTACACTATTACTTGGATTATTGCGTTTCATCAAGGGTGATCTCCATAAACTTTTATTCTCTTAATTCTCATCTGTTCTATCGTATTTTTGAGTAGTATAATCTCATGGAAAAGGATTAACCTAGAGTTTCTTCAATTCATGAAGATAGCCTCGAAGAACCCGACATTCCCAATAGTTAAGAAATTAATTATTTGTTTACTTATTTATTTGTTAACTTGTTTATTTGAATAATATGAACACGATGATGATATTTAAAAGTGAGACCAATCTTTGATTGGGTGGAATTGGTTCTCCTTAACCTTCGAATTACATAACTTAACCCCCAGACCTGTTAAATCTTGTGATGGTTTATGTTCCATGAAAAACATAATGACGACCGAACGAAACAAAAAAATGTAAATGTTTTCACATTCTGACAGTGGCGACTTCGCTCAGGACCATAATATATTAGTTGGTTAGACTTGCGTGTGTTAAAAATAATCATCTTCATATTTTTCTTATAAATGACGTGTATATTGAATCTGTATTGTTGTCTCATACGAGACTCTTTGTCTTGTACAAGGCATTACTTCCAGTTTTGAATCTTATTGTTCCTTGTCTTGAAGAGGGGTTTCACCACCCATTCTAGACGCGCGAGAGGGATCTTAGATTCATTATGTGCCGGGTTTCTTCATCTTAGTGTTGGGTTTTGCACAATCATGCACAGCGGAATAAAACCCAAAAGCCTAGATTCGTTCAAGATGATTAAATTAATACAGAGTTGAATTTAGAATACTAACCGTGATGGAGCTTTAAAATTTCAGATCTTGAAACTTTGTTCTTCAAGATTTGATCTTCTCCAAGCTTTTCTTCAAGTCTTGATCCGTAGGAACACGAACTAGAAGGTGTTTAAGCAATCACCTTTTATGGATATCCACATGCAAACGAATATCAAGAACTCCTTGATCTGGACTGCTAGATCCAAAATAAGCTATATGAATTTAGGGTTCTTGATCTTTGATTCTCAATCTTTGATCAAGAATATTGTTTCACCAAACAACTAGGTTTCATATGCTTAATGGCTGGTGAAAATATGCTTATATAGTCCCTTGTTCTTAACCTTTAAGGACCTAGGAAACCTAAATCCCGTCACCTTAATTAAGCAGCAAAATTTTGGCCCAGGCACCTTTGGCACGGTCGTGCCTTATAACTGGCACGATCGTGCCAATTGTTCCGCCAGTGCCTTCCCTTGGTTGAGCTTTATAGCTGGCACGGTCGTGCCATTTGGCACAATCGTGGTCACTATCTGGCACGGTTGTGCCAAACCAAAAATATGCCCTTTTGCCTTTTTAACAATTTGTTCCATTGTGTGTGACCCCATAGGATTATATCAAGTTGACAATAAGTCCAAACACATTTGTTCTCATAAATCATGAGAGGACCCTAGCAGGCCATCATATAAATGACATTGATTATATAAATTAATTTGAGCACGGCCATGCAGTTCATCAATACTATTCATCGAGTGGCCAAGCTTGACATATCTCACGAAGAGGGACAAATTTCATCTTGACTTATTACACTTCCCTACATAGCTTCGATCATGCCAATCATATCTTTTATAATCACTTGGTTAAGAGTGACGTTTGAATATGTCAAACATGATCTCCATTATGTGAAAGATCGTAATAATCTCAGGTCTAAGGATTCAAATGATATAACTATTAGAGGTTTAATTATGACATTTTGACCATGACATAAACCTCATAGTTGGGTCATGTCCGGTATGTGTTCCCTAACACATACCCATAAGTTTTACTTGTATCCCATTCACATGATCATCATATGATCATCGAATTAAACGTATACTAGTGTTTCATAAGTACTAGGGACGGAGATTATTATAACAAAACATGTAACAATAAATAATAATCCAAAACATCTTTTTATATAAATGAAAAGTGATAACAAACATTGTCAAACAACATGCCAAATAACATGCCTAGGGCATATACACCAACAATCTCCCACTTGCACTAGGACCAATCACTAATGTATCTAATACCCATGGACCTAACATAACCATTATGTTTAGCTTGATGAAGTCCATTTGTTAGCAGATCAGCTATGTTATCATCCGTTGGTACTCTGCATATCTTTACGTCCTCCCTCTCCACGATTTCTCGAATGAGATGAAAACGCCTAAGTATGTGTTTGGATCTTTGATGTGCTATTGGTTCCTTTGCTTGAGCAATAGCACCATTATTGTCTCAATAAAGGTCTATTAGATTAGCAATGCTAAGAACCACCTCTAATTCAATTATGAATTTCTTGGTCCAAACAGCCTTTTTAGCAGCATCCGATGCAGCTAAGTACTCAGCTTCCATTTTAGAATCAACTACTGTACTTTGGTTAGAACTCTTCCAGCTTACAGCACCACCGTTTAGCATAAACACAAAACCAGATTGCGATCTAAAGTCATCCTTGTCAGTTTGGAAGCTTGCATCTGTGTAACCCCTTACAACCAGATCATCTTCCAAACCTCCATAAATCAAGAACGAGTCTTTAGTCCTTCTCAAGTACTTAAGAATCGTCTTGACTACTATCCAGTGACTCTCACTAGGATCTGACTGGTATTTGCTCGTCATGCTCAAAGCATAAGAGACATCCGGTCTTGTACATATCATAGCATACATAATTGATCCAATTGCCGAAGCATATGGGATTTCATTCATGCGTTCTCGCTCATCCATTGTCTTAGGACACTGAGTCTTGCTCAAACTTTTACCATGTAACACTGAAAGGTTACCTCTCTTAGAGTTCTCCATACAGAATCTTTTAAGAACCTTGTCAATGTATGTACTTTTACTTAAACCAATCAGTCTTTTAGATCTATCACGATAGATCTTAATTCCAAGGATGTATGCGGTTTCACCCATATCTTTAATTGAAAAACATTTTCCTAATGTTTACATCCGAGAAGATCCTCGTTTTACCTTTTTGATTTGAGAGTCGCGATCATGTTGTTGAACGGAACACGGACCGTGATATTTTTGAGTTTAGGGGGTTAAGTTATGGATTGGGAAGGTCAAGGAGCACCCAATCCACCCAATCTAGGATTGGTCTTGCTTATGTGTTTTTAATCAAATAAAGAACAAGTAAAACAAATAAAGCTAATAATTAATTTTTTAATTATTGGAATGTCGGATCATATGCTTCGAGACCATCTCCATGGATTGGAGAGGCTTTAGGCTGATTCTTTTGATGGGATTACACTACTCTAAAACAAAGAATGAGATGAGAAGTAGAGATTAAAAGCATAGGAGTTTACCTAAAGCGTTCTTAAGATTCCAATTGATAGCCTTGACTAAGGCCTTGAAGATCCAAGAGTTTTGTGATGATTTTGGCTTGAAAAGATGAGTTTTTGATGGTGTTTTGGTGTGAGGGGGGAATAAAAACGGGATTCCTTTGGGAGAGACTGATCAGAGAGTTGTTAACCTCTTTTTGTGGTGAAAGACTCTATTTTTATAGGTATTGGATTACTTAGGGACCAAGTCTAGGAGTCCTAAGTTTGGTAGGTGATAAAGTCCTTATTTGGAGAGGTTAAAGGAGGTAGGAAATCAGTAGGAAACATGTAGGAAGTCTCCTAATTAGATGTTTCCCGGATTAGGAGAGTACTGGCCAAGAAAGAGATCGGGACGGAGAAGGAAATTGATTATGACTCACAGACAGAAGAGATGTCTCGTACGAGACATTGATGTCTTGTACGAGGCATCCAGTGTTTTAAATACTATTTTGTCCTTGTTAATAGTTTCTTTGTTCAGTTTAGCCCCTAACTAACGGAGTCAGTTAGAAACTTAACGAAACATAACGAAACAAATGAGTTTTTATCCAAACACAAAGGAGATACATAAGAGTAGTGTAATCATAAATTTGAGTTCAAAATGGGGTGTCTACAGAGCCCCTCGGCTACGATACTTAGGAAGAAGTAACGTCGTCGATAGAAAAGACACCATTTAGAACCTTGGATATGGTCGTGCTATAAAGCTGCCTACATAAGAGTAGTGTAATCATAAATTAGAGTTTAGAGAGTAACCCATACTGAGGAATCAATGTCCTTGATATAATTCTGAATATACCCTTTGCTGTTGATAGAGCGTCGCGGTTGACGGTGTTTGAAGTTATTGGGGAATATCCTCGATCAATGCTCATACATTGAAAGTACTGAATATTATCCTCGATCAATGCTCCTACATTGAAATTACTGGATCCCTAAATGTCCTCGATCAATCAGATCAGTTCATGGAGCTGATTCAAAGTACTGAACATGTCCTCGATCAATTCATCATTGAAAGTAATGGACGGTTTGATGTAGATTTCTGAATATCCTCGATCAATCAGATCAGTTATGGAGCTGATTGAAAGTACTGAATATTATCCTCGATCAATGCACCTACATTAAAAGTACTGGATGCAGAATATCTGATTTTGTTGTTGTTGTAGACTTCTGAATATCCTCGATCAATCAGATCAGTTCATGGAGCTGATTGAAAGTACTGAATATTATCCTCGATCAATGCACCTACATTGAAAGTACTGGATGCAGAATCTCTTGATTTGATGTTAATGCCGGTTCCTGGACTTTGCTGAAGTTGATGTTTGAGTGTTCAGAATATCCCGATCAATCAGTTCATGGAGCTGATTGAAAGTAGGGATGGCCAACGCCGGTCCCGGTTCCGGTTTGGAATTCCAGTTCGTCTTTTATGTGAACCTTAACCGGCCCTTGGTTACACAGGTTCCGGTTGTCACAATCCGGTTCCGGTCCCGGTCCCGGTCCGTATCCGCGGTTCCTTTAATAATGAATAAACAATTTAAAAATTATTTCATAAGTGATTTTTTTTTTTTTTAAAAAAAAGAAGCTAAATCAAATTATATTGAAAAAAAAACATAGAACAAAATAAAATAAATGAAAGTATATAAAAGAAAAAAGGGAAGGTACCCTTTAAATTTTATTAATTAAAGACAAATTTACAATGAGGGGGACAACCAAATTTTTATTATTTTCATTCATTGAATTTGGCTAAAAAATCAGTCAAAACACAACTTTTCTTGTCAACCTTCCATTAGTAACGGTTAATTATGATGAAACTGTTAGAAATCTAATGTTTTTGATGGTTTTTTAACGGCTTTACTGACGGTTCAGACGGTTCCGGTTCATGGTTTGGTTGGGCGGTTCGGAACTGTAGGTTCACGGTTTTTTGTGGGGTTGAACCTTAACCGGTCCTTGTCCAAAACGGTTCCGGTTCCCACGGTTTCGGTTTTCGTGGCGGTTCATGGCGGTTCCGGTTTTTTCGATTCCGGTTCTGGGCCGGTTTGGCCATCCCTAATTGAAAGTAATGAATATTATCCTCGATCAATGCACCTACATTGAAAGTACTGGATTCTGAAACTCTGAATTCTATGGGGATCATTTGATCGCTCTTGGATTATTTTTTTTTAGCATGGATTGGTTTCTGTGTATCTGTTAATTCAACAAGTATAATCTATTCTAGCAAGCAATTTAGCTTTGATTTTAGTTTGTGATTGGACTTATATGGCGTTGACAAATTTATGTGCATACCCGGTCGGTCAACCTTGGTGTAAGTAGTGTGAATAGCATGGATTCATGATGGGATGTTTATTGGTGATGAACTGTATGTGTTGATTTGTGTGTGTGTGTGTGGGGATTTGTTTTGGCAAGTTGAGACCTAATCACTATAGAATTCCATGTCCGAAAAGTCTCTAGAGAAGGTGATGAGAAACATTGTATATTTCCCTATGTTGATTTCATGCTTTGATCTAAGTCAAGCTCCAAGAATCTTGTATGTCGTAGATGACTCCGTGAACAGGCTTATGAGGCTGTTTTATTTGAAAAAGAGTGCTCTCCCACTTGATGGATTTGGGGATGGTTGAAGAAGAAATGATTTGAAGAATATTATCCCTATATTATTATTTTTTCTCTTTTCCTCTTTTTTTTGTGACCCACCCTGATTTTTGCCTAGACCGCGCTTTCGGGTTTTCAATCTAGCGGGCATCTCTTTTGCGTCTCTTTTCAAAAAAAAAAATTGACAGAGTATGTACTCGAAGATGACTCATAGAGGAGAGAGGTTTTGTCTCTTATTGGGGGAGAGACATGCAAGAGTTTTGGGTTTGAATGTATTAGGCATTTTTGCTATCAACTTGGCTTTTGGGAAGTTGTTCCAAGCATCGACTCGGTGGGGATAATGCACTTTGTAATGAGAGTTAGAGGCAAATAGGGTAGCCCCTAGTGTGGTTTTACTTTGACGAGTTCGTACGTTTCGAGAATGAATAGACTAGGGAAGGAAAGGATCAAAAGCCCCTAGCTTTGATGCTTGGATTTGAAGAAAGTTTATGAGAGTGGAGAAGAGGAAGCCCCTAGACTCAACGAAGAACGCTACTTGGCCCAAAGTACTAGAAAGATAGTTCTACCTTTAATGGACCCTAGTATTTATTTTTGATATCTTAAGTGTTTGTCCAGTTCACTTTTGCAAGTGAATCATCTAGAAATGTCTTGACATGTTTTGAGGAGAAGGCCTAATCATTAGTGCGCTCTTCGGATTTCTTCATAAGTAATATCTACGGATGATGGAGACGGTCTTCAAGTTAGGAGTCTCATTTTTTTTCTTCATTTGGATTTGATCTTCGTTGTAGGAGGAGATGAGAGGCATCCTTTTTTACTTCATTGTGTGTGGTTGAAACTCCTTCTTTGTGGGGTTGTAAAAGCTTGAGTTTTTTTTTTTTTGACTCTCAAAGCTTGAATTGAGTAGCCCCACCTTTGTTTTGGAATGGTAATGCCTTTGACTTTCTTCCATTGTGGTCCTTCGACTTTTGACATGAGCGCGGTGATAGTAATGTGTAGCCCCTAGGCCTTATCACTTTTTTAGACATTTCCATTATCAATTGCAAGGTTTTAGATTAATGACAATTATTGTTTGCGGATCCATTTCATGAATTAGAGAGATATTCAAAAGGTACAACAACCTTAGAGAAGTGTATAGGAAATAGGAATGACTTTTATTAATAACTAGAATTCAAAACAGACTCGATAGTTTAGTTGACACAAACTAGAGAAGGGGGGAGATGGACAAGAATGACAGAACGACTCTTCGAGTTCATACTAAGAATTGAAACCTATTCTAATTCTAGGGATAAAGGGAGAGGATAGTTTTAGCCCCAAAGTGGTTGATCTTGATTTCTTCTTGTGGCCTCATTCTTCTTCATGCTTAGGGTTTGTTAGGAAGCGGGTTGGTGAGGACATTCGGCGCTTCAAGTTCCTTGTTGTCGATGAGATCTTGGCTCACATCTTTGAGGTGTTTACAAGAGTCGGTGTCGTAGCCAATAAACTGGTGGAACTTGAAATAGAGGTGGTGAGCATGATTTTCAGGGAGTTCTCTTGGAGTAGTAGGAGGCTTCCTTGGCGTGACCTTGCCGACTTCTACGAGTATGTCGAAGAGTTCTCCTTGAGTGACTCCTTCTAGCTTATTATAGTGCCTTTCCTTATTTTCTCTTTTGGGAGGGGGAACAGCGGAGTAGTTGCCTTTTCCTTGTTTGTTGAAAGCTATGGCATTGACGGAGGCTTCTTTGTTGGATGCACCTTTGTGTTCGTAGCGATAACTACTACTCTTTCTTTTAGACTTGAGGAGGTCATCAATCCTTATTCCGGATTCGTGGAGCTCAATGAAGCTAGGGAAGTAATTACCGGCAAGCTTATCTTACCTCACGGAGACATTGGAGGAAGATGTGGATTTGTTCTTTAAGACTAGGTCTTTCAACAATTTCTGTGAGCTTGAGCCTCCACCTTCTAGCAAATTTGGCAAAAGACTCATTGGGGTATTGCTTAGTTTGTTAAAGATCCCTCCTAGTGGGGCGGTATGTGGAGTTGTCTTCAAACTGCTTTTGGAATACTCGACATGCTTCTGACCAATCAAGTCTAGTGGATATTGGAATTGACATGTACCAATCTCTTGCAGCACCCTCCAAGGTTTGAGGAAAAGATTGGGCTAAAATGTTGTTATCAACACCCATTGGCAACATGGCCCAAGTATAGGTTTCAACATGAGCTCGAGGACAAGTGGTGCCATTGAACTTTGCCATATCGAGAGTCTTATACTTGTGTGGAAGCTTGGTGATGGATTGTCGGAGAGAATCCGGATCAAAATGAGTGAATGATCCCTTTGGAGTGTCAAGTGAAGCAAGTTTCTTTTCAAGGTAATTCATGGTCACAAGAGCATTGACCTTTTTGCTTTCACCACTACCTTCATGCTTGGACTTGGTAGTCTTATAGACATGTTCCTCGTCATCGGAGGAGGAAGAAGAAGAGGAAGATTCGGACTCGTAGTGCTTCTTCTTAGACTTTTTATCTTTCTTTCTAGAGGATGCCTCGTCTTCGGATGAGGCGGGGGATTCATAATCCTTCTTCTTTTGTTTCTTAGATTTCTTGACTTTCAATGCATGGAGCTCGGCAACTAAGGCGTCTATGTGAGCTTGCTTCTCTTCTAGTTTCTTGGCGGCTTTCAAGATTTTAGCTTTGGCCTCATTGATAGTATTGGTGTCGTTGCTTCCAGTCATGGTGTCGGGTGAGTTTGGAACGATCTAGTTGTAATTCGGACGGACCTAAGCGGTATAGAGATTGTGTTAAACCCAGATTACGGTCCCAACAAGTTGACTTTATGAGGTGTATAGGATTAGGAGTGAGTGTAGGTTGACCAAACGAGCACAGCACAGAAACTGACACGGACAAAAGAGGATGCCTCGTACGAGACAAGGATGTCTTGTACGAGGCATCCAGCACAAAACACATAATATCAGTTTTGTAATCCTAATTTTGGTCGGACGGAACTTAATCCGTTTTGGGGGGGGGGGTTCTATCTAATATCTTGGAATAGTGGATTCTGTCACCCTAGAATATGAGCCCCTTGTTTCTCACCTGTATTGCACTCTCCCAAACGGACAATTTGGGTAAAGGTCCCATATTCTCATCGGAATTCACCATTCAATTTAGCCAAACCTAAGCGATTCTGTAATTGTTTTGCACTTTGTTAAACAACGCCTTTTATGCAATCAAACCTTATGAATTCTTGTAAGGGACAACCGAAAGAGACTTTGTTGAACGCGGAATCTTGACGATGAAAGAGACTAGACTCGAATCCTCGTAGAAAAATTCTCATTTCACCATCACAATCCTTTGTTCAGCAATTTTCTGAAGGGACATTCGTCAAGAATTTATTAAGGGAGGATTATAGATTGTATGAAAAGCGTTATCTTGGGCAAAGATTAAAACAATACTAAGAATCAAACCGACCGGTCACAAGGAGTGTCCTATTGACTATTATGAATGCATGAGGTTGATGCAGGGCTTACAGCTAAGGCTCCCCATGAACACAGTCAAGGAGCGTGTCACGGAGTGGGTACACCATCTTTGGAGAGACCAGCAAGGAAGTGCTGACCGGCATCCGTCCTCCGATTGGGACCCGGGTTTATAGGGTATGTAGTGCAATTAATCTACATAAGTGCACGTATGTGAGAGTCAAGTTCTAGATGTCAAAGGAAAAATAGATATTTTTTTTTGAAGTTTTTTTTTTGAAATCAAGTAAAAGATTGACCGGACCAAAGTAGTTGCCTACGTTTCTCTCAATCTTCAGAAAAAGAACGAGAGGCTCAGGTCAACGTAGTTCGAGTTTGAAAATATTTTTGAGAAGAGGAAGAGCACATAAGCACGTAGGAGCACATAGAACAGAGGTATATAAGTACTCACATTGCTTGCATTACCCATTAATGGGTGCAAAATAAACTAGGGAATGAGTACAGTAGTCATCCCTAATTTATTCATTTTGTATACTCAGCTGCGAAAGATGTTAGTGCAAAATCAAAACATGTATATAACATAAATTATTTATTGCACATATGGGGACGGAGTAAATACAAGCAAAGATTTTTTTTTTTTAAGTCCAGGGACTGATCTGCAATTTCAGAAGTGCAGGAACTGATCTGCAGTTTTCTGAAAATTTAGGGACTGTTCTGTAGTTTTGAAGTGCAGGGACTGTTCTGCAAATACTTGGTGGAGAAGAAATACCTCGTACGAGGGATCTGATGTCTCGTACGATATATATCTCTCCCGGAACCCAGATTCAAGACAAAACAGATTCAAAAAAAAGAGCAGTCCGAAAATTCACAGAAAAATTCAGAAAAAATATATTTTTAGCAGAAAATTACAGAGATTAAAAACACCTAATTTGTACGCAAGTCTAACCTACTTAATTCATCCCAGCAGAGTCGCCACTGTTTGCATCTGAGAAGATCCTCGTTTTACCTTTTTGATTTGAGAGTCGCCACCATGTTGTTGAACGGAACACGGACCGTGAGATTCTTGAGTTCGGGGGTTAAGTTATGGATTGGAAAGGTCAAGGAGCACCCAATACACCCAATCTAGGATTGGTCTTGCTTAGGTGTTTTTAATCAAATAAAGAACAAGTAAAACAAATAAAGCCAATAATTAATTTCTTAATTATTGAAATGTCGGATCATATGCTTCGAGACCATCTCCATGGATTGGAGAGGCTCTAGGCTGATCCTTTTGATGGGATTACACTACTCTAAAACAAAGAATGAGATGAGAAGTAGAGATTAAAAGCGTAGGAGTTTACCTAAAGCGTTCTTGAGATTCCAATTGATGGCCTTGACTAAGGCCTTGAAGATCCAAGAGTTTTGTGATGACTTTGGCTTCAAAAGATGAGTTTTTTATGGTGTTTTGGTGTGAGGGAGGAATAAAAAAGGGATTCCTTTGGGAGAGACTGATCAGAGAGTTGTTAACCCCGTTTTACCTTGAAAGACTCTATTTTTATAGGTATTGGATTACTTAGGGACCAAGTCTAGGAGTCCTAAGTTTGGTAGGTGATAAAGTCCTTATTTGGAGAGGTTAAATGAGGTAGGAAATCAGTAGGAAATATGTAGGAAGTCTCCTAATTAAATGTTTCCCGGATTAGGAGAGTACTGGCCAAGAAAGAGATCGGGACGGAGAAGGAAATTGATTATGACTCATAGACAGAGGAGATGTCTCGTACGAGACATTGATGTCTCGTACGAGGCATCCAGTGTTTTAAATACTATTTTGTCCTTGTCAATAGTTTGTTTGTTCAGTTTAGCCCCTAACTAACGGAGTCAGTCAGAAACTTAACGAAACATGATGAAACTAACGAGTTTTCATCCAAACACAAAGGCGAGACATAAGAGTAGTGTAATCATAAATTTGAGTTCAAAATGGGGTGTCTACACCTAACCAAGTCTTTACAGACTAAAATGCAGGAACATCATTTCCAATGATCAATATGTCATCAACATATAGCACTAGAAATAGCACTATGCTCCCACTAATTTTCTTATATACACAAGGTTCATCTTCGTTCTTGATGAAGCCAAACTCTTTGACCGATTCTTCAAATCGAAGATTCCAACTCCTTGATGCTTGCTTCAATCCATAGATGGATTTCTGCAACTTGCATACCTTATTAGAATTTTCTGAATTTACAAAACCTTCAAGTTGTGTCATATACGAGTAAAGCACCTTTTTGGTCCTTAAACTTTTTAATTTTTTACCTTTTAGTCTGTGACCTTTTTTTCTTTACCTTTTCGTCCTTAAACTCACCTATTTCAGGATAAATTGGTCCTTCTGTCAGTCAAAGGTTTCCATTGCCGTTAGTCAAGCTGAGTTGGCTTATTGGATGTTCAAATCGTTTGCGCAGGAAAATACTACGTATCTCTTAGCCCTAATCCCAAATCGTTTGCACTGGAGTGAGAAGGCGACGTAGGTTGAAGGTTCAGGAGCTTAGGGTTTTGATTTTCAGGTAATATTTCTATTCCCTTTGATTAACACTCATGTTATGATCATGCAATTGATTATGGGTTTATTGTTACATGGATGTAATCATGTCAATCAAAGGGTAATGGTGTGAAATTGAGCAAATACTCTTTCATTCTTTATCATGAGTCCAAGATCTAAAAAAAAATTGTGAAATTTAGCAATTACTACCTCCTGTTATGCTATGTGTCCACACTTTGTATGATTTTGGTTTCTGAACTTGGTATTATACTCCCTCAGTCCAAATAAAATGATCTTTATACTTTTTTGGTATGTTAATTCTAATTCAATTGTGTTAAATGTTCAATGGGTTCAATTTTTGTGGGTTTTGTTTTTATTGCATGATGAATGGAGATGGTGATCCTTGTGCATATGAGAAAGATGCATGGTGGGTTGATAATGAATATGTTCTTGATAGCCTTGTTAATCGGTCTCATGGTGGGAAAGTTAATGGTGATGAAGATCAATATGGTACTGATGATAGTTTTGGAGATTTAGATGATATTACTGATGATGAAGAATATATATCTAATAAGGCTAGAGCTGAAGAGATAATGAGGAAATTTGGTACTTTTGAGAATGAGATAGAAAATATGGAAGACAATACAGAGGCTGAAAATGTGGGTAATGCTCAGAATGGTGGAAATGAGTTTGTTGATGAGGGGAGTGACATAAATTTCAATCAGTCCATGTTTTTTGAAAATGATCTTGGGGATGATTTTACTAAATGGAAAAGTGATGATGACAACAACCAATCTGGTTCTGATTTTCTTCCTAAGAGTAGCAGTGATGAAGAAGATTGGTTGAAGACTGATAGGCCCAAACGAAAAGAAGAAATTAAATTTAATCCAAACGTGGATATCAAAGAATTTGATTTTTGCGTTGATATGATTTTTGAAAACCCTCAAGAATTGAAGGATCAGATTCGAGCATATGCTGCAGCCAATGGATACTCTATTTGGTTAAAAAAAATGATAAGAAAAGGATTCAAGCAAAATGTCATGAATGTCCTTGGGGTTTATATGCTAGTTATGAAGGAAAGGAGGCCACTTTTAAGATTAAATCCTACCAGAAGAACCATAAATGTTCAACAAACACTAGGGTGAAAACTGTGAACTCAAAATGGTTGGCGAAGAAATTAGGTGATAGGATTAGACTTACACCTTTCATGAAGTTGGTGGAGATACAAAATTTGGTCTAGGAAAAATGTGGACAAGAGGTGAATCTGAAGTTGTGTTACAAAACAAAAGAATTGGCATTGTCTGCTGTTAAACAGAATATAAGGGAGCATTATGCCAAACTTTGGAACTATGTGTATGAATTAGGAAGATCCAATCCAGGAAGTACTGTTGTATTGAAAGGGACAGGGGATGAATGGTCTGGGCCACCACAGTTTAGAAGGTTTTATGTATGTTTTGATGCTGTGAAAAGGGGCTTTCTTCAGGGTTGTAGAAAGTATATAGGTGTGGATGGCTGTTTTTTGAAGACTTGGATTAAAGGTGAGCTTATTGTAGCAATGGGGAGAGATGCCAATAACCAAATATTCCCTATAGCCTGTGCAGTTGTGGAAAAAGAAGATCAACACACTTGGAGATGGTTTCTTAACCTTCTTTCAATAGATCTTGGCATGAAAAATGGAGCTGGATGGACCATTATGTCTGATCAACAAAAGGTATAATGTTGTCCGTGTCGAATTTTGTTCATTCGCTTATTTTTTACGTTTGATATTTATTTTATTTAAAAAAAAAAATAACTGTTTTATGGATTTTATTGCAGGGTTTGGAAGTTGCAGTTAATAAATTGTTCCCTGAAATCAATCACAGAAACTGTGCAAGACACATTTATGCAAACTTTAGGAAAAGAGGGTACACTGGTGTAAACTACCGAAGGTATTTTTGGCAGCAGCAAAGTCAACAACTGAGGCTGACTTTAAGAAGAACATGGAGAAGATTAAAGTGTTGTCTGAGGGGGATTACAAGCATTTAATGGATAGGGATCCATCTAGATGGAGTAGGGCCTTTTTCACCATTGACTCAACTTGTGATTGTGTTGATAATAACTTGTGCAAAAGCTTTAACTTTTGGATTTTCGAGGCAAGGTATAAACCCTTGATAACCATGCTAGAAGCAATCAGGAAACAAGTCATGGTCAGAATGAGAGATAAAAGGGGATATATGAATAAGAGATTGAATGAGGGTAGAAGATATGGACACAAAGTTGAAAAGGCTTTAAAGGATTCAATAGTTAACTCTAGGGACTGCTCTTCTATATGGAATGGTAATTCACAGTTTGAAGTTGGGGGTAAAAGAGGGGGAACCATAGTTAACCTAAAAAGTTGGACATGTACTTGTAGGGCATGGCAACTAAGTGGAATTCCTTGTTCTCATGCTGTGTCAGCGATAACACTTATGAGAAAGAAGCCAGAGGATTATATATATGAGTGCTTAAATGGTGAAACATACCTTAGGTGTTATCAACACATGTTGAATCCATTGGTTGGTGAGGACTCATGGCCCTACTCTGATAAGCCAGTTCTTTTACCACCACCTCCAAGAATAGTGAAAGGAAGACCAAAGTGGACTAGAAGGAGAGATGCATTGGAAGATGGCAAAGGGAACAAATCTGCCGAGATTCCAGAAGAAGAACGTGTTGGAGATGATCCATTCAAAACAGCAAAAAGATCAAGAAAAGGTATTCAAATGACTTGTAGTATATGTAAGCAAAAGGGACATAACAAGAAGAAATGCCCCGATAGACCAATACAGGAAATTCCAGTGGGACATGGTGCAGAAGGAGAAGCTGAAATTCAAATGCCTGCTCCAAAAAGGGACAAACAACCTGTAAGTAATATTTTCTTCATTGTCCTAAAGTCTAAACCTTAATTACCCTGTTCATATGCAATTTACAAAAATGCCTAAATAGTTATCTGGTTCATATGCAATATGCAGGTTCGAAGGAAAGGAGCTTCTGGAGTTGCTGCAACTGGATCTTCTACAAGGATGAAAGTGAGAAGAAATGAAGTTGTATGGCATCTTATATATTGCTTTTATGTGTAGCTTTATGCGCAGAATAATTCATTGCCTTTAATGCATCACATGTTTTTATTTTTTTAAGGGAAATGGGTCAAAAGAGAAGGCATTTACAAGTGGAAGTACACAATCTAGGAATGCTGAAAATGGGGTAATTATTTTGATAAAGAAACGTCATTATGGTCCCCCCCCACCCATGTGCTATGAACCTGCACTTTAGTTTTTAAAATTGCATCTCTTTGTCTCATTATAGGTTAGAATTAGTGGTGGCACAAATGGACTTCAATCAAGTTTCACAAGAAGGGGAAATTCGTTTATCACAATCGATTCGCTGCAACAACAAGTAAAAGACAAGAGGAAGAGGAATTAATCTTTTTTTGGTGTTGAACTGATGTTTTGTTTTTTATTTTGATGTTTAAGTACCCAGACTACCATGGTGCTCTTTTGGTGTTTCTTTGATGTTTGGTAAACATTGATGGGTTGGTTTTTTTTAACAGTTATAATGGTGAATTAAGGGAGCTGTTGGTTGGTAACTTTATATTGATGGGGATTGGTTTTGGTTTTAAAATAGTTGTTAGTTTTGCTACTGAATGTCTAATTTTGCTATTGTAATGTCAAGTTGTGACATATTGAAGTTGTTCATGCCTTGTTTACATGGAGTCTTAGTCAGTGGTGTTGTTATCCCAATGCTTTGTTAGTTTTTAAAACCACAGTAGCTTAGTGTTATTTTTTTTGTATTTGTCCGTCTGAGACTAAGAGTCTTAATTTTTATTGTTACTATGAAAGTGTAATCTGGTATTTTAGTCTGAGACGGAGGGAGTATAAGAAAGTGTAAAATTTTAGTCTGAGCAGAGGTCTGAAAGTGTAATCTGGGATGGAGGGAGTATAAGAAAGTATAAAATTTTAGTCTGGGAAGAGGTCTGAAAGTGTAATCTGGTATGTTTTATTCTGGGACGGAGGGAGTAAAAGAAAGTGTAAAATTTTAGTCTGGGCAGAGGTCTTAAAGTGTAATCTGGTATGTTTTAATCTGGGACGGAGGGAGTATAAGAAAGTGTCTAACAGCAACTGAATGCCTTGTTTACATGGAGTCTTAGTCCACGTCAGATGTGTTTTATTGCCAGATCATCCTTGGTAACGGCAATGCAAACAGTTCACTAACGGAAGGACCAACTTATCCTAAAATGGGTGAGTTTAAGGACGAAAAGGTAAAGAAAAAAAGGTCACGGACTAAAAGGTAAAAAATTAAAAAGTTTAAGGACCAAAAAGGTGCTTTACTCTGTCATATACACATACACAAGTAAGTTCCCGTTAAGGAATGCTGTTTTTACATCCATTTTCCATATCTTATAGTCATAATATGCGGCTATGGCAATTAAAATTCTAATAGACCAGATCATTGCTACGGGTGAATGTTGGGTTTAGAGGCAACATGCGCAGCGGAAGAAAGCAATATAAAATCGACAAAACCCTAAGCCCCAAGATCCATTCATGATGATTAAATTAATAGCAAGATGAATTTAGAATACTAACCGTTGTAGAGCGTTTAAATTTTTCGGATCTTCAAATCTTCAAGTCTTCAACCTTTAGATTTGATCTCCTCGTTCTTCAAGTTCATCGGATCATGATCACAGGAACACGAACTTGAGATGCTAAAGCAAGCATCCTCTATATGTATCCACACGCGAACGAATATCTAGAACCATTCTAGATCTGGATTGCTAGACCCATTAGAAAACACGTTTTTCTAATCTTCAAAGGCTATATGAATTTTGGTGTTCTTGATCTTTGATTCATTATCTTGGATCAAGAATTATGTTTCTCAAATATACTAGGTTGCATTTTATGATACAATATCAATTAGAGCTGATTTGGGGTGTTTGAACATATATTTATACTCATAGGTCCTTAACCCTTAAGGTCTTTGAATCTAAATCCCGTCATAGTTCAAAACATTCCAGATTGGTCTTCCAGCGGTTTGCACGGCCGCTCCTTTTAAAGTGCTCAGCCGAGTTTCATGGCCGAGTCCTTTAATCTCCGCTCATGTGCACACTGCTCAGAATCATATATGCATTCAACAATGCACTGCACGACCGCTCCATTTAAGGCGCTCGGCCGTGCACCCCAAAAAATCATTTTTAGCCTTTCTAAATGATTCGTTCTATTGTGTGTGACCCCATAGGATTATATTAAGTTGGCAATGAGTCAAACCAAGGTCAACCTCATAAATTATGAGCGGACTTTAGCAAGCCATCATAATTACCCAATTAATATAACTTAACGACGTTCGTTCATCCTTATAGAACATATCACAATCCTTTTGTCACGCGATATCATATTGGACATAAGTCATGGTCCACGTCTACTTATGTTGTCCAATGCTTTCTCAATCCCGAGTAGATTGATATGAGCAAATGACATTGAACAGTTCAATTCATTTGGGTACGGTCGTACACTATCATCAATCTCACTCATCGAGAGGCCAATCAGATATCTCTCTTGAGAGAGGGACAAATCCCATCTTGACTTATCATTTTTCCCTACATGAATCTGATTATGCCAATCGTAGCCTTTATAACCACTCGGTTAGGGGTAGCGTTTGAGTACGTCAAACATAATGTTCATCATGTGAAAGACTATGATAATCTCAGGTCTAAGGATAAATGATATAACTATTATGAGATTTAATTATGACATTGACCATGACATAAATCTCATAGGCGGGTCATGTCCGGTACTTGTTCTCCAATAACTACCCATAAGCTTAATTTGTATCACATACACATGATCATCATATGATCATCGATTAAACTTATACTAGTCATTCATAAATACTAGGGACGGGGATTATTATAATAAACATGTAAAACATATAATAGTCCAGGGTTGTTATCTCCATAACAAATGAGAACATGATGTAACACAATGCCTTTCTCAAGGGCCAAGTGCATAATCTCCAACAGTGAAAAGGTTTCATCATAGTCAATACCATGAATCTGCCTATAACCTTTCGCTACAAGCCTAGCTTTATAAGTATGCACATTTCCATCCATGTCAGTTTTCTTTTTGAAAACCCATTTGCATCGTATGGTTTTTACACCTTCGGGTTCCTCTATCAAGTTCCAAACTTGATTATCATACATGATTGGATTTTAGATTCCATAGCTCCAACCCATTTATCCGAGTCAGGAGAAGTTATCGCTTCTTGGTAGGAAGTAGGTTCATCATTCTCAATAATTTCTACTTCATTACTATCCATCACGAGAAATCCATATCTCTCGGGTTCGGATCGTAACCTACTAGATTTTTGACGAGCTTGTGTATCTTGAACGGGCTCCACAACTCCTTGTGAAACTTGTTCAGATTCCACCATCGGTTCAATGTTATTTTCGGGTTCTCAAACCTCTTAAAGATTAATTTTACTACCACTGATTTCTTTGGAGAGAAACTCTTTCTGTAGAAAGGTACCATCCCGAGCAACAAAAACTTTGTTTTCCGTGCGGTTGTAAAAGTAGTAACATTTGGTTTCCCTAAGGTATCCCACGAAAATACATTTATCAGATTTGTGTGAAATTTTGTCAGAGACAAGTCTCTTAACATAAGCTTCACATCCCCAAATCTTCATGATAGAAAAACAAGGCTTCTTTCCTGTCCACATCTCATATGGTGTCTTTTGAACCGATTTAGTTTGAACTCTATTTAGTGTGAACGCAGCGGTTTCTAATGCATGTCCCTAAAAGGATAATGGAAGATCAACTTGACTCATCATAGATCGGATCATATCCAATAAAGTACGAATTCTCCTCTCGGACACACCATTCCATTGTGGTGTTTCGGGTGGAGTTAATTGTGAAACAATGCCACAATCTTTAAGGTTATCGTCAAATTCTTGGCTTAAATATTCACCACCACGATCGGATCGAAGTGCTTTGATAGTTTTGCCAAGTTGATTTTGTACTTCATTTTGAAATATTCTAAATATCTCAAAGGCTTCACTTTTGTTCTTCATTAAGTAGACATATCCATATCTACTAAGATCATCAGTGAATGTTATGAAGTATTAAAATCCTCCCCTAGCACTGCTACTTAAAGGTCCGCATACATCAGTATGTATTAAGCCCAATAAGTCACTAGCCCTTTCACTACTCTTAGTAACGTGTGTCTTAGCCATTTTTCCAAGTAACCACGACTCACAAGTCTCATATGATTCAAAATCAATTGAACCTAAAAGTCCGTCCCCATGGAGTTTTGAGATACACTTCTCCTTAATATGACTAAGACGGCAATGCCACAAATAAGTGTGATTTATATCATTAGGTTTAGATTTCTTATTTATATTATAGATAGCATCATTATTTCTATTCTCAACATCAAGGACATAAAGGCCATTAAATGAATATGCAGTACAATAAAGCATATCATTTAAATAAATAGAAAACGTCTTATTATCAATAAAAAACTTAAAACCTTCATTATCCAAGCAAGAAATTGAAATAATATTTCTACTCAAATCCGGAACGTAATAACAATTGTTCAAAGCAAGAATTAATCCGCTAGGTAAAATGGCTTCATAAGTCCCTACGGCTAATGCAGCAACTCTTGCTCCATTCCCCACACGTAGGTCCACTTCGCCTTCTTTGAGTAGTCTCCTATTCTTTAGTGCCTGCACATTTAAACAAATGTGAGATCCACATCCGGTATCTAATACACAGGAACTAGAAGTAGAAAGGAGAATATCTATAACATAGATACCTGAAGTAGAAGCAGTCCCACTGCCCTTCTTCTTCTTTTTCTTTTCTTCCATGTAAGCCTTGCAATTACGTTTCCAGTGACCAATCTCATTGCAATGGAAACAAATTGCTTCCTTTTGGGAGTTTGGTTTAGCCACCACAGCATTGGCAACATTTGCCTTGCTTATTTTGGGTTTGACAACTTTTGCCTTACCCTTTCCTTTGGCCTTAGAGTCCTTTCCTTCTTTTGAAACCACGAGCACAGGAGAGAATTCTTTAATTATTTTCCTTTTTGATGTCTTTAGCATCCCATGCAACTCAGATAGAGACTTAGCATCCCATGCAACTCAGATAGAGACTTATCCATACCATGCATATTATAGTTCATGACGAACTGATTATAGCTTTTAGGTAATGAATTCAAAATAAAATCAGTAGCCAACTCAACAGAGATGGGATTCCAAAATCTCTCTAGATGCTCAAAATGTGTCTTCATCTTCAAAACATGAGGACCCATCGGCTGTCCTTCACTCATCTTACATGATATTAGGGCAGCTATGGTATCGAACCTTTCCTGCCTTGCTTACTCTTGAAACATATCTTTCAACTGGGTGCCTATATCATAGGCTTTCAAGTGTTCAAGAGTCTTCTGAAGCTCAGGACACATGGCAGCAAGCATGAGACAACTGACCTCACGAGAATCATTTGCATGTTTCTTGTAAGCATCCTTCTATGCCCTAGGGGCATTGGCAGCAGGTTCCTCCTCAGGAACGGGTTCATTAAGAATGTATAGCTTATCTTCATGCTTTAGAACAATTCTAAGGCTTCGGATCCAATCCATGAAGTTAACACCATTATCTTGACGCTTTTCATTCTCAAGGATAAATCGTAATGATAGGGATTGTGTGTTTTGAGCCATTATCTACATTTTATGCAAAAATATATTAATATGTATTAGTACTAATTTTTCATAAAGAGATTAATTATTGTATTTCATAAATACTCCCACTAAATTATATAACCTTCAAATACATTAATGTATCATATAATTTTCATGGGCTAAGATCCAACTTTAATTTAATTTTAAGTCTACTTTGGCGATACTGCTCAAAATTAAATTAATTAAGTAGATAACTTTTATCAATCATATCATATATGACTCTTAGATCCTTTATGAAATTCTTTAGACATCATATGTCACAAGCATCTTTTAATCTCATCTCGTGCCTTAAGCCCAAAACCCTTTTGATAGCTTAATTAGGCCAAACCATGATAGACGCATAGGAACCACTCTTTTACTCATCTTGTTCATACAAGGATAGAATCAAAATACCTACGCTTTGGCGTAACCCACACAAAACTACCCGTGTAATCCCAAGTGTCTATCATGGGTTGGCACGTGACTTAAAATTTTCACAAGAAGGTTCAACACATATAGCATGGTAACATGTTTATACGCACATAATACAAACACATAAAGCATCGGTTAATGATTTAATTAATCCAATTAATTAAACTTATGATTTCATGTGGTTGATTTATGGGGATAAATTCTTTAACACGTAATTGAGAGCACGATTGTACGGTCAAAACTAAGCCAAAAGGCATCCACAATCCCGTACCAAATTTAGAAACTAGAAGAAACAACTATGTAAGGTCGAAACTAATCCAAAAGGCATCCACAATCCCTTACATAAAGTAACTCGATTCTAAATTCTTTTGTCTCATCAATTTATGACTTTATCCTTGATATTTGTTTTCAGGAAACACGGTTTCTAAAACCAGTCATCTGACAAACAAATTCAATCCAAAGTAATTTTGAAATTGACATTTAACTTCAGAAAACACGGTTTCCAAAACCAGACATCTAACAATTAAATTCAACTCAAAATATTTACCATTGTGTTTCAATTTTAAAACCCTAAAATTGCTTTCCTTGATTCAATAAGGGTTTGGTGTTCATGATGATCAAATCACCATGTTCATCAAAACCTTGAATAAACAATTTATTATTGAATCTAGGATTATCAACAAATTAATCCAACTAACTTTTTGATGATCACAAGGAACATAATAATCAAATTATTATTACAATCTTAAATCCCACATAATGTATTTAAACGGTGCAATTTTATGATCTTCATATATCTCATATACATACATAAAATACAAATCACATAAACATCAAGAAACCAAATTCAAATAGCATGCTAACACATATAATCCAATTATATTATCAACATGTTATTATTAAAATAATCATGATCATCATATGATCATCGAATTAAACTTATACTAGTTCTTCATAAGTACTATAGACGGAGATTATTATAACAAAACATGTAACAATAAATAATAATCCAAAACATCTCTTTATATAAATGAAAAGTGATAACAAACATTGTCAAACAACGTGCCAAATAACATGTCTAGGGCATATACACAACACTTAGGACCTTCCTAACGATGAAAAACTCAAACGTTTGATTTATTGCGCTAACCCTTGTTTTGCAAGAAACTATAATTATAATTTATGCTTAAATTTGGGTTTTTACCTGTTGAATGACTCGAGCGTTGTAATTTAATTATGTAAATTGTTTCTCTCTCTCTATCTCTTTATGTGCGAACTACGCTGGCCTGATCTCTCTACATGGGGTAACGTAGATAACCACTTGGTGTGGCCATTATTTGTTTTTTATTTTGTTTTTTTTTAAAAAAAACCACCGCCGAAATTTCCACTCACATACGTACATGTATAGTATAATTGTTTCACTACATTACCCTATTTAAAGCCTGGGACCCACACGGATGACTGGTGTCGGTAACCTATGTTTCCAGTTTCTCCAATGTTGGTGCGCCCCACTTCGCGATTCGATCCCATCTGGCTGTCATATTGGGGAACCTAAACCGTATGAATAAACTTCATGCATCATTCTATGCGTCTTAAGACACTCTGTTGGTCCCAAAGACACAACAAAGGTATGAAAAGGAGGCTAGAAGGGGGTGAATAACCTACTTAAAATTTCAAATATTTTTTAAAATTCAAGCTTATGCTTACAACTTGAATTTTGCGGTCGATAAAACCACGCGGTCAAGTGTAATATGCACAGCGGAAGTTTTCGATAGAAATGAGGTAGAGTTGGTTTTAGACAAAAACTAAGTGTTATGTACCAGCACTTCACGGTCGACCAAGATGCGGTCAAGGTAGAGGTTGAGATATTGAAAATTGTTGTCTTGAAAGTTTGGCAAAATGATAAGTTAGTTAGATTTGTAGCTTATACAATATGGAGAACATACAAACACAATTCACAATAAGTTTGGATATCTGGAAAGATCAAATACTAAACGACAAACAAGATTAATATAAACAATGAATAACAATATGAACAAGACTTAAAGTAAATTTCCATAATGTAAAGAGCAGTAAGTAAATGACACAATGATTTGGAAAGGTTCAATCTATTAAAAGATCTACGTCCTTTACCAAGATGGTCAGTCTTGAATTTTTTAATGAGGTTTATATTGATTCACTTGAGTACAGATTACAGAGATGAAGTATTGAATCAACACCTATTTTCTATGAAGAACAATCATAGACTTAGACCAGTATATCCCTAATGATGCAATCTATGTGATTGATCAATCGGGGTGAGTGTGTGTGTAAGAATCAAAAGCTCTTTAAAATCTAAGTGATTATAGAGCCTAATGAATCTTGTGTGATATAAGTCTTGAGATGACTTGAATGTTGCTGGAGATATTTGAAGGTTTGAAGGTGAACACTTGAAGATTCAAAGGATTCTGGAAATCTTGAGTATGATCTTCAATCACTAAGAATTTCAATAACAATTTCTCTCTTGGAATCTCAGCAATGTTCAAGGAAGAACTCAAGGTTTATTTATAGCCTTGAATGAGAGACTAGCCGTTTGAAATACTTGAGGGCCCAAGTTGAAGGACAATGAGCTGTTAAATTCTGATTGGAGCTCAGTATGAGTTGTCTTTTTGTTGCAGAGTAGTGGAGGTCCAACTGACAGTTGTACTCCAATTTGAAATTTGAATTTTGCAATGTTCTAAACTAACCAAAGTTTTGGACACTAGTGTGACCATGGTTAAGTTTGAACCAAACTTGGTTACTTGGACTATCTTCATTTGCGGTCAATACCTTGCGGCAGAGACATCTGCGGTCAAAGCACTTCTCCGGTTGATGCTGTTTGCGGTCAACAGCTTGACCTAGAGTTTTTCAGACGTAGAAAATTTTAAGACCTATCAATCTAAAGCCTATTCTACTAAAATAGACTATTCTAGAAATGAAGTTTAACACTTATTACAATATATCCTAAAGTCCATAAAAAGTAAAATTAGGTTATTGGATCAATCAAATTAATGTAATAGGAGTGATTTATAATAACCATACCCAACACACTCCTTAGACCAGTCGATTTGATCTTTGGGATTAATTTATGTCTTTGACAAAATAAAGCCATGTATAATTTGGCTTTGTGAAAGCGACGAATGTCCCCACGAAAAAGTCCCGAAAATAATTATTTCACAAAGTTAATCACATATGGATTTGTCTACAAAGATCAAAATTAATCACGGGTTCATTAAGTTTGGCTTTCAAATGGTAGATTATGAGTCAGTCTTGTGAAAAACTTGTTTTACACTAAGAGATGTTGAACGGAATAAACCGAGTGCTATGCATTGGGCCGGATCATGGCTGGATTAAGTTCAACTGAATTGTCCAATAGCCCAATAACATTTGGGGCTAGTATACTCTTACGTCAGCACCTCGGCCTCCTCACATGGCTGTTGTCATAAGACGAGGACCAACATACAACTTGGCTTGTGACCAAGCCGAGGTCTTATTTCCTCTAAGTTTCAGACTTAAATAAACCTATACTCCTCGGTTTAACTCAAACCAAAGACGAGGAGTTACGGCCAAACTCAACTACGTCAGTAACTTGATCAAGACTCCAGGACTTTCTCTAGTGTCACTCGGAGTCTGGCAGAGTCCAAGATACACACAAACATGGGAATGCTCTTTACTAACAGAGATCCTTTGCAACAAGGAAACTACTAGAATGCAATCTTCATCAGGATTCTACTTTCCTAAATAACAGTCCAATACCAAAACGGACTAACTGACTTCCTTATCACGTAAGGACTCATCTACCGGAACCTATATAAACAGGCCTTCACACGCCTATTCTGGTATCGAATTCTCTTGGCTCAACTCTCGTAAATTGATTTCTCGTATTATCTGTCATAACCAGATTCTTACTCTCACGCCGGAGGGCCTTCGCCGGAGACGCTCCAGCTAGTTTACGTTTGTTTCGTGTGTTTCAGGCCATTCAAGGAAGCTGTTGCTGGGATTATCCGAACCGCTGGATCAGGACTGATCCGATACGATTTTTGCATCATCAGATGTGTAAAATGAAAATCTACGAAAAACTTGTTTTACGCTCGTTTTAGTGTAAAACTTGTTTTTATCCCTTATTTAAAACATAATCTCTTAATGTATAATAAGTTTTACATATCTCTTAGTGTAAAATAAGTTTTTCATAAGACTGACTCATGTGTAAAACCCTTTTTTAAAGAGATTATGTTTTAAATAAGGGATAAAAACATGTTTTACAATAAAATGAGTGTAAAACAAATTTTTCTCGAGATTTTCACGTAGATTATAATGAAAATATGAGATATTTGTACAAATTATCTGTTTCGAAACTGCAATACAAATGAACAAAAGGGATCCTATTTTACGGTGATTAACAGGCCTTCTATTGAATTGATTGGATTAGTAAGGACTCATTTTGGGCCTTTATACGTATAATCTCATAATAGGATTCCTGAACCGCTCCACCCAAATTAGCTCCACCCCTCCACCCAACGGCTCCGATGTAGACTACATAAGCGAGCTCATCATCTGTGCAGCTAAAATAATTTCAATTTTTTATGGGTCCTACTAAGTTCGGACACATCTTATCCGCCAAAATAAAATAAAATGAGGTAGCTCTAAATCCGTTTGAGGCCTTCTTCACCCCTACGAATCCGTTTGAGGCCTTCTTCACCCCTACGAAGTGGGTCAAAATCTCAGAAAGACACGATCTCGATTACTATTCGCTCCTGATTGGGGCCCACCTTATGCCATTCTTCCACATTCATTTCCTTTTGAACGTTGACTCATTCTTTTGACTATGTCTCTGAAAACGGATTACTTCTACGACCAAATTGATTTGGGTTTAAGAGCCGACCGAATGTTCATTTTCCGACAAAATCTACTCCCCCGACGAGAAAATTCAAAAAGATGGTGCCGGAAACGTTGACGCTGTTACTAGTAAACCTTGCCGGAATAATGGAAAGAGCCGACGAGTCGCTGTTGCCGGGAGTTTACAAGGAGGTTGGGGAGGCATTACATACGGACCCAACCGGTCTCGGATCGTTGACCCTTTTCCGGTCAATCGTACAAGCTTCTTGTTTTCCTCTCGCTGCTTACCTTGCTGTCCGCCATAATCGGGTCCACATCATTGCTTATGGTGCCTTTCTGTGGGCAGCTGCTACCTTCCTTGTTGCATTTTCCAACACTTATTTCCAGGTTTGCTCAACAACCCATTTGATTTTTAATTTTAATTTTCCAGCTTATGTTATTCAATTTTGATGAAATTGATTTGTTTTGAGCATGTTGAATTGTTTTATATTTTGAGAATTAGCGATGATTACTATGAAACCGTGGTCAATTTGGTGTATAGAATATCTTAATTGAGGTTCTTAGTTTTGGTTGAATTTTGGTACGTTACATGATTACATATAGGTTTAGAGATTCAAAGAAGCCGCCCCCTCCGTTCTGTTCAAAGACTTCATGTCCAATAGTTAAAAGGATCAAGATCAATTTGTTACCTTGACAGTAAGGATTGTTGTATTGTGATGAGTGTAAATGTGGAAGATCAGATTTTCATTAGCTTACTTTTCTGTGGAAGACTCTTTGAGTGTAATTTCCCAAAATAGAAAGTAGCATTTGAAGTGATGCTAATGGTTCCAAAATAGAAAATAGTGTTTGAAGTGAAAGGAGTATGCAGATGGGTACTAATGGTTTCAAAATAGAAAGTAGTGTTTGAAGTGGAAAGGCGGAAAGCGTACATGCATGGATACTAATAGTTCCCGAGACATGGGACTTAGACAAGTACTGCTAGATTGACTTTTTGGGTACCCAATTTTGATTGTATTACCACCTCTGTCCCAAAATGAATGTCCTAAACGGACAATTATTTTGGGATGGAGGGAGTATTTGATTTCTTGAGGCATCTAGTGACAAACTGTTTGGAAAGCCAATTTTCAGTATATCATTATTTGATTACCTCCATGAGAATGGTCAAATTAGTCGGTCTTACAAGTAAGTTGGCTTAACTTTTCCCGTTTGTATACCTCATGCTGTGTTCAAAGGTTAATTACCGATAAAAATAACGTGATCGCAGGAGTTCGTCAATAAGGGTTGTTATGGCTGGGTGGTTGTGAATGAACTGCATAGAGAACTCGTGGGTTCGTTAAACAACTTCTGTGGTGAGCCTTGATGTTTTTACATTATGCATCAAGTAAATAATAAATTACTCCTTTCATCCTGGAAAGTTAGTCTCACTTTGTTTTGGTGGTCAGCTTGTTTGAACTTTGACCAAAGATTTTGGAAAAGTGAATCATGCCAATGAATTTCGAAAACTTGTTTGAATCAAGTTGACCACTAAAAATAAAGTGGGATTATCTTTCCGGGACAGGGGGAGTATATTTCAGGCCTAATGGAAGTGTGTAGCTAAGGGCTCACAAAGTATGAGGAAGATTTTTATGTGTAAAGTGGTTAGATTTTTGCTAAAGTAGTACTCCCTTTGTCCCAGAGTATAGTCCACCCTACCATTTACATGGAGATTAAGAAATGGTGAAGTGATGTAAGTGTTGTGAGTATAAAAGTAAAGTAGGAGAGAGAATGAGTGGGAGGGAATAGAAAGTTGATTGGTGTTGTGAGTATAAAAGTAAAGTAGGAGAGAGAATGAGTGGGAAGATTCTTTGCCATTTTTGGAAGTGGACATATACTCTGGGACGGACTAAAAAGGAAAGGTGGACATATATTCTGGGGCAGAGGGAGTACTAGTTAATATTAGTACGAGTTAGGGCAGCTCTTGCGTAAGGCACTAAGGCCAACCATGGCCTATGTCTGACAAGACAATACAACATCTCCCCATTTATTTCTTATTCAGACTTTGCTTCTGACTTTCAATGGCAACGCTTTCAATTTTAAATAAAGCCCTCCTCATTTAGAAGTATCCCATCTTCATCTTTATCACAGAAAGGCTGTTTACTCATAAGATATTGAAAATGCAAGATTAGCCTCAAACGAATATGTGCCAGCTTGGGTTGGCTTTCTTGAAACGATCAACACTGCTGCTACTTATATTTTTGGATCAAATCTAAAACCACTGGGCTCAAAAATTAAAGCAAAAAGGAAAAAAGGGAAACCAGAGAGCTTCAGTTCTGATTTGATTCACAAATTGAGGAACTTGGTTCTAGGTTAGCTCAATTTGGCTTGTGGTAGAATTTGCAAAATTTATCTGAACCAGCAGTTATTTGAAAGGAAAAAGAGGGCCCAAATCATGGAAGCCACTAAAACTCTTTTATAGTAGAATCTTTATCTGGCATTGTTATCCAAGCATCATCTCAAGCCTACAATTTGCCTTAGCCCATTGTAGTAGAAACTTTATCTGCAATCTATAATACTCCCTCCGTTTCGAAATGCCTTCTCACTTTTTTTTTTTTTTTGTTAATACGAAAGTACTTTTAGCAACAGTTTTAGGTTAATTAATTATCTCAATCAAAATTTAAAACTTGTTAATGATACACTGTTGTAAATATACTATCAATAACAATTCTTAGATGTTCATCAGTATTATTAAATTAACCTAAAACTATTGCTCAAAGTACCTTTGTATCGACAACAAATGAAGTCGGAAGATCATTTCAGGACGGAGGGAGTACATCTCTATTTATTAGATGCATAGCAATAAAAAAAAAAAAAAAAACTTTTTTGTTTTCTCAGTACAACATCTCGGCTTATCTCTTAGCTTCTGTGATCAGGTGGCAGTATCAAGAGCCTTAAATGGGATTGGCCTTGCCATAGTTGCTCCTGCAATTCAATCCTTAATAGCTGATTCGACTGATGATGAGCATCGTGGTATGGCTTTTGGATGGCTACAACTAACCAGCAACCTCGGGTCAATAATCGGTGGACTCTTTGCACTTTTGATAGCCCCAACCACTTTTTACGGAATACAAGGTTGGAGAATCGCCTTTCATCTAGTTGGAATAATCAGTGTCATCGTGGGTATTCTTGTTCGCCTTTTTGCCACGGACCCGCACTTTTCAGAAGGCGGTATAAAATTCAAAAAAGAAGAACGGACTAAATCTTTATGGTCAGAATTGAAAGACATGGTTCAAGAAGCGAAATTAGTCATGTCGATTCGATCGTTCCAGATCATAGTGGCTCAGGGTGTGACCGGCTCGTTCCCTTGGTCAGCTCTGTCATTTGCAGCTATGTGGTTGGAGTTGACTGGATTCTCGCATGAGAAAACTGGTTTACTCATAGCCATTTTTGTGATTGCGAATTCACTTGGGGGATTGTTTGGGGGTAAGATGGGGGATATTTTATCTAAGCGGCTTCCAAATTCGGGCAGGATAATTCTGGCTCAAATAAGCTCGGGTTCTGGGATTCCGCTAGCGGGAATACTCATGCTCGGTTTACGAGATGATCCATCCACTATGTTGTCACATGCCATTGTCTTGTTCATCACAGGGTTTTGCATATCATGGAATGCTCCCGCTACTAACAAGTAAGTAATCTCCTTTAAAGACAGCCTTTTCTCTTTTGTTGGTGTTTATGAGAAACAATGTTACTCATTTTCCCTTTTTGTCTGCCCCAAAATAAACAGAAAATTTTGGGGGAAACTAGTTCCTCCATAAGTTATAAAAACTAAAAAGTCAATTTTTTAAAGGGTTTACGGGTTAAAAAGTGGACTTTTTATAACTTATGGAGGAACTAGTTTTCCCCAAAACCTACTCTAAAATAAATACTACCTCTGTCCCTGAAAGTTTGTGCTATTTTGACTTTTTATGGTCAACACACGTTAACTTTGACCATACATTGGTTGCAATCTAATATTACAATGAAATACTGAAAATTGTTATTGATAAATCTTAATGATTTATCAATTGCAACTTTTAGAATTTCACTAGAATGATTAGATCGACACTAATCGTTGGTCAAAGTTCATTTATGTTGACCATAAAAAATAAAAATGGAGAGGAAGTATTGTGTTTCTCAATAAAGAAATATTCAAGGTGCAATTTTACCACCGTACGATCAATTTTTCAAAAATATATATTGGTGGTGACAATGACAAGTCAATTGCGGCATATATAATGGGATGGAAGGAGTATTTTATGTACTTGTGGGAGTAGAACTCTGATTTAGAGCATTGAAACATCTTTATAACATTGTCACAACAGTCCAATTTTTGCAGAGATTGTCCCGGAGAAAACCCGAACAAGCATCTATGCTCTAGACAGATCGTTTGAGGCAGTATTGTCGTCGTTTGCTCCTCCAGTAGTTGGCATATTGGCTCAACATGTTTATGGTTATGTACCCATACCCGAAGGATCTGAAAGCGTTTCAATAGACCGAGGTAATGCAGCATCATTGGCCAAGGCACTGTACACAGCAATAGCTATCCCAATGGCATTATGCTGCTTCATCTACTCGTTCCTTTACCGTACCTATCCAAGAGACAGAGAAAGGGCTCGTATGGATGCTTTGATAGAATCAGAGATGCAAATGATGGATCCTGACAACCTGACAGTAATTGAAATGGAAGGCGAAGATGATGATCCTCTTGGTTTTGAGGACAGGGATGAGAAAATGTTGCTTTATCGTCAGTTGACTTTCGCAAATATGGGGAAATAAATAGTCATCTCTCTACGTGAAACAAATCGTTCGTGTTGCTCTGATGTTATTGGCACTGATTTATGGAGTGTGGGGGTGGGGGGGAGGGGGGGTATACTCAAAATCGAGAAGCTGCAGAAATTATCTTGTCTACAATGGGGGTTTCCTTTCTGAACAGAGATCCGATGAGCATGCATAAGTATATATGATAAACCAGTCTAACACTCGTGCGTTTATGGCACGACCAATTTTTTTTTTTTTTTTGATAAATGACAAAAAAACAAAATAAATAATCATTATAATTGTCTCATTTTATTTGCATAACTATTAAAAATATATTTTTCTTGAAAAAAAAAAGTATCTTATAGCCTTTTAAAAAAACATATTTTAAAATAATAAAAGAAACCATTTGTTTATTGTTTTAGCTATAAATAAATAATTTATTACCCAATTTTTTTTATCTTAAATTTCAATGAAAATTAATTATCTTATTTTTTAAACTACTTTCCCATGATTTTATTTATCAATTCTTTATGATAAAATCTTGGGTTAGACGTTCTCACATGTGAGACGGGTTTCATTGAGAGAGTAATTGGTTTTCCCTCTATGAGTGGGGCAGTGTAAGCCCGTTTCCTCTTTCATCAAGAATCGTCTCATATGTGAGACCGTCTCACACAAGACTTTCTCTTTTTTTTTTTTCTTTCTTGTGAAAGTTCACCTAAATAACACTCATTCAAATTTAAACTTATAGTATTACTCTTAAAAAAATGGTCACTAAAATTTCAGCTTTTAAGAGAACTATAATAACGGTATGCTTAAAAAACATTAATGACTCTAATTAGAAGAAAAAAAGGCTACTACATCAATACTGTAGTAGATTAGTGAAAATTTAGTAGAGCATGGTAAAAAAGATTAGATATACATTTTTAACAAAATATATTAGATATATATTAAAATATATTTTTGCAGATTCGTTTGTACAATTAGGAAATGTAATATTTTGACTTGACATTTCTATGCTAACAATTGGTTAATCCAGTAGTATTTGAAAAATAAAAGGCAGAGGAAAATCAATAAAAACAAATGATGTGTATGTAACTACCATTTCATAATTATTTGGTTAGTTAATTTTTTTAGTTTTTTGCACAATTTTTTAATAAAAAAATGTGTAAATAGTAGAACCCAATGTAACTGTATCAATTAATATGTCTACTAAACTATTAATGCTGGTATTCATTATGCTGAGACTTATTAAGGACAAAGAAAAATCGAGAAATAGATCTTTTTGGGATTTGTAATAATTGTATTTTTGACAATTAAAATTGGAGCTAATGTATCTCGCCAAAATATAGGCTAGGTTAGAGTTTTGGAGGGAAACTTAAATAGAAAGGGGTTCTAATGACTTGAGCCTTTATACTCCCTCCGTCCCACGTCACTTGACACCTATGAAGTGGGCACAATAATTAAGGAGAATGAATAAAATAAAGAAAATGTGTGGTAGAAAATGAAGAGAGAGAATAAGTGAGGTAAATAGTAGTGTTGGTTGAATAAATTGAGTTGTGAAAAATGAAGAGAGGGAATGAGTGGTGGGGTATAGTGAGTAGAAAATTATAAAAAGTATGCTATTTTGAAGTGTCAAGTGAGCTGGGACAGCCCAAAATGAAAATAACTGTCAAGTAAGCTGGGACGGAGGGAGTATATATATATATATATATATATATATATATATATATAGACTAGAAAGACTAGAGGTGCACAAGAGCAAAGATTGAAGTACTCCCTATGTCCTTGAAAAATTTGTCATATTTTACTTTTAATAATCGTCAACGCAATGCAGGGGAAGTTTCACTAAATATTAGTGGCAATTTAATCATGAAATTTTAAAAATTGTTATCGATAAATCATTAAGTGATAACAATTTTCAAAATTTCATTAAGATGATAATATTGAGATTAATATTTAGTCAAAGTTCACTGTATGCTAATTATTAGAAATCACATGAGATCAACTTTCTACGACAGGAGTACATAACACACTGCAGAATTCCAAGGTTGTAAATTCCGTCTTGTTTTCCTTTACCATTTACATATATATTAGTACTACTACCCGTGCCGATTGCACGATGACAGTATGTAAAGGAGTGAAGTTGTGAAAACGGGAAAGAGAAAAATAATACTGCATATAAAACATTTTTGGATTTTTCCCATAATGCAGTTAGATTGAATTTAGGGGTTTAGTGTTGATTGGTGATTGAATTAATTTTTAAGTCGAGTAGTGGGGGGAGAAAAGATACACCGTAAGTTAACAAAGGTGAGGAGGTTACTTGAGGGAGTTAACTGTCTGACAGTTTTCATGGGAGTGGTTTATTAGGATCAACTTAGGCCGTCCGATCAAATTTTGAGAAGCAATCTCAGTCTCTTTTTGTAACGGTTATTCTTGCTTTGTATTGTAATATAGATACATGTTCATTTGGGCATAACTGAAAATCGCTTACTTTTAATCCAATGGTTGTAAAGTTGTGGGTTACTTTTAATCCAACGGTTGTAAAAGTGTAGGTCCACCAGTTGTAAGGATCCCGCCCCGCGCGCGCGGAGACGCGACGGGTTTTGGGGGCGAAACACCAAACACGGTTAACACGCCAAAGATAACGGAGTCGCCACTTTCGTTAATTATTCAACCCAACAAAAGAAAAGGTTAGAGATTCTCTTAGTTCGGAGGTCAGGTTACGTCTTGGGAAGAGTTTCATGTCACCCAAGCCGCCTCGGGCAAAGCTGAGTCTCCCTTGTGTTAGTTAACGAAAGTGCATGTGTGTGTGTGTATTTTAAAAGGGGAGAAACTGACTGCTTAGCAAATCCAGTTAGTTATTTAACAGAACAGGTTTATTTTGCAAACTTTTTGGTCAGAAAAGGAGAAAAATGGAAAATGCCCTCCCCGGCCAAAGTAGCCGTACGGGTGGGGAGGGCTCCCCATGGCATTTTTACAGTTTATCAGAAAGACAGTCCAATTTCAGTCAAAACAGAGGATCTTTGCTGAAACTGGACTGGAATGCTGATTTCCAGTTTATGATTAACAACAAAACCTTGAAGAGTTCATTCCTATGCACCTTGATCATCAAAGGAGCCCCAAAAACAAAGATTTGAGTGTGATCAAAGGCCATCATTAGAGAAATTTATGAAAAGTTGATGAACATGACATTCAAACCAAAATGACCATTTGGTGGATAAAGATTGCAACTTTACCACCAAAATGGACTTATTACACAAGATTAAACCTTTAGGGACACAAATATAACATAAAGATCAAATCTTTATGTCCCATATTTGGTGATTTATGGCTAGGCCATGGTTGGGATGATAAAGATTGAAACTTTATCCCCCAATCATGACTCTTATGGCCAAACAAGAATAACATCAACATGAAATGTAACAAATCATGATCATCCTAGGTTTTATCCCATAAATCACACACTAGGTGTGAAGGCACCTTGAATCACCTCATGATTTGGATCATATACATATATAATCATAATATATATATATATATATAGCTTGGAAAGGCCAAGACTTGTATAATATGTAGATATAGTGCTTGAGATGGACAAGACTTGCAAGAAATAGAAAGTGCTTGAAATGGACAAGACTTTTCAAGAACAAGAAGATATAATGCAAGATAAACATGTAATATTAACAAAGATAAAAAGAGTTTGAGATGAAGAATAAGATGGGGAGAAGGAGGCCTCACCTATTGTGGTTATGGCCTATCTTCTTATCTAATCACTCAAAGGTGTATATCACTCACTATCTGCTCTCAAACTGGCAGAGTTTCAACTCACAAACATTTTTCTCCCCCCTGAAATGATCAGCATGGGGTTCAATTTATAGAGGCTGAGGGTGCCCAACATAGCCGTACGGCTAGGGACCTCATGTGCCCAAACCATCTGTACGACTCGACTTGGCGAGCTTCTGGATTTTTCCAAGTTTAATTCCAGTTCAGTCCTGGAATATCAGGTTTATCCTAGTGAGGTCCTGGCCTATTGGTTTATCCCTAAATGGTACCAAGAATTCCTCTAAGTATGTCAATTTCAGATTGGGGTACTTACAGAGCCCCTCGGCAATGTCGCTTTTGAAGAAAGCGGAGTTGTCGATAAAACAAGCATCCCAATCTGATGGGAGGACGGCTTGGCCGATTTGGGTGAGAGAATTTCAAGGCTACTCAAACCTATAAGCATCCCATTTTGATGGGAGGACGGCATAGCCGATTTGGGTGAGAGATTATAAGGCTACTCAAACCTATAAGCATCCTATCTTGATGGGAGGACGGCATAGACGATTTGGGTGAGAGATTCTAAGGCTACTCAAACCTATAAACATCCTATTTTGATGGAAGGACGGCATAGCCGATTTGGGTGAGAGATTCTACGACTACTCAAACCTATAAGCATCCCATTTTGATAAGAGGACGGCATAGCCGATTTGGGTGAGAGATTCTAAGGCTACTCAAACCTATAAGCATCCCATTTTGATGGGAGAACGGCATAGCCGATTTGTTCTATGGCCGGACCTAGAGGTATAGGATTCCTACGTATCCCTATTTGAGGGAATCAAGCCTAACGTAGTTCGAGTGAGAGATTTTAAGGTTACTCAAACCTATGGGCCTTAGGTGGATATCCATTTATCCTTTCTTAAACAGGCATGGCTCAAAGGCCGGGCTCGGTCAACTTGGCCCTATTCGGAGGGGGTTGACCAAAGGGGGCTGGCATGGCTCAGAGGCTCAAATGATGGGCATGGCTCAGAGGCTAGACTCGATCGACTTGGCTCTATCAGAGAGGGTCGTCTCGAGGGTAACTGTCAACTTATCTCATGACGGAGGGTCGACTACACAAACTGGTCAACTTATCTCAAGATGGAGGGTCGACTACTCAAACTGGTCAACTTATCTCATGGCGGAGGGTCGATTACTCAAATTGGTCAACTTGTCTCATGGCGGAGGGTCGACTACTCAAATTGGTCAACTTGTCTCATGGCGGAGGGTCGACTACTCAAATTGGTCAACTTGTCTCATGGCGGAGGGTCGACTACTCAAATTGGTCAACTTGTCTCATGGCGGAGGGTCGACTACAAGGCTGGTCTTACGTCCCTCCAGACTGCCGGGACATATTGATAGATTTTCTCTAACCTGGACACTCTCGGGGACAAAGGTTTTCTTAACCTAATCATGACTATATTGGTCTTACGCCCTACCAAGGGCTGCCAAGGCGATAACATCTTAACTTTCATCCTGGGCTTACGAGGTACGACCGGGACTTTCACGATTTCACTTTCTACCCTGGACTTACGAAGTATGGCCGGGTCAACAAAATCCAATTGTCTTACGTCACGCCGGACGGCCAAGGACGAATCTCACGGAGCCTAATGGACTTATGTCATTCCAGACTGCCAAAGGACACAGTCTCACAAAACCTAATGGTCTTACGTCACACCGGACGGCCAAAGGACACATCTCACCGCACCCAATGGTCTTACGTCACGCCGGACGGCCAAGGACGAATCTCACGGAGCCTAATGGACTTATGTCATTCCGGACTGCCAAAGGACACAGTCTCACAAAACCTAATGGTCTTACGTCACGCCGGACGGTCAAAATGACATTTCACTACACCCAATGGTCTTACGTCACGCCGGACGGCCAAGGACGAATCTCACGGAGCCTAATGGACTTATGTCATTCCGGACTGCTAAAGGACACAGTCTCACAAAACCTAATGGTCTTACGTCACGCCGGATGGCCAAAAAGACATTTTTTTCATATTTTTAACTGGACTTACGAAGAACGGCCACGTTAACTTGCTAAATTCGCATTCTTAACCTGGGCTTATGAAGTATGGCCGGGTTAAATCACATTCTTAACCTGGGCTTACAAAGTACGGCCGGGTTAAATTCGCACTCTTAACCTGGGCTTACGAAGTACGGCCGGGCTAATTTCGCACTCTTAACCTGGGCTTACGAAGTACGGCCGGGTTAAATTTTACATTCTTAACCTGGGCGTACGAAGTACGGCCGGGTTAAATTTTACATTCTTAACCTAGGCTTATGAAGTACGGCCAGGCTAATTTCGCACTCTTAACCTGGGCTTACGAAGTACGGCCGGGTTAAATTTTACATTCTTAACATGGGCTTACGAAGTACGTCCGGGCTAATTTCACAAGGTTCACATTCTTGACTCGGGCTTACGAAACACGGCCGGGTCAATTTCACAAGGTTCACATTCTTGACTCGGGCTTACGAAACACGGCCGGGTCAATTTCAACAAAGCTGGTCTTACGTCCATCTATGGACTGCCCGGACACATTTTCAGGGGGAACCTAATTTTTCTAGGTTCACGAGCCGAAAGGGGCATTCTGGTCATTTTCCAAGGGGGAGGGGCCTAAGTCCTATTTCAGAAACCTAGGGGGAACCATGCTCAAGGCACCAGGGGCCAAAGTGTAAATTGTGGGCTGAGATTTCCTCTCGCCCAAACTAGCCGTACGGCTTAAGGAGGCGTCTCCTTCTTTTTCAAAATAGCAGCCATACGGATGGTCTGCTTCATTTTTGAATTTCATGCTGAAAAACAGAGAGGGAAAGGCGATTTTTGGAGAGCATAATCTTTACCATTTTCCCAAAATTTCTTCCTAATTCGTTCTAGGCTCGCTCATGGATGCTCGGACAAGAAGAGGTTACCCAAGGGGAGCGGATAGAAGGCTCGATATGGTACGCAATTTCCGGGGCTCCCATATTGCCTTAAATGATGTGGGAGCGGGTTTCTACAAGTCTCCCGACGTCCATATTTGTCACGAACGAGCGGTAATCATCCTTTCCTACTCGATTTTATGTCCGTTTTGAGCATTTTGTGCATTCCCTAGTTCTAGGGTCTACGTTCATGCTTTTCAAGATCTTTGCACTTCTTGACACAATTTCACGAAATTAACTTCATTTTTATGTCGTTGAGATCACTAGGGACGTGGGCATGTGCTCATTTTGTCATTTGGACGTGCCTAGCTATACTTTCCCAAAATCAAAGAGTGTTGCCCCGTAATTCATGCATAAACTACTTGTACCTTAGGTTCAACTAGTCATTTTGACACATTCGAGTGCGCGCTAGTATTTCCTAGGACAAGTTACCGCACTTACATAAGGATTCGGTATACTAAGGTTCACAAAAGGAACGGGAGAAAACCTTTTTCAAGTAAAACCTCACACGTTCCTTATAAAGACACACCCTCAATTTGAAAAAGGTGGAAACCCATCTTCCTGAACACGCCCTCAAATGCTCAACGTAATTTGAAAAGGGTAAAGATACATTCTTATACATACACCCTCAAACGCTTATCGCAATTTGAAAAGGGTAGAGACTCATTTTTATACACACCCTCAAACGCTTATCACAATTTGAAAAGGGGGAGAAACACACATTTTTTTTTTTTTATTCACATGATTTATTCATCACGTTCATTTTTCACATGCATTGGTATTTTAAATCTGTGTTATTCATACCTTTGCTGTGTTTACCTGCAGGGCGGTGATACCAAATCTCGGGGATCTCCTGACATGTGCTGCTCTCTGTGGGAGGCTATGCCCGTGGCTGTTGGCGACGAGCCTGGTCTGAGAGATTGGGTAGAGGGAACCGGCCTGGTGCCGTTCATTCATGCTGTGGGCCAGTTGGCGAGCATTGAGCGAGCATTGGTGGGATACCACCCACACTTTCCATTTGAGCTGGGGGGAGGTGACTGTGACCCCGGCCAACTTTTCTGCCATCACCGGGCTTTCCTTTGGCGGTGGGCCTGTTATCTGGACTGACTGGCTCTCATCCTCGGACATAGAGGCACTCATTGGCTTCTCGGGCCCTACCAAGGGCTTGGGAGTTACTGTGCAAGCTGTTGAGCGGGCCATTCGGGATAGGATCCCAGCGTATTTGGCGGGCTTGGTGACCGCGGAGCAGCTCGGACGAGCTTATGTGTGGCTCCTTCTCAGCAAGACCCTCTATGCCAACACCGACACTACCTGTATGTTCCCTCTTCTTGGGTCGTTGACTACTCCTGAGACCGCTCGGAGTATTGCTTGGGGAGAGGCTGGGTTGGCCGAGCTGTACATGGAGCTTGACAAGTTCAGCCGGAAAGCGAGCAAGTCCCTGGCTTGCTTCCAGTTTGCCTTGGAGGTAGATTCTTTTCTTTCCCTCATTCTGTTTTCTCTTTCTCATTCTCTTTTTTTTTTTTTTTTTTTTTAAAGTTTTCGGCATCTTAACATTTCCCCTGCCATTTTCTTTTCAGGCTTGGTACTACGAGATCTTCGGTGGCTATCCATGGGAGCAGACCGTCGATCCGGCCATTACATTCCCGGCCATGGTCTGCTGGGCTCGAGAGGCCCGAAAGAAGAGGGGGTCCAAGGGGCGTGTCTCCGTTCGCCATGCCGACGTCCGGGCGGTGCTGAGGGGCGCCATGCCAGCCGAACTCAACCTCTTTCCTTGGTTGAGGTATGAGGGGCAAGGGCTAGGCGTTGACCTATCTGAGGCCCTGCGGGTTATAAGGGAGAGGAGGCTCCTGGTGGGGTTCCGAGGAGAGGCCTTCTATTTAGGGGAGAGAGTGCTCTGGCAGCACGGGCTCGAGCTGATACAGAGGGCTCCCGTTGATCCTCATGACTCCATGTTTATGATTGACCGAAGGGATGACCCTTATCTTATGGGAGCGAGTGCCACTGATTTCATTACCGACGAGCCGTATGGGCGCTTCGTGGCCCGGAAGCTGAGGTCGCCACACGTAGTGGCTTCTGGGGTGGCTCCCCCAACATGGCAGGATTATTCATACGTCTATTCGGACCACCATGTCCATATGGTGGCTACATCTGTAGCGGGAGAGGGGGCCCCACCTGAGGATGCTCCTTCGGGCGTGGTATGCTTTCCTTCGCACACACTTACTCATCCCATACCCCTATCTTTTCCACTGAGCATTTTAATTTCCCTGTGCAGATTGCAGCACGGGCTCTGTTGGATAAGCCTTCCCTCATGAAACGGGCCAAAAGGTGGCTGAAGAGGTTTGTTGGTTGCTCTTTTAAGGGGCCTCGGACCGAGTCCCAGTTCGTGCCGGGTAGGAACTCGGTGAGTGGTGGGGAGAGGCCTTTCTGACGAGCCTCAAGCGTAAAGCTACCCCCGTCTTTTGTCCGTCGCCACACCTTAGGCGGAGCTGATTTGGAGGCCTTTTGGGATTCGCTCCGTGACTCCGGCTTTCACGAGCTCGCCCCGGACCCTTTCGCTCATTTGGCCTTGGAGCGTGTGGAGCCCCAGCCGACCAGACACTCTGGTCCTCCTTCCCAGGTTCCTCCTTCTGTCTTTTCGGGCCAATCCTCTTCGGGTGAAGGCTCGAGATTGGCGGAGTCTATCTTTTTCTTTGATCCCAACATGTACCTGTCTCGTCCCTTGGAGAGGGTTTACTCGCCCCTAGAAGATCCTTACCCAGATTTTGATTTGGATGTACCTATTGTGAACAATTTTTCTTTTGTTTTATTTTATTATTAAAAAAAACAATGTGTATTAAACTTGTTGTCTTTTAATGTTTGAAACTTTGTTTTGCAAATTTATCCGTCATGCAAGCTTGGGCCCGAGAGGGCTTTGTGGTCATTCCGAGGTGTCGGGGATTCCCAAAACATGTTTTGACTCAACTGTACGGACTTTGACATGTATCTGACAATTTTTTTTTTTGCACAGGTGGGAGTGAGTTTTACCGGTGGGAAATCAGCTGACACAGGCTGCTGGCATGAAATTTTTCACATGGCTAAACCAGCCGTACGGATCGTACAAGCATGGTTGACTTTTTGACCAAACTTTCTGAGGGCTTTCAAGGAATTTTGACAGATGGGAGGCCTTATTTGACTCAAACCGTTTTACCCAAAGCATGACTCTTCGTTGGCCCTTCCTCTTGCACGATTATGGCTTGCCAGCCCCAGTGCTTCAACATTTCCGGGAACCACTCCTTGGGTTTCACAGTCATGGCTTGCTAGCCCCAGTGTTTTATCATTGCCGGGAACTATCCCTCGGGTCCTCATCCCATTCTTTTGGGTGCGTATTCCCCCTTGCCCGAGACATGGTCCTCTTTTGCGCGGGTTTCCTCTCCCTAAGCAATCCGAACATAACATTTTTCCTTCTTCCGCGTATCCCATCATCTTATCTTCCTAGGAGTGGCCTAGTTGACTCTGACACGGACACGAGCGATAGTCGACTCTGACACGGGCAAGAGAAAACCGCGCTTGCTCACACGAATGGACACACATAGGCATTTATGGGAGTGAGTCCCTTTTCTGAGGAAGGAAGCCTATGGACAGAAATTCAAGTGTTTGGCTCTCTCCTAATATGTGGAAAAGAAGACTTGTCGAGGCATTCGAAACCGGCCTTAGTTAATGTCATCAAAATGATTGTTCGAATGAACCGCGTCCAACATTAGATAAAAATTCAAGCAATTAGCCTTAACACGTATAAACGTTGTGATCAATTGAGATTAAGATTCGATCAATAGCGAGATCGGGAAGGAGAAGACCTTTTGGGTCATTTCAAGGTTTTCGGGTCTTGGCGTGGCCACAGAAAGGGGTTTTGGGCTAAAGAAGGGGAATCATCATTCATATGTTCCTTTGCGGAACCGAACAATGTCTGAAAGATTGGTCATTTATGTGACCGCAAAGAAGAGATTCTGGTTATTTTGGGAGGGCCAAAGGTTCGGTGGCTTTCCTCATGTTGTGACCGGACCCGAAGGTTGCCTACGTTCCCCTCAATGTGAGGAGCTCAGGTCATCGTAGTTCGGCTGGAGGCCGTCTTTTGCCGAAGTTGGCTTTCTTTTGATGTCGTCTCGGGGGACATTGTTGCTTGCTTCCGCTTTGCGGTGATCTCTTTGAGATGGATTCTTTGGGATGAACCCTCCTTAGCGTGGATGGGTCTCTTGAGACAAGCGTTTTTTTTTTTTTTTTACTACTTCCTTTCCTTCTTTCACATTCATTCATTTTTTAGGGGGGCACTTTTTGGTTCTCAACACCTTCTGAGCGATAGCCATTTGGTGCGTCCGGCCTTTGCCTTTTGGGATCTTCCATTTTGCTGGCACATTCTGTGGTTGGGTGGCAACATTCTCGGCCTCACTTTTGTCAAGAGTTTGTGCGGGAAGTGTATAACGGGGAATGTGTATGGGGGAAGATTTGCCATTGATGGTCTCTCCATGCCAATTGATCACAACATCCATTCATATCAAGATTAATTGTTTGCATTTTATACTCATTTGTGTTCGGGTTCATTCATCCATGAATGAGTCGTTGCTGACTATTACGCTTGGGAGCAACTCATCATTTTGGGGATATAGCAATCATTTGACAACATTAATCAAAGCGGTTCCGAGAGTTAATGCGTTTTTCAAGATAATGCCTCAAGTCTAGAGAGAATAGAAGTAAAAGTGATTCATATCATTCATAAGACTTGATTTTTACAATCATAAACTCAACTATTGACTCTATTGACTCGATCATTCTACTATTCACTTCCTCGACCATACCCAACCTCGTGGCTTTTCACATAACATTGCCTCGCAGGGCCTATTCATAAAAAAGAAACAAAAGAATTTGTCCACAACGGACTTTTTCATGGACTCTCTAGAACCTACAACGCTAGACCACTCCTAGGATTCTTTTCTTCTTCTTCCTTTTATTCACCTCACACCCATTCATCGCCTTTCTTGGTGATAACCCCCTTGTCGATGAGCGTTTGGATCTGGTTCCTCAAGGTGAGACAGGCGTTTGTAGAGTGACCCAAGGCCTGATGGTACTTGCAGTGTTGCTTAGGATCATGGTGCGCCCCGAGCGTTTCGGTCCATATCACGTGGCGACCCAGCAGTTCCATCTTTCCTATCCGGAGCAAGTGTTCCAACATTTGTTCCCTCGGCATTCCCAACTCATGGAACCAACGATAATGGTCTCCTTTCCCTTGGGGGTGAAATCCTCCCACAACCACCGCGGGATTTCCATGGGATACTGTAACGGGCTGGAGCTGATCTCGAGACTTTTGCCCATCTTGGACTGAGCAAACGGGGGTGGTACCCGACGAGGGAGACAGCTTCTCCGAGGACCTTTTGATCTCCTCGATAGACTTTATAATCTCATGCAGGCATTCTCGGGTGTTCCTCGAGTTGTGCCTTTCCAGTTCATCTGACAACTCTGCTCGGCTATGTAGAAGTTCGCACCAGCCATCGTATTTTTCCTCAAGGTCCTTCCTGAGCTTTGTGCCATTCTTCTCCCACAATTCTTCGACCCTCTTGTGGAAGAGCTTCTTAATTTCCTCACGGAGCTGTTGGACCACTTTGATTGCCTCATTACGATCAACCTCGGCCCTCTGCACTTGCTCTCTCATTGTGCTGACTGTCCTTTCTAAGAGCTTTACTCTGCCCTTGTTGGGTATGCCCACATATCTCAGTTTTAATGTAATAGGATTTATTAGATTTGATTGATCCATCACCTAAGCTTTATTTCATGGACTTTAGACCCACATGTAAGAAGTATTTATACTTCATTTTTTAAGATGTCCAGTGTTATAGAATAGGCTTAGAAATAGGGCAAGAAGATCAAGATTCAAAGAAAAATCACTCAGTAAGTTTGAGCCGCGCATACGCGCCATGCGCCTCTCTTCATTTGCGCCCTGCGCCCTTCATAGCGCGCACAAGGACTTTTTACTAGCTATGCTACGCGCCTATGCGCCCCTTGTTTTAGCGCACATCATGTGCGCCTCTTGGCTCAAACGCGCCTCAAAGTGTTTATTCAACACTCAGTGATTTATTGGAGATTCAAAGACTTGAAGAGAATTCAAATTACGCCAATGATCCAACGGTAGTTAAAAGATGCATATAGGCCTAATCCGTTGACACGTGTCCATAACGGTCATATTTATGTTGAGTGTCAAAGTGACCATAATTTATGCATGCTCCAATCAACGAGCGACAGCTCATCTTATCCTCAAGGATTTCCAACGGCTAGTTTTTTTGAAGTTCACTATAAATACCCCATAACTTCAACATTTTGAAGTTGCTGAGTTTTGCTAAGAATTTCAAGAATTTCTCTCTCTAAGCATTTGTTGAAGATTTGAAGATTGCCTTTGTTTTTCCAGATTTCTCAAGAACATCTTCATACCTTCATCCTTAGCCCAGATCTTCAAGCCATAACACTTTAGTTTCTTGTGCTCTCCATCTCAAAGATCTAAAGAGCCTTGATACTAAGAACACACACGCACCTCTTTAAGATTGATCATTTAGATTCTTCTTTAAGAGATACACCGGTTATTGTTTTGGATTTGTTCTTTCATAGTAATAGATCTTGAGTTAGTGTATTAGCTCAAACATTGTAATTTGTAACACTCACTCATTATATAAGATCTCCATTAGAAATCCAAGACTAACCATCTTGGTAGAGGACGTAGATCTTTCATTGATCGAACCTCTCCAAATAGCTTGTGTTATTATCTTGTCATTTCTTTCAAGTTATTATTTTCACTCACTATTTGCTTGTTTACTCATTGTAGATTGATTGAACTGAATTGTGTTGTGTTTGTTATACCATTTGCCTTAGTTCCTTATTTCACTCACTTTGAGCCAAAATACTTAGTGTGTGTGTTGCGCTCCCTTTATCACTTTGCGCCTACTTTCATTACTAAATTCCGCTGTGCATTTCACTCACTCACTTAGGCGCATTTCATTACGCTTACTTGATAAAGTGCGCATTTGCAATTGAGTTTATCAAGGGTACGAAAAGAATTTTAAAACAGCTATTCACCCCCCCTCTAGCTATTTTTCATACCCTTTTTGCCCTTTGGGACCAACAAGTGGTATCAGAGCAAACACCTTTATAAAACATTTTTCGTTTTTCAAGCTTAACAGCTTGGGTACCGATTCTAAATGGCAAACTCAAAACCTATGGCAACTGCAAACTACACTCACGTTCCGGTCTTTGATGAAGATCATTTTGACGTGTGGAAATTCAGCATATTGACTCATCTCAACTCAATCGATGAAAGGCTCCATGACACCGTCGTTTATGGACCTTATATTCCGATGAAGGCGAATCCAAATCCACGCACCAACGCTGCTCAACCTACAGTTCTAAAACCAATGGAAGAATGGACCGAGGAAGAAATTAGAAGAGTTGCAAATGATGGCAAAGCAAGAAATATTCTTCTAAGCACTCTAAGCACGGCTATGAAACAACAAGTCATGCATTGTGCTACCGCTAATGAGCTATGGGATGCTATTGAAGAGCATATTGAAGGAGACACGGTTTGCAAGGAGAACAAGAAATACGAAGTACAAAAGAGATTCAACAATTTCTCTCAACTCCCCGGTGAAAACTTGAGGCAAACTTATGAACGTTACTGTGAAATTATCAATCTATGTATTTCACTTGGCATGAAGTTTACCAACAAAGATTTGAATGTAAATTTTCTACAAGCTTTTGGATCAAGATACCTACATAAATCTAGCGCTCTTGAAGACGCTGGAACTTTAGATGTATGGACATTAAGGAACCTTTATGCAAATCTCAAAGTTTACGAACTCAAACTCCAACGAATCAGCGAAACTGAAGGAAAGTCAAAATCTATGGCTATGGTGGCGCACAGAGAAATCGCGCCTGCACCTGCGCCTGTTCCTGCGCCTGTACAAGATGAGAAAAGTTCCGATCCCAAAATTTCCACTTCTGAGCTATTAGACATGGATGATGAAGACTTCGCTTTATTTGTGAAGAAATTTCAAAAGTTCAGAAAATTCTCAAGATCCGGCTCAACCAACAAATTTCAAGGATCTACCAGCAAAGCTCCTCAAAAGTTTTCTAGGAGCAGTGATTCAAAAAGGAAAGAAGATCTTGTCTGTTTTAATTGCAGGAAACCCGTACATTTTGCATCAAGCTGCCCGATCCCCAAATTTGAATATATGCAGAAGAAGAGCAGCCATACTCCCAAATTCACTCCCAAGTTCACTCGTCACAAGGGAATGGTTGCTGAAGAAGAAGCATCAGCAAATGAGCACAACACTTGGATTGAAACAGACTCCGATGAGAGCGATGAAGATTCCGATGATGGACTCGTTTGTTTGATGGCAAATGATGATGAAGTTGATACTTATGATTCTGATGATGACTTCTCCAAGGATGTCCCCGATATGAATGCCTTGAATAAACCTATCAAGAAATCTGCGGGTTTTCAAGAAGTGAAAAAGAAGAAAGGACCAACCATCAGCGAGCTCGTTGAACAAGGATTTCTCACTCCAGCTCAAAACGATGGTGGATTGTTATTCTCACGATGTGATCTTGGAGCAAGGAACAAATTGAGAAAAGGAGCATACATTAGACCACAGGTTGAACCAATTGCTCCAATTTCCAAAATCAATAATGATGAAGTGATTGCTGAACAAGAAAAATTGTTCAAGAAGGCTGAAAAGGTAATCACTAGATTTGATAGTATGAAGGAAGCTTTAGCACTATCATGTGATAAAATTTCCCAGCTTAAGACCGAGAAATCTCTACTTAAATCTGAACTCACCCTCCTTAAGGAGCAGATAAAGAGCATGACTCCTCTTACTGTTAAAAACGCTTTTCTAACCGAACATAACTCACTTCTTAAAGTTCAAAACGATGAATTGGTTGCTCAAATTACTGATCTTAAAAAGATTACAAATGAGTGGTCCAATTCTCGTGTCACTATGGAGAATATATTTGAGTCCCAAAAAGTCAGTGGTGATAAAAGTGGCTTGGGATTCTCATCAACTAGTGACAACTTTAAATGTGATGTCTGTGTTGAAAGAGATAGTGAATTTACCAACCAACAAACTTTTGAAATTCTCAAGGAAAAACATTCTAATTCAATGGGTAAAGGACAGGAAAAAGTCAAGAGACAAACATTCCATTATGTCTACCCAACGAAGCAATTTGGGAAAGCTAATGGGAAAGATATAGCTACAGATTAACCATCTCCTAGCAAAATCATTCTTGAAAATAGGCGCGCTCCTTCTCCGAGTGCTCATTGTGCGCCTAAGAGCCACGCGCCTCATCGCCGTGCGCCTCCTAGCCCTATGCGCCCTCCAAGAACAAGCGCTCCAAAATTTCAAAAGAAAGATTTTGTTAAGGCTAGTCCATCTGACCCAAAGAATAATGCCATCCCCAAGAAAAGTAAAGAGTTTGTGAAAACTCACGTGATTGGTGGCTTTCATCATTGTTCCATTTGTGATTGTTCAGGACACAAGGCCGTGGAATGCCTTTTGCGATTCACTCCCAATGCCAAAGGACGCAAAAATCCTAAGGTCAAGCAAGAGTGGGTTTGTCAAAAGTTGCTAACCCTAGGACCCAAAAGGAATAAAGGGGACCTGCTTAAATGTCTATATTTCAGGTTCTTTGTTTCATGGCTGGATCTTCAAAAGCTAGAAATTATGAATGGATTCTCGATAGTGGGTGTTCAAGACACATGACTGGAGATGAATCCTTATTAGAAGATGTCCATGAAGAAAGAGGTCCCTCTGTAACATTTGGCGATAATAACAAAGGTCAAGTTGTAGCATATGGAAAGCTCAAGAAAGACAAAGTGTGCATTGAAAGAGTCTCACTCGTGGAAGGGCTCAAGCACAACTTATTATCCATATCTCAATTCTGCGACAAAGGATTAGAATGCCATTTCACTTCAACGCAATGTCTTATCAAGAATGGCAAAACTGGAGCTATCTTACTCACGGGATATCGTAAGACAAATATTTATATTATTGATTTCCATAGTATGAACTCTAGTACTAATCTTTGTTTTGTAGCAAAAAGTGTGAACGAAAATAGTTGGCTGTGGCACAAGCGCTTAAGTCACTTGAACTTCAAGTATCTATCTAAACTCAGCAGGAATAATCATGTCAAAGGACTTCCCAAGGTTGCTGATCATCTTGACAAAAAGTGCGCCGCATGTCAACTTGGCAAACAACCGAAGCAGTCATTTCCAAGCAAGTCAAATCCTTCAACGACAAGATGTTTGCAACTGCTTCACATTGATCTATTTGGACCAGTTTCCACCGCAAGTATTAGAAGAAACAAGTATACTCTAGTTGTGGTGGATGATTATTCAAGATATACATGGGTGGAGATGATGATTACAAAAGATGATTGTTATGATATTCTCACTACCTTATTTCGACTGCTCCAAACCCAAAAAGAAGATGACATCGTTAGTGTTCGATCCGACAATGGAACAGAATTCAAAAACAACGGTGTTGCTCGATATTGTGAAGATCATGGGATAGATCACAACTTTTCAACCGCCGGAGTCCCTCAACAAAATGGCGTTGTTGAACGAAAGAATAGAACGTTGATTGAGCGGGAAAGATGATGATAGCTGAAGCGAAGTTGCCTAAATACTTTTGGGAAGAAGCTATCAACACAGCATGTTTTACTCAAAATCGTTCCCTCATCAACAAACTTCACAACAAGACTCCGTATGAACTTTGGCGTGGTAGAACTCCCAACATTGCATTCTTCAAGATCTTTGGTTGCAAATGTTATATCCTCTAGAACGGAAACGAACATAGAGGTAAATTCGATGCCAAAGCCGACGAAGGTATTTTTGTTGGGTATGCCAAACACTCTAAAGCTTTTCGTGTTTTTAATAGAACTACATTAGTGATAGTTGAATCTGTACATGTTACATTTGATGAACATTCTCTCCTTGAGCCACATTTGGCTCCAAATGTTGCTGATGATTCTATTGAGCAAAATGATACAGGTTCTCCTATTTATGTTGCGCCCACTCAAGATCAGAATCTATCAACACAAGGAAATCCATCTACATCAAATGAGCCTAATTCAATGTATAATGCGCCTGGTGAATCCTCTATTGCGCCTCACTCAAATGATGCGCCTCATGATTCCTCTCTCGCGCCTATTTCTACTGCTGCATCTGGTGTAAACCCAAATTTCAATTCTGAGCCAGTTCAACCCCCAAATTTCAATGACTTTAAATCTGATGAAGATGTACCAATTGAATACCTTCAAATTACTACGACTCAACCTAACTTACCTTCTGAAATTCGTGAAGTTAGAGGTCACCCAATTGCTAGTATCATCGGTGATCTACAAGTTGGTGTTCGTACAAGGAGAGCTACAAACTTTGATGCTTACACTGCTTTTATCTCTCAAATTGAACCGAAGAAGGCTGATGAAGCGCTCCAAGATCCTAATTGGGTTGTTGCTATGCAAGAAGAACTCAATCAATTTGAACGATGTAAGGTTTGGACTCTAGTTCCTAGACCAAATGATCAAGGAGTGATTGGTACGAAATGGGTGTTCAGGAACAAGATGGATGAGAATGGAACCATCACGAGAAACAAAGCAAGATTGGTTTCACAAGGCTATAGGCAAGAAGAAGGAATCGACTACGATGAAACTTTCGCGCCCGTAGCAAGACTTAAAGCTATCAGATTATTTCTAGCTTACGCCGCTCACAAGAACTTCAAGTTATATCAAATGGATGTGAAGAGTGCGTTTCTAAATGGTGAACTCCAAGAACAAGTCTATGTTGCTCAACCACCTGGGTTTGAAGATTCACAATTTCCAAATCATGTATACAAACTCCAGAAAGCTTTGTATGGACTCAAACAAGCACCAAGAGCATGGTATGATACATTATCCAAGTTTCTCATCGAAAAAGGCTTCACTCGCGGTAAAATCGATACAACTTTTTTCATTGCCAAACATAATGGTCATAAATTACTTGTTCAAATTTATGTTGATGATATTACTTGTTGAAATGAGCATGATGGGAGAACTCACATTCTTCCTCGGGCTTCAAATCAAGCAAATGAGTGAAGGCATCTTTATCAATCAAGGCAAGTACACAAAGGACTTAATCAAGAAGTTTGGACTTGAGAACGCTAAAGCATACGATACTCCAATGGCCACCGGCAACAAACTCGACAAAGATTTAAAAGGTAAACGTGTTGATCAAACGCTCTATCGAGGTATGATTGGCTCACTCCTTTATCTTACTGCTAGTAGGCCTGATATTATGTTTAGTGTTTGTGTTTGTGCTCGTTATCAATCCGACCCTAGAGAAGCACACTTAATTGCTGTGAAACGTATTATAAGATATCTCTCTGGCACTGTTAACCTTGGACTTTGGTACACCAAAGATTCAAACTTTAAACTTGTAGGTTATTCAGATGCGGATTATGCAGCGTGCACAATTGATAGGAAAAGCACTAGTGGCACTTATCATTTCCTCAGATATCGACTTGTGTCATGGGCAAGTAAGAAACAAGCTTCTGTATCTGTTTCAACAACCGAAGCCGAATATATCGCTGCGGGAAGTTGTTGTTGTCAAATACTCTGGATGAAGCAGCAATTGGTGGACTATGATATCATCGAAGAAAATTGTCCCATCTACTGCGACAATACATCAACAATTGCAGTTTCTGAAAATCCTGTCATGCACTCAAAAACCAAGCACATCGACATCAAATATCACTTCCTCAAAGACCACGTGGAGAAAGGCAATATACATTTGGAACACGTGGGAACCGACTATCAAATCGCCGACATTTTAACGAAGGCACTCGACGCGAAACGGTTCATGTTTTTGAGAGGTGAAATGGGTATGCTTGAACTCAACTAAATTCAATATAGTTTTGTCAATACTCATGATTTTATGTTTTGTTGAGTTATGTGAGTATATTAGGACAAAATGACAAATCATTTCAAGTTTCAAGGAAACTATGCGCGCCTAATACTTCTGCGTGCTCAACTCTTTGCGCGCCAAATTCTAGCGCGCGCCTAGCATTCAATGCCTCTTAAGTCATTCTGCGCGCCTAGATGAGTATGCGCCTTGTTAAAGTAATGCGCCCCTTCATGCGCACATTAACTTTTGCGGCTCAATCAATTCTCAAAATTAATTCCAATGATTGAACTTATTAAATACACAAGTACCAGGTATGTTCATTCCGTTCATTTATTATAAGAATCTTTGTCTTTTGACATTCCTTTAATTGTTCAAGGGTACTTGTGCAATTAAATTTTTCCCTCGTTTTACGTTTTTCAAAAATTTTATTTTATGGGGATATATTTCTTGCACCCCAAACTTACACCAAAATAGATGTTTTTGGGGTTTGTGCAAAAATTAGTCAAAATTGCTCATACACTTAAAGGGAAAGTGGAGCAGTTTTTCTTTTACCCAAAATGTCACATCATGACACTTTATGTCTTTCTGCATTTAATGTGTTTCAAATCATCAAAATCCCTCATTAATGAGCCATACTTATGTCATGATGAGCCGTCTTTTTCAAAACTCCTCATTAATGCACATCTTTTCAACTTCTCATCTTTTTAAATTTTTGACTGTTTTTTTTCCTTATCAGTGCAAATTTTAAACCTAACCTATAAAAACTCATCATCACCTACCTCTCTCCTCACCAACTCTATCTCTCACAGACTCTCACTCTCTCTCTCTTCCCGTTTCTCTCCTCTCTCTCTCTCTCGTTTATTTATCGAAAATTTTATCATTTCCTTCTCTATTTTTCTTTATATATATCTTTTATGGGTCCTAAGAAAGCTTCAAAATCTATTCAAGACGAAATAGTATGGATTCTTACACTCTAAAACTCTTTAAATTTCTGCAAATTTCTTATGTTTCGTCATTTTTTGTTTTTCCGTTTTTTTTTTTTTAAAAAAAAAAACCCGAAATTGCATTTCTCTTGATAAATCTTGCTTCGGTGATCCGTTTTCAAAATCGTTTGTTAGGTTATGTTCATTTTACGATTTCGAGTCTTTATAACTAACTTTTTCAACGATCAATTCACTATTTGGTGCGAATCTGAAAAATCACCATTTCGACTTTTCGGTTTCTCAGATCTTTGAATCTACTTTTTGGATTCATTGTTGATTTTTACTTGTTTTGATTTACATATTTGTTGTCCTTGTCTTCGTGCGGTCATTTTGATATATTGTATGCTTGATTTGGTGAAGTTTCATGAATTATGTGTTCTTGGTGTTCTTGGTGTTCTTCAAGCACTCAAGACATGTTCTTCGTGTTCTTCATTATTCTTGCTTGACTTGGGTCTCATAATTTTCAAAACTTGTTTTTCAAAATTTTCACTTTTTGATTCTGAAAACTTGCATATGTATGTTTGCATGTGTTTGTGAGTTTTTATACCAAGTTTAAATTTCTACATAAGTAATGCGCCTATATATGAATTCATGCGCCTAGTATGATCATGCGCACATTGATATTATGCGCCTCAAAGAGATTCTTGCGCTCACATGATTTTGCGCCTCAATCCTTTATGCGCCTAATATCATTATGCGCCTACACTTATTATGCGCCCCAATTCATACTTAGTCAATTCTTATGTTCAAATTTTTCTTAGTATATTTCATAGAACCATAAATATGCGCCTTGTATTTCTCTGCGCCTCATAAATTTCATGCACCTACCATAATTATGCGCCTAGATTCATTGTGCTCTCTTATGTGCCTATGACTCTTTGCGCCTAATTATTCTATGCGCCTCCAATTTCATGAGCCTGGTATACACTTTGCTTATTTATGCTTCTATGCGCCTGATTCACACTAATTCCTTTAAATGTTTAATTTTTCAGGATCTATCTAACTTCAAACCTGGTGAAACATTTGATTTAAACGAGCTATCTGCTGATCCTATGGGTGTCGAAGTTATGGATTATATCAGACTGGCTGGACTTCTCCCTTTGTTCACTCCGGAGCAACCTTTTTACTCTCCGCTCCTCGTTGATGAATTTTTCTCTACAGCAGAATTTGTGGAAATTCCAACAGACGTTGAAGGGATGGTGCGCTATCGCATTCGCTCAGTAGTTCAAGACGTTGAGATAACCATGTCTACCGGCACTATAAAGAACATTGTCAACTTCAACAAAACTGGCCCCTTGAGTGTAGCTGGCAAAGTCAATTCTTATTCAGCCGCCGCTCAAAACATTATGGCGCGTACTCTTCTTCGTATCCCTACTCTTCAAAACAATATAAAAACGGTGGAAATTAGAGATGGTGGTGATTTATTGGCGCATATTGCGCATCTTGTTGGCACTTCCATTATCTTCAAAACTGGAAATGTCAACAGATTTACTATGGAGCAGTGGGAATTCACAGCTGCCATCATGGCAAAAACCATCCTCAAATGGCCTCAGATCTTATTTACTAATCTTCAGGACCAGATTGACAAGTACAATAAAAACAAAGCTGACGGCAAGACGAAGTTCAAGACTCACTGCCGTATTCTCACTAAAATCTTCCTTTCCTACCCTGCGCTTGCTAATTTTCTTGCTGAGAACCCAGCCTACCAGACCACTGATGTCCCTATTTTTGGTAAGGACAGTTTAGTGATGAAGAGGCGCAGAAAGCGCATGGCCAAGCGCGCGCCAAGGGTGAAAGGCGCTCAGTTGGTAGATGAAGCCACTGAGTCTGATGAAGAAGCAGCTGGCGCAGATGGTGAAGAAGAAGCTACAGTAGCGCCACGCGCAGAACCTATTCCTGGCGCAGTGAAAGGCAAAGGCAAAGGGATTGCTGAAGAACCAAGCAGACCTGCTAAGCGCCCCAGAACCGACACTGAAGAAGAAAAGGAGCTAAAACGCGCTAAAGAAGCCAGTAGACTGGAAGCGCAGTTAAAAAGAGATGAAGAATTCAGATTGAAACAGGCTGCTGATTTATCTAAATCTGAAAGGCGCAAAGGCGCAGGGTCTAGTGCTGATGCACGCGCGCCTGCTCATGATGCGCCTCCAACCGTTCATGCGCCTACTCCAACACCATCTTTTGATCGTCAACGAGTCAGAGATAAAATTTCTGCAGATTTATTTGGTGAAGATATTGAGGATCAACCTCAGGGGGAGCCAGAACAGTTAAGGCGCAAACCATCATCTGTGCGCCCAAAGGTTCCTGCGCCTCATCCTGAAGAAATTTCTTCAAGTGCAGAATATATTCCATCTCCTCCCCGCGCTCCTACTCCGCGCCCTTCTACTCCTGCGCCTCCTCCTCCCACTCCTGATATGAGTGTGGTTATTTCTCTTCTGAAGCAACTCCAGCAAGGCCAGTCCCAAATGAACTCACAATTAGAGCTTCATACTTCAATGCTTACCCAGCAGGCTGATGAGATTGCTGCCATTAAGGGGGAGATAAAGCGCATAGATGCCAACATCAAGAACAAACACTTCCTGACCCCTCAACAGTGGAATGATGCTATTGATCAGATGAACGATTTATTCAAAGGTACTCTTGCTTCTCTTCACGAGCGAATTAGCGCTGGCATCCAACTCACCGATGGCCAAGATTTTATAAACGCTATAAAGGAAGTAGGGTTGAACATAGCGGGGGATATAAGGAAATTGTTTGAAATGGTGGCTGGAGATAGCCATAAGTTATTGAGCGTTGTTGATAAGCTCAACGAAGTTAAGGATGAGCTACAAATCCTGGGACTATCTCTATATGGCGCAGAACCAAATGATGAACCCAGCGCTGCTCCAATTGCTCCTGATGCACATGCGCCTGGATCTAATGCGCCCTCTTCCAGCTCTGCTCCTGCTCCTAGCGCGCCTGTTGATATTAACTCCCTGCTTTCAAAGATTGATGTCTTGAAGGAGTTAGTTGTCACCCACTTCAACGCCGCACACTCCAGCGCAGACAGGCGCTCAGATAGGATTTCCTCTGACATTGTTTCAGCGCAGGCTGCTATTGAAGCTAACTTTCAGAACGTTGCAGAAAACGTCGCTCAACAGCAAGCCATTACTCAACGCACCATTGATGAATATCAAAACACCAATGTTGGTCATTTGCGCTACCTCAGAGATGGCGTCACAGACACTCATGGTTTAGTGAACCGCGCCTATCAACTTTCCAAACAAATCCAGCGCTCCGTTTCTGAAATTGAAGAAGGTTTGAAGGAAGATGACGCGCCTCCTAATCCTTAGTTTTCTTTGAATGTAAGAACTTTTTGTTAGTAAATCCCTTTTGAAGATAGTGATTTTAGTGCTTACTTGTTTTAGCACATCTTTTGTCTTTGTTCTATTCGAAACTTGTAATTTGTAACTCTTACTTCCCAAGTTTTAATGAGAACAATGCATCACTTATTATCAAACTTTGTTCACTCAAACTCCTTGTTTGTAGAACAATGAATATTGTTTAAATTAATATGCATCATATTGAATTGTTTCATACTTTCATGCATTGAGTTTAAACTTGGTTTAAACACTTTTCAAAACTAAAATTCATACATCATTTTGAATGGGTTAAACTGTTATTTCTATCTTTACATATGTAATGTGTTAACCTTATTGGAATAGATTAGAAATCTATATCTTGGACTAGTGTGTACATTAACTTGAGACATGATTTACCAATTTCATTCATTTGGACATGTTTTTATTAAGTATAATGTTTTTCCTTGATATAGTAGGTAATGGCATCAATCAAATAGGGGGAGATTGTTGGGTATGCCCACATATCTCAGTTTTAATGTAATAGGATTTATTAGATTTGATTGATCCATCACCTAAGCTTTATTTCATGGACTTTAGACCCACATGTAAGAAGTATTTATACTTCATTTTTTAAGATGTCCATTGTTATAGAATAGGCTTAGAAATAGGGCAAGAAGATCAAGATTCAAAGAAAAATCACTCAGTAAGTTTGAGCCGCGCATACGCGCCATGCGCCTATCTTCATTTGCGCCCTGCGCCCTTCATAGCGCGCGCAAGGACTTTTTACTAGCTATGCTACGCGCCTATGCGCCCCTTGTTTTAGCGCACATCATGTGCGCCTCTTGGATCAAACGCGCCTCAAAGTGTTTATTCAACACTCAGTGATTTATTGGAGATTCAAAGACTTGAAGAGAATTCAAATTACGCCAATGATCCAACGGTAGTTAAAAGATGCATATAGGCCTAATCCGTTGACACGTGTCCATAACGGTCATATTTATGTTGAGTGTCAAAGTGACCATAATTTATGCATGCTCCAATCAACGAGCGACAGCTCATCTTATCCTCAAAGATTTCCAACAGCTAGTTTTTTTGAAGTTCACTATAAATACCCCATAACTTCAACATTTTGAAGTTGCTGAGTTTTGCTAAGAATTTCAAGAATTTCTCTCTCTAAGCATTTGTTGAAGATTTGAAGATTGCCTTCGTTTTTCCAGATTTCTCAAGAACATCTTCATACCTTCATCCTTAGCCCAGATCTTCAAGCCATAACACTTTAGTTTCTTGTGCTCTCCATCTCAAAGATCTAAAGAGCCTTGATACTAAGAACACACACGCACCTCTTTAAGATTGATCATTTAGATTCTTCTTTAAGAGATACACCGGTTATTGTTTTGGATTTGTTCTTTCATAGTAATAGATCTTGAGTTAGTGTATTAGCTCAAACATTGTAATTTGTAACACTCACTCATTATATAAGATCTCCATTAAAAATCCAAGACTAACCATCTTGGTAGAGGACGTAGATCTTTCATTGATCGAACCTCTCCAAATAGCTTGTGTTATTATCTTGTCATTTCTTTCAAGTTATTATTTTCACTCACTATTTGCTTGTTTACTCATTGTAGATTGATTGAACTGAATTATGTTGTGTTTGTTATACCATTTGCCTTAGTTCCTTATTTCACTCACTTTGAGCCAAAATACTTAGTGTGTGTGTTGCGCTCCCTTTATCACTTTGCGCCTACTTTCATTACTAAATTCCGCTGTGCATTTCACTCACTCACTTAGGCGCATTTTATTACGCTTACTTGATAAAGTGTGCATTTGCAATTGAGTTTATCAAGGGTACGAAAAGAATTTTAAAACAGCTATTCACCCCCCCCCCTCTAACTATTTTTCATACCCTTGTTGCCCTTTGGGACCAACAGCCCTCCAATCGGGACTGTGCGTCCAACCTGATGTCTATCTCGTTTGTTTGAGCTTTTCTTGCCATTGTTTTCTATAACATGAAAGACGGGCGAGCCGTAAGAGCACCGTGGAAGGATTTTCGAAAAGCCATGCTTTGAATAAAACAGAGACTCGATACAAACGAGACTTTGACTCTTTGAGAGAAACGAGTTTGACTCTTTTGGGGGGGAACCCAAGCCATGCATGTTGGATGAATTTAACAATTTCCTCCTTTTAGAAAAGGATTTTGCTTATTCTCTATAATCATTATTTAGCGGTTTTGTCACACGAACAAACGTTAGCGCGCAATTTTATGACTTAACACTTATTATTCATGTGCACTCAAAACATGTTTTGTTCCTAATTAGTTGGAAAAGATTTCTCTTCTTTTTCGCAACTATTCTAAATCCTGGATCAGTGGAGGCCATCACTACGCCTATAGACCCCCGTTTTTCACCTGCCTTGCACGCTCCCAAGGATGGACTATCCCGTGCGAGGGTCCTATAGGCAAGCGGCTTCCACCGACCGAAATTAATGCTCCTAGGTAGGGATGGCAACGGGGCGGGTTTCTCCAAAACCGAACCCGACCCTAACCTCAAATAGAGTGACTCGAACCCGACCCGACCCGAAGTTAATGAAACCCGAACCCGATCCGACCCGAGTGGCATAAAATCTAATTTTCCCATCCCATATTTGATTTTGCCTAATTTATGTTTAAGCTTAATTTGAATGAGTTATACAAATTAGTCTTAACTCATCAAAACCTCACTCACAAACAACTATAAAAATAAATTTAACAACACTTAATTTGACTTATAAGGTCCTATATGAAAATAAAAATATATCACTTATACACTCGGGTCGGGTCGGAGCGGATCGGGTCAGTTTGTAATACCGAACCCGACCCGAACCCGTGCGGGTTTTAAAAACTGTGATCCTAACCCTACTTTTTCGGGGCGATCGCCCTCGGGTTCGGATCGGGTTCGGGCGAATTGCCATCCCTACTCCTAGGGTCTAGTGCATTGCGAGGTTCCCAATGTGCGATCCATTCAAATCATGATTAAGCCCTGGTTGGGATCGAGATTCGTCTTAGGGACTTAAGGGACTTCTGGCGTAACCTCATCTTTGATGAGGGCTCTCGAACCTTATCCTTGGGCTTAAGGATGATTAGTATGGACCATTCATTAGGGCTCGACAACACGGTGTCACCCTATCCTTAATACGTGACTTAGGTTAATTACAGTCAATATTAACGCGTAAGTCAAGGACCGGGTCGAAGTTGACCATGGTCACACTTGCTTTCACAAGGAGTCATGACTCGGGCATTAACTTGGCCATGATTAACCTTAGACACACATTAAGGATGTGCCAACGTGAGCTAGACCAAAAACGAACCGAAGTCACGGTAGTTGTGTGTCACGCACAAGTGTGGTTGACTCGGCTCGGAAGGGGAGGTGGAATGGACCCGTGCACGCTAGAAGGGCACAAGAGCACCAATCAAGCTGTATCGTGACATCCATCCCGGGTTTGAAGGGTTTTTGGAACGTGCAAGGTCAAGTGCGCGTAGTGTGAAGCCTTCTATGTTCCCTTTTGAGTCAAAATAGAAACTTTCCAATCCGTTTTACCATTATGAGCAATGTATAATCAACAACAATGAGCAAGCATGAACGATCTATTTACAAAAGCAATCAAGAAAGAATCGTATGAACAAAGCCAAAACTTGCATGTACAACAAATTGTGCACAACCAAAGAATCCTTTGAAATCAACATCTTTCAAGAAGAACAATTCTTTTGAAAATCATTTGCAAAACAAGTTGTGTACAACAAAGAATTCAAAAATCTTTTACAAAATGGGTTATGCACAAGGAGGTTTTGAAAATCCAAATTTATGTCCAAAAATTTGTGCATGGCCAAGCTTCAAAAACCAAGTTTTGGCTAGAAAAGAGGAAGGTAATGTGCACAAACCAAGCAGTAAATGGAACCTGGAAAAGCAGAAGCCAAAGGGACACAGAATGTTCCTGCCCTGCACAAAATTGTTAAATTTTGGAACATTCTGTTCCCTGCCCAACATAGCCGTATGGCTATAGAATGCTGACAATTATTTTTTTGCAGTTTTTCATCTTCTGATCATCAAGCCCCAGTTTATTGCACATCCAGGACAGTTTCCACTCCAGAAAGTTCAAACAGAAACTCAGCACACACAAAACAAGCACAAAAGTTAACGAAAACGGGGGACGGGAGTTTGACCCACACAAAAGTGTCCTCAAAGCTGCTAAAAAGAGGTTTGCAAACACTTTTATCCCCAGCGGAGTCGCCACTATAAGGATCCCGCCCCGCGCGCGCGGAGACACAATGGGTTTTGGGGGCGAAACGCCAAACACGGTTAACACGCCAAAGATAACGGAGTCGCCACTTTCGTTAATTATTTAACCCAAAAAAGGAAAGGTTAGAGATTCTCTTAGTTCGGAGGTCAGGTTACGTCTTGGGAAGAGTTTCACGTCACCCAAGCCGCCTCGGGCAAAGCTGAGTCTCCCTTGTGTTAGTTAACGAAAGTGCATGTGTGTGTGTGTATTTTAAAAGGGGAGAAACTGACTGCTTAGCAAATCCAGTTAGTTATTTAACATAAAGGGTTTATTTTGCGAATTTTTTGGTCAGAAAAGGAGAAAAATGGAAGATGCCCTCCCCAGCCAAAGTAGCCGTACGGGTGGGGAGGGCTCCCCATAGCATTTTTACAGTTTATCAGAAAGACAGTCCATTTTCAGTCAAAACAGAGGATCTTTGCTGAAACTGGACTGGAATGCTGATTTCCAGTTTATGATTAACAACAAAACCTTGAAGAGTTCATTCCTATGCACCTTGATCATCAAAGGAGCCCCAAAAACAAAGATTTGGGTGTGATCAAAGGCAATCATTGGAGAAATTTATGAAAAGTTGATGAACATGACATTCAAACCAAAATGACCATTTGGTGGATAAAGATTGCAACTTTACCACCAAAATGGACTTATTACACAAGATTAAACCTTTAGGGACACAAATATAACATAAAGATCAAATCTTTATGTCCCATATTTGGTGATTTATGGCTAGGCCATGGTTGGGATGATAAAGATTGAAACTTTATCCCCCAATCATGATTCTTATGGCCAAACAAGAATAACATCAACATGAAATGTAACAAATCATGATCATCCTATGTTTTATCCCATAAATCACACACTAGGTGTGAAGGGCACCTTGAATCACCTTATGATTTGGATCATATACATATATAATCATAATATATATATAGCTTGGAAAGGCCAAGACTTGTATAATATGTAGATATAGTGCTTGAGATGGACAAGACTTGCAAGAAATATAAAGTGCTTGAAATGGACAAGACTTGGCAAGAACAAGAAGAAGTAATGCAAGATAAACATGTAATATTAACAAAGATAAAAAGAGTTTGAGATGAAGAAGAAGATGGGGAGAAGGAGGCCTCACCTATTGTGGTTATGGCCTATCTTCTTCTCTAATCACTCAAAGGTGTATATCACTCACTTTCTGCTCTCAAACTGGCAGAGTTTCAACTCACAAACGTTTTTCGCCCCCTGAAATGATCAGCATGGGGTTTAATTTATAGAGGCTGAGGGTGCCCAACATAGCTGTACGGCTAGGGACCTCATTTTCCCAAACCATCCGTACGACTCGACTTGGCAAGCTTCTGGATTTTTCCAAGTTTAATTCCAGTTCAGTCCTGGAATATCAGGTTTATCCTAGTGAGGTCCTGGACCATTGGTTTATCCCTAAATGGTACCAAGAATTCCTCTAAGTAGGTCAATTTCAGATTGGGGTACTTACACCAGTGTAATATAGGTCCATATAGATTTTTGAGTTGGTCTCTTGTAAAACGCGTTTTTCCTAAAGGTTAGGAAAAACGTGTTTTTCAAAATCATCTGGCAGTCCTCAACACACTAACTGGACATTCGTAACACAACAACTAGACATCATAAACATTGTCACTGGCTATCTATTAAAACTTCTATTCCTCTAAAAAAAAATCAGAAAAAACTTCTAACTATCACTTTCAAAGGTTCTGGCTATCAATCTCATATCCAGAAGGCTTTTTATTGATATCCAGGAGGCTTTATATTGATATCCATGACCCTTCTGGCTATCACTTTCAAATGTTCTGGCTATCAATCTCATATCCAGAAGGCTTTATATTGATATCTAGAACTCTTCTGGCTATCACTTTCAAAGGTTTTGGCTATCAATATCATATCCAAAAGGTTTTATAATTATATCCAAAACCGTTGAGGAGTTCTGATTATTTACAAAAATGCCACGCGTTTTTTTAAAACACGTTTTTCCTAAGCGTTTGGAAAAACGCGTTTTTCCCAAGATTTTGCGTAGATTTTTTCTTATTTCATTTTATAAGAACGAATAAACTTCATACTTCCTCACATCCCATATTAATAATTAGGGAGGGGCTAATACCACTACAATAAATACTTATCCACTACATTACTTATATTTTTGGTAAATTGATCATTTAATAGACACAAATGCCCTTATTAAGAAGAGACACACTACAAAATTATCTTATCCACTACATCATTAATAGTCATTAAAAATGTTATCTTTGGTTTAAAAAAAATCCTAGCATCTAAATTAATTTATTTAATCATGTTAAAATAAAAAATTTAAATTTATGTAGTATAAATTAAAAATTCTGTGAAATTGCTAAATAAATTTATTATTTTAGGAAACAAAATAGATATTTTATTCACCTAATTTTATTCTCATCTACCATTTTTTGTCGGGGTTAAAAAATAGGAATACTGAAAAATAAATATATACAAAAGTGGTGAAAACTATAGAAAAAGATTTAAAAAAATGTAGGCGACTTCATGATATAAATACATAGTATATATTCTTCAATTTTCTTACTTTTATCAAAAAAAAATTGAATGTAATGTAATGGATGGCAACTTGATTATTTACATTAGATGATGATAAGATAAATAAAACAAAAATATATAATAAAAACCTAAAATAAAAGGAATAAGTCATAGTGTTTTTAATCAAATAAATTCAAGTCTTTCGTTTACTCTCAACTCAACTGTTACTCTCAACTGTTAGTACTCCCCCTGTCTGAGAAAGATAGTTTTATTTTGACTTTTTGTGGTCAACATAAATGAACTTTGACCAAACATTGATGTCGATCTAATCATTATAGTGAAATTCTAAAAATTGTAATCGAAAAATTATTAAGTGATATATCAACAACAATTTTTAAAATTTTATTGTGATCATTAGATTGAGACCAATGCTTGGTCAAAGTTCATTTAAATTGACCATAAAAAAGTTAAAATGAGACTATCTTTCTGAGACAGAGAGAGTATTTGTTAAGGTAAGTATCATTTATGGAATTTTGTATGGTAAGTATTTTATAAATATAGTATCATTTTTAAATTTTCCATTCATGCCTCCAAACTTCAAAGGACAATTTTGTCAAACGAAAAAAGAGGTAGTGGAAAAGTAAATATTGTAGTGGCAATAGTCCTCCCCTAATAGTTACTTTATAAATCAAACATCTTGATGTCCTATTTTTGGACAAATTGTAATTTGGTAACTTGTGTTTGTATCATTTTTGTAATTTGGTTCTCGTGTTTGTATTTTTTGCAACCCGATTCCTTTGTTTGTCATTTTGTTGCACATTGATATTATTTAAAACTAACAAAATTGTTAGTTTTTTAATAGAATAACATTCATGTGCGTATCACATGACCTTTTAATGGTATCATTGTCATTTCTCAAGTGCATGTGTTAATGGCTTGAAGGGTTGAAGAGAATTGCTCCTTTTGGAACAAGAAAAGCGAGGGATTTGATATTTATTGTGTAACGACCCCAAAATCCGTTTTATTTATTTTATACTTATTTTATATATTTTGAGGATTTTAATTTAAAATTTTGTGTTGCATCATATTTTATGAGTTGCATATCTTAATTTATTATTTGTGTTAGTTAAAATGTTAGTAGTAGTAGTAACATTTGTTTTGATAGTTAAGTTGGGTAGTGGAATTTTATGGGCCAATAATTTAGTTGTTAAAGAGTTGAGGGAATTAAGTAACTTTAGGGGCTTTATTGAAAGTTGGAGTAAGGAGTCTAAGTGTTTAAACTAGAACTTAGGTGATCAAAGTTGAAAGTGGGAGAAAATTTTATAAAACACAATGACTTCCCTCCCCCCCCCCCCCCCCCTCTCAGTCGACCTTCTCCCTAACAACTTTCCCAAACCATTTTTCCCAGAGAATTTGCCATTGTTGGAGAAAGAAAGTGAAGGTAAGGTTTTGTTCTTGTTAATTTCATTTATTTTTATTTACTACTCCATTAAAAAATCTAACTATATATAAATGATCAGGGTGTTGAATAGATTCTTTCTACCGATCAATATTATTTTTCTTGACACTTTTTCCGGAAAAATAGGTAAGTTACTAATCCCCCTTTAAATGTTAAAATGGTCATAAACATGCTTTATATGCTTAATATGTTGAAAAAAAGATGTTTTAGTATACTTTTTATATACTTGTAATTTTGGGACAGAGGGAGTAGTAAAACTTGTTATAGACTTGTTATTTGTGGGAAATGGGTATAGTAGTTTTGGTTTTGGGGGAGTATGAGATGATGCAACATTATATATGCTTTATACTCCTACTCGTGGGACGGTAAAATAATATCTTTAGTTAAATGTTAAATAAATGTATTATAAAATTATACTATTACTTATGGGACGGGGAAAGAAGTGAAAGTATCCTAAAGTGGGTGTATTAGTATATTAAAAATTATAATGATACTTGTGAAACGGAGGGAGTAGTAATAATTTGTTGCATGTGGGAAATGTTAATACAAATGGGTGTTGTAGTATAGTGAAAGTATAGTAATGTTGTTGTACCTAATAAAATGGATATAAACATGTTATATATGCCTAGTAGGTTGTGAAATAATGTTTTGGGTATGTTTTATTTATACTTGTAAATTTGTGACAGAATGAGTAGTATGAAAATGGTTCTTGTTGGGTGTTGGAATTGTTTAAAGACTGAATTTGTAGTCTTTGTATTAGTTGCAAATGTTAAGTGTTACAAGTACAAGTAATTTTGGGTTGTGAAACGAAAGGAGTGAACTTTGGTTAAGTTTTGGTCTGTCAGGTGATGTGGGCGGCCACCCAAAAAGGGCGTGCGGCCGCACATCTATCTGAAAGGTTTTACTCTTGGGACAGAGTATTTTGGGCGGCCGCACAGCCCTGTTTGGGCGACCGCCCAGTCATCTGAAAAGTTTAGAGTTTTCAAACCAAGGGATTTAAAGGTCAATCTTGGTCTAGTTTTTGGGTAGTGTCCTAAAGTAGTTAGATGATTGTTGTGGATCACTAAAGTGGTAGAATTGGTTCCTTTGTGAACACAAATGTTGTGAAATGTGAGTAATGGATTAAGTGAGCATTGTTGAACATTTTGTAATCTGTTGAATGGTTCATCTTCTTGATGTGTTTGGCATGGTTCCCTACATTGGAATCATTGTCCCTGATTGTTGTTTAAGCAAGTATTTCTATATGGTGCTTGCGTGTAAAGTCCAGCTGGTACTTTTGTGTGTGTTTGGGCAGTGATAGGGATTATAATGGTCTCACGAGCCAAGTACATTATAAGGCTCCTATCATTGGTTTCCCATTTTTAACCCCCTTCCTTAGGCCAAAGGTTGGGCACTTTGGGTTATGACTTTGTGTCATTTTCCCCGTTGTTGTTGTTGTTGTTGTTGTTGTTTGGTTCCGGAACCCGTTTCAGCTCTTCGATGCTGCTCAGTTGATGCCTCTCAGATGGCTATTGTTTGGTTTGAGAACCTTGGCTCAGTATCCACGTATGAGTGTTTATTTCCGCTTTATGTGTTGCATGATGAGTTGGTCGTTATTTCCAACCGGTATGGGACGGTTGGCGATAGGGAGCCTCTCATATTATGTGCTATGTGCTATATGATCATTTGTGGCATTGTTCCTTTATGTCTATCATATTAGCATGTAATGTAGTTGCATTTTAGTAACTTACTGAGATTTATTCTCACCCCTTATTTGTTTACCGTTTTAGATAAGAAGGAGTCCAGGGAATAGGTCACAGCACAGGGAGGACGTTGGTAAAGAGATATTTGGTAAGACTTTTGAGAAGTGATGTGTATAAAGGATACATTATGTAAATGTAATACCTTTAGGGTAGTGTACCCGTGACTCAGTTATTTGTATCATCTCTTTTAGTAGGTGTTCGTGTTTGTAAATTTTATAAGTAAAGTTTGTTATAGCCAAGTGGCTAAGTACTCATTTGAGAAAGTTTGTTTTGTGACTTGTAGTCAAGTCTAATAAATGTTGTTTAGTCATATAAGACTTTTTATGAAAATATATTTCGAAAAATTTTCTTAGAGTTGCTTTACGACGTCTTCCTCGCGTGTCCCGGGCGTGGGGCCAAGTAGGACCACGGGTCGGGGCGCGACATATTGTGTGGGAATTAATTCTACCATTAATGGAGGAATGATGAGGTTGTTGTTGATTAATGAGGAAAATGTGACGACGGACCAACCCTAATTTACATATAACACACACGTGTCTTACACCCCTGCGCTCCTAATGACAATTATACTTTCGCTCCTAATGACAATTATACCTTTAAAAAGTCATGTGATATGCATATGATTGGTTTCCCGTATTAAAAAAAAAAAAAAAAAAAAAAAAAACTCACATTTCGTAAGTTTTATAATATCAATTTGCAACAAAATGATGAACACAGAAATTGGGTTGCAATATTTACAAACATGAGAACCAAATTGCAATATTGATACAAACACAGGTACTTCCTCCGTTTCATGTGAATTGAGACCAAAATTTTTGGAACACAAACCAAGGAAAAGTAAGAGAGAGAAATAGGGGGAGGAGGTGTTTGTGAGTGTGAAAAATTAAATAGGAGAATGAGTGGGAGGAATATGTTGGGACTGGAGTCCTAAACTACTATGAAGCAAAAGGGAGAAGGAGTCTAAGTCATGGGGAGTTGGTAGAGGTCAAGAGGAGTTCAAGGAGGAGGAAACAAGCAGCTACGGAGGGCTAAGTGGTCTCCGAGCAAAGACAAAAACGGAGAGGAACATTCTGATGGTTTGGGCGCTCGCCCACTTTGGGTCTGGGCGCTCGCCCACTCCCTCGGGCATAAACCAGTTTTTGTCATTGTTTCTTATTTTGATGCAATCTCTTCCAAACGACTTAGGGCTTCCTTGTACACATATATAAGCATAAATTCGTTCATAATATTGGGTGCTTGATAGGAGAAAGTTAGGATATCAAAGGGAGCCACAAAATAGTGTCTAGGAGGGGGCCGGGGGCCTAGGAGAGCCATGGGGGGCGATCCTACAACCCGACCATGACCGTGTTGTTTGTGTGTTCTTGGGGAGGTGAGATAATACGTATGAGAGATTGTTCATGGAGAGTAGCCATGCTAGATCTATGTGAGTGCATGTGCTAAAGTTGTAATCCTTCATATATTATTATAGTGATATCCTGGCTTGGGGCCTCCGGTTGTAGCCACATGGGGGTGGTGAACCTGGTTAACAAATCATGGTGTTCTTGTTCTTTCATATTATTATTCATGTGTTGATTATTTCTCCATGTTGATGACTGCTAGTATGGGCTAGTGGATGAGGAGATCCCCCCCCCCCCAATTCCTCAACAACTGGTATCAAGAGCTTTGGTTTGAGATATAGGAGAGATCCAAGGTGAAGAAAAGAGACAACATATTTTCGTGCAGCGCACGTGCAGAATTCGTGCAATGCACGTGCAGGCTTGGTGGAGCGCACGTGCAGATTTCGTGCAGTGCGCAGATTCTTCGTGTGGAAGACGTGCAGGGATCTGGGAGCTTCTTGGGTTTATGGTTGAAGCAAGACACGTGCCAAATACGTCAACGTTCGTGATGGAAGATCAGAAAGTTTGAAAAGTTCGTTTGTTTCTTATGAGATCTGCAGAAATTCGAGGTGGAATTTGGAGTTGCAGATATCAAGATAGATCTGGAAGTGTTCAAGGGATCTTGTAAGCAACCGACGATGCAAAAAGGTGAGTGGTATAAGCCAGTTAGACCACGTGGGAAGAGGAGGACTTCTCGCAAACGACGAATGAGGGTAAGGAGGATGTTGTAATCTACTGACAACATCAACTTCGTTCCGGGTGGGAGTAAGAGGCGCGAAGACCGGCCTATTGGTGTAAAACGGGGAGACATCAATGAACGGGATGTTAGGGGGAGAGTGACTCAAAAAGTTGCAACGCGGTGGGAGTCAAGTAGACCTAATAGAGAGCGAGAAAAAGACCACAAGAAGACAATGCAAGAAGCAAGGTGTGTCCGAGTTTCATGGGGAGCATTTAAGGGGAGTCGATCTAGGAGGGAGAAGGCGAAGTTAGTCTTGCAAAGAAATCAAGGTAGAAGTTGATTTGGGGAGGCATGAAGAATCTAACACGGTGAGGTTGAAGCGTCGCTTGGTTTCAACTCGCGTTAATACTTGGGCGTGGAGGCTCATGGTGGAGGAGCGTGGAGGCTCAACATGGTGAAAAGAGGAGGGCGTGGAGGCTCGTGAAGACTCATCATCATCATAAAGGAGGAGATTAGTGCACGGCGTCACAATATGTGGTGGAGGTCATCTTCGTGGTGGGAGTTTGACGGGACGGTTTCTATGCTTATGGGTTTAGTCTCCAGGTGGGAGATTGTTGGGATTGGAGTCCTAAAATACGAGGAAGCAAAAGGGAGAAGGAGTCTAAGTCATGGGGAGTTGGTAGAGGTCAAGAGGAGTTCAAGGAGGAGGAAACAAGCAGCTACGGAGGGCTAAGTGATCTCCGAGCAAATACAAAAACGGAGAGGAACATTCTGATGGTTTGGGCGCTCGCCCAGTTTGGGTCTGGGCGCTCGCCAACTCCCTCGGGCAGAAAGAGTTTTTGTCATTATTTCATATTTTGATGCAATCTCTTTCAAACGATTTAGGGCTTCCTTGTACACCTATATAAGCATAAATTCGTCCATAATATTGGGTGCTTGATAGGAGAAAGTTATGATATCAAAGGGAACAACAAAATAGTTTCTAGGAGGGGGCCGGGGGGCCTAGGAGAGCCATGGGGGGCGATCCTACAACCCAGCCATGACCGTGTTGTTTGTGTGTTCTTGGGGAGGTGAGATAATATGTATGAGAGATTGTTCATGGAGAGTAGCCATGCTAGATCTATGTGAGTGCATGTGCTAAAGTTGTAATCCTTCATAAATTATTATAGTGATATCCTGGCTTGGGGCCTCCGGATGTAGCCACATGGGGTGGTGAACCGGGTTAACAAATCATGGTGTTCTTGTTCTTTCATATTATTATTCATGTGTTGATTATTTCTCCATGTTGATGACTGCTAGTATGGGCTAGTAGATGAGGAGATCCCTCCAGTTCCCCAAACAGAATAGTAAGTTGATTGGTGTATGTGAGTGTAAAAGTAAAGTAGGGGAGATAATGAGTGGGAGAAATAGTAAAGATTCTTTGTCATTTGGGCAGTCTCAATTGATATGAAACGGATGAAAAAGGAAATAAGTCTCAATTCACATTAAACGGATAAAGTAAATTGCAATTTGCCCATTTTCATATTTGTGCTTTAATAATGAATAGTATAATATTTCATTTATTTTCCTCCTCTTCTTTAGTTGACGCTCACTTACTTTCTTTATTTCTCTGGCTGGCAATTTTGAAAGTTTAATATTTTTAACATAGCTACCACGAAAATAAAATCATCTTTCTCATACTAATAAATGTGAGAAATTGGATTATCATTTATTTTATGGATAGAGTAATATTTATCACAAGTAAACGATAGCCGTACTCTTGCAAGTGAAAACCCAATATCCTTTGTGTAAGGGCAACTTCAATGGTGGGTACCAAAATCAAATTTCATACCCACCCTAAAGAGTTAGTATCTCCAATAACAAAAAATTGAGGTATCAAAACTAGATAAAGAGTTAGGAGAGGTACCTAATTTGGTACCTTACCTAAATCTTTTTTGTGTCAACACACTCGCGCGTGGGAAGTGTTTTGGAGCAAATTTGTAGTCTGATCACCCACTGACTTTCGGAGCTCAAGTATCCATGAGCCTTTTTGGATTTTTGAAGCCAATTCAGCTTGGTACCCATGCACAACTATGATATTTTTGTATTGTTCATTTTTTTTTTCTTTTTTGAAATCACTTTTGAAACCTTTTAAGTTAAAATAAATTATTTATTTTTCATTCAAATAAAAATAATTTAAGTTTAAAAGTTTTAAAATTTATTTACTTTTTACTTAAATTAAACAATTATTTATAAGTATATTAATTTATTCAATTTAATTATAATAAATATTAATTAGTTAAAATATTTTAAATGTAAAATAAAATTAACAATATAAATATGTAAAATCAAAATTTGATTTTGATACCTACAATTGGAGATGCTAATACTTTTTATATATGTGTAGACACCCTATTTTGAACGTTCGTTCATAATTACACTACTTATGTGTCTCGCCTTTGATTTGAGTCGAAAGTCGTTAAGTTTGACATGTCTCGTTAAGTTTTTGACTGACTTCGTTAGTTAGGGGCCAAAATGAACATTAAAACTTGAACTGAGGGCAAATTTGTGATTCAAACACAAGATGCCTCGTACGAGACATCTAATGTCTCGTACGAGACATCCCCCTTGACAGAAGGGTTTTCAGCAGTTTCCTTATCGAACTCAACCTCGTTTCTTGGCAAACACTCCACAATCCGGGAAAGAAAGGAAGGACGATCTGAGAGTCCAAAAACAACTCCTTGAGAATTGAGTCTTTGATTCTCATCCAAACTTACCCCCTTGGCTTGGTCCCTAAGTCAAGAAATCATATAATTAAGGGGTTCTTGATCAAAAATCCCTAATCGTTCTTAATCACTAGAATCACTCTCTACCAAAAGGACGCGTGCTCACAATATGTATCAAAATATAATTTTGATACCTACCATTGGAGATAAAAATTTGGTACCATATGAATAGTACTACAAAGGTATCAAATTTTGATACATTTGCTTAACTCTCCCCATTGGAGATGCCCCAACAGAGAAAGTGGTATAAAAAACTTGTAATAGTGTGCAAGTTGTAGGGACCGCGACCACCAACACCACTCTCCAGGGGCGGATCTTCAGTATAAGAAGGGGTGCAAGTGCACCCGGTGAATTTTCGTATTAAAGAAGAAAAAAAAAATATATGTATGATATATGTATATATGTGCACCCCAAAAACAAATTGCTTTGTAGCATAGATGGATAGAGTCTAGCATTCTTTTACTGGAAAACTAGTGTTTGAATCCTAGCAAAGACATTTTTAGTATTTCAATTATTACATGCTTCCCCTCCAATTTGGCTTTTATGCCCTTCCAATTTAAGCTACTAGTTCAATTTTCTTTTGATTTTGATTATGATAATTATTGGTTGATATGAATTATATTTAAATGATATTTTGATTTCTCTTTCTTTATTGTTCACCATATTTTTGTTTATTAAAATACCAGATAATTATATTTTAATACAAAATAGAGAGCAAATTTAAAGTTTTTCGGACATTTATTTTAAGACGGAGGGAGTATTATTTAAAGTTTTGTATATTATAACATGTAATATGTTGAGATAATGACGAGATCTTGAGGATCTCGGCATATCTTGTATGTATCCTTATTTAGCTAGTTTCCTTCTTGATAAAGATGTAAATAGGTAGGAAATATCTCTTAGCTATTTTGTAGGGATTTAGACTTAGTCTCCAAGAAAATAGGTAGGAAATAGGTAGGAAACTCTTAGCTATTTTGTAGGGATTTAGACTTAGTCTCCAAGAAAAGGTCTTGTATATATTGTATGGGTATGTATCGGCAAACACAAGAGGAAATAAACTAAATTTATTTTCTTCCATATTTATTGTTCTCGGTTTCAACTTGGCACCAGAGCCCGGTTTTGATCAAAGATTATGGCCGGCGGCGATGAGCAGAAATCCGGCGAGAACTCCGAAAAAGGAAAGATGATTAAGGAAGAAAAGAGATCTCCTTATTTTCTCTCTTCAAGCGATAATCCGGGGATGATTATCACCCATGTTCAATTAAAGGGTGAAAATTATGAGGAATGGGCACGTGTTTTCAAAGGATCGCTTCGAGCGAAGACGAAAACAGGATTCATTGATGGCAGAATCCCGCGTCCTGACGATGCGGATGAAGCGAATCAATGGTGGACGGTGAACTCCATGATTGTTTCATGGATCTTTAACACAATAGAGCCGACCCTTCGCTCCACTATCACTTATGTGGACGAAGCAAAGGTTTTGTGGGATGATTTGAAGGAACGGTTCTCGATGGGGAATGGACCGAAGACACAACAATTGAAGGCGGACATAGCAAATTGTAGACAAGGGAAGAACGAGAGCGTAGCTTCTTACTATGGACGCATCAAGAAGCTGTGGGATGCTCTTAATGATTTTGAGACATTGCCAACATGCTCCTGCACGGGCTGCAAGTGTGATATTAGGGCGGTGTTAGTAAAAAGGCGTGAGGAGGAACGGGTTCATCAATTCGTCATGGGGTTAGAAACTCAAAGTTTGAGAACGTGAAGACCTCTATTGTCAATACGGAGCCACTACCTTCTGTGAATAAGGCCTACTCTAATGCTATAAGAGAGGAACAGGTGCTGGGGGGCGGATCTGGAGAACTTCCAACTCCAACAAGTTTTGTTGCTCGTACAGTTGACAGGGCAGTTGACAGACCAGTTGTGAGAACAGATGGCTCGACAGGTGGCTTGCCAGAGAAGAAGGATATGAGCAATGTCACTTGCTCTCACTGCCATAAGAAAGGACACAGTGCAGATTCGTGCTTCAGGCTGATAGGATACCCAGAATGGTGGGAAGACCAGCGTGGGAAGCCAGCAAGAGGAAGAGGTGGAAGCCAATATTCTTCGGGGAGGAGAGATCAAGGGAAGCCGAACACAAGGTCCAACAATGCAGAGGTCAGTATCGAAGGAGTTCCAGATCAGGCTAGAGCACTGGGATTCACAGCAGATCAATGGAACAACTTCAAGAATTTTATGCAGACACAGGTGCCGACAACTGTCAGCACAACTGGCAGCACAACTGGTAAGGCAACTGGTAAGATGAATAAACGTTGGCTTGTCGATAGTGGAGCCAACCGACACATAACAGGGAACATCTCTTTGCTCAGTAATGTTCATGATATTGAGGCGGATCATATTGGTCCGCCTAATGGGAGATACATGAAAGCCACGAAAGAAGGCAACGTTGAGATTGCCCCGAATCTTGTTTTGAAAAATGTTCTATATGCCCCAACTTTTAACTGCAATCTCTTATCTGTCTCTCAATTGCTTCGAGATTCTAATTATTTGGTGCACTTTTCTGACAAACAATGTGTTGTACAGGACCGGGTCTCAAAGATTTTGATTGGAGCGGGTGAACTGGACGGGGGTTGTACTACTTGAGGAGGTCACCGACAACGCAAGTGTGCAACATTAGAGAATCTGGTAGTTTTCAGTTGTGGCATCAGCGACTCGGGCATCCTTCAAGCAAAGTAGTGGGTTTGTTACCTTTTATTAATCGCAATAGTATTAGTAAAGACGTTTGTGAAATTTGTTGCATGGCTAAACAAAGTAGGGACAAATTTTCACTTAGTGAAAGCAATTCTAATGAGATTTTTGATTTAATTCATTGTGATATTTGGGGTGATTATCGGACACCTGCTTTGTGTGGTGCTGTTTATTTTTTAACTATTGTGGATGATTGTTCCCGTGCGGTGTGGGTTTATTTGGTCAAGTCCAAGGGTGATGTTTCCCAAATTTTGAAAAATTTGCTTGCCATGGTAGAGCGGCAATTTAATAAACGAGTTAAGAAAATTCGAAGTGACAATCGGACGGAATTTACTTGTTTGGAAAAATATTTTCTTGAACATGGGATTGAACATCACACTACTTGTGTTCGTACATCCCAACAAAATGGTAGGGTGGAAAGAAAGCATAGACATATTCTAAATGTGTCTCGTGCTTTAATGTTTCAAGCCAAGTTACCTATCAAGTTTTGGGGGGAGTGTGTGTTGGTGGCTGGGCATTTAATTAATCGAACCCCCTCAAAGTTGTTAAACGGGAAAACCCCTTATGAAATTATTTTTGGGAAACCTCCTTCTTACTCTCATATTCGGGTGTTTGGGTCTCTATGTCATGTCTATTATTCGCGGCGTGATAATGATAAGTTTGCAAGTCGCAGTCGGCGTTGTGTGTGTTGGGTTTCGTGGTCACATGCGCAGCGGAAGATAGGCATTTAAAATTTAATGAAACCCAAAGCCCATAGATCCATTCATATGATTAAGTCAAATACAACAATATGAATAGTAGAATACTAACCCTTGATGCCTTTGATTTTGCAACCTTGAATTCGATAGAGACTTGAAATCTTGATCACGAACAAAGCAAGAATCACGAACTATGAAGATGATAAGTTTCACCCTCTAGCGGTATCCACACCACGAACGAATATCAAGAACACTTGATCTTGGTTGCTAGACCAAATTATGAAACACGTTTTCATAATTAATATGAACTATATGGAATTTTCTTTGTGTATAATTTTGTTCTTCAATCTAGGACTTCTTAGAACAAAATAAACTCTCTCAAACTCTTTGGAGACTTGCACAAAAGCTTAGGTTCTGTTCTTGGCCGAATTTTGATGTTTTTATACAAGTTAGACCTATTCCAAATAGGAAACTTGTGTCTAAACCCGTCCAAAATTCCTTTCCGAATCAAATTAGGAATCTGTCCCCGACAGTACTGTGCGGCCGCCCAAACTGAGGTGTGCGGCCGCCCAATTTCTTGTGCGGTCGCCCAGCCCATTTGGGCGGTCGCCCAAAGGCCCAGAAAAATCCAATTTTTCCAAATTTCCAATATAGTCCTTATTTAGGATTCGTTCTATTGTGTGTGACCCTCTAGGATTATACTAAGTTGGCAATGGGTTCAAACATGAAACCATAAGATATGATTAGGTTCTAGCAAACCATCATACCTACCCAAATAGTATAACTAGATACAAGTTCGCATTCCTTTTTTAGAACATGTCATAATCCCTTTGTCCACGATGTCATTGAACACAAGTCATGGTCAACAAGTCAACTTGTATTGTTCAATACTTTCTCGATTCCGAATATGTTGATAATTCAAATGACATTGATCCAATCAATCCATTTGAGTTTGGCTAAACATTTCATCAACATCATTCCTTCGAAGGGCCCAAGCTTGACATCTCTCCGAAGAGGGACAAATCCATTTGGCTTATTATTCTTCCCTACGTGAATCCAATCATGCCAATCATACCCTTTATAACTACCGTGTTAAGGCAGCGTTTGAATATGTCAAACATAATGTTCATCAAGTGGAAGACTATAATAACTTCATGTCTAAGGATTCAAATGACATAACTAATATGAGATTTATATATGACATCGACCATGACATAAATCTCATACCGCGGGTCATGTCCAGTACCTTGTTCAAAACAAGTACCCATAAATATAACATGATAATCCCATGATCATTTAGCCTTTATACTAGTGCTTAACAAGCTCTAGGGACGGAGATTATTATAAGCAAACACGAGCCATAATAATAATCTTATTATCTCTTTATCATTATGAATAAAATGATAACTTAAACAACGTTTAACAAACGTGCCTAGGGCACCAACACCAACAATCTCCCACTTTCCCTAGGCCCAATTTCCTAGGTATCCAATACCCATGGACCTAACATGACCATCATGTCTTATCTTGTGGAAGTCACAATGTTTAGCGTGTCCGCAACGTTATCATTACTTGGTACTTTGCATATATTTACGTCTCCCTTATCAACGATTTCTCGAACGATAAGAAAACGCCTAAGTATGTGTTTGGATTTAGGATGTGCCCTTGGTTCCTTTGCTTGGTCAATAGCACCACTATTATTACTAATAAAGTCTATTGAATTAGCAATACTAGGAACCATCTTAAGTTCACCAATGAACTTCTTAATCCAAACAACTTCCTTTGCAGCATCTAATGCAGCAATATACTTAGATTTTAGTCGTAGAATTAGTGACTGTACTCTTCTTGGAACCATTCCAACTTACAGCTTCACTATTATTTATAAAACTCGATTGCGATTTCTACCATTTTTGTCGGTTTGGAAGCATGCATCCGTGTATCCATATACATCGAGACCATCTTCCATCCCTCCATAGATCATAACAATTCTTTAGTCCTTCTAAAGTACTTTAAGAATTGTTTCACAGCCATCCAGTGATTCTCACCGGTTGTCGGATTAATATCTACTCGTCATGCTCCAAGCATTTAGATATATCCGGCTTAGTACTTATCATGGTATGATGGATCCAATTGCCGAAGAAAAATGGCATCCCATTCATTCTTCTCATGCTCATCATTTGTCTCAGGACATTTTAGTCTTTGCATAGAAAACTCCATGTAACATTAACAACCGTCCTCTCTCAGAATTTTCTTTGCGGAATCTTCTAATGACTTTGTCAATGTATGTACTTTGGCTTAATCAATTAGCTTCTTCGATCTATCTCTATAGATCTTAATGCCAGGGACATATGCAGTTTCATCCATATTCTTTATTGCGAAACACTTTCTTAACTAAGTCTTTGCAGACTAACGTGTAGGAATTTCGTTTCCAATGAGAAATATGTCATCCACATATTTAATTTAAGGAATATCACTATGCTCCCACTAATCTTCTTGTATATACAAGGTTCATCTTCGTTATTGATCAAGTCAAACTCTTTTGATTTATCAAAACGGAGATTCCAACTCCCACAAGCTTGCTTCAATCCATCCAATGAATCTTCGCAACTTTCATACCTTTTAGAATTTTCTTGACTATCAAAACCTTTAGGTTGTATCCAATACATCCTTAAGTGAGTTCCCGTTGAGGAACGCTTGTTTTGACATCATTTTGTCAAATTTCATATTCCAAATATGAACATGTGACTATGAAAATTCTAATAAGTTTCTTGCTACCCATGTAACATTTTTCTCCAAGAAAAGTCATTCATCTCCTTTGGTTTTAACACCTTAGGTTAGAATGATCAAGTTCCAAACTTGATTATTATACATGAATTGCCTTTTAGATTTTATGACTCCAAGCCATTAATCTAAATGTGGAGTTGATATTGCATCTTTGATAGGTGGTAAATACTTCATTCTAAATGAACTTTACCTCAATACTTTCTATCTCGAAATATCCAATATTTTTTCTAATAGATTGTATTTTATCATGTGTGCAAGTACTTGTCTATCTTGAACGGAATTTCACAACCCCTTGTGAAAACTTGTTCAACTTCCATCTTAGGTTAAAATATATTTTCTAGGTCTCGAACCATTCGAGATACATTTTACTCCCACTGATTCTTTTAGAGATAAACCATTTATCTAGAAAAGTATCATCATAATTAACAAACCATTTGTTTCTTATGAGTAAAATTATTATCCTCAAGTTTCCTTAGGATATCCCATGAAAATATATTTATTAGATTTAAATGTGAGTGTGTCCCAGACAACTCCTTTCAAAAAAGGTCTCATCATCTTAAATCTTTATGAAAGACAAACCGAGTTTTCTTTCACCATTTAACCTCTTTTGATGGAACTCAAATTAGTGTAGTTATAGCGGTTTGTAATACATAAGCCCAGAATTAATAATGAAAGATCAATTTGACTTTATCATCTAATGAACCATATCCAATAAGGTTCTTGTACTTCCACGTAGACACATCATTTAGAATGGTGTTCTTAGTGAAGTTAATTTGTGAAACCATTTCACAACTTTAATGATGACTGTCAAATTCTTGGTTAAATTATTCATCATCATGATCCAATCAAAATCTTTGAATAGTTTTACCAAGTATAACCAAAATTATCTTTTAGCATTGCTTCTTATTGCACCATATACATCAAAATGTATCAGGTCGACTAAGATATTAGCCTTTTACCAATCATAGTAAAAGATGTCTTGGTCCAAGTAAATAAGATTTGCATAAATCATGTGATTCCAAATCATATGACTTAAAACTCCGTCCCATGGAATTTTAGATATGCTTTTCCCATTTATTTGATCAAAACAATAATGCATAAAGAATTTTAATTATTTATGTTATAGTCTTTATTACTTTGTTCTTCAAGATTTAGGATATAAGATTTATTTATATGATAACACAATGAAGTAAATCATAATAAATAAAGCACTTTTCTTATTCCAAATAAGAAATTAATATCCTTCATTATCTTATAACAAAATAATATTTTCTACTTCATCAGTAAAGTCACTTTACAAGTGTTCTACGAACAATGTTGCAACCATTGCATCATTACTGTTTGTAGATAAAACTTTACTATAAGTAGTCTTTCATCTTACTAATTATTCTGATATCCAATACCCAATAATTAAATTTAGAAAGAATAATTTATAACATAAATATTCCGAGTGGTAGTCCCACTACCATTCCTTTTATTGATCACCCAAAATTTTGACTACAATTCTAAATGGTCAATCAAATTGCCATTTTACCAAATTGCATCTATTAGAGTTATTATTATAACCAAAATTATTTCCTTTAGGTTTGACAACTCTTGTCTTACTTTTCTTTTGGCATTTGGCCCTTTTCCTTATGAACCATGAGCTCTGGAGAACCATTCTCCAATATCTTCATCTTCGCAGTTTTTCAGCAAGTTAATGCAACTCGAAGAAATTCTTATTCATTCTAAGCATGTTATAGTCCATCACAAAGTGATTATAACCCTTAGTCAATAAATTAAGAATAATATTCATGGCTAGCTCCAATCCAATTGGACTCCCAAGTTTCTCAAGATGCTCTTTGTAGCCATTATCTTAAGCATGTGAGGTTCCACTTATTACCCTTTACTCCTTTTGCAAGAAGTGAATGCAATAATGGTTTTATACCTCTCTTGCTTAGATTGCTCTTTGAAACATGTAACTCAACTCCACGCCTATTTAATAGGCTTCCACAAGTTCCAAACTTTGTTGGAGTTTAAGAGCACATAATCGTGAGCATAAGACAACTCACACTCCTAAAATCATACTCATGATTCTCGTGATTGTCTATTCCGGCATTTGGTTCTTTTAGGAATAGGCCCATCAAGAATGTACAACCCATCTTCTTGCCTTAGAACTATTCTTAGGCTCAGGATCCAATCCATGGAGTTTGTATCATTCTTTTGAAGCTTATCCTTAACAAGGATTAATCGCAATGATTTTAGTTGTCATCTACAACTTATGCAAAATTTACAAAATTTTACAAGTACCAATCTCATTAAAGAGATAAATAATGTATTTTCCAAAAATACTCCCACTAAATTATATAACCTTCATATACATCCAATGTATAATATAATTTAAATGGGCTAAGATCCAACTTTAATTTAATTTTAAGTCCGCTATGGCGGATTACACAAAATCAAATTAATTAGGTAGACAACCCTGTCAATCATATATCATATGACTCTTAGATCCTTTTATGAGATTCTTTTGAAATTGGGCTAAGATCCAACTTTAATTTAACTTTGAGTCCACGGAGGCGGACCGCTCAAAATCAAATTAATTAGGTAGATAATTTTTGTCAATCATATCTCATATGATTCTTAGGGATCCAATTTTAAAAGCATGTTTAATCTCGTCTTTGCCTAAGGCCCAAAACTGTTTTGACGCCCAATTAAGTCTAACCATTTTAAACGCATGGTTGATATGCCTCGCTAGGGCGTGCCCACATCAACCATCTTGCTCATACATAGATAAAGTTAATGCACCTCGCTAGGGCGAACCCACATTAAAATCACCCATGCACTAACAAGTGTTTTAATCATGGCGTGGCAAAAATGACTTAAAACTTTTCTTGAAGGTTCATCACCATATAGCATACAACACATTTATGAGCAGACAAGATAAACATGTTACGCATCAAGTTTAGACACTAAATTAATCTCTATTAATTTAAGCACAACATTTATGTGTCATTAGTTTCTCTATAATTATGAGGATGAGACTATTTCAACTTTGGTTATTATCTCCAAATCAAGACAACAAGAAGTGCGGTCGAACTAAGCCATTAGGCAACCACAATCCCGCACTAATTCAAGAAACCAAGAAAGTAGTCCATGTGGCCGAAACTAAGCAATAGATGGTCTCGATGAACGTAGGCCAATTGCATTCACAATTCCACATGGATCTCCAAACTTTGAATCAAGAACTTTGTTTCTCAATTTTAGCAATTATGAACTCTTCATAATTCTAACTTCGTTTTATCTTTGAAACTTTGATTGCGATCAATTTTGGGAAACACAATCTCGATGAACGCAGATTAGCCATCCAAAACTTGAACCAATCTAGGAATCACAAGACTAAAACAAATAGGAAAATCAAACCCCAAGATTCACACTCAAACCAACTACCCAAAACCCATTCCAGATCAGCAGGTCTGGCCTGGTTTTGTTACTGGTTCGGTTGGACCTCTCGAAAATTCCAAATTCAGATTTTCACCAAAATCAGAACAGAAACCTGGTACTGTGCGGCCGCCCAGAAAGCACTGTGCGGTCGCCCAAAAGTGTGCGGCCGCACACGTGATTATGTCCGGTCGCCCAAGTTGATCAGAAGGAATTTTTAAGTTTCGAAAATTTGTCTCAAAATTGTTTTTCCCCGATTATTAAAACCATGATCCAATCAGAATTAATAATCAAACAATTCAGAATCCATCATAATATTTATTGCGATTGAATCGTGCGATTAAAGTCGTAAAACAATAAACCACATAAAATCACATAACACATAAACATCATATAATCCAATATTCATATCATGTTAGGCACATAAACAATTTATATACACACAACATGATCTAGTATTGAAATAATCAACATGAACGGGGCTCTGGTACCACTGTTGGGTTTCGTGGTCACATGCGCAGCAGAAGATAGGCATTTAAAATTTAATGAAACCCAAAGCCCATAGATCCATTCATATGATTAAGTCAAATACAACAATATGAATAGTAGAATACTAACCCTTGATGCCTTTGATTTTGCAACCTTGAATTCGATAGAGACTTGAAATCTTGATCACGAACAAAGCAAGAATCACGAACTATGAAGATGATAAGTTTCACCCTCTAGCGGTATCCACACCACGAACGAATATCAAGAACACTTGATCTTGGTTGCTAGACCAAATTATGAAACACGTTTTCATAATTAATATGAACTATATGGAATTTTCTTTGTGTATAATTTTGTTCTTCAATCTAGGACTTCTTAGAACAAAATAAACTCTCTCAAACTCTTTGGAGACTTGCACAAAAGCTTAGGTTCTGTTCTTGGCCGAATTTTGATGTTTTTATACAAGTTAGACCTATTCCAAATAGGAAACTTGTGTCTAAACCCGTCCAAAATTCCTTTCCGAATCAAATTAGGAATCTGTCCCCGACAGTACTGTGCGGCCGCCCAAACTGAGGTGTGCGGCCGCCTAATTTCTTGTGCGGTCGCCCAGCCCATTTGGGCGGTCGCCCAAAGGCCCAGAAAAATCCAATTTTTCCAAATTTCCAATATAGTCCTTATTTAGGATTCGTTCTATTGTGTGTGACCCTCTAGGATTATACTAAGTTGGCAATGGGTTCAAACATGAAACCATAAGATATGATTAGGTTCTAGCAAACCGTCATACCTACCCAAATAGTATAACTAGATACAAGTTCGCATTCCTTTTTTAGAACATGTCATAATCCCTTTGTCCACGATGTCATTGAACACAAGTCATGGTCAACAAGTCGACTTGTATTGTTCAATACTTTCCCGATTCCGAATATGTTGATAATTCAAATGACATTGATCCAATCAATCCATTTGAGTTTGGCCAAACATTTCATCAACATCATTCCTTCGAAGGGCCCAAGCTTGACATCTCTCCGAAGAGGGACAAATCCATTTGGCTTATTATTCTTCCCTACGTGAATCCAATCATGCCAATCATACCCTTTATAACTACCGTGTTAAGGCAGCGTTTGAATATGTCAAACATAATGTTCATCAAGTGGAAGACTATAATAACTTCATGTCTAAGGATTCAAATGACATAACTAATATGAGATTTATATATGACATCGACCATGACATAAATCTCATACCGCGGGTCATGTCCAGTACCTTGTTCCAAACAAGTACCCATAAATCTAACATGATCATCCCATGATCATTTAGCCTTTATACTAGTGCTTAACAAGCTCTAGGGACGGAGATTATTATAAGCAAACACGAGCCATAATAATAATCTTATTATCTCTTTATCATTATGAATAAAATGATAACTTATACAACGTTTAACAAACGTGCCTAGGGCACCAACACCAACAGTGTGTTCTTGGGATATCCTCTTGGTAAGAAAGGATGGTATGTATATGATCTTGATGAAAATAAGTTGCTCGTTTCTCGGGATGTTATTTTTGTGGAAAAGGAGTTCCCTTTTGCTCGCGGTCAGGCTGATCAAGATGGAGCATATACGGATTCTGATATTTTTTTTGTCCTTCGAATAATATGGAGGATTGTGAAGAAGATGTACATGTGACTGGGGAGTTGACGGCACAGGTGACCGAACAAGTGGCAGAACAGCTTGCCGATGAACATCTTGCCGATGAACATCTTGCCGATGAACATCTTGCCGATGAACATCTTGTCGATGAACATCTTGCCGATGAACAGCCTGCCGATGAACAAGTGATCGAATTGATTGAGACAGAAAATTTGGGCCGTGGTCAGAGAGTTAGGGTCCCTTCTACCCGATATCCATCTTCTGAATATGAGTTGGAACACTCACAGGCGCATATTACTCAAGCTACACCCCCGTCCCGTCCATCTCCTCAATCCAAATCTTCAGGTACTCGATATCCCTTATCACACTTTGTCAATTGCACTAAATCTCGTCTGCACATCGTTGTTTTTTGGCTGCTATTGACTCAGGTGTTGAGCCCAAACATTTTTCTGAAGCGGTTAAGCTTCCTCAATGGCGAGAGGCTATGACTAAAGAACTTGATGCTCTTGATCAGAATGGAAAATGGGAGTTGGTGGATGCTCCTCTTGATAAGAAGGTGATTGGTAACAAATGGGTTTATAAAATCAAGTACCATGCTGATGGGACAATTGAGCGTTGTAAAGCTCGGTTGGTGATCTTGGGCAATAGACAAGTTGAAGGTGTTGACTTCAAGGAAACATTTGCACCCACCATCAAAATGGTTACGGTACGAGTGTTTCTTAGCATTGCTGTGGTTAAAGGATGGGAACTTCATCAAATGGATGTTCACAATGCCTTTCTACATGGTGATCTTAGTGAAGATGTGTATATGAAGGTGCCCTTGGGACATGCGGACTCGTCTTCTGGTAAGGTTTGTAAACTTAAGAAATCATTATACAGTCTTAGGCAAGCTCCTCGCTGTTGGTTTGCCAAGCTTTCTATGGCATTGAAGAAATATGGGTTTGTCCAATCATGTTCCGACTATTCTCTGTTCTCTTTCAAGACTTCCGCTGCTGAGTTACATGTTCTTGTTTATGTTGATGACTTAGTTATTGGTGGGAATGATCCGGTTGCCATTAGTCGCTTCAAGGGCTATTTGAGTAGTTGCTTTCATATGAAAGATCTTGGGCGTCTTAAATATTTTTTGGGACTTGAGGTGGCGACACATCCGGATGGCATTTTTCTGTCTCAGCGCAAGTATGCGCTTGATATACTTTCCGAGGCCGGTCTTCTTGGAGCACGTCCAGCCATTACTCCTATTGAACAGAATCACCGTTTAGCTTTGACTGAAGATGATGATTTACGAGATCCTGAGGCTTATAGGCGACTTGTGGGTCGACTTATCTATCTTACTATTACTCTCCCAGAGCTATCCTACAGTGTGCATACTCTTGCACAGTTCATGACTCGGCCTAAGAGTGCTCATTGGACGGCTGCCCTACGTGTTGTTCGGTATCTCAAAACCTGTCCAGGACAAGGACTTTTGTTACGATCCGATTCTGCTTTACATCTTCGGGCTTACTGCGACTCTGATTGGGCGAGTTGTCCTCTTACTCGGCGATCACTTACAGCTTATTTTGTTTTCTTGGGACACTCTCCGATCTCTTGGAAAACCAAAAAGCAGACTACCATTTCGCGATCATCGGCCGAAGCAGAATATCGTTCTATGGCAAGTGCTACGTGTGAATTGAAATGGCTTCGTAGTTTACTTGCTTCTTTTGGCATTACACATTCGGCTCCTATGACTGTTCTAAGTGACAGTCAATCTGCGTTACATATGGCTCAAAATCCTGTCCATCATGAGCGAACCAAGCATATTGAAGTTGACTGTCATCTTGTTCGCGATGCTGTTCAGTCAAATGTGATCACAACTGCCTATGTTCATACGTCCTCACAGTTGGCTGATCTTCTTACTAAGGCATTGGGCAGTCGGCAATTTCTACATCTTCTAGGCAAGTTGGGCGTTTGTGATTTACACGCTCCAACTTGAGGGGGGGTGTTGAGATAATGACGAGATCTTGAGGATCTCGGCATATCTTGTATGTATCCTTATTTAGCTAGTTTCCTTCTTGATAAAGATGTAAATAGGTAGGAAATATCTCTTAGCTATTTTGTAGGGATTTAGACTTAGTCTCCAAGAAAATAGGTAGGAAATAGGTAGGAAATATCTCTTAGCTATTTTGTAGGGATTTAGACTTAGTCTCTAAGAAAAGGTCTTGTATATATTGTATGGGTATGTATCGGCAAACACAAGAGGAAATAAACTAAATTTATTTTCTTCCATATTTATTGTTCTCGGTTTCAACTTAATAGAGTAAACAACGATTATAATTTGAATTTTTAGTGTAATTTGTGCACCCGCTGGACGGAAACTCAAGATCTGCCACTACCACTCTCCACATTAGTATGATATTGTCCGCTTTGGGACTAGCCCGCACGGATTTGTTTTTGGGCATCCCCAAAAGGCCTCATACTAATGAAGTGAGTGGGTGCTATTATATACATTGCAATTGTTTGCTCAATTGCTGATGTGGGACTTTGAGTTGCACTCTTACACAAGTAGGATTGTAGCACGCCTTGCCGAGATGTTTGAGGCGACCAAAACCGCATAGGGTTAGTGACACTACGCCTCCAAAAATGAAGTGGCAAAGCTTGTTATGGCTGAGCCAAAGTGATGTTAACCAGATTTAGACAATACCAAAAAGAAAGAGAGTCTAGAACTACCATCATTTACGTGGGGGATTTTTCAGCATGATCTATGGTCTAGTCATCATTCTCTCTCCATGACCGTGGTATGCAATACTTATTTAACAATTCAATATATTTTCTAGCATTTTGGTTTTTATGCTAAACTTTTACAGACTCGTCTTTTACATACTCGGACTCATCAGAATGCTCTAGTTTCATAAATATAATATCCCTTCCGTCCCAAAATGATCTTCACATTTGACTATTTAAACATTTTAAGGCTATGAACACTTGATTCACTAGTCATGTTTTGTTTGGAAACTTTTAAGCCTAGGTTGTAGAAATGTGAAGAATTTTTTGGGACACTGAAAAATGCCAAATGAGAAAATCATTTTGGGACGGAGAGAGTATGTTTTTGAAAAGTCACTAAAGTTTAGTTTCCACCAAATCAAAAAATCCTTAAATGATTTTTTGTAGAACAAGTTGTAACTTACTCCCTCCGTCCCATTTTAAACTTCAAAGTCAATGCGAAAATTGTAGGTATGTTTCAAAAAGACAATAAATAGCCAGGTTTCCATGAATAAAGAAATATGTTTTCAAATAATAAGTTACAATTACATGTAAATGTGTTGCATTATCTATAAAAATTTATAACGACCCGAGCCCGCAGGCCTGACCTGTTACACAAGTACCACGCACTGGCCCAATGAATACAAATATCTTGGGTCCACTTGGCTTACCACAGGTCCACCCAAAAATCCTTGGACGTATTGGTATTTATTGGTAATTCGTGGTACCTTAAGTACCGCTCCAGATTTCGATATCCCACCGATGTGGAATATCACAATCTCCCCCACCTTAGATCTTTGCCGTCCCTGGCAAGGCCCACTTGGATCGGAACCCCGGGTAGTGTCGGATATTCAAGAGGTCGCTCGTACATATTCAAGAGGTGACTCCCACCGTCTCTACGGTGTGCACTTTGTTCCGCACAACACTTTGATCCACACTTCTGGCCAGGACCCGCTCTGATACCATTTATATCGACCCGAGCCCGTAGGCCCGACCCGTTACACAAGTACCACGCACTGGCCTAATGAATACATATATATTGGGTCCACTTGGCTTACCACAGGCCCACCTAAAAATCCTTGAACGTAATGGTATTTATTGGTAATTCGTGGTACCGTAAGTACTGCTCTAGATTTCGATATCCCACTGATGTGGGATATCACAACACGCCCCCTCACGTGTAGTCGGGCTTTGCTAAAGGCTTACAACGTGGACTTAATCGGGTGACGCGGAGCAACATCGTGGGCCCTTGGGCCTGCACGTGTAACGAGCTAGCTTTGATACCATGATAAAGTCTGAGGTTCCATCCTAAAACCAATTGACAATGGGATGAATAGCCCAAGATATTTATGTAGTCAAGGCATGGCTTGTCAATTCCCGATGTGGGATAATGTCTCTAACATGTAGCACTCGTTATCTGACTTATCAATTGGTGTTACATGACCAATTGTCGCTTCGTACACTTAATCCAAAGTTGTCGTTACATTGAAAACGATGGTCTAGGTTCCATCATTCCATCTCAATCCATTAAAGTCATTGGTTTGCGTCACTTTGAGGCATCAGATCATTGTATCCATCCACTTCTATGAAATAATTAATAAAACGATCTAAAAATTTTGCGTTTGATTAATTGGTTTAGTCATCTTTAGCTAGGTTCCCATCACTCTTACTAAGAAATTGTGTATATACTTAACAGAGTTAAATTATTTGATTACAAAGTGGAATTGTATATAATGTATACTAGTATTGACCCCGTGCCAAGGCACGGGCCATTGTTACTTCCCAACTACTGTACGTTTGGTTTGTTTCTTAAAGTTTTGAGATTTATTTAAAACAAAGAGAAAATTAGGGGGTGAAGTGAAACATATGAAAGTTAGAGGACCGATTTGAAAAAAAGTGAAAATCAAGGGCTAAATGCAACACCTAAAAATTTTTGGGACTGATTTGAAAGTAAGAAAAGTTGAAGGGGGTAAAGTGAAACTTTTGAAAGAATCGTGGCCGCACGATACTTTTTTGGATTAACATGGACCGCTCCTTGTTGTTTCGTCCTTTAGCGATGTGTTTTATATAATATACTCCTCCATCTCTCTCGAATTAGGATTCTTGGTCAATCTAATTATACTTTGACCAATAATTTGAAGAAAAATAATTTTCTTAATGAAATATAAAAATAGTTATTAAATTTATTAGTAACCGTGATACAATACTAATTTTTAAATTTTATTAGTATCATTATTTTTTTTTCAAATTATTGGTCAAACGATTGACCAAAAATATTAATTCGAGTGTGAAAGAGTGAGTAGATACTTTGGAATTTGAACACTTGAGCTTAAATCATCTACACTTGAGTTTTAATTATCTACTATTACTGTCGGCATAGCATTCAGAAAAAGTGAGAAAAGTCCATCGGATACAATTTTCTTACTATTCTTTTAGTGTTAAGGAGTTAGTTAGAATGTCACAACTTACAATCCTTAAAAGTGATTGATAAATATTACTCCTGTGTTTAAAATAAATACTCCTTCTGTTCCAAAATGATCTTCACACTTTTTTTGCCGTTACTACAAAGGATCTTTGAGTAATAAGTATAAGTTGACTCAATTGTACTAATGAAAATCTAAAACTTATTATTGACACACCATTACCAATACTATCAATAGGAAGTTTTAGATTTTCATTAGGATAATTAAATCAACTTAAAATCATTACTCAAAGTTCCTTCGTAGTAACGACGAAAAAAGTTTGAAGATCATTTTGGGATGGAGGGAGGAGTATCTAAAAACTATTCATATTTGAAAGTATGAAAATTTGAACATTTTAATTTGAAACCCATCATTATATAGTGAATTTGGTACTCCATCCTATATCAAATATCAGTATATTCTTGGATAAATAGTCGCTTACAAAAGTTTGAATCTCGATTATTCATTTCATTTCAAAATAAATGTTCAAAATCACTTTTAATTAAAAGCAATTTTCAAACATATAATATTGGTAGTATTAATTTTCGATTTGAAAATGAGATAACATCCTTATCCATCAGGGATTAGTCTTGTGCCAAATAAATAAAATGCATATGTGTTTTTTATGATATAGTATGATTTTATCAAATTGTATCAGCTCGGTCGAACTTGGGCTAAAAAATATAAAATTTATTATTCTAATAGAATTTATTTATTAATTTAAAAATTTATTAATAGTATTTTAAATAATGAATCAATAAAAAATAAAATCTCACTAATAATTAAATGTTAAATGAGCTTTAGCTTACACGGTAAATGTCATTGTTTAGTTCACACAGTATATAGGTCATTGCCTCCTTTCGAAAGATCAACTATTCTATTCCTCCTCCCCGTTGTCAAAAAAATAAAAGATAATTAATTTATTATGATTTTTTTTTATCAAAACTACCAGAAAAATGTCAATTAGAGATTCCATGTCTGTGAAGCATAGGAACCAATCAACAACAACTCTTTCACGAGAAATGCCTAAAAAAGAAGCCTATTTTGTTCCAATATTTTGTTGAATGTATAAATAGTTAAATTTTACCATTGTACACCTGAGTTACAAATAAGTAAAGCACATGTTTTTAAAAACGATGACAAGTTCATTACGATATTTATTTTCGGACGGAGTGAGTATGAAATGGAATATGACTATTTCGTAACAAAAGAAGCACTTCACGTATTAATGTAACCGGGTGAAAAATCCAAATGAGAGAATTGAAACTCATGAACTTACTTCTGCATTGCTCCAATATATTGTGGTCGTTTGTTTCGACTTATTTTCAGTGGCTTTTGGCTTTTAGTTTAAAATAAGTAAATATCATAATGTTTGTTTTCACTTTTAAGCCTAAAGCACATAAGTAGTGTACAACCCAACTATAGCACAAATAAGTAGAAGTCAAAAAGCTTAAAAAATGTTACTTTTTTCCACTTATTTGGAAACATGCATTATTAACATTCAATGAAAATAAATTATCCCTTAATTAGCCTCCCTTTCCATATATCATTTGCGTGGGATTTAACGTTAGCCTATGTTTTCATTTACTTTGAGAAAAAATTATATATATAAAAAAAACATCTTATTGATTTCTTAATTTGTTTCTTTTCTTTTGAAAGTCTAACTGTTTGTATTAACTTTTAAGAAAATCAAAGAGGAGGCTTCCATAAAAAATAATAAGAGATGAGTAGGGTATTATTTCATCCGTTCATCAACATAGTCTCATTTTTAATGGATAATTTAAGAAAAATAATTTAATTTAATTTTTTAACAAAATAATCAATAATATTTTAGAGAGTGTGACTTTTCATTGGCCTAACATGTTAGTGAATTTGTATAATCATATATGTTACTTGAATTACAAAGGAAAAATAAATTAATATTTTATTATTTTATTATTTATTAAAAAAATATTTTAAAAAACATTTTTTATGATTTAATATTATATAGGGTAGATATGCATGCATATAAATTAATTTATACATCATGGGCATTTTGGTATTTTTATTATAATTCCACATTTTTTAACTTTTTTACCAAACGGAGACAACTAGCTTACGATAACTTATAAGTTGTTCAGAACAGCCAAAACAAACAGTATTTTGTTCATCAGCCATAAGTCAATCAGCTATCAGCTATAAGTCATCAGCTATAAGTCATCAGCCATCAGCTGCGACAAACGAGAATGTATAAATAATTAAATTAAGTACAAACTAAATTTAAAGTTATAATTTATTTTGCCTTAAATTTTAGCCATAATGTCAATAAATTATTAAACTCTTTTACAACGACACTCGTATATTTTAAAATACGGTTGGGTGGAGTAAATCATAATTCAAGGGGAGCGGGCTTAAATTTTAATTTAAAAATAAGTGTGTGGGGTGGGGTGGGGGCGTTACAGTTGCCCAGAAGAAAAGAAAGCAGGAATATAATCTGTCTAACGGATACCTTTATTCTTACGTCATGTACCGTATAAGTAAACCTTTTTCAAATACTTTCACTGGACGTAAATGCCCTTTCAAATTTCAACTAACCACTCCCATGTCCCCCATCTCTTTCTTCTTTGACAAATATTAGTCCTTTCGTTAAGCTACAAATTTCCCAAATTAGTCACGAGAGGGACCTACTAACTAACCTAACCTAACCACAATTAATTTACACCTCAAAATGAGGCATCCACAAATCTTTACTTTATTGTTGTTTGGTTCTCCCTTTTACTCTACTTCCCTTTTTACTGACACGTTTTTTACCTCCTAATCAAGCTTGGTACACTCTTAAAAACAGTATACTCCTTTCGTCCCAACATAAATATCCAAAGAAAAGACCGATTGCTCTTGAACTTCAAACATTCATTTTAGACAAAAAAAACATTTTTGAACAAAAATACTAATAGTTAGTTTTTGTTGGGATAATGCGTTTTAAGTTGGGACGCCTACTTAAAAGGTTGTATAACGATTATTCGTAATTTTGTGACAAGTAGAGGTTATACGGCCACACACTATGGGTGGCACGACCTTTAGAACAGGCCTCAGAAACCAGCTCTCAGAGAGGGCACTTGCACAGACGTATTGGTGCAGGATACACGACCGTGTATTTGGGGAGCTCATAACCAGATTGATTCGAAGATAGGTGCATGGTCATCGTGCTTGGCAAGCTGCACGACGATCCAGCCCAGTTGGGCCTAATGGGCCAGACGACGGCAGCGGTTTGTACACCTGAGTTAATTAGTTATTTTAGGAACAATGATTAATAACTCACATGCATCATTGATGATATTATAATGACGTCAGCACGAAAAATTATTAAGTCTAACATGCTTTTTAGTTCCAATCAGAATATATGTCCTTTTTATTTTTCAAATAAGATATTTTATGAAACATTGCCCGAATAAGATATGATAAAAATCTTTACTCTTTCCATTTCATAATAATGAATACTCCCTTCGTCCCACCCAAATTATAATTTTTTGGGTTGGGCACGAGGATTAAGGAAAAACTGTTAGTAGAGTAAGTGTTGTGAGTGTGAAAAGTAAAGTAGGAGAGAGAAAGTAGGGTAGAGAATAATGAGTGAAAAGTTGTTGTGAGTGTGAATGTGGGTCCCATTAAATAAAACACTTCCATTTTTGGGTTGTCTTAAGTCGAATGGGACACCCAAAATGGAAATTTGTCCTAATTCGAGTGAGACGGAGGGAGTATATTTTTTAGTGTACATGAAAATTAAGATATGAATAGTAGTGGATAATTGTTGTTGGTATAAAAAGTGAGGTATGAGAGAAAAGTATGGTAGAAAATAGTAGTATATAGCTGTTGTGTGGATGATAAGTGAGTTCCATTGAATGAGAAAAATACACTTTTCATCCCATAACAATGTGCACAAACTTCTTTTTTGGGCGTTCCATTGATAAGACATATTTTTCTTAAATGAAAATTTTATATATTTATTTTTTCAATGAGACAAACTTGTCATACTCACAATTTCCACTACTATTCTCACCCCATTCTCTCTCTCTCTCTCCCTACGTTACTTTTCACACTCACAACAACTATCCATTATTATTCATCTTAATTTTTGTACACACCCCATTTTGTGTACATTCTTATATGAAGGAAGAAATATTTATTTATTTTTTTAGGAAAATGTGATTTATCAATTAGACACAAAAAAACGTTTATGTTCATTGTTATGGGACGTATATCACAATATTTCAGCTAAAATAGGTACGAAATACATTCTTAAGTTCATAAAATCAATCAGAGAAAATAAAATAAGAAAAGGATAAAAAATGTGATGCATGCAGGTTAGGATGGTATAATAAAATTACAAAAAATAACTACAAAATGTGGCTTACAAAATAAAATGAAGTATTATAATTGTATTGGTGTTTTTAATTAGAGTGTGTCAGGTCTATTATCGATGTAGCCAATAAAATATAGTCACCACATCTTGTATCCTTCATTTTGTAACTTTCTTTTGTAAGCCTATCATCGCCCAAATTAGAGGGTTATAATGGGGAAATGAGAGAATAAATAAAAGAAGGCAAATGCGAAAATCTGTGACCAACACGTGCCGATGTAAATGGGTTTGCACATGCTTCCAGAAACAAAGAGGCGGAATTAGAATTTAAATTACAAACACAACTGATACTCCGACCTAACCCGTTTTATAAACCCAAGTAGAGAGAGAGAGAGAGAACTGAACTAAGTTGTCAATTGTTTAGCTACAAGAACTAGCTCCAAGCAACAAATCTAGAGAGAGAAAGTGTCACCGGATCCTCTTCTTCTTCTTCTCACTTCCCGATCATCAATCAATCACTGTTCTCGACTTTGATTCGACCGGAATAAATTAAGGTGACAATGGAGAGAGCTACTCCCGTTAGGAAGCCTCACACATCCACCGCAGATCTGCTCACTTGGTCGGAAGTTCCTCCCGCCGATTCACCCGCCACCGGTTCTGCTCGTTCCGCTCCCCGTTCCCACCAGGTCTGTTCCTTTTTTGAAATATGGAGATAGTATTTACGATTTTGTCCATGATTTGATTGTTTATTGGGTGGAATGTCACAGCCGTCGGATGGGATCAGTAAGGTGGTGTTTGGAGGTCAGGTCACAGATGAAGAAGTCGAGGACTTGAATAAAAGGTTTGAGATCTGTCCTCTGATTTCATTTTTAGTCCTATAATTTTTGTTTAATTTTATTCAACCTGGCTGAATAATAAATGTCCAATTGTATGGATGATTTGTTTTTATTTTTTGTCCTTGTTCCTTTTTTTTTTTTTTTTTTAGCTGCAATTATTTTGATGTTCACAGTTAATTGTGTGTATTTCCCGTTTATAAAAGAATTCAATTTATCTTTTTGGTATTTGATTTTGTTAAATTCCATTTTGTACTATGTCCTCTATAATTTAAACTCTTGTTTCCTTTAATGGACTCTCTCACTTGATAACCAGTATACTGAATTAGTAGAGGTACAAATGTCTGAATCTTTTAGATGATCCATCTATATTTTGTAAAGGGTTATGTGGGAATAACAAAAAAAAAAAAAAAAAACAATTTTGGGACTCCTATTAGATGTTTTAAGATCAAGCTGCTTACTTGTGGATCCACTGTCTTTTATAGATAAGATCTATCATTAGATTTGATGAAAAACGTGTTTCCATTTTCAATTTACTTACTCTTGTCCAAAATAACTGTCACTTTTGGTCAAACAGATGTAAGTTTGACCAATAAATTTAAACCAAAAATAATGATCCTAATAAAAATCTAAAAATTGTTATTAAAAGTATTATTAATTATAATACAATGACAAATTTTAGATTTTTATTAACATCATTATTTTTTTATTTAAATTATTGGTCAAAGTTAGATCTGATCGACCAAAAACGACAGTTATTTTGGACCAGAGGGAGTATTTGGAAATTTGAGTAATTTTATCTCACGTTTGAACCAGGAATTCACATTTTCTGGTTTTAAAAATGTTTACTTATTGCTTTGTTTGATGTAACCATAATATCCATGCCTGGTTGGCATCAACAATTTACGGTGCCTTTTTTTTGTGGCCAATAATAACATGATAGAGAAATCTTATTAAGAAAGATTTGGAATTACTCATTTCGTGTTATCCAACGAGTTCAATGCACCTTTTTCTTATTTTTAATTCACCTATATGACTGAGCCACTGTCTCATTGATCATATTCCTCGTTACTGCCCCCGTCTCATAATAAACGGCGTATATAAGGATTATGGTTTATTTGTTTATGCATTATTTATACAATAGTAAAATTGCACCAAGATAGTTTCCTTATTAAGAAATGGGACATTGATTTTGGGACCAAAAAGGAAAGTGAGACATTTATTTTGGGACGGGGGGAGTACATTAGAAGAGTGAACATGATTCTTCTTATGTTGTATGCCTTCATTATCTTGGTCGCTGAAACTGTTGACTATTAAATGATTCAGGAAACCGTGTTCAGGGTACAAATTAAAGGAGATCACAGGAAGCGGTATTTTTGCACCAGGAAGTGAAAATGGTTCAGAAGAATCTGAAATAGCCGACTCTGCTTCTGCAAATAAAACCGGATTAAGAATGTACCAGGTATTCATTTCTTGCAGCAACTCTTTAGTCCGTCCCCTTCTTAGTTAAATATCGTGAGCAAGTAAACCTCATGCTTGGCTCTTATAAATCTTTGTGGGTTGATTTATCAACAGCAAGCAGTTGCGGGAATCAGTCACATCTCGTTTGGTGAAGGAGAAAGTGTTTCTCCCAAGAAAGCACTTTCTGATGCAAAGCAGCGTGAACTAAGTGGGACATTGCAAAGAGAAGCTGAAGCAAGGTTGAATAAGCAGACATCTGGTGCAAAGATCAAGGAGATAAGTGGCCATGATATTTTTGCACCGCCCCCTGAAATTCAACCCCGCCCATTGGCTGCCCGTGCATTGGCATTAAGAGAAAGCATAACCATTGGAGAATCCCCAGCAAATAATGTACGTATATCTATCAAATACTGCGTGCGTTGTGATCTAGGTGTTATGTATTAAAACTGTGTACCCCATGCCTGTGCACAGCAACAAAGTACACCTGTTTTTAGTCAAATCAATTAGATTACAGAAATGCACATTAATGCTTTTTCTGGCTTATAGCATCATAAGAATATACTCCCTCTGTCTCACCTTTAATAATAGTAAAAAAAAGGCAGCGTGGTGCGCAAAGCATCCCCGTGCAGCGAGGGTCCGGGAAGGGTTCCCACCACATGGGTTAAATGTAGGCAAATCTTAATGGGGAGGGAACGGAATTAAGGAAAAATTAGTTGTCGTGAGTATAGAAAGTGGGTTGTGTATAAACTCAGATAAGTATCATATTTGTCATATTGGGGTTCTTAAAGATTTCCATTCTTGAGAGCATGTGGGAAAGGTGTGTTTCATTGTTTTTGGGCCTATCACCCTTTTAACCCCTCGTACTATAGTGAAGCTCCGCTTTTAACAATCGTTGTTTTTTTTTTTTTAGCAGTTTTAACCATTCTACTATAGATACGCACTCATGTTAACCTTACCCCCTAACGACATCCAAAAAAAACTTTTGTTAATTAAACTTAACGAAACCTAATCCCAAACCACCCCAATCTGTGATGCCGCCTCTAGTCTCCGACCCAGCAACACCCTCATTGTCGAAAAGGTCAAATTAAATAGAAAAACCAAAATCTGTCTAAAATTTTGATTATTCTGTAGAGCTTCAACTTTCCTCTCCGTCTTTTTGTCCTTTATTATTATTTTTTATTTTTATTTTTTGCCTTTTTTTCAATTACATTGAGCTCATATAAGTACTCTTTGCTAAAACCCCAAATTCTGGGAAATGTGCTGCTCTTCTGTAATTCATATGAGTACTGTTCATTATCTGTTTCAACATAGCTTGTGAGTCCACATCTTTTGGAGGCATAAGAAGGTTCCCTTTTTTTCGACAATGAGAGTATTGCCGGGGTGGGATTAGGGCGGCATTACAGTGTGGGGTGGGTTGGGGTTGGGTTAGGTTTCGTTAAGTTTTATTAACGAAAGTTAGATTTTTTGGATGTCGTTAAGAGGTAAAGTTAACATGAGTGCGTAACTATAGTAGAGTGGTTAAAACTGCTAAAAAAAAACAACGATGGTTAAAAGCGGAGCTTCACTATAGTAGGAGGGGTTAAAAGGATGATAGGCCTTGTTTTTGAAACAAGTAATAAGATGTAGAACTTTCTTGAGTGCAATTGCTTGTGCTAAAATGTTCTTTGTTTCTGTGAGTACTTGATTAGTTGAAGAACTTGTCTTATTTTCTCTTTTAGCAGTTTTAATTAGCCTTCATTTCAAATAATTTTCAGAGTCACGGCCATATAATGCAAATACTGATCATCTGATGTAATCGTCAACATTATCAATCAAATGATCTATTTTTTATTTTTATTTTTTGAGAAATAAAATTGAAATAGGAAGCCAATGCGCAAAGAAGATCCCAACCCAGAAATTTGCAGAGGCAGTGTTCGATAGCTTGAGTTTTTGATGATCTTTAAGCTGATATGTGATGTGCCTAATTGATTCTTTGTTCTTTGTCTTTATTCAGAGTATCTGTGAGGAACCTATAGTCAAGACAGCAAAGAAGATCCCAACCCAGAAATTTGCGGAGCTGTCAGGAAATAACATCTTCAAGGGAGATGCTCCTCTGACATCAGCAGAAAAACCACTGAGTTCAGCAAAACTACGAGAAATGAGCGGGAGCAATATCTTTGCAGACGGGAAGGCAGCATCTCGTGACTATCTAGGTGGTGTTCGCAAGCCACCCGGTGGAGAGAGTAGCATTGCCTTGGTCTAACTTTTTTTATTAGATCTAAGTATCTAACCCCATTTATTTTTCACATGATTGAGTCCCTCTTTTTTTTTTTTTACAAGTAAAACTCTGTTCTTGATGAGGATCCTCTGTTCTCATATGATGATTTGACTTTGGGTTGTGGGTTTTGGGCTGTCCTAGGTGGTTATTTTAACGTGTCAACCAGGGTACGTTGACTTTTGGCTAATTGGGTTGGTTGTATGTCCATAATTATGTGGGTTTTGTGGTGTTTTTCTAATGAAAGTGTCGTGGATTAAGTGGTTTTTTCTTTTTTTTAGTATCACTTATGTTATTAGTGATCTAACGGGTCACCATTTTCCATGATTCAAGAGTAAGGTATGGAGAAGAATGGTAGTACAAAACAAAAATATAACAAAGAAATGAAGATGTGGTATGGGTTCAATTCATTTGGGCAATACGAAACAAATGCAGATATGGTATGGGTTCAGTTCAGTTGGGCAATACAGTTACATGTTAAAACAATATGCGTTAACACATGCGATTCAGACACAAATGCGAAAATGGAAATTGGAATCAAACTCTATTGATTGAACTTCAATTACAACGAAAATAGAGAAATAAGCTAGGTAATCAATTACTAGCTAAACTATGAAGGAAAATACTAGCTAAACTTAGCTATGGCTAAACAAAGAAGGAAGAGAAATAGCAATATCATCCACACCCCAATCACGCCTCTTGTGCCTCTTTTATAGGGAGTTCCATGTGCAAGTTGTTGAGCATAACCGCCTCACGAGCCCTTCACGTGGTCACATGCTCTCAACAACCTCACGAGACTTTCACATGCTTTCAAATACCTCACGAGACTTTCACGTGGTCATTTAATGAAATTACCACTAAGACTTTCCGTTTTGACCTTAACTCTACTTGACCGCAAATGACCCACTTGACCGCACCTCCTCCAACTTTACCGCAAATGCTCCACATATCGACCACACCATTCACTTGACCGTGAACACTCCACATCGACCACACCATTCACTTGACCGCACCCTTAACTTGACAGCACCCCATCTTGACCTTACAACTTGACCGCATACCATTCCTCTGTTACACTTGACCACACTCCTCAACTTGACTGCAAGTGAGCCATTCGACCGCACCTCCTTTCCATCTTGACCGCAATATTCCTCCTCCGTTACAATCAATTCCCCTTAAATTTACTTTTTCCTCAAGGTAAGAAGTCAGAGATCGGAACATCAATTATAGCAGTCTTACTATGGTCACAACTTGGGAATTGAAAGTAGCATCCTTCTGATGGAATGTGATCACTAACTTGCAGCTTCATAGCATTATCATGATACAGGCAGCTCTTGTAAGCAAAGAGGCCAACGCAGTAAACTAATGGAATGATTTCCTGCTCTTCATCAGAAAAAAAATAGTGTTTACCCCATGAAGCCTTGTAGTGTTTCTCATCATTTGGATTCTTCAAGCTGGATAAATCCTCATTTAAAAGCAAATCAAACTGGGCATCACTCACATCATCACAAAAAACCACGGCCTCACTCTGTTAAGGCGAGCATAAGAGTTAAATTTCCTATTCAGCCTACTCTCGCTAAAATCAAACAATGCCCACCGAAGTATTGTCATGCCCTTGCCCAACAAATATGTACACTTAGTCCTTCTTCTCTCTCCTTCATAATCCTGAATCCAGTCCCAAGGTTGGTTAATGGGGTATGTATGTAACACATGCTCTCTCTTGGTTGGAATGCTACCGTTCCTTAGAGTCAACACAACCATTATACCTCCAGCAGTCTCGAGCTCAAGAGATCGATGTGTTACAACCAAGAAGAACAACTCATGCACCTTCCCATTTCTTTTACCACTCAAATTTTATGCCTTAATAACTGCGCTATAATCAACTGCCTCGCTCTTCCACAACTCCTTACCGGTGAAGAAATCCTGTAGCAACTGCTGCTCTTTTGAAGACCCATGTTGCACCTCTGAAATTTGAGTTGATCTACCACTAACTACAATAACATCACCAACCCAAACACAAGTCTGAATAACAGCACATAGCACGACATTTTCATCAGGACTGACGGTAACTATTGGTTCATTTCTAATCAGTTTCTTAACAACTTCCTGAGCTGCTGAAATGCACGTCGAACCACTAACATATATGACCTCAACTTTCTTAAAAGTTGCAGCACGCCGATCAACAATGCTCAAGAGAAAATCGAATTGCAGCTTTTTTTGTAATCTCAAGTCTAGAATCTACTCCAACTAATATTTCAACCTCATGAACTTCATTACTAGCCACCAAAACAACATCCTTACTCTTGTCAGTCTCGATGAAGCACATATGCCCATCATTTTTCCTCCCCACCAAAAGATCACCATACTTAACAATTTTAGAATCATATTGAATACAAGTGATCTCATCCAGTAACTCTTTGAGAGACAGGCATTTCGAGCTTCTGCCTGAACCATGTTCCAGAAGTTTATGGACTGTACAAGCCACTACAGTTTCTATGCTCCAAGAAGGCAGCCATTTGAAACTTGATACAAACACAAGGCCAATTTTGATAACCTTCTTGTTGGTCCCAAAGGGTAAACAAGGGCATTAAAATCGCTAGAGGGGGGTGAATAGCGTTTTAAAATTCTTTTCAAACCCTTTTGCAAATTAATGGCAAATGCGCACAACTCTAATTTTGGCTAAGTATAGCGCGCAACAAGAGTGTGAAATGCACAGAGAAAACTTAAAGCAATCACTAATGCGCAGGAGTATAAAACGCACGCGCTAATTTTGGCTTAAAGAGAGGCGCAAAAATGTACTAAGGCAGAAAGCAAACAAACACAATTCTAACAGTGCTAGACAATCTACAAAGATCAAACAAAAAAATATATCAGAAAAGCGTAAAAGTAAAATGAAAACCAAAGTAACGAGACAAGCTATTTAGAGAGGTTCGATCAGAAAGATCTACGTCCTCTACCAACTTGGATTTCTAACGAGGAGATTTATATTAGTTTGAGGAGCTTTTACAAGACTACAAGAACCAAAACTCAAAACTAAATCTATGCTTTAAATAACAAATCCTATACTAAACCGGTGTATCTCAAGAAGTATGATCGATGAGATCGAAACTTCAAGAGGTGTGTGTGTGTCAGAAATCTGGGCTCTATAAATCTATGAGATGAAGAGCACAAGATATTCTGGTGTTACAAGGCTTTAGGATCTGGGCTTGGTAAGGTATGAAGATATGAAGGTTGTTCTTGAGAATTCTGGAAATAAGCAGGCAATCTTCAAAACTTCAAAGTTTCTCTTTGAAAGCAAAAACTCAAGCAACTTGGAAATGAGGATGAGCAGGCTATTTATAGCTGAGCTTCAAAAACTAGCCGTTGGAGTTCTGAGCAAGGACAATGAGCTGGCATAATATGATTGGTGCGTAGGTGTCCTTTGTAGCCATTGGAGATAGAGCAAGAAGACAAAATTCAAATCTTCTTCTAGAAGGATGAAAGCTGTCTTCATTTGAAATTTCTCACTAAGACGTGTCTCCATCGATGTGTATGCTGAGTGTGCTTGTTTTGTCGTATGCACACCTCAGCACTTTGGCTCATTCCAAAAAGCGTAGCTTGTCTTGACGCTTTCCAAGCTTCTAGAATATGAGGTCAAAAGATAAGCGAATGGATCAAGGTAAATCTGCGCGCGCATGGAAGACATGCGCATGGATTACGCATATTCTCAAGCGCATCACACTTAGTCATTAGAAAATGAGACCTCAAATTCAAAGTGTAAGCCCTGATCACTAAGCCTAATCTATAAAGAGGACTTAGCTAAAGAATTGAAGTTATAAAACTTCTTACATAGGGTCCTAAAGTCCTTAAAATATACTTAGGTGATGATATCAATCAATTCTAATATAAATAGGATGGTTAAGTTATAGCATACCCAACACATATCCATAGATTTTCCACAGTTACCCGCCTATGAACCGCTACAGCCTGTAAATGGATTATGTCACTAGCATCTTCAAATGTAGCAAGTACCTCACTAGCATTGTCACTAGCATCTCCAGATGTAGCAAGTACTGTTGGAAATGGGTTTGCAAAATTAGGTTTGACCTAACTTCGACCCAATTTTCAAATAGATGTCACTTCTTAGAAAATGAAACAAGTTACAAAATTGTATTCTACTATGTGAGTAGATTAAGAAGATGTATTTAATTTCTCGAAACCATTTCCGGGTGAATGAGAAATTAATGCTCAAAGTATGTAACTTAGTAATGAGATTTGAAGAGTTATGAATATGGAAAGTCATGTATCCCATATTGGTTGGAAAATGAAAAAGATGAGTGTATTTATTATAACTCATCTAAGGAGGTACCAATCAAGTGTGGACTTGGGCTTCCAAGCTTAAGTGGTCCATTAGGCCAATCATGCTAGCTAGTGGGTACATGGGACAATTTTGGGCTAGCTCAAAATTGACACATAACCCGCGAAGCGGCCCGAAGGGCGGAATGGGCGGTTTAGGGCGCACTTTGCACTTCGCATCGGTCGCTGGGAGATGTGGAGCCTTAAAGTTTTGTCCAGCTCACCCAGGTGGTTGGTTCAGTCCATGGGTCGAACCGGGCGGTTCGGTGCAACTCGGTTTGGTTCATGGTTGGAGCGGTCAGACCGCGGGTCGGAATCTGGGCGCTTGGGTTCAATGTATCTGGACGTGCCCGTTGGGTCGGTTCGGAGCACCTGTTCGCATAGGGATGGGGCGGTTCGCTGAATCTCTTCCCTCCATCAGGTGCGATCGGACGGCCTAGATTCACCCGATCAGAATTGTACCTATTCCCAGAAAGGACACCAGAACTCTTCGAAATCTATATAAAGCCCCTCTGTCTGCCTTTCATTTCACACCAAGCATTCTAGCTTTCTATAATTTGTTCAAAGAGCATATTGTAGCATTCTCCTCTTCCTTCAAAGTCCAGAAGTTCCATACACTCTTAGTTCGTAGATTTTCTGATTTCTAGTGCTACTATCAGAAATTAAAAATTCGTTTTATCTTAGAGAGGATTGCCAGCAACCGTAAGCACCGTAGCGGGGCAAAATCTTCTTGCGGAAATTGTGCCATCACAAGACTTGACTTCCGTCCCCATTTTCATTTATTTATTTCCGCATTTTCGAGAAAAACTTTCTATATCCCTAACAATCGCAAGAAGATTCTTCTGTTTTTTTGAAGATGACGAAAGATTCTAATACCTCCAAAACTTCTGGTACCGCTGATATAACGAATCAAGTTGTTACACCCCCTCCTGCTCCGACTCACCCGGCTCATGGTGAGAAACCCGCCAAATTCATCGGGGTGGATTTTAAAAGATGGCAGCAAAAGATGCTATTTTATTTAACCACCCTAAGGTTGCACAAGTTCTTGAAAGAGGACCCCCTGCAATCCCGGTCGATGATCCAGACCCGCAAAGGCGGGTAGCCAAAGAGGCATGGGATCATGGTAATTTCTTATGTAGAAATTACGTTTTGAATGGGCTTGATGATAGCCTGTATGGTGTGTACAATCTCGTGGAGACGGCTAAAGAATTGTGGAATTCTTTAGAGCGAAAGTACAAAATTGAGGACGCCGGTTCAAAGAAATTTGTAGTCGGTAAGTACCTTGATTTCAAGATGGTCGACTCTAAATCAGTGTCCACCCAAGTTGATGAATTTCAGTTAATTCTTCACGGATTAACTGCTGAAGGAATGGTTATGAATGAACCATTTCAGGTGGCATCAATCATCAAAAAATTGCCACCAGCCTGGAAGGACTTCAAGAATTATCTCAAGCACAAGCGCAAGGAGATGACTCTGGAAGACCTAGTTATTCGTCTTCAAATAGAAGAGAAGAACAGGAATGATGAAGCCAAGGCTAACAAAGGCAAGATGGAAGCAAAGGTCCACCTTGCTTAATCCAGTACTAGCAACAAGCGGAAGCGCTCTGGGAATGCTAGTAAGAAACCGGCCAAGAAGTTCAAAGGGGACTGCTACAACTGTGGTAAGCCCGGTCATTTAGCAAAGGATTGCTGGTTCCCTAAAAGGGAAAAAAAGAATCAAGCGAACGTGGTTGATGACATGGACCTTGATTTAGCTGCTGTGGTGTTTGAAGCCAACATAGCAAAGTTGGATGACAACCCAAGGGAGTGGTGGATAGATACTGGAGCTACTCGCCACATCTGTGCTGACAAGGAGAGTTTTTCATCCTACACCCCCATCAATGGTAGGAAGCTATATATGGGAAACTCCTCTACTTCCGAGGTCGTGGGACTTGGAAAAGTTGTACTGAAGATGACATCAGGCAAAGAAGTGACTCTGGTGGATGTGCTGCATGTCCCGGACATCCGCAAGAATTTGGTTTCCGGCTCTCTATTAAGTAAGGCTGGATTTAGACTAGTGTTTGAGTCCGATAAATTTGTATTGACCAAAAATGGTCTGTTTATTGGAAAGGGTTACCTTGACAAAGGCCTTTTCAAAATGAATGTAATGAATGTTTACTGCCCAGATGCGAAGAATAAAAGTATTGTTTCTTATGTTTACTTGTTGGATAGTCCTAACTTATGGCATGATAGATTAGGACACGTAAATTTTCAAAACAATTAAGAAGTTAGTGAATCAAGAATCAATATCCATATCTAAATCAGATTCAACTGACAAGTGTGAAATTTACGTTGAAGCAAAAATGGCTAAAGCACCATTTCATTCAGTCACAAGAAACACAACACCTCTTGAATTAGTTCACACAGATATTTGTGATCTAAAATTTGTGCAAACTCGAGGTGGGAAAAAGTACTTCATTACATTTATTGATGATTGCACAAGATATTGTTATATATATCTAATAAGAAGTAAGGATGAAGCCTTAGAGGCTTTCCGAACTTATAAAAATGAAGTTGAGAATCAACTTAATGTAAAAATTAAGAAGATTCGAAGTGATAGAGGAGGTGAATATGTTGCTCCGTTTGAAGATATATGCTGGGAAGCTGCCATTATTCATCAAACAACAGCTCCTTATACACCTCAGTCTAACGGGGTTGCTGAACGCAAGAATCGTACTCTTAAAGAGATGATGAATGCAATGATTATAAGCTCTGGTGTACCACAAAATTTGTGGGGAGAAGCCATACTCTCAGCAAACTATATTCTGAATAAAATACCTCAAAAAGGTAAAGATGAGACTCCTTACGAATTATTCCATAAACATATGCCGTCTTATAAATACCTCAAAGTGTGGGGATGTTTGGCTAAAGTTGAAGTACCTAAGCCAAAACAGGTCAAAATCGGACCTAAAACTATTGACTGCATCTTCATTGGATATGCAAGTAATAGTAGTGCATATCGGTTTATTGTGCACAAGTCAGAAATTCCAGATATGAATGAAGGAATGACAATAGAATCAAGGAATGTTGTATTCTTTGAAAATATATTTCCTTGTAAGGAACGGAAAGAAACAAGTTCCAGTAAGAGGACTTATGAAACTACAAACGGTCCATCTCAAGAAGAGGAAGTAGAAGTATGACCTAGACGTAGTAAAAGGGCAAGAGTGGAAAAGTCTTTTGGTCCTGATTTTCTATCATTTATGTTAGAAAACGAACCCGCAACTGTTAAAGAGGCTTTAAACAGTCCGGATGCTCCGTTCTGGAAAGAAGCAATTAACAGTGAGATAGAGTCCATCATGCATAATAATACTTGGGAGTTGGTTGATCTTCCACCAGGATGCAAACCGTTGGGTTGCAAATGGATCCTTAAGAGGAAGTATAAGGCTGATGGATGTACGCCTCTCTTATACTTGACTACTTTCCATTGATAAGTTCAAGGCCCGGTTGGTAGCAAAAGGGTTTAGACAAAAGGAGGAATATGATTTCTTTGATACATATTCTCCGGTGACAAGGATCACATCCATTCGTGTTCTCATCGCTATCGCTGCTGTGCATAACCTTGAGATACATCAAATGGATGTGAAAACAGCTTTCTTAAATGGAGAGCTAGATGAAGAAATCTATATGGAACAACCAGAAGGGTTTGTTGTTCCTGGTCAAGAGAAAAAGGTGTGTAAACTTGTAAAGTCTCTGTATGGACTAAAACAAGCACCTAAACAATGGCATGAGAAGGTTGACCGAATGATGTTATCAAACGGTTTCAAAATCAATGAATGTGACAAGTGTGTCTACATTAAAGGGACATCGAAATCATTCGTGATAGTCTGTCTGTATGTAGATGACATGTTAATAATGGGTAGTACTCATGAATTGATCATGAATACTAAAAGCACGTTAAAGAAGCACTTTGATATGAAAGATATGGGACTAGCTGATGTGATCTTAGGAATAAAGATCTCTAGAACTTCAAATGGAATAGTCTTGTCACAATCCCATTATCTAGAAAATGTGCTTCAAAAATTCAATGCATTTGATGACCCTCCGGCTAAGGTACCGGTAGACTTAAGTCTACACTTAGTCAAGAATAAAGGGGAACCAGTTTCTCAACTGGAATATGCAAGGATAATTGGTAGTCTGATGTACTTGACGAATTGCACTCGTCCAGACATTGCATATTCAGTGAGCAAACTAAGTAGGTTCACAAGTAATCCCAGTAAGGATCACTGCCCTGACAAGGGTATTGAGATATTTAAAGTATACATTAAATTATGGTATACTTTATAATAGATATCCAGCAGTACTAGAAGGATACTGTGATGCCAATTGGATATCTGACACTAAGGACTCCAAATCCACAAGTGGATATGTTTTCACAATAGGTGGAGGAGCAGTGTCATGGAAATCTTCCAAACAAACATGTATAGCTCGATCAACAATGGAATCTGAGTTTATAGCCCTAGACAAAGCTGGAGAGGAAGCTGAGTGGCTAAAGAATTTCTTGGAAGATATTCCTTGTTGGAGTAAACCTGTGCCATCTGTCCCAATTCATTGTGACAGTCAATCAGCTATTGGAAGGGCACAAAGTAGCATGTATAATGGTAAGTCGAGACATATTCGTCGAAGACACAATAACATTAGACAGTTGATCTCAAACGGTGTTATCGCAGTTGACTATGTGAAGTCAAAAGATAACTTAGCAGATCCTTTTACAAAAGGAATAAACAGAGACCAACTGATAAAGTTGTTAAGAGGAATGGGTTTAAAATCCACAACAAAAGAACTCATAGCGGACACTCAACCTTGAGAATTGGAGATCCCAAAACCCTGGTTCAATGAGACAACCAAGTTATGATGTTTAGTTGAAACACTTGGAACCTGTTTCATACTCATTCCTAGAACGTCCAAGTGTAAGTACCTGCAACAGTGGTGGGTTAAGATGAGGAAACTTTTAATGATTCCTATACCTAAATGGTGGAGTACAGCAGGATACTCTTTATAGGAGAATCACCTATATAAGTGAGAAGTAATAAGGCCACTTCTAAAAGAACACTTATGAATAAGATACGGTCCAGGGCCAAAATGGACAAAAACGTGAGAACAAAGAGTGTTAGAGCTGTTATTGTGTAAGTACTATTGTCTTGGTATACATTATACAGTCATTAGTTCAAAGCATCGCGCTACTAAGGGGCTAGTATATCCGACAGTATTTTACTAAGGGAGGTTCAAAGCCACAAGTTACCGATCCTGATGCAATAATGGTTCGCCGGAACTTCTGAACGATCTGCATACATGCATTAATTGTCATTCATGTGGGGAATTGTTGGAAATGGGTTTGCAAAATTAGGTTTGACCTAACTTTGACCCAATTTTCAAATAGATGTCATTTCTTAGAAAATGAAACAAGTTACAAAATTGTATTCTACTATGTGAGTAGATTAAGAAGATGTATTTACTTTCTCGAAACCATTTCCGGGTGAATGAGAAATTAATGCTCAAAGTATGTAACTTAGTAATGAGATTTGAAGAGTTATGAATATGGAAAGTCATGTATCCCACATTGGTTGGAAAATGAAAAAGATGAGTGTATTTAGTATAACTCATCTAAGGAGGTACCAATCAAGTGTGGACTTGGGCTTCCAAGCATAAGTGGTCCATTGGGCCAACCATGCTAGCTAGTGGGTACATGGGACAATTTTGGGCTAGCTCAAAATTGACCCATAACCCGCGAAGCGGCGCGAAGGGCGGAATGGTCGGTTTAGGGCGCACTTTGCACTTCGCATCGGTCGCTGGGAGCTGTGGAGCCTTAAAGTTTTGTCCAGCTCACCCAGGTGGTTGGTTCAGTCTGTGGGTCGAACCGGGCGGTTCGGTGCAACTCGGTTTGGTTCATGGTTGGAGCGGTCAGACCGCGGGTCGGAATCTGGGCGCTTGGGTTCAATGTATCTGGACGTGCCCGTTGGGTCGGTTCGGAGCACCCGTTCGCATAGGGATGGGGCGGTTCGCTGAATCTCTTCCCTCCATCAGGTGCGATCGGACGGCCCAGATTCACCCGATCAGAATTGTACCTATTCCCAGAAAGGACACCAGAACTCTTCGAAATCTATATAAAGCCCCTCTGTCTGCCTTTCATTTTACACCAAGCATTCTAGCTTTCTATAATTTGTTCAAAGAGCATATTGTAGCATTCTCCTCTTCCTTCAAAGTCCAGAAGTTCCATACACTCTTAGTTCGTAGATTTTCTGATTTCTAGTGCTACTATCAGAAATTAAAAAGTCGTTTTATCTTAGAGAGGATTGCCAGCAACCGTAAGCACCGTAGCGGGGCAAAATCTTCTTGCGGAAATTGTGCCATCACAAGACTCGACTTCCGTCCCCATTTTCGTTTATTTATTTTCGCATTTTCGAGAAAACCTTTCTATATCCCTAACAAGTACCTCACTAGCAATGTCACTAGCATCTCCAGATGTAACAAGTACCTCACTAGCAATGTCACTGATTTCCAAAGCTGAAACACTAAAGGTATCACCACCTCCAGGGTCAAACAACCTTATTGTTACGATGTTCTCGTCTGTTGTAATCTTTAAGCTCTGCTGGAATTTTTTTAAATCTTCCATACCATACTCTATCTCATTTTGAGATATATTTTTCTTCATTTTGACATTCCTTTTTCCCAAAAACAAGTCTCGAGGCTGAACATAACGGGAAATCTTCTTAAACCATAAAACTTCACCTCCCAAGGGCATTTCATCAAACAAATATTGCACCACAAGTAACCATTTCAACTTCACATATCTATCCATCAAATAGATCCATGAATTGAACTCCAAAGAGGACTTCGATTCAATTAATCGATAAGCATCCTCAACCCCTTCATTTTGCACAAACCCATAATGGAAACCAAGACTCCCCTTCCCATCAAACTCTTCAACCATATAATCAAAGGTCTTAAAATTCTCCTTGAATACACCACATTCAATAGTCTATTGATTTGACTGAGCTTGAAGTGGAAGTGGAAGTGGGGGTGGAGTTGGTAGTGTTGAGAGACTTAGTTGTCCCACCATAACTCCAATACTTGCAGTTTTGGTGTAAATACCTCTTGGATCCCATAACTCGTACCATAAACTAGAATCATAACTGGGGATCTTATCAACATTTATCCTCACCTTGTCCATAAATCCATTAAGAAAGGACAAGTTGATGTCATCCTTTTCCTCCTCTATTTTTTCAAGCTCTTTCTTAGCCTCATCAACATTAGCAATCTCAGTAATTTTGATACTCACATTTTGAGTTGGCAATTCATCAATATTAACACTCAGTTTCAAGTAACTCGAGCTCAAAATAACATCGCTTGACCAACTTTCAAATATTTTCTCAGGTTCATTTTGAAAATTAGGAGAGAGAGTATGATTATGGACATTCGGGTTGGTATATGATGGGTATGGATTTTCAATTTGGTTAGGGGTTGGATAATTGGATTGTGTATATTGAGTGTTTTTGGCCATAGGTTTGAAAATTAGGGATCTGGGTAGTAGCATTGATTGTAGGTGGCTTTTGGGTATGTGTATAAGACATACTGAGATTAAATGGAAAAGAAACATGATCATAAGGAGAGAAATTAGAGTACCTAACTTCCAACTCGTTGTTTGGATCATAAATTCTTGCAATCCTTGTGCCATTGTCACGACTTGAATCCAAATTCTCCAACATAGAATTGATCGATGTCTTCATCTCCGCAAGTCGACCCTCCATTTTCTCCCATCCTTTGTCGATTATCTCCAACTCATTCAACCTAGCTCCATCCACCATTGTTGCAGAAGCATGTCCGTTGAGGACCTCAATCTGAGTATTGTAACAACTTGACCCCTCTATCATGACTCTCATCTCCCCCATAGGAGTACCTCCATCGTGGCTTGTATCTCTCATCGGCCTCCGCTCATTTTCCAGCTGAGAGCAGATCTTCTCCAAATCATATCTCATACTCCCCATCTCAAATTACAAATCTAAGATGCCATTCCCCATTTCTGTCATGTTACCTTCAATTGCATTGAGCTTCCTTTCTACTCCTCCAGTCTTCACACTCAATTCTTCCCTTTGTTTATCATTTCCTTCCAATCGCTTGTGCAATTCCGTCCACCTTGTTTCCGCCATGATTATCAGAGTATGCAGAAGCATCTGGGGATCGACTGCTCTGATACCAATTTGTAACAGATGCGATTCAGACACAAATGCGAAAATGGAAATTGGAATCAAACTCTATTGATTGAACTTCAATTACAACGAAAATAGAGAAATAAGCTAGGTAATCAACTACTAACTAAACCATGAAGGAAAATACTAGCTAAACTTAGCTATGGCTAAACTAAGAAGGAAGAGAAATAGCAATATCATCAACACCCCAATCACGCCTCTTGTGCCTCTTTTATAGGGAGTTCCATGTGCAAGTTGTTGGGAATAACCACCTCACGAGCCCTCCACGTGGTCACGTGCTCTCAACAACCTCACGAGAATTTCACATGCTTTCAAATACCTCACGTGACTTTCACGTGGTCATTTAATGAAATTACCACTGAGACTTTCCGTTTTGACCTTAACCCTACTTGACCGTAAATGACCCACTTGACCGCACCTCCTCCAACTTGACCGCAAATGCTCCACATATCGACCACACCCTTCACTTGACCGCGAACACTCCACATCGACCGCACCCTTCACTTGACCGCACCCTTAACTTGACCGCACCTCATCTTGACCTTACAACTTGACCGCATACCATTTCTCTGTTACACTTGACCACACTCCTCAACTTGACCGCAAGTGAGCCATTCGACCGCACCTCCTTTCCATCTTGACCGCAATATTCCTCCTCTGTTACACATGTTACTCCCTCCGTTTCAAAATAAATATTTAAAAAAAAAATGCTCTTGATCTATTAAAATAAAATATGAATTGTGTCTTATAATTATAGTAATATACGTATGAGTTACTTACATGTTATTCCTCTTATGATAGGAAACTATGGATCCATAATGTGCCATGACTTTTGCAGGTGGTTTTAGACACGTGTGAGTCTCTCTGTATCCATCTCATATAAGCCAAATAATTTGGAATGGTGGCAGTATATGTACAGTATATCACTAGTAGATATTCTTTCATCTAAATAAACCTTACCCTTATTATGTTGTCTAGCTAGAATACTCTTTTCTGAATATCGTCCTTTTATAGTAGCACCGATAAATATCTAAAAATATCTAACAGTCTGTCCGGAATAAATATAGTTGTTTTTCGGATGTTTACGAAAGAACTTTAAGCAATAATTTGAAGTTAATGTAATCATTCTAATGAAAATTTAAAAATTGTTACTGATAGTATTTATATTGTTGTGGCAATAACAAATTTTACAATTTTATTTGGATAATTAAATCAACCTAAATTTATTGCTCAAATTTCATTCGTACTAACGTCCAAAAAACGGCGACATTTATCCCGGGACAGAAGGAGTACTAATTAGTCTCGTAACTTTTCAACATTTTAAAGTTAATGAGACAATTATTATTTGACAAAAACTTGTATGAGAACACCATGACCCGTCTCATAGTAGAGATGGGTCGTTTTTGACCCATGACCCGGATCCATGACCACAGGCAAAAAAAAATATATATACTCCCTCCGCCCCACCTCACTTGAGACCTAAGAGGTGGGCACAATAACTAAGGAAAAAGAATAAAATAAAGAAAATGTGTGGTAGAAAATGAAGAGAGAGAATGAGTGACGTTAATAGTAGGTTGGTTGAATGAATTGTGTGGTGGAAAATGAAGAGAGATAATGAGTGGGTGGGGTAGATTGAATATAAAATTATAAAAAGATTAGCATTTAGGGAAGTCTCAAGTGAAGTGGGACGGACCAAAATAGAAATAAATCTCAAGTGAGGTGGGATGGAGGGAGTATATATATATATATATATATATATATTGTTTTTTTTTAGTTTTTATATTTATTTATTTTTTCGGTTTGCCAAAAGTAATAGTTACTATAACTAAATTTAACAAACATATTACTTATATGTAACAGTTTGTATATATAAAAGTAATACATATATACAGAAAAGTAACAGTTTTTTTTATGTTTTCTTCGTTTGCCAAAAGTAATACTTATTACAACTAAAATGTAACGAACGTGTTACTTATATGTAACAGTGTTTATACATAATTGTAACACATATGTATAAAAAAGTAATAATTCAACAATTTACACTTTAGAACTAAAAACACTTGTGTTAGTAACTTTGTAAAAATAAGAAAGTAACAATTTTTATAAACGAATGTTACATTTTACTTGTATAATAACATTGTAAAACAGTTACGTTTACTTGTATAATAGTATATCTATATGTTTTCAAATAATAAGTTACAATGGGTTCAATTTATCATGACACATGTAAAAGTATTACATTATATATAGAAATTAGTTACAATGTCATCTACTAAAGTGTTACATTTACTTGTACAAATAATTACATTCATGTATATAAGTTGTTATTTTTCAAATGTTACATTCTTTTAAAAATAAAATCAAAATACTCAAAAATAAAAAAACATTCTGGAAAAACAATTTTACATTTCAGTATAACGATAATTACATTTAGTTATTGTTAGTGTTACACGTATTTATAGTTAGTACTACAGTTGAAAGATGAGTAAAATGAGTCTTTTTTTTTTTTTTTTTGTAAAACTGGTGTTACGTTTACTTATAAACAATGTTACTTTATAAGTAACACAGTTGTTACATTTAGTTATACTAAGTATTACTTTTGGCAAACGAAAAAAACAGTCAAAAAAAAAACTTAAAAAAAATCGATTTTTTTTCTGGGAAAAAAAATAAATAAAAAATTGGGCTAGTGGGTCGCTGCCACGTGGCAGATTTTGAGTGGAGCATGGGTTGGGATCCTACGCTTCGCGGAGAATGTTGTACACGGGTCATGGGTCGGCCCGTCTCTTCTATGAGACGGATCTAGGTGTTCTCACAAGCGACCACCTCTTATTATTTAAGGGAGAGATGAAACTAGGAGGAGTCCAAATCCTCTGTACCACTTTTGTATGCCACTCCATGTACCACAAGTGATCTAATAACTCACAGTTATTAAGATTTACATTATATTAATATTATCAAACATGTGAACGGTTAGATTACAAATAGTACACAAAGTGGCACACGAAAGTAGGGATGGCCAAACCGAACCGGAACCGGAAAACCGGACCGGAGAAGCACGGAACCGGAGCAAACCGGCGAATAAACCGGAACCGCCATTCATCCAGGCCGGTTACGGTTCACATAAATGGCGAACCGGACCGGAACCGGAAATCCCTTGTTTTTCAATAATTTTAAAGGGGGGACCGGAACCGGACCGGAACCGGATTGTGGTAACCGGAACGGGAACCGGTGTAACCAAGGGCCGGTTAAGGTTCACATAAATGGCGAACCGGAACCGGCGTTGGCCATCCCTACACGAAAGTGTTACAGGAGATCACGACATGACTCAACTGAGGAGATAAAATCCCATGTACCACAATTTGTGTACCACTTTGTACCACAAGCAATCTAATGACTATTAATAAGTCAGACTAAAAGGATTTTAATATCACAATTAATGCATAGCCGTCAGATCACTTGTGGTACACAAGTGGTACACAAATTGTGGTACATGTGATTTCATCTCCTCAACTGAGACACTTAAGCGAGGTTGTTACAAGCAATCCTTTTCACTGGGAAAAAAAAAAAAAAAAAAAAAAAAAACCCGGATTTCCCTATTGAATTAAACAAATTAAACCGGCTGACTAAATAACACACCTTCAACTCCAGTAAAATGTATTCCTTCCTTTCTAAAATGAATACTCCCTCCTTTCCATATCAATGAGCATTTTTAGTCAAATTAATTTGAACTTTAACTACATTTTATGCTAAATAATTTATCTTCATAAAAATTTAAAAATTGTTATTGACAATGGTTCTATTACTAATTTAGTAACTTATTAAAAATTTTTAAATTTTCCAAATATTTTGTGCCCATAGTATTATTCTTTTCTTTATGTTACCACTGTATTCATCACTGTACGACTACTTCTTTGTGCAGCGTCCATAATGCAGAGTTTGCACACCTCTTCATTTTAATGGCGTGACCATTTCATGTGTTTCCTCTCCAACGAAACCGTCATTATCAAAAAACCCTTTTCTCTCTCTCTTGGTCCCCCAAAAAAACCCCAAATCAAATGCCAATGCCACTCAAATTCAATCCAAACTATTACCTTCCTAATCTTTTCAAAAAAAACCCAGTTGTTCTAATGATGTAACCATCTCCCCCTTTTGATATTTCGCAAGTATTTGATTTGAGTTTCAAGATATTTTCGTTTCCCTTTTTTCTTTATTTTTTTGTCCTTTCCTTTCCTTTAATATCTATAAATATCTGTATATTTTTGTCACGTTATATAGCTTATATATCTGTGTGATTTGTAATATGTTTGGATTAAAACAAGCTAAGATGGGGAAGATGAAGATGGGTGAAGGAGGAGAGCTTGATGAAGGATATGGTTATCAAAATGAGGTGAAATCTTTTAGTCATCATCTTCATCAAAATACTAGTAGTACTAATTATCATCAGTTTCCTGCGAGTCTCTCTCCTGTGAGTTCATCTTCTTTGTTATCTGCTAATGGGTTTGGTTGTAATTCATCTGAAGATGGTTCATCTTCTTCTCCCTCTTTTACTCCATTTGGTGGTGATTATGATCCTTCTTTGTTCAATCTTAATCAACCACCAAATGTTGCTAGTTCTTGCTTTTCGAATTCTATGCTTTTTGGGAATTCGAATGAAGGTAGTATCGAGTCTGATTTGTCTGAAATGTTTAATGATAAGATGGGTATTGGGGTTGATAAACACAAGAGCAACAATAGCTCTGTTGATTTTAGTCATTTTGTTGACAAAGACATGGATGAGTTTGGTTTTGTAGATTGTTCTTCTGATGTGGTTAGTGGGTACAATGTCGATAATTCTTGCTTTGATAAAATGTTTGACAATAGTGTCCATGATTTTGGGGGGTACGATAAGAGCTTTGGTAGTCATAGTCATTCCGATTATGTGTTTTCAAACTCTGTTTGTAATAAGGACCAAATGAGTTACTTGGCTGAAGCAAGGGAGGGAAATGAAAGAGGTTATCAGGGATACTATTCCTCAATGTTGCAGCAATGTGGCCTTGAATCCTCTCCATTAACGGGTCAAAAATTGGGTGGGTTTATGGAGAACCCAAGTTCCATTCCAAGTGTGAAGCTGAATCCATCTCTGTGTTCAGCTTCGGAGAGACTCGAGGGTTTTGGTTTTGAAGATAGCTTTATTGTACAAGGGACGAATTTGAATTACATTGTCGATAAGGGGTCTAATCTCTCAAAGAGCCGTAAGAAGAAGGAGAAAAGAGCAAAACAGGATATTGGGTTAAGTTTGGAAGGATTCTGTGAAAATGATTTGAAATCAAGGAGTTTTGGTGCATTGCCTTTGAAATCAACCAGTAATTTACTGACGGAGGTGCAGGGGTTCATATACTATATGGCTAAGGATCAGTGCGGTTGTCGGTTCTTACAACGGGTATTTGATGAAGGAAGCATTCAGGATGTGCAGACTATATTTGCTGAAATCATCGATCATGTTGTTGAGCTTATGACGGATCAATTTGGGAATTACTTTGTGCAGAAATTACTTGATGTATGCAGCGAAGAACAGAGGATGCCGATCGTTGCCATGGTGACTGAAAGACCTGGATTGCTCGTTAGCCTCTGCTTAAACACACATGGGTAAATTTTCACTCTTTGTAAATGGTAATTTTTTTTTTTTTTTTTTTTTGAAATGCTTTCATATTTGTTCTTTTTACCTGAAGTGGTTTGGTTATTTGTTTTCAGGACGCGTGCAGTGCAGAAGTTGATTGAGACCCTCAAGACAAGGCAGCAGATTTCATTAGTTATAAATGCCCTAGAGCCAGGTTTTCTTGATCTCATTAAGGAAGTTAATGGAAACCATGTGGTGCAGCATTGCTTGCAATGCCTTAACAAGGACCAAAATAAGGTATCTTAAATTTTCATCTTTCGGCTGTCAACTTAAATTTTTTACATATTTAAGATTCAATCCTTGTAAATAAACAAATTGCTGCATACTATTTGTCATGACCATTAGGTATCTTAATTGTTTAGCTAGTTCTTCCCTTTAGGCACTCTGTTTTAGTGCATGATTTCTCATAATAAATCTGATTTTCCCGAATTCAAGATAGAGTTGATGTCTTTGTGCTTTAGAAATCCTTGTCTCTGTTTCTATTAAAAAAAGGATTCTGTCAATCTGATCATGATGGATGTGGCCATTTGGGGCTTATTCCAGTTGAAGCTCTCAAAGGGCACCTGTTTAAAGGACATTTAAACAAGCATGGTACATTTTTGCCTACACATACATCACATATACACGTAAAAAAAGAAGGTGATTCCACCATTTTAACTGAAATCCCATTCGTAATCTCAATCCATCCACATTGCACATCTTTCTCTTAATGGTTCCAAGGAAATCGTTGAATGTAGCAGATTGCTTATATGAGATGTGATCTAGACATACCTTGAACAAACTTGTATCATTTGAATGAGACACGGACATTTACGTATTATATAGTATTCCCCCTGTCATTATATCAGTGCCAAGTTTCTTGTGAAGTTACTAAATATATGCCCATCATGACTTCATATGGTGAAATCTTTAAGAGTACATGTGCATATATGATACACACATGCTACTAAGAAATGCAGAAAGTCAACTTTCTTAAATTTCTCTAAAGTAAAAAATGTTAACTCATTTATGGAGGCGAAGTAAAAAAAAAAACTATTTACTCACTGCAACATGCATTTTCATAGTGTATCTTACATGTATTTAATAACTTTCACATTTTACTCTACTAATTTGATTTTGTCTTGTGGACACGATAAATAAGCTGACCGTATTATAGTATTAGATTGCTTCTTAATAGTTTCTCTTGACATTTATACTCAATGTGCTTTCGCTCATCTGTTAATTCTTCCTTCTGCAGTTTATTTTCAGTGCTGCTGCAAAGTTCTGTGTTGATATTGCTACTCACCAACATGGATGTTGCGTTTTGAGTCGATGTATTGCTCATGCAACTGGTAAAGATCGAGAGAATTTGGTCACCGAAATCTCTGCTAATGGATTCCACCTTGCTCAAGATCCTTATGGGTATATTCCTTTTTTCTCTCTTTCGTTCTTTTTTTCCCTCGCTATGTTATATCCTTGTGCGCTTACTTAAATTGAAGCACATAAAAGAGTTATTCTTCTTGAGCATTTATAATTAAGACCATGCTGAGTGTTCTTACAGGTACTTCATTTGATATTGGATATGCTTGTATTTGTTCAGTCAAGGTCTTGTAGCTAAAACTTCATTATCTGTCATGGATGTAGTGTAACCTAATTCTGAAGGTCTTCGTTTTTAAATGAAATGACAGTCCTTAAGTACTATCATCCTACTTTATATATTAAGGGATAAGATAAGTCATTTATAGGGATGGCAACGAGTTGGGTTTGGGACATGTTTTGCGTTTCCCAAACCCACTCCTAGTCTAAAATCCTTAATTCCAAACCCGATCCTAATTCTAATCCCTATATTTCAATACCATCCCGTTCCATGAACCCCTTAAATTTGCAATAATATCATTTAACTTTACCATACAATTTATTTATTTATTTTGCTTTTAAGAAAATAAGGTTAATAATAGAACACAAAAGTTAATAAACTATCAAAAGGTTCAAACAAAACGAACCTTAATTTGCATTTATTTCTTACTTTTATTTAAGAGATGCGTTACAAAGACATAGGCATGAAGCGGGTTAGGGTTAAAGGGGCAGGTTTTGAGGAGTCCCACCACATATAAACCTCACCCACTGAAACAAATCAAAATCTTTTGAAATTAATCTTCTTTTCAAGCCTCCATTAAAATGGATACAAAAAGGTGTGATTTATTCTTAATTTAAAGAAAATTTTCGAGTATGTAGGATAATTTTTATCCAATGTTCTTGTGAATTAAATGCTTTTATGGAGGCAAACATACAAGAGATCTGTTGAGTAGAATTTCAAGAATTTGAGTTTTTTTGGTGATTAGCTTTTGGTATAAGGACTAAATTCTAGAGCCTTTTGGTTTTGGTATTGAGTTTGTATAAATATAAATGGGTTTACCATTTAAAAACTGGAATATTTCCTTGGTGATTCATTTTTTGGTTTGAAAGTAGCATGTAATGCGATTTGGGATTTGAGTTTTGAAGGAGGTTGCTTTCTTGGAGACAATCTAAGTTCATGCGCCTTTTATTCATCTTGATGCTTTCATTTATTCATCTTTCAAATGCTTAAATTTACGTTAGTGTAAGTACCCCAATCTGAATTTGACCAACTTAGAGGAATTCTAGGCACCATTCAGGGATAAACTGATAGGCCAAGACCTCACTAAGACAAAATATGGACACAGGGACTGTTCTGGAATTAAAAGATTGAAAAATCCAGAAGGTCGCCAACATGAGCCGTACGGCTACTTTGGGCACTATCAGCCCCTATAAATTGAACCCCTTGCTGATCATTCCAGGGGGGGGGGAAACGATTATTGCTAGTGTTACTCTGTTAAAATCACTCCAGAAGAGTGTTTAGAGTGAAAAGAGAGAGGAAGATTGGCCTAACCAAACATAGGTAAAGCCACCTTCTCCCCCATCATTCTCTCCATTTCATCTCCTTGTTTGTTCATATTTATTTGCTCATCTCTTACATTTCTTGCAAGTCTTGTCCATCTCAAGCAATTTATATTTCTTGCAAGTCTTGTCCATATCAAGCAATATATATATATATGTATTACAAGCCTTGGCATTCCAAGCTATATATATATCACTATTATGTATACATATGGTCCAAACCATGAATGATTCAAGGTGCCCTTCACACTTTGTGTGAAAGTGGTTCTAACCTAAAGATGATCATGGTTTGTTGATATTTCTTGTTTGTTAATCTATTTTAATGGAAGAGGAACATGTTTTGGTTGATTATGTTGTTCATTGGAAGCAAGGATGATCATTTGGATGATAAAGTTTCAATCTTTATCATCCAAAATTTGATCTAGCTTCAAACCCCCTTTGTGGTCACAAAGATCAAATCTTTATGACAAATAATGTTGCCACAAGGTTGCTTTTGGCTTAAGGATCCACTCTTGTGGTGAAAGCTCAAATCTTTATGTTAATTTTGTTTTGATTTGGCCATGATAATCATGTGGGATGATAAAACCTTGGTGTTTATCACTTCCCCTCTTGATTTAGCCTTGAAATCCCATTTTGGGTCATAAAGATTGAATCTTTATGCAATAATTTGGTCCCTAAAAGGTTAATAATGTGTAAAAATGCCATCTTGATGATAAAGTTTCCATCTTTAGTCATCAAATAGTCTTTTTGGTTCAAAAGCCATGTTCATCAACTTTTCATAAATTTCTCCAATGATTGCCTTTAATCACACCCAAGTCTTGGTTTTTGGGGGCTCTTTTGATGATCTAAGTGCATAGGAATGATCTTTTCTAAGTTTTGTTGTTAATCATAAACTGGAAATCAGAACAGTTTAGTCCAGTTTCAGCAGAATGCTCTGTTTTTGCCTGGAACTGGATTGTTCTTGGACAAACTGTAAAAATTCCAGGAAGAGTATACTCTAGCCGTACGGCTACTCTGGGCTCAGAGGGCAAAATGTCCATTTCGTCCTCTGATCCATGTTTTCTTAATAAAGGACCCCATTTTCAGTTAAATTTTGAATAAAAGTTAAAACAGACTCTTTTCCGTTAAATACACACACACACATGCACTTTTGTTAACCAACATTAGGGAGACTCGGACTCATCCGAGGCGACTTGGGTGACGTAAAACTCTTCCCAAGGCGTAACCTGACCTCCGAACTAATAGAATCTCTAACCTTTTCTTTTGTTGGGTTAAATAATTAACAAAAGTGGCGACTCCGTTAAGTTTTTGTGAGATAACCGCGTTTGGCATTTCCTCCCTAAAACAACTTTAAAACAAACGAAAATCCTTTCTTTGTTCTTTCCGGGGGGCGGGATCCTTACAGTGGCGACTCTGCTGGGGATATAAAGTGCTTACAAACTTCTCTTTAGAAGCTTTAAAGGCACTTTTGTGTGGGTCAAACTCCCGTTTCCGTTAGTTGACTTTGTACATATTTTTGTGTGTTTGCTGTTTCTGTTTGAACTGTTTTGAGTGCATATGTTCTGGAAATGCAATAAACTGGAGTATGATGATCAGAAGTTGCAGAAACTGAGAAAAATCTCAACCCCATGGCTCTAGCCTTACGGCTAGTTTGGTAAAAGGGCCAGAATGTTGCAAATTAACAATTTTGTGCAGGGCAGCAACATTCTGAATTGCCTTCAGCTTCTGCTTGTCCAGGTTCCAAATTTACAGCCTTACTTGTGCACATTACCTTTATTCTTTTGGCCAAAACTTGGTTATGCATGATATTTTGTCAATAAAAATGGTTTCCAAAATCTCATTGTGCATAACCCCCTTTTTTATAAAAATTTCTTGACTCTTCTTGTTGTGCACAACTTGCTTTGTACAAATGGTTTCAATGAGAAAATTGTTCTTTTGCAAAATGTTTGATTCAAAATCCTTGGTTGTGCACGACTTGGTACATATACAAGTTTTGGTCTTTGTTTGTATTCTTTGACTAATTGTGTATAAATTGCTTACTCCATGCTTGTTCATACTTGTTCATATCTTGCTTATGTCATGCTCATCATGTTGAAAAACAAAATAAAAATCTATATTTTGACTCAAAAAAGGGAATATAGAATCGACTTCACAAAACGCGCACTTGACCTTGCACGTTCCAAATACCCTTTAAACTCGGTATGGATGCCAGATGCAGCTCGATTGGCGCTCTTGTTCCCTTCGAGCGCGCACGGGTCCATTCCACCTCCCCTTCCGAGCCAAGTCAACCACACATGTCCGTGACACACAAATACCGTGACTTTGGTTGGTTTTTGGTCTAGTTCACGTTGCCATTGTCTTTAAGCAAGTGTCCAAAGTCAATTGTGGCCAAGTTAATGCCGGGTTACGACTCGTTGATGTAATGCAAGTGTGGCCTAACTCGCCTCTAACTCGTGTGTTAATGACGACCACAATTAACAAAGGTCATGTGCTAAAGATAGGGTAACACCATCCTTAAGCTCATGGTCGAGGATTGAGACACCTCATTCAAAATGGGGTCATGTCAGAATATCGGTGCAGCCTTCGGAACAGTCTCGATCCCGACTGGGGCTTAATCATGATTGGGATGACCCGCACATCGGGAACCTTGCGACGCACTAGACCTTAGGATCATTTCTTTCGATCGGTGGAAGCCGCTTGCCCTATAGGGCCCTCGCCCGGGATAATCCGTCCTTGGGAGTGTGCAGTACAGGTGAAAAACGAGGGGTCTATAGACGTAGTGATGGCCTCCACTGATCCAGGACTTAGAATAGTTGCGAAAAAGAAGAGAAATCTTTTCCAACCAACTAGGGTCAGGGGCTTGTCCCAAATAGAGCAGGATTTTGCGTTAAAAGTCAATGTATGTTTTTAAACTGTGTTCTAACCCTTGTCCGTGTGAATAAACATCCTTTGTTTTTTTAAGAAAAATAAAAGAAAGAAATGAATTCATCGAAATGCATGGCTTAGGTCCATCCCCTAAACTTCGAGTCAAACACCATCCTCTCCTTGAGTCAAAGATTTGTGTGTGTCGGGTCTCTCTTACCCTAAAGCATGACTTCTCGAGATCCTGTCAAGTTCCCTCATGGCTTGTTGGTCCTTTGTAAACATAGGAAATGGATGCTCGAATTGGAGTCATCGAAGGAGCCGTGAACGCTATACAGCAAGTAGTGAGGCGGATGGAACACGACCAAAGTCGTCTACTAGGGGCCGTCGCTAAAATGGAAGAGAGGCGAATCCCTGACCTTGAAAAGGAAACGGAAAGGATGTGGGTTCAAATGGTACACCCTTGCCTCCGAGAACTCCTGAAAGACAGGGAAAACGATTGGCACCTAGAAAGGCAAAGCGTGAGAAATGAGATAAATTCGCTCAGTCACAGCCACCAAGAGGACATGAGGAGAGTAGGGACATGCATAAATGCAACGGTGGATGCGATCCTTGACATCCGAGCATACCTCAGAGGAAGCCCCCAGAATATCCCTGTTGGGCAAGCGTCCAGCACTCCGAACACCCATACCGATCCCCGGACAACCTTGAATCATCCAGAAGATTCACCACAACACCTAAGCAGAAAACTGCCGCCGAAGAATGATAGACTCAAGGCGGCCGTCCCCAAATCAGCTCGCAGTCAAAGGTTTGCCCCGTACCGTCGTTTTCAGGAACTAGGGACTCCAAGAGCCCAGTTGTTGGACCTATTGCTCAAAGAAGGGAAGATCCAGTTACTCGACCCTAGCGTGATCTTAACTGAGCACCCAAGTCAACGGCTCGACGACGCTCTCTTCTGCCACTACCACCAAGGGGTGGGACATTCTACCGGGGCTTGTGATGCTTTAAAAGACAAGATCCAGGAGCTCGTTGATGAAGGGATCATCACGAAGCAAGGCAATGAGTGGGTGTGAAATCGGAAAAGGAAGAAGGAAGGAAGGAAGATGGTTAGGAGTGGTCCGGTCTCGTAGGTTCTAGAGAGTCTTTCAAAAGTCCGTTGTGGACAATGTTTTATTGTTACTTTCCCTAAAAATCCTGTGTGGTAAGTTTGACTAGTCATGGTTTAGTCAGTTAATAGTCGAGTCAGTCCCTTGAGTCGGTAAAAAATCGAGTTGCTCCTCGTTAATGAAGCAAGCTATTTCTCTTCTATTCTTCCTAGACTTGAGACATTTTTTGAAAAATGTTTTAACTCCTGAAATCACTTTGGTTAGCACTAATAAGTAATTGCTACATCCCCAAGATGATGAATTGACTCCTTAATGCAGGATAGTCAATAGCGATTCATCAAGGGTGAACGGGCCAAGTACAGATAGTAAATGCAAAAAATAAGCAACTAATTTTAACGATAATGGATGAGGTGATAAATCAGCATAAAGATAACACCAATGGCAAGGTTCTTCCCCTTCATACACTATACCCCGATGAAATTCCAAAGGACCACAAAATGCCCCAGCCGTGGCGAGAAAAGACCAAGATGACGAAGTTTCACCCCAAGGACCATCCACGAAAGGCACCCCGAGATGATATATAAAAAAAAAGTGAATACGAGGACAAATTCCACCAAAGGGTCCACCCCAAAAGGGCTCACATAAAAAAAAAAAAAAAAAAAAAAAAAAGAGAAAGGGGGGCCACACCGAAAGAAGGATCGCCCCAGAGGGCACGCTCCAAGAAAATTCACCACAAAGTGGAAAGGTCTTCATCGACGAGGCAACAATACCCTGGTAGGGATGTGCCAATCCATAGAAAAGACGGCCCAAGGCCGAACTACGACGACCTGAGCTCCTCAAAATGAGGCGAACGTAGGCAACCTTCGGGTCCGGTCACAACAAGAAAGAGAATTACCAAGCCATGGCTTTCCCAGAATAGCCACATACTTCTCCTTTGGTCTCATTGATGACCAATTCCCCCAGACAAAAGCCGATACCCAAACACGTCCCGACTTTGCCATTGGTCAGATCTTAATCTCGGTTGGTCACAACATGAATTCTCGTTAAAGTTAATTGCTTGTGACGGTATTGACTTAATGAACACGGCCCGTTCAAAGCAATCACTTTAATAATGCTAGCTAATGGAGATTCAAATGTCTCGACAAGTCTTCTCTTCCACATCATAGGAAAGAGCCAAACACTAAATTGCTGTCCATAGGCTTCCTTCCGTACAAAAGGGAATCACTCCCGCAAAATGCCTATGTCTGTTTTCCATGTGTCTAGGTTGCTCGAGTCCGTGTCACGAGTCAATCGGATCACTCCTAGGAAAGAAAAGGTCAGACCGTTGGTAACTGGAAGGGTCGAGTCACCCTCGTAAGGATTGTCTCTCAAAAGGACTGGGGCTTGAGGAGGTACGCGAGAACGAAAACGCTCTGTGGAGAAAAGGAGACAGGGGCTTAGGGATCCATTTTCAGCCGATGATGAAATGGGGCTAGCGAGCCACCGTGGCGTAACGAGAGGATTCGTGAGGAGTCATGTTTGGGGTAAGTCTAGGTCCCGGTCCACAATATTGCCCCCCGAAAAGAGTCTGTTCAAATCTCAAAATTGTGGTCAAAAGGGTCAATGCGCTAATGCTTTGTTTCCCTTAAATTCTTCATGTCAACATCCTCTGCCGGTTGATTTTCCCACGAGTGAAACTCACTTTCACTTGTGCAAAAGCATGTCCGATATGTGCCAAAATCCACACAATTAAGGCCAAACATGTCCCGGGAATTCCCAATGGCCCAGAAATGACGATAAAGTCCTCTCGAGGCCCAAGCTATGCATAAAAAGATGAATTTACAAAACAAAGCTTTTCAAAAGACAATGAGTTTTTTTTTACACACGTCGTTCTTAAAATGCAGCAAGAAAAAAGAAAAATTGTTTAACATAGATACATCCTAGTCTGAGTCCGGACAAGGATCCTCGGGAGGAGGAAAAGCCGGGTCTAAAGGAGCCAGAGGGCGAGGCTGATACTGGCTGGGGTCAAAAAAGAAAAGAGATTCCGCCACACTCGAGCCTTCACCCGAAGAAGACTGACCTGGGAAAAAGGAGGAAGGAATCTGGGAAGGAGGACCCGGATGTCTGGCCGGTGCAGGGTCCACACGCTCCAAGGCCAAATGGGCGAATGGGTCCGGGGCCATCTCGTGAGTGCCAGAATCCCGGAAAGAATCCCGACTTCGACCAAGTGAGTGTCGAGAAAATCCCTTCGGCTGACCAAAAGAGAGTCAAGCCCCGACTTTGACTCATTGAGAATTAAATTGAATGTCCAAGAAAATTGGCCGTCCCTGACGTAAGCCCAGTTAAAAATTATTTGATTGACCAAAAGAGAGTCAAATCCCGACTTCGACCAAGTAAGTGTCGAGAAAATCCCTTCGGCTGACCAAAAGAGAGTCAAGCCCCGACTTTGACTTATTGGGAGTCAAATTGAATGTCCAAGATAATTGGCCGTCCCTGACGTAAGCCCAGTTAAAAATTATTTGATTGACCAAAACAGAGTCAAATCCCGACTTCGACCAAATGAGTGTCGAGAAAATCCCTTTGGTTGACCAAAGGAGAGTCAAGCCCCGACTTTGACTCATTGAGAGTCAAATTGAATGTCCAAGAAAATTGGTCGTCCCTGACGTAAGCCTAGTTAAAAATTATTTGATTGACCAAAAGAGAGTCAAATCCCGACTTCGACCAAGTGAGTGTCGAGAAAATCCCTTCGGCTGACCAAAAGAGAGTCAAGCCCTGACTTTGAATCATTGAGAGTCAAATTGAATGTCCAAGAAAATTGGCCGTCCCTGCCCAGTTAAAAATTATTTGATTGACCAAAAGAGAGTCAAATCCCGACTTCGACGAAGTGAGTGTCGAGAAAATCCCTTCGGTTGACCAAAGGAGAGTCAAGCCCCGACTTTGACTCATTGAAAGTCAAATTGAATGTCCAAGAAAATTGGCCGTCCATGACGTAAGCCCAGTTAAAAATTATTTGATTGAACAAAAGAGAGTCAAATCCCGACTTCGACCAAGTGAGTGTCGAGAAAATCCATTCGGCTGACCAAAAGAGAGTCAAGCCCCGACTTTGACTCATTGAGAGTCAAATTGAATGTCCAAGAAAATTGGCCGTCCCTGACGTAAGCCCAGCAAAGATGAGAATTAGGTCCCCCGAGCGACCGTCTTGAGATAAGTATTAGGTCCCCCGAGCGACCGTTGTGAAACGAAAATTATGTCCCCCGAGCGACCGTTGTGAGATAAGTATTAGGTCCCCCCGAGCGACCGTTGTAAGACGAAAATTAGGTCCCCCGAGCGACCATCTTGAGAAAAGTATTAGGTCCCCCGAGCGACCATTGTGAGATGAAAATTAGGTCCCCCGAGCGACCGTCTTGAGATAAGAGTTAGGTCCCCCGAGCGACCGTTTTGAAATAAGTATTAGGTCCCCCGATCGACCATTGTGAGATGAAAATTAGGTCCCCCGAGCGACCGTTTTGAGATAAGAGTTAGGTCCCCCGAGCGACCATTGTGAAACGAAAATTAGGTCCCCCGAGCGACCGTTGTGAGATAAGTATTAGGTCCCCCGAGCGACCGTTGTGAGACGAAAATTAGGTCCCCCGAGCGACCATCTTGAGAAAAGTATTAGGCCCCCCGAGCGACCATTGTGAGATGAAAATTAGGTCCCCCGAGCGACCGTTTTGAAATAAGTATTAGGTCCCCCGAGCGACCATTGTGAGATGAAAATTAGGTCCCCCGAGCGACCGTCTTGAGATAAGAGTTAGGTCCCCCGAGCGACCGTTTTGAAATAAGAATTAGGTCCCCCCGAGTGGCCCCATGTGAAGCAAAATCTAGGTCACCCGGATGGCCCATCTTGAGAAAAAAACTTAGAATGAGAAGGGCGGTCCTTAACGTAAGCCCATGTTGACTTTGGCTGACCGAATGAGTGTCATGCCCGCGTCCCTGCCTCTGACCGAATGAGTGTCATGCCCGAGTCCTTGCCTCTGACCGAATGAGCGTCATGTCCAAGTCCTTGCCTCTGACCGAATGAGTGTCATGCCCGAGTCCCTGCCTCTGACCGAATGAGTGTCATGCCCGAGTCCCTGCCTCTGACCAAATAAGTGTCATGCCCGAATCTTTGCCTCTGACTGAATGAGTGTCATGCCCGAGTCCTTGCCTCTGACTGAATGAGTGTCATGCCCGCTAGGGATGGCCAAAACCGGTTCCGGGCCCGGTTCCGGTTCGGAACCGCCGGTTTCGGCTCGGCAAAAGGGTGACCCTGAACCGGCCCGCGCTTGCCCCGGTTCCGGTTCCGGTTTGGCACAATTCGGTTCCGGTACGGTTCTGGTCCGGGTCCGGTCCCCCCCTTTAAAATTATTGAAAAACAAGGGATTTTCGGTCCGGTTCCGGTCCAGTTCGGCATATATGTGACCCTGAACCAGCCCGGATGCCTTGCGGTTCATGTTCATCCGGTTCCGGTTTGCTCCGGTTCCGGGCTTTTCCGGTCCGGGTCCGGTTTTCCGGTTTCGGCCCGGTTTAGCCATCCCTAATGCCCGCGTCCCTGCCTCTGACCGAATGAGTGTCATGCCCACGTCCCTGCCTCTGACCGAATGAGTGTCATGCCTGAGTCCTTGCCTCTGACCGAATGAGTGTCATGCCCGCGTCCCTGCCTCTGACCGAATGAGTGTCATGCCCGAATCCTTGCCTCTGACCGAATGAGTCACGCCCGAACCTTGCCTCTGACCAAATGAGTTTCACGCCTGAACCTTCGCCTCTGACTGAATGAGTGTCACGCCCGAACCTTTGCCTCTGACCGAATGAGTGTCATGCCCGAGTTCCCCACCCGACCTCGACGGTCGTCTATAGGTTTGAGTAGCCTCAAAATCTCTCACCCCTCTTTCGAACTACGATAGGCTTGATTCCCCATAAAAGGGATACGTAGGAACACTATACCTCTAGGTCCAGCCATTGGAATCAAATCGGCCTTTGCCGTCCTCCCATCAGATTGGGATGCGTTTATCGACAACCCCGCTTTCTTCAAAAGCGACGTTGCTGAGGGGCTCTGTAAGTACCCCAATCTGAATTTGACCAACTTAGAGGAATTCTAGGCACCATTCAGGGATAAACTGATAGGCCAAGACCTCACTAAGACAAAATATGGACACATGGACTGTTCTGGAATTAAAAGATTGAAAAATCCAGAAGGTCGCCAACATGAGCCGTACGGCTACTTTGGGCACTATCAGCCCCTATAAATTGAACCCCTTGCTGATCATTCCAGGGGGGGGGGAGAAATGATTATTGCTAGTGTTACTCTGTTAAAATCACTCCAGAAGAGTGTTTAGAGTGAAAAGAGAGAGGAAGATTGGCCTAACCAAACATAGGTAAAGCCACCTTCTCCCCCATCCTTCTCTCCATTTCATCTCCTTGTTTGTTCATATTTATTTGCTCATCTCTTACATTTCTTGCAAGTCTTGTCCATCTCAAGCAATTTATATTTCTTGCAAGTCTTGTCCATATCAAGCAATATATATATATGTATTACAAGCCTTGGCATTCCAAGCTATATATATATCACTATTATGTATACATATGGTCCAAACCATGAATGATTCAAGGTGCCCTTCACACTTTGTGTGAAAGTGGTTCTAACCTAAAGATGATCATGGTTTGTTGATATTTCTTGTTTGTTAATCTATTTAATGGAAGAGGAACATGTTTTGGTTGATTATGTTGTTCATTGGAAGTAAGGATGATCATTTGGATGATAAAGTTTCAATCTTTATTATCCAAAATTTGATCTAGCTTCAAACCCCCTTTGTGGTCACAACAATAAAATCTTTATGACAAATAATGTTGCCACAAGGTTGCCTTTGGCTTAAGGATCCACTCTTGTGGTGAAAGCTCAAATCTTTATGTTAATTTTGTTTTGATTTGGCCATGATAATCATGTGGGATGATAAAACCTTGGTGTTTATCACTTCCCCTCTTGATTTAGCCTTGAAATCCCATTTTGGGTCATAAAGATTGAATCTTTATGCAATAATTTGGTCCCTAAAAGGTTAATAATGTGTAAAAATGCCATCTTAATGATAAAGTTTTCATCTTTAGTCATCAAATGGTCATTTTGGTTCAAAAGCCATGTTCATCAACTTTTCATAAATTTCTCCAATGATTGTCTTTGATCACACCCAAGTCTTGTTTTTTGGGGGCTCTTTTGATGATCTAAGTGCATAGGAATGATCTTTTCTAAGTTTTGTTGTTAATCATAAACTGGAAATCAGAACAGTTTAGTCCAGTTTCAGCAGAATGCTCTGTTTCTGCCTGGAACTGGACTGTTCTTGGACAAACTGTAAAAATTCCAGGAAGAGTATGCTCTATCCGTACGGCTACTCTGGGCTCAGAGGGCAAAATGTCCATTTCGTCCTCTGATCCCTGTTTTCTTAATAAAGGACCCCCTTTTCAATTAAATTTTGAATAAAAGTTAAAACAGACTCTTTTCCGTTAAATACACACACACACATGCACTTTTGTTAACCAACATTAGGGAGACTCGGACTCATCCGAAGCGACTTGGGTGACGTAAAACTCTTCCCAAGGCGTAACCTGACCTCCGAACTAATAGAATCTCTAACCTTTTCTTTTGTTGGGTTAAATAATTAACAAAAGTGGCGACTCCGTTAAGTTTTTGTGAGATAACCGCGTTTGGCATTTCCTCCCTAAAACAACTTTAAAACAAACGAAAATCCTTTCTTTGTTCTTTCCGGGGGGCGGGATCCTTACAGTTAGCACAATCTGATTCTCCTCTTTGTGGCACAGAAATTACGTTGTTCAGTATATTATAGAGCAGAAGATCCCATCCGCCGCTGCCTCTTTGCTTTCCCAGTTTGAAGGAAACTACGTCTACCTGGCAATGCAAAAATTCAGCAGCCATGTTGTGGAAAAGTGCCTCAAACATCTTGAGCAGAGCCGATCAAGAATCATCCATGAATTTCTCTCCGTCCCTCACTTTGACCAGTTGCTTCAGCACCCATTTGCCAATTATGTTGTTCAATCTGCACTTGAAGTTTCCAAGGTCCTTAAATAATAACCCTCTCACAATTGCCAAACTCAAATATTTTTAATCTAAAAAAAAAAAAAAAGCAAAAAGATTTCTCATATTTTTTTTATTTGGTTTCTGGCATGCAGGGCCCTCTCCATGCTGCATTGGTTGAAGCAGTTGAGCCTCATCTCATCTTACGCACCAGTCCTTATTGTAAGAAGATCTTTTCACGTAACCTGTTGAAGAAGTAACCTCCCCCACCCCCACCCCGTAGTTGTAGATTATTTATCAATCTGAATTTGCTACCAAGAAGCTTACAAGCGCTGGCTGCATGGCTACGTCCATGATCGAGTTTGGTGGTGTAAAGAAAGCAACTTTTGCTTGACTAGCTATTACTGTCATTTTGTTGTGCTGCTCTTCTCAACTTCAAATGTAAAAAAAAAAAAAAGAATTGCAGAGCAGCTCGGAAGAGTGAGCTTTTCTTCCATTTGTCTAAATACAAATCCTGGATTTCCATATTACTTGCGATTATGCTGGCAATTCCTAAAATGTCAATGATGTTGGTTGCTCGGAAATCACTTCTTGGTAGGGTCCTACAACCTGGTCGCAGGCCGTGCTCACAATCATCAGCCAAAGTCAGCTATAAGACATTCTTGGCTGTCCATTTCTCTGTAAAACAAGGATCTCTTATCTTCATTTTTTTTTTTTGTTTCATGCGTGGTGGTTATGTACATTTCTAACCATTGTTCTTTATTTAAGTTTCAGTTTTAACCAGCATTGTATTTTTATTTTTATTTTATTTTTATTTTTATTTTTATTTTTATTTTTATTTTTATTTTTATTTTTATTTTATTTTTATTTTTATTTTTATTTTTATTTTTATTTTTATTTTTATTTTTATTTTTATTTTTATTTTTATTTTTATTTTATTTTTATTTTTATTTTATTTTTATTTTTATTTTTATTTTTATTTCAAACTAACAATTTCATCAGTCATGTGCTCGGCACATGAGTAGTTAACGAGATTACTAACGAATTCCGTCAAAAATCCCCTAACTGGCGAAAAAAATGCATATCAAGCCTTGATTCGCCAAAAAAAAATTGGAGCCCCGCTTGGGGAACACCCTATCGAGTTCAGGCCCTGAATTGTAATTAACCCTTTAAACTATTTTGATCATCATACTTTAAATATGCAGCATCCAGACCCCTTTATGCCATTTTCCTCAATACACCCATTCAGGGCCAGCTTTTAATATTAGCCAACCGCGCTAAAGGCCTCCAATTTTGAAGGCCTATTTTAATGTTTGTATACTACTACTTTTGTCTTGTTGAAATGATTGACAAATTTTTTAAAAGAAAATGATGTTGATCAATGGAGAAAAAAAAATTGCTTACCAAGGTCATTCTTGCGTAAAATGGAGAGCCAAATCATTTGTATGGTGAGCCTATTTTCGGTCAAACCTTTAATGAAAATTATGAGCGAAAAAATATCAGAATATATATATATATATATAGGGTCATGCTCTTATGAGAACTCAATTACATGAGAACCATGAGAACCAATGATAGCCATTGGATTAGACACAAATCAAGGGTTTAGATTACTTTTTTAGTTTAAAACTTCGGTGGCATTCTTGTAATTAGGTTAACAAACAAAGGGAAGGGTAAAATACCATGTGTGTTCCAGAATTTGCCACGTTATCACCCAAAATTTCCTTAAATTTTCAAAGTTAAATATCTCATTAATTATAAATCGAAAAAATAATCCGAGAACACTGATTTTTTTGTCTCGACGAGACAAATCAAACTACATCCCTGAAGATAGGGTTTTGAAAAATAATATTGAACAATGTCAAATTTTTAAAATACGCTTAGATACAATAGGTTTTTGCCTATTGTATCTATCTGGATTGTTATAAACATTGTATTGGATATAAATGACTATTTAGCTATTGTATCTAACAGCAATGTGTCAACATTGATGTTGGATACAATAGGTGTTTGCCTATTGTATGTAAATGAATTGTTATGAACATTGCTATTGGATACAAATACCTATTTAGCTATTGTATCTAACAGCAATGTGTCAATATTGCTGTTGGATACAATAGGCGTTTGCCTATTGTATCTAATTGAATTGTTATGAACAATGTATTGGATACGATAGCTATTTAGTTATTGTATCTATATAGCAATGTGTTAACATTGATGTTGGATACAATAGGTGTTTGCTATTGTATCTAACTGTATTGATATGAATATCGCATTGCATACAATAGGGGAGTAACTAGTGTATCCAATAACAATGTGTATGAAAATTGCGGTTAGATACAAATAGTTATTTAGCTATTGTATCTAACAGAAATGTGTCAACATTGTTGTTGGTTACAATAGGTGTTTGCCTATTGTATCTAACGGAATTGTTATGAACATTTTATTGGATACAAATGGCTATTTAGCTATTGTATCTAACAGCAATGTGTCAACATTGCTGTTGGATACAATATGTGTTTGCCTATTGTATCTAACGGAATTGTTATGAACATTGTATTGGATACAAATAGCTATTTAGCTATTGTATCTAACAGCAATGTGTCAACATTGTTGTTGGATACAATAGGTGTTTGCCTATTGTATCTAACTGAATTGTTATGAACATTGATGTTGGATTCAAATATCTATTTAGCTATTGTATCTAGCAGCAATGTGTCAATATTGCTGTTGGATACAATAGGTGTTTGCCTATTTTATCTAACTGAATTGGTATGAACATTGATGTTGGATACAAATAGCTATTTAGCTATTGTATCTAACATCAATGTGTCAACATTGTTGTTGGATACAATAGGTGTTTGCCTATTGTATCTAACTGAATTGTTATGAACATTGTATTTGATACAAATAGCCATTTAGCTATTGTATCTAACTGCAATGTGTCAACATTGTATTGGATACAATAGGTGTTTGCCTATTGTATCCAACAAAAATGTTGATACATTGCTGTTAGATACAATAGCTAAATAGCTATTGTATCCAATACGATGTTCGTAACAATTCAGTTAGATACACTAGGCAAACACATATTGTATCCAACAGCAATGTTGACACATTGCTGTTAGATAAATAGCTAAATAGCTATTTGTATCCAACATCAATGTTCATAACAATTCAGTTAGATACAATAGGCAAACACCTATTGTATCCAACAGTAATGTTGACACATTGCTGTTAGATACAATAGCTAAATAGCCATTTGTATGCAATACAATGTTCATAACAATGCAGTTAGATACAATAGGCAAACACATATTGTATCTAAGCGTATTTTAAAAATTAGACGTTGTTCAATATTATTTTTTTCAAAACCCTATCTTCAGAGATGCAGTTTGATTCGTCTCGTCGAGACAAAAAAATCAATGTTCTCGGATTATTTTTTCGATTTGTAGTTAATGAGATATTTAATTTTGAAAATTTAGGAAAATTTTGGGTGATGGCGTGGCAAATTCTAGAATACACATGGTATTTTTCCCTTCTCTTTGTCTGTCAACCTAATTACAAGAATGCCACCGAATTTTTAAACTAAAAAAGTAATCTAAACCCTTGATTTGTGTCTAATCCAATGGCTATCCTTGATTCTCATGATTCTCATGATATTTAGTTTCTCATTTGAGCAAATACCTATATATATATATATATATATATATATATATATATATATATATATATATATATTCCTTTTTGATTTGTCTTGAAACAACATCGTCTACGTCAAAATATTAAAAACATTATAATTTCCCCTTATAAATAGAACTATTGTATGTTATATGCACGTGTCTTCTTCCATACTTCTCCATGTACTCCCTCCGTCCCAGAGTAAGTGTCCACCCTTCTATTTGCACGTGGATTAAGAAACATTAGAAGTCGTGTAAGTAAAAGTGTAAGTGGTATAAGACCATGTACATGTACAGTGGATTCAACACAATTTTCCATTCAACACTCACTTTATCACTCCACATCATCTTCTCTCTCTTCCAACTCATCCATTCAACACTCATTCAACTTTTAACCCTACAATGGTTTGTTTAATCCCCCATTCAACACCTTTCCCACTCATCATTCTATACACCACCACTTAAAATTTATTTTATATTCTTTATTTTTATGATTAGTAAAATAATAATAATAATAATAATAATAATAATAATAATAATAATAATAAATAATTAAAAAAACGAAACACTTAATTAATTTTTTGTAATTGCAATAAAAACAATCTGGGAAATGGGAATAATTATTATTAAAACAAAAAAAAGTTACAATAAGCTTAGTTCGCGACGCATTTAATGAAATACAAATAATTAAACGATACAATAAACTCGAATCACAATACACTAAAAATAATATTTTCGATCACGCATTTCCGAACTTTGCCCATATGTGCTTGATTAGATCCGCCTGCAATTCGTGATGACCTTTTGGATTGCGCATTTCTGATCTAGCATGCACATGATTTGCAAATGCAGGTAGTACCTCACTCGAGAATGGTTGTTGTGTACTAGACCCACTTGTCTCTGATTGATCATAATCTGTCCAATTCTGAGAATACGTATCTCGTTCATCCTCAACAATCATATTATGTAATATGATTCATGACCTCATGATGATAGCCAAGTCGTTTATCTCCCACATTCGAGCTGGGTCTCGAATGATTTTAAATTAAGCTTGGAGCACTCCAAATGCACATCCTCCCGACATTCCTCCTGAAATTTTGCAAATAGCTTATCTTCTTCACTTTGAGGAAGTCTAACTGATTTGACGAAAGTCAGATACGAAGGGTAGATACCATCACCAAGATAGTACGCCATATTATACGGATGTTGATTCACAAAGAAGTTGACTCGTGGAGTCTTTCCTTGTTCAACATCATCGAACACTGGGGATCGATCCAGAACATTTTTATTGTTCAATATGCCCGGACATCCGAAAAAGGCATGCCAGATCCATAAATCATGAGAGGCGACGGCATGCCACTCTTCCATAAAAGTAAAATTGACATTGTTAGCACATTTATATATTTCATGAGCTTTTGCCAATACATCGGTCTCCGACCACCCGCTTTGTTGCATACGCTTAGCTTTATCGTAAGCACCTATCCATTTGTTCAATATTTTGCTTACATAATTATGGCGATTTCTGTAGGCAACTCCATCACAAGGAGAGTCAAATGAGCAATGCTCGTTACAGTATTCCGTAATGTTACGCCAAAATGTATCGCCTTTCTGATTTCTTCCGATGATACTGTTTGTTCCGAATTTAATCCACCCACTAAGTATGACTAGATTTTGAGCGGTAGTCCATTTGACGCTTTTTTTTCGAGTAGTGGATGAACCCTCACCAGCTGGATTGACTATACCCTCTACAATTTGAGTAGCTTCGTTAGCACCGCTCATACTACCCAGACCAATTTGAGTTGAAAATTCTCGAAATTCTGATGATTCATTTCCAGAAACATTTTTATTTCTCATCATTGGCATATAAGGATATTGATTATAAGGAGTTGTTGCATTGGCATCCCATAATATGGATTCCAATCTGGGATAGCTGAATGCATGAAATTTGGTGGAAAACCAGGATTTGGTAAATGTTGAGGACGTGGTTGGTTGAAAGATTGATCTTCGTACTGAAAATTGTTAGGATTATTGTAGGGAAAAGGAAGATTACTTGAATTTTGAGTATTGAAATGGTTATTATTGGAATCCATTTCAAGAAAAATATGGGGGGTTTTTTTTGTCGAAATACAATGAAACTTATGTCAATTTATAGAGAGAAAAAAATCTGGAATTTTGGTGTAAAAAAAAATCTGTGAAATAATTGAGCTCAAAAAGTTGGGATAAGAAAGTAATTCGGAAATATCGCCAGCCAATAAGAATCCGACACGTGGCCAATCCAGGAAAAAAAAAAAAGGTCTGCCGCCTGCTCACACGAGCCATTGTCCCCGCGTGTAATTCACGCGCCAAGTCGGCCACTCTTTGGCCGCCGCGTGTCCAAGCCGGCTGACACTCTCTGCGCTAAACGAGTGTTGCATGCATTCAACAAAAATTGCCATTCAACCCCCATTAAACAACCATTGGAGCCATTCAACACCTCCACCTTTGTTTAATGCCCATTCAACACCCCAAATTCTAACTATTGCATATGGTCTAAGTGTTGTGAGTATAAAAAGTGAGGTAGGAGAGAGAAAGTGGGGTAGGGAATAGTGAATTGATTGGTGTTGTGAGTGTAAAAATAAAGTATGAGAGATAATAAGTGGGATGAATAGTAAAGATTATTTTCCATTTTAGGAAGTGGACACTTACTCTGGGACAGACTAAAAAGGAAAGGTGGACACTTACTCTGGGACGGAGGTAGTACGTAAGTGTTGGGTTTCGGTGTAACATGCGCAGCGGAATTAAGCATTTAAATTTTAATGAAACCCAAAGCCCATAGATCCATTCATATGATTAAGTCAAATACAACATAATGAATACTAGAATACTAACCCTTGATGCCTTTGATTTTGCAACCTTGAATTCGGTGGAGGCTTGAAATCTTGATCACGAACAAAGCAAGAAACACGAACTATGAAGATGATAAGTTTCACCCTCTAGCGGTATCCACACCACGAACGAATATCAAGAACACTTTATCTTGGTTGCTAGACCAAATCATGAAACACGCTTTCATGATGTATAGAACTATATGGAATAATTATGTATGTGTATTCTTGTTCTTCAATCTAAGGATGTCTTAGAACAAGAAATAGACTCTCTCAAACCCTTGGAGGCTCTCACAAAGTTACATAATGCTTAGTACTGATTTTGGGCGAATAGAGGCTGTATAAGTTAGACTATTCCAAATAGGTAACTTATGTCTAAACCCGCAAGAAAACGGAACAGGAAAAACCCTAGCCGAAGCAGGGCAGGTCCGCCCGGGTCACCAAGTTGGTCCACCCGGGTCATTCATGGGGTCCGGCCGGGTCCTTACCAAGGTGCGACCGGACCTATGCAATTTTCTGAAATCCTTTTCTTGATCCTTTATTTTCCAAAATCCCTCAAAGGTCCTTCGACCCATAATTCCATTTAAGTCCTTTTAGATTCGTTCTATTGTGTGTGACCCTCTAGGATTATACTAAGTTGGTAATGAGTTCAAACATGAACTCATAAGATATGATTAGGTTCTAGCAAATCGTCATACCTACCCAAATAGTATAACTAGATACAAGTTCGCATTCCTTTAGAATATGTCACAATCCCTTTGTCCACGATGTCATTGAACACAAGTCATGGTCAAGAGTCAACTTTTTTTGTTCAATACTTTCTCGATCCCGAATATGTTGATAATCCAAATGACATTGATCCAATCAATCCATTTGAGTTTGGCCAAACATTTCATCAACATCATTCCTACGAGGGGCCCAAGCTTGACATCTCTCTGAAGAGGGACAAATTCATTTAGCTTATTATTCTTCCCTCGTGAAGCTGATTATGCCAATCATACCCTTTATAGCTACCTGGTTAAGGGTAACATTTGAATATGTCAAACATAATCTTCATCAAGTGAAAGACTATAATAACTTCATGTCTAAGGTTTCAAATGACATAACTAATATGAGATCTATATATGACATTGACCATGACATAAATATCATACCGCGGGTCATGTCTAGTACCTTGCTCCAAACAAGTAACCATAAATCTAACATGATCATCCCATGATCATTTAGCCTTTATACTAGTGCTTAACAAGCTCTAAGAACAGAGATTATTATAAGCAAACATGAGACATAATAATAATCTTAATATCTCTTTATCATCATGAATAAAATGATAACTACAACGTTTAACAAACGTGCTTAGGGTACCAACACCAACAGTACATGTTAATTATTTCGACTATATATAATTACAGAAACAATTTCATGATTTTGAAAACTAATCACACAACTCAAATCCTCGCAACTCGTTGTAACTCGTATGTATGTTGTATTTTAAACTATTATTCTTGTTTGTATAATGTTTTATGTATCACAGTTGATGTTTATTTACAAAGATGTGCACTGAAGGTAAAACAATAAAAGTAAAACGTGTTTTTAACTTTTCTCTGCCAACTTCTTTCCCTCTCAAGCAAAAAACCTTCATCTTTTTCCTTTGTCCAACTATAACAACACAATTGTTTTTAGTTGTGATTACAAACAATTGTTTTTTTAATTAGTTTTATAATAAGTTTCTCTCATTTGTTGAGGGTCATTTGATTTCTTATTAGAAATTATTACAACAATTGAAGAAAAACAGAATATATAAATTACAAAACAGAAACTGGAAATGGTCTTCTTGGGTTTGTCCGAGTCGTGTGAGAACACACTCTCCTTAAAATAAATTTCCCCCTTCACCGATGTTGTGCTTGAGGATGGGTTGGACGTCTGTCTCCCAGGATACAACAGATGGACCAGACAAAAACTGCACAATAGCACCTCTATCAAGCTTCGATATGCTTGGACTGATTCACCACAGAAAGAAACAAAGAGGGCCAATGAAACGGTAATGCAAAGAGAAGAGAGGAGACTGTTGGATTTCGTGTCTCGAAATGGTTGTGGAATTGCCATTTTGTACTGGCCAAAAGATTCCATGTAATTGCACAATTAATACTGCATATTAATTCTAGACTGTTACAGATTTGAAAAGGAATTAAACATAATCAATTTTGAATTTATTCTGTCCTGTTTGACTACCTTGGGATGGAAAAAAATTAAGCATTAAAAAGGAATTAAACATAATCAATTTCACAATTATTTTGTTCTGTTTGACTGCCTTGGGGCGGGAAAAAATTAAGCAAAAGATTGGTTTGTCAAGCTAAGACATTTTGGAGCTACATTCGTGTCCAGTGGTATGAAGCACAAATCTACACAATCTTAACCGATACAAATGGTTAATTGTATTTAAACTAGTTCAACATTTTACTCCTAACCAATGTGAGACAAATTCAATTGATTTTACCCACCAATGGTCCTGGAACATTTTTCCCTCATTTTTTCCATTTGGGAAGCCCTATAAAAGGAAGGAGCCTTGGAAGTCTTTCACTTCCTTTCCCATGTAGGATACAAACCCACTCCCCAACTTACCCATTAGCATTTGAGCTTCAAATTTGCCTACCATCTTGTGTAACGACCCCAAAACCGGGCACTATTTTTAAAAATAAATTAAGCTTGTGTGTGTGTGTTATGTGTTGCATATCATTCTTACTTGCATTATTTGCTTGACTATTGTGTTAGTTTTAATTTGTTAGATTAATGAGTTAAGGTAGTAGATTGATCAAGTTGGAACTTTAGGGGTTTTGGTTGAAATTTTAGTTTAGGGGTTATTGTGTTCATAGTTAAAAGGGAGGGACTTAAATGAAAGTAGTAAATATCAAAACCCATTCTTATCCTCCATTCTCTCTCTCTCTCTCTGCGACACACAAAACACACAAACACCTAGTATACTTTCCCAATTCTCTCTCAGTGTTCATGGAAGAAGGTAAGGGTTTTTCTTAATTTAATTCTCCTTCTTTTCGATTACTACTCTATTTTAAAATCTAATTACACCAAAATTCTTAGGGTGTTTAGAAGATCAATTCTATCCGATTAGAATATATTTTCATCGATACTTTCTCCATAGTAGGTAAGTTACTATTCCCCTTTTTATTATAAAAATGTTCATATAAATTATATGTGTTACTTGTGATGGAAATTGTTACTTTGTTGTAAGCATTTATGAAAGTTGATATGAGTTGTGTTGAAGAAGGGATTTGGTATTGTTGAGTTCAGTTTTGATGCAATTCAGTAGGGTAGAAAGTTGGATAGTACTTTTGAGACGGTGAAATGTCAATTTGGGAAAAAGTACCGAATTCTGTCAGTACAGTGTTCTGGGCGACCGCCCAATTTTGGGCATGCGATCGCCTAGTTCATCTCGAAAGTTTTAGGGCTTGAGAAGTGTTTTGGGCGAACGCACAGTTGGTTGTGGGCGGCCTCCCAGGTGGCTGGTGGAACTGAACTGTTCTAATTTAGTTGATCTATGGTTCAATCTTGATCTAGGTCTTAGGTGATATACTAAAGTACCTAGATGGTTATTGTGGAACAAAAGTAGCAGGTTTGGTCCGTTTGTGATCGAGTATGAAATGTGTAAACCTTTGGGTTCAATTTGGTGTGGTTTCATCTTTATGATGCTTTTGTGGGATTTCTTACTTTGAAATCCTTGTTTGAGAATTGTTTCTAACGCACTAGTTGTTGGGCTCTTTATGGGTATTAATCATCTTTATGATGTACTTAGTATGGTTCCCTATTTTGGAATCATACACTGATTGTGCAATAGTTAAAAGTCCAGCTGGTCTTACTTGGTTGAGTCAGGCAGTGGTAGGAGATTATAATGGCACCCGAGTCAAGTTCATTATAATGTTCCCACTGGTTCCTTTTTCTTTTACCCCTTCCAGATGGCCTTGGTTGGGTTGAGCTAGCTCCCTTGTGTGAGTATTCTAGCTACACGTTTTAGGGTTATGACTTTGTGTCATTTTCCCACCGTTGTTCTTGTTGTTGTTTGGTTCCGGAACCCCTGCTTCAGCTCTTTGATGCTGCTCTGTTGAAGCTACTCAGATTATTATATCCTTTTGGAAGAACCTTGGCTCAGTATCCTTTGTAAGGTGTTTATTTCAGTCTAATGTGCTGTGTTATGAGTTGGCTTTGCCTCTCATGTTATGTGCTATGTGATTACTTGTTAAGAATGCTCATTTGAAGTTATATTTTATAACATGCCATGTAGTTTCATATTAGTAACTTACTGAGATTTATCTCACCCCGTTCTTTGTTTAATTGTTTTCCTTAGATAAGGGCGAGCCAAGGACTGGGCCACGTTGAGCTCGGGGAGGACGTCGAGTTGGTAAGCTATTTTGGGCAGGAGATGTTTTTGGGTTGCATTATGTAAATATAAAACATTTGGGTAGTATACCCGAGACTTTGTTGTCATATCACTATTTTGGTACACTTCTAGTGTTTGTAAGTATTGTAAGTAAAGTGTGTAAGCCTTTGAGGCTTTGTATAAAGAGTAGTATATAGTTTGAAATGTGGTTTTGGAAGTTTTCAAAGTTTATCAAGTTTTGTATAACGAATATTTAAGAAAGGACATTTCGAAAATAAAAAGTGAATTATGACGTCTTCCGTGTGTGTCCCGGCCGTGGGGCTAAGTAGGACCCCAGGTCGGGGCGCGAAAATTGGTATCAGAGCCTAGGTTGTAGATAGTCTAGAATGATTATCTAACCTAGGAGGGTAGTTGTGTGTGGAGTGAGTAACGTTGAGTGTTTTATACAGGTACTCAGTTAAAATGGTGAGAACAGATGATGATCCAGAAAATGTGAGGGATGAGACTCGGAATATGTTTCAAGGAATGTTTGAGGCAGCAATGAAAGCTATAAATGATCAGAGATAGGGAGGAAATCAAGCACCTCCAAGGTATGGAATTGAACAGTTTCTGAAGATGAAACCAATTGGTTATGATGGTGAACCGGATGTGACTAAGGTCGAAAGATGGATTGAAGCAATGGAGAAGATATTTGATATTTTGAGATGTCTTGATGAAGATCGAGTTAGATTTGATACTTATAAGCTGACTGGGGCTGCAGAGCATTGGTGGAAAGCGTTAAAGACTACTTGGGATGATGCTCTTGTGCCTTATACTTAGGAGAATTTTTTAAAGAAGTTCAAGGAGAATTTCATTCCTAGGGTGGATCAAGATAGAAAGGAAGTGGAATTTCTTAACCTGGAACAAAACGCCATGTCAGTGGGTCAGTATGCAGCTAAGTTCACCGAGCTATCCAGGTATTGTACTCATTTAGTTGCAACGGAAGAAAGGAAAGCGACGAGGTTTGTTAAGGGATTGAAGACAGTGATCCGAACTCAGTTAGTATCCCATAAACTTCAAGATTTCCAGAATGCGGTCGATCGTGCATATCAAGTGGAACATGATATTGAGGAGCATAAGAGGAAAAATGAATTGTTGAATGTTGGAAGGCAAGGAGGTCAAGGAAGATCACAACCACATTGTGGGGATAGTCGAGGAGGACAGGGAATGCCATCACAGTTTAGAGGGCAACCAATTTTTAGAAGCCAAGGTAATCCTCCTGGGAATCAAAATAAGACGATTTGTACCTATTGTCAGAGGGCAGGACATACTGAGGAAAGATGTTGGAAGAAATAAGGGAAGTGTGTGAATTGTGGGCAACTTGGGCATTTTCAAAAAGATTGTCCTAAGCTAAAGAACCAACCATCTGGGAGTGGCACCGGGACATCACATGGTCAGAAAAAGGATGCTTCAGGGAGGCCTAAAGTTCAAGGTCATGTTTTTTCCATCAATCAGCAACAAGCATCGGATGCCTCAACGGTAATAGGAGGTATCATTTTTATATTGAATTTGAGAGCACGCGCACTTATAGACCCTGGCTCATCGCATTCATATGTTTCTTTGCATTTTACATCTCGGTTGCATTCTTCTTCTGATTCTTTGCCTTATGTTCTATAAGTTTTGACTCCTATGGGAGAATGTTTGATTACTGATAGGGTGTTACGTGCATGTAATGTGCTTATATGTGATCATGTGTTACATGCTGATTTAGTAGTGTTACCACTACAAGATTTTGATGTTATTTTGGGTATGGATTGGTTAAGAAAGTATCATGCTTCAGTTGATTGTCATAAGAAAGTTGTTATATTTTTCGTCCCTAATATGCCTGAATTTGTTTTTGAGGCCGTTCCTTCGGGTAGGGATATACGTGTTATTTCTTATGTGAAAGCTAGAAAGTTATTGCGTCATGGTTGTGTGGGGTATTTAGCTAGTGTATTGGATACTACGAAAGAGTTTCCTAGGTTAGAGGATGTTCATGTAATTAAAGAGTTCTCTGATGTGTTCTCTACCGAGTATGCTATGCCTCCCGATAGGGAAATCGAGTTTTGTATTGATTTGCTTCCAGGTACAGCTCCAATTTCAGTGGCACCGTATAGAATGGATCCGGCAGAATTAAAAGAATTGAAAGTTCAGCTACAAGAATTGCTCGATAGGGGATTCATCCGACCCAGTGTTTCACCGTGGGGAGCTCCAGTTTTATTTGTTAAGAAGAAGGATGGGTCTTTGAGATTGTGTATTGACTATCGGAAGCTGAATCAGGTAACTGTGAAGAACAAATATCCATTGCCTCATATTGATGATTTGTTTGATCAACTTCAGGGTTCAACAGTTTTCTCAAAACTTGACTTGAGGAGTGGTTACTATCAGTTGAAGGTTCGTTCAGAAGATATTCCTAAGACTGCCTTTCGTAGCAGGTATGGCCATTTTGAGTTTCTTGTTATGCTGTTTGGGTTAACAAATGCGCCAGCTGTTTTTATGGACATGATGAACCGAGTTTTCAAGCCTTATCTTGACACTTTCGTGGTTGTATTCATTGATGATATTCTGGTTTATTCTAAATCGCGGGAGGAACATGAGAAACATTTGTGAATGGTTTTGTCTGTGCTAAGGGAGAAACAGTTATTTACAAAGTTCAGTAAGTGTGCTTTTTGGCTTGATGAAGTTTCTTTTCTGGGGCATGTTGTTTTGAATAAAGGGAAATCTGTTGATCCTTCTAAAATTGAAGCCATTGTAAATTGGAAGAGGCCTGAAACAGTAACCGAGATTCGAAGTTTCTTGGGTTTAGCGGGGTATTATCGAAGATTCATCGAGGGGTTTTCAAGAATAGCTACACCATTGACTCAGTTGACTCGGAAAAATGTACCGTATGTGTGGAATGAGAAATGTCAAGTCAGTTTTGAAGAATTAAAGAAGAGATTGACCACCGCTCCTATTCTTGCATTGCCTAATGGGAATGATGACTTGATTATTTACAGTGATGCTTCAAAGGAAGGTTTGGGGTGTGTTTTGATGCAAAATGGGAAGGTAATTGCTTATGCTTTGAGGAAGTTAACTCCTAGTGAACATAATTATCCGACTCATGATATGGAACTTGCTGCGATTGTTTTTGCGTTACATAAATGGAAACATTATCTTTATGGAGCAAAGTTTGAAATTCTCACAGATCACCAGAGTTTGAAATAGCTTTTTTCTCAGAAGGAATTGAACAACAGACAGCGTGGGTGGATGGAGCTTCTGAAGGATTATGATTGTACCATTTTTTATCATCCAGGCAAGGCAAATGTGATTGCAGATGCTATTAGCAGGAGGTCATATGTAGCTTCATTGATGGTTCGAGAATGGAAGATGTTAGAGCATGCACGAGATTGGTGTCCTTATGAATCGAATCATGGAGCTATATTTTTGAATATTAAAGTATTGCCAACCTTAATTCAACAGATAAAGGATGCTCATAAGGATGATCCCGAGTTAATAAAGATTGTAGATAAAATCAACGATAGAAATTTTGAAGATTTCTCTCTTAGTTCTAATGGAGTATTGAGTTTTAGAGTCCGATTGTGTGTACCTAATATTGATGGGATTAAACGCCAAGTTCTTAATGAGGGCCACAAGTCTAGATATACCATTCATCCCGGGAGTACGAAGATGTATCAGAATTTGAAGCAACATTTTTTGTGGAATAACATGAAGCGTGAAATAGCGGATTATGTGTCAAAGTGTTTGACTTGTCAACAGGTTAAAGTTGAACATCAGAGACCGCAGGTTTACATCAGCCTTTAGAGATACCGGAGTGGAAATGGGAGCATGTTATGATGGATTTTGTAACTGGATTGCCTCGTACTCGTAGAAAGCATGATGCATTTTGGGTAATCGTGGATAGATTGACGAAGTCGGCTCACTTTTTACCTATTGATATTGGATATTCAATGGAGAAGCTTGCGACTTTATATATTCATGAGATTGTGAGATTGCATGGAGTTCCAGTTAGTATTGTGTCAGACCGTGATCCCAGGTTTACTTCCCAATTTTGGCAGGCATTTCAAAAGGCATTGGGTACAGATTTGAGATTTAGCACGGCGTTTCATCCTCAGACTGACGGCCAATCCGAAAGAACGATTCAGATTCTTGAAGATATGCTTCGGGCTTGTTCAGTTGACTTGTCAGATTCTTGGGATACTCATTTACCACTTGCCGAGTTTTCTTATAATAACAGTTATCAGTCGATTATTGAGATGGCTCCTTATGAAGCTTTGTATGGGAGGAAATGTAGGTATCCTATTTATTGGGATGAAGTCGGGGAAGCCAAGCTTTGGGGTATTGATATGGTTTATGATTCGGTTGAAAAAGTCAAGCTTATTCGAGATCGATTGATTACTGCTCAAAGTAGACAAGAGTTATGCCGATCACAGAAGACGAGATCTAGAATTCCAGCCGGGTGACTTTGTATTTTTGAGAGTGTCTCCGAAAGTGGGAATTAGAAGGTGTGACATCCCGAAAATTAAGCACGATATTTTGGGACGGATGAAAAAAATAACTAAAAAAAAAAAATATATGGGACGAATAATATTAGGCTTGGTCAACTTTTGGAATTTGGGTGGCCACGTGTAACTCTTAGCCAGGAAGTATATTTGAAGTAGGAGGTGTTAATGGTTTCCAAAAATGTACCTGAATGACTCATCAAATGCATATCTAGTATAAATAAGTTTGATGTTGGCAATTTTAGTTACCACCGTGAGTTATGAAAGTTAGAGACAGTCTCGATAATTATTTTGGTGATCCGTTTTTAACAGTTTTGGGTAAGGGAGACTACGCAGTATCGATTCCGTGTCATTTCATTTTATATCCGTCTTATCGTAGTACTCCATTTTATTGATACGTATATCATTTGTTCAGTCCCACTTGATTATTGAGTTGATATTGGATTTGGTCCGTAAATATTACGGTTATTTAAAAAGCATGCTTTATGTGTTATTATGCTCAATTATGAGATTTGTTATATGGAACAGTTGCGATGTAGCTAATTATGTAACGGTCGCAGTGGACTCGGTTATGGTGTTTGTGTTGGGTCCGTCTCCGTCGAGGGCGGCCAACAATTCGGTTAATTTGGTTGAGTCACTGGACCCGAATATAATTAGTACATCAGACTGTAAAGTATGATTGATCAGTTATTCGGTTTATGAAATGGGTCTTATTGGCATGTCCATATTTATAATTTCATGGACATTGTTATTTGGTGTTTGTGTTCCATTGACTTCTGTGATATTGTGTATCCCCTTTCTTACTGAGCCCCCCAGCTCACCCCCTCCAGTTTCAGTTTTGCAGTTAAGCGAAGATCGGGATGAAATGATTGGGGCGGAGAAGTTTATAAAGCATTTGGGAATTATTAGTAATGAGGCTTTGTATGGCATTTTAGAGATGTAAATTGTGACATTTTGATATTTATGGAAAATAGAAAAATTTCGGGGTGTTACAGTTGGTATCAGAGCGGTACCCCGACCTTAAGGCTTGTGAGCTAGCTCGGGGATAAGATCTTGGGGTATTCGTATAGGATAATCGAGAGCTATATTAAGTTGAATTCGCGGACGAATTCATTTTAAGGAGGGTAGATTGTGACATCCCGAAAATTAAGCACGACATTTTGGGACGGATGAAAAAATAACTAAAAAAAATAAATATATGGGACGAATAATATTAGGCTTGGTCAACTTTTGGAATTTGGGTGGCCACGTGTAACTCTTAGCCAGGAAGTATATTTGAAGTAGGAGGTGTTAATGGTTTCCAAAATGTACCTGAATGACTCATCAAATGCATATCTAGTATAAATAAGTTTGATGTTGGCAATTTTAGTTACCACCGTGAGTTATGAAAGTTAGAGACAGTCTCGATAATTATTTTGGTGATCCGTTTTTAACAGTTTTGGGTAAGGGAGACTACGCAGTATCGATTCCGTGTCATTTCATTTTATATCCGTCTTATCGTAGTACTCCATTTTATTGATACGTATATCATTTGTTCAGTCCCACTTGATTATTGCGTTGATATTGGATTTGGTCCGTAAATATTACGGTTATTTGAAAAGCATGATTTATGTGTTATTATGCTCAATTATGAGATTTGTTATATGGAACAGTTGCGATGTAGCTAATTATGTAACGGTTGCAGTGGACTCGGTTATGGTGTTTGTGTTGGGTCCGGCTCCGTCGAGGGCGGCCAACAATTCGGTTAATTTGGTTGAGTCACTGGACCCGAATATAATTAGTACATCGGACTGTAAAGTATGATTGATCAGTTTTTCGGTTTATGAAACGGGTCTTATTGGTATGTCCATATTTATAATTTCATGGACATTGTTATTTGGTGTTTGTGTTCCATTGGCTTCTGTGATATTGTGTATCCCCTTTCTTACTGAGCCCCCCAGCTCACCCCCCTCCATTTTCAGTTTTGCAGTTAAGCGAAGATCGGGATGAAATGATTGGGGCGGAGCAGTTTATAGAGCATTTGGGAATTATTAGTAATGAGGCTTTGTATGGCATTTTAGAGACGTAAATTGTGACATTTTGATATTTATGGAAAATAGAAAATTTTTGGGGTGTTACAGAAGGTTTGGTAAAAAGGGTAAACTTGCTCCAAGGTATATAGGGCCTTTTGAGATTTTGGAAAGAGTTGTGAATTTAGCTTATCGTCTTGCATTGCCACCTTCTCTGGGCAAGATTCATAATGTGTTTCATGTTTCAACGCTTCGTAAGTATGTATACCACCCATCTTATATGTTGTCAGAAGTACCGGAAGATATTGAGTCAAATATGTCTTATGTGGAGCAACCAATTCGAGTGATCGATACCAAAGTCCAAGAGTTGAGAAACAAGAGTATTCCCCTTGTTCGAGTGGTATGGAGAAATCATGACGTTGAATAGTCAACTTGGGAACTTCGAGAAGAGATAGAACGGAAATATCCGTGGTTGTTTGATCATCTTGGTAAGTATCTTTAAAATTCGGGTCGAATTTTTTTAAGGGGGAGTGATTGTAACGACCCCAAAATCGGGCACTATTTTAAAAAATAAATTGAGCTTGTGTGTGTATTATGTGTTGCATATCATTATTACTTGCATTATTTGCTTGAATATTGTGTTAGTTTTAATTTTTTAGATTAATGAGTTAAGGTAGTAGATTGATTAAGTTGGAACTTTAGGGGTATTGGTTGAAATTTTAGTTTAGGGGTTATTGTGTTCATAGTTAAAAGGGAGGGACTTAAATGAAAGTAGTAAATATCAAAACCCATTCTTATCCTCCCTTCTCTCTCTCTGCGACACACAACACACACAAACACCTAGTATATTTTCCCAATTCTCTCTCAGTGTTCATGGAAGAAGGTAAGGGTTTTTCTTAATTTAATTTTCCTTCTTTTCAATTACTACTCTATTTTAAAATCTAATTACACCAAAATGCTCAGGGTGTTGAGTAGATCAATTCTATCCGATTAGAATATATTTTCATTGATACTTTCTCCGTAGTAGGTAAGTTACTATTCCCCTTTTTATTATAAAAATGTTCATATAAATTATATGTGTTACTTGTGATGGAAATTGTTGCTTTGTTGTAACAATTTATGAAAGTTGATATGAGTTGTGTTGATGAAGGGATTTGGTATTGTTGAGTTCAGTTTTGATGCAATTCAGTAGGGTAGAAAGTTGGATAGTACTTTTGAGACGGTGAAATGTCAATTTGGGAAAAAGTACCGAATTCTGTCAGTACAATGTTCTGGGCGACCGCCCAATTTTGGGCATGCGATCGCCTAGTTCATCTCGAAAGTTTTAGGGCTTGAGAAGTGTTTTGGGCGACCGCACAGTTGGTTGTGGGCAACCGCCCAGGTGGCTGGTGGAACTGAACTGTTCTAATATAGTTGATCTATGGTTCAATCTTGATCTAGGTCTTAGGTGATATCCTAAAGTACCTAGATGGTTATTGTGGAACAAAAGTAGCAGGTTTGGTCCGTTTGTGATCGAGTATGAAATGTGTAAACCTTTGGGTTCAATTTGGTGTGGTTTTATCTTTATGATGCTTTTGTGGGATTTCCTACTTTGAAATCCTTGTTTGAGAATTGTTTCTAACGCACTAGTTGTTGGGCTCTTTATGGGCATTTATCCTCTTTATGATGTACTTAGTATGGTTCCCTATTTTGGAATCATACACTGATTGTGCAATAGTTAAAAGTCCAGCTGGTCTTACTTGGTTGAGTCAGGCAGTGGTAGGAGATTATAATGGCACCCGAGTCAAGTTCATTATAATGTTCCCACTGGTTCCTTTTTCTTTTACCCCTTCCAGATGACCTTGGTTGGGTTGAGCTAGATCCCTTGTGTGAGTATTCTAGCTACACGTTTTAGGGTTATGACTTTGTGTCATTTTCCCACCGTTGTTCTTGTTGTTGTTTGGTTGCGGAACCCCTGCTTCAGCTCTTTGATGCTGCTCTGTTGAAGCTACTCAGATTATTATATCCTTTTGGAAGAACTTTGGCTCAGTATCCTTTGTAAGGTGTTTATTTCAGTCTAATGTGCTGTGTTATGAGCTGGCTTTGCCTCTCATGTTATGTGCTATGTGATTACTTGTTAAGAATGCTCATTTGAAGTTATATTTTATAACATGCCATGTAGTTGCATATTAGTAAATTACTGAGATTTATCTCACCCCTTCCTTGTTTAATTGTTTTCCTTAGCTAAGGGAGAGCCAGGGACTAGGCCACGTTGAGCTCGGGAAGGACGTCGAGTTGGTAAGCTATTTTGGGTAGGAGATGTTTTTGGGTTGCATTATGTAAATGTAAAACCTTTGGGGTAGTATACCCGAGACTTTGTTGTCATATCACTATTTTGGTACACTTCTAGTGTTTGTAAGTATTGTAAGTAAAGTGTGTAAGCCTTTGAGGCTTTGTATAAAGAGTAGTATATAGTTTGAAATGTGGTTTTGGAAGTTTTCAAAGTTTATCAAGTTTTGTATAATGAATATTTAAGAAATGACATTTCGAAAATAAAAAGTGAATTATGATGTCTTCCGTGCGTGTCCCGGCCGTGGGGCCAAGTAGGACCTCGGGTCGGGGCGCGACATCCTATATTAAATTGGACACACCATATTTAATATTTATATGGAGAAAATATTAGTCCACTTTATAACCCATTTTAATCAACGAATGATTTTCCCAAGGAAATGCGCGCAATTCCCTTCACATAATTACACATTTTCCCAACATTTATTTCCTTCGTTGAGAGACAATGTGTGTTTGTTTATTTGTTGTTTGTTTTTTCATCTTGCAATTGCAATGAATCCCCCATTATCTCACAATGAAAAGGATGCTATCGTTCTTACTGCACAAAGATGTTTTCATGAATTTTGAAATATTTGGTGGGCGCTTTCTCGTCTCGAGTATATAATGTGTTCAATGTGAATTATTATCCGAGAGGGCTTTGTTAAATGTCGAATTAAGGCAATGTCCAAGTTTTACTTAGATTAGAATCCGAGCATCTCAAATTTTAGATTTGAATTGTCATTGTTGTAAGGTTACATATGGAAATACTTTAGATATTTGGAGTGCCATCTCTTTTCTTATCATTGTGAATACAATTGATTTGGTGCAAAATTTCACTTACACACCATATTTGCCTACCGGGTGCTCTTACCATCACCACCAGCATACACCCATTTGGATAATTAAATTATCAATGCATAAATAAAGTGAGATTTATTTCTAACATGAATGAAAAACTACACATAAAGGGAAAAGCAATATGAAAAGAAAAAAAAAAAATCATATATCGATATTATTCTTTCTTGTAGCACGTGTCTCGCACATGGCATAAGGGGCATGATGACTTGACGTCATCCTTACCTTCCTCCAGCTTATCACCGGTAGTGTGTTCAGGGTTCCAAATTAGGCAACTAAACACGGATGTTGCGCTCGTTCGGGACTTAACCCAACACCTTACGGCACGAGCTGACGACAGCGATGCAACACTTGTGTTCGCGTTCCCGAAGACACCCCTCTCTTTCAAGAAGATTTGCGGCATGTCAAGCCCTGGTAAGGTTGTTAATTCATGAGGTTTTTTAAATCCATCAATGAGAAACATACGAAAGACGTGCATAATCATCATTAGGACCATCATACTTGCCGACCATAAGCAATCCAGTCACAAATATCTAAGATATTCAGATCTAATGATTTTGTACTAACGGGTGAGGTCGAACCTATCAGGTCTCGACCGTGGCTATACAATTATCTGAAAATAGACCCGATCGCAAACATTTGTACATCTGAGCGAGGGAGAATCCGTTCAAAAATTTCAAAGTTTCTTATTCTTTAATTTGGTCTTATTCTTTAATTCAGAATGAAAGATTCTCTGTCTTTTAAAAAACTCCCTTATTGCAGTTTTAAGAAAAAAAATCGTTCTGCGATATTGAAGAATAGATCTTTAAATCCACATCCCGATACACTCGCCAAAGAGGTAGGTACCAATTTTTATATTCCGTTAGCGAGGCATATGATGCATAGCTACTATTGATATTTGCCAAACAAGTGGCCAAGGACATGTCTTTTTTTTTTTGTCGAAATAAACGAGAATGCTTTTGAGGAAATTCAAAAAATATATTACTTATATCAGAGGCTTTATCTTCTAGATTCGGGTGGAAATTTTATTATAACATTGATCCATTTTATTATAACGATCTTCTCTATATGCCAGAGCCTTTCACTTTATCCATAGAAATATATAAAAAGTTCTCTCGGACATTGATTGATTTCATCTTTATTTAAACTTTCTTTTTTATTCTTTATTTATTGATTGATTCTAATTTTCTTTAAAGTATTGAGAGATACTCTCGTGCTGCAGGTCTTTCAAATCAATCAATAAAATTCATTTTTCAAAACCATAATCAACAAATTCATCCGATCCAGACGGTAAAGCAAGAACTGGTGCGGACACCAATCGTCGCTTCAATTCCTCAAAACTCCTTTCACATTCTTCTGACCAAACAACTTTGCTCCTTTCTGAGTTAACTTCGTCAATGGCACTGACAACTTCGAGAAACCTTCTACGAATCTCCTATAGTAGCCAGCCAAACTTAAGAAACTTCTGATCTCACTTACTGAAGTTGGTCTTTCCCAATCCACAATAGCTTCTATCTTTGTTGGATCCACGACAATCCCATCCTTTGACACCACATGTCCTACGAATGTTACTTCCTCCATCCAGAATTCACACTTCTTGAATTTAACATATAACTTCTGCTCTCTTAAAATCTGCAGTACTAGCCTTAATGCTCTTCATGTTCTTCCTTGGTCCTCGAATACACCAAGATATCATCAATGAATACAATCACACACTTATCCAGAACTTCTGAAATATCCTATTCTTAAGTTCCATAAACGCTGCCAGTGCGTTAGTCAACCCACACGGCATCACTACAAACTCATAATGACTATACCTTGTTCTAAAGGCTGTCTTAGCTATATCATCCTTGTTCTTCACAATTAATACCGGTGCACCCCATGGTGATACACTCGTTCTAATCAAGCTCTTATCCAACAACTCTTACAGTTGCTCCTTTTATTCTTCAATTCTGACGGAGCCATTCTATACGGCGCCTTCGATATTGGTGAAGTCTCAGGTACCAAATCGATAGAAAATTTTACTTCTCCTTATGGAGGTATTCCCGGTAAATCCTCAGGAAACACGTCCTTGAAATATCTAATCACAGAAAGTGATTCTACGGTTACTTCCTTCTTGCTCGTATCACCAATGTACGCCAAGAATCCTTCTCATCCTTTCTTTAAAAGCTTACGAGCCTTCATTACCGATATAATGTTCGATCGGGTTATAGGTTTCGTTCCTTGAGAACATCACTCTTCTCTAGATAGTAATCTAAAGTGGACTTCTTTCTTTAAAACAATCCACATGGGCATGGTATGCAGTCAACTATAGTCCATTCCCAAGATTACATCAAATTCTTCGATGACCTAAACTAATGAGATCAACCTCAAGTTCTTCCTCGTCCATTTTCAAAGGACACTTCCTAGATATAGACGTAATAGGGATCGATTCTCTAGTTTGAATACCCATAACTAAAGAATTCTCTAACGCCTCATGAATTAAATACATATTCTTAGCCAATCAATCATTTGGCACTTCTTATCAGAACCTTGCCCTTTGACGTCGTTCTTATTACCATCATTTCTATTGCAGTAGCCTTTATTCGGGTACTTACTTGTACTACCTTCCTTTTCGCGATCGTCAGTAGCCTTCCTTTAGATTCAGTCGACACTTTCTTAGTTGACTCTTCTTCTCTTTTCGCTTACTGCGATAACTATCAGATTCTTTCTCCACTATCCTCGTCCTATCCAACACTTAATCCTAGGTTGGTAGTATTAATGGAGTGATTCTATATCGGATTCGGTTGCTCAAACCATCTTCAAATCCTCGAGCCTTTTGCGCTTCATCATCGAAGAGTGTTAGGGTAAATTCTAGCAATTCGATGAATCTAGTACCATAGTCGTTCACCGTCCTACTTCCTTGAGTTAGCATCATAAACTTAGCCTCTCTGGCGTTTCGAACACTTGCCGGATAATATGGTACTATCATTAGTTATCATGAATACGAGACTTTTTCACGCACTCTCATACTATAGCTCGTCTCTACAGACTAACATTCAATTTATAGGTCATTCACTAAACCACTGGTCGTTTCAACAGACCATCACTATCTTCATTAGTCAACTTTACTAGACGTATGGGTCGCTTCATTAGACCATTTCTATTTTCATAGGTCATTTCAATAGACCATAATCACTTTCATTGGTCGTTTCAATAAACCATTCTTACTTGTTCCAGGTTAACTCGCACATTTAACACTATTACTCACGTCAACCCAAGCATTGTACTATGCCTAATACTTTCACATAAATATGCCGTCCCCAAAAGACGTAACTTTTCCAAAAGATCGGTCTACTAGATTTCTGGTCGTTCCAATAGACCAGTTCTACTTAGGGAAGTCATTTCACTAGACTTTACTTATTAATCATAGGTCAATTCACTAGACCTACTCTCATTCACACTTGGCCGTTTCACTAAGCCCATTACTCTTATACTTAACCGTTTCAATAGGTTATTTTATTCTTGTTTCGATCGCTTCAATGGATCAAAATTAACTTTACTTGGCCGTTTCACTAAGCCTATTACTCTTATACTTAACCGTTTCAATAGGTTATTTTATTCTTGTTCCGATCATTTCACTAGACCAAAACTAATTTCACTTGGCCGTTACCATTGCCGTTTCCGTTGTTTCCACTTCTGGTATTCATCTGCAGATTTACTTTTACTTTAGAACAGGTTCGTGTTCTAGCAACATTCATCATGATACAATACGTGCAGTATTCATGGTATACTTCACTTATTCTTTTACTAACGGGTACTTGTTAGTTTTGATTCATGTTCGTAGGTCTTTTGTACTAGACCATTATTCAGATGTGGTTAGTTTACTTAACCTTTCTTCTCCGGTTCAGGAGTTTTCATACGTCATAATTTACAACCGTTTTACTTGGTTGTTTATTATTTCTTTACTTCACTAGTTTTTATTACTTAACTAGCTTTAACTTATTCCAATGGTCGTCTTACTTCGTACCATGGTTACGGAGATTATTTCAAATCACTCCGATGCTTTCCCTTGTCTTTTCTCGACAAGTTAACTTTTGTTTACACAACAATAGTAAATTCAAAATTTTGGGTATTTAAATTAAATAATTAACTTTATTCAACTAAGGTGTGAGATTTAAACATCCCAAAATACACCCAAAATTCAACTTTAACATAAGAAAATTTCTAACTGTATTACTCCACTAATAATAAAGTAAAAGAATCTATTCTTATAACTATCTGTCACTAATTGCATCACTTCCCACAGTGTGCATGTTCTGCTGCAAGTTGGTCATATTTTTCTTGCAATTCTAACTTCTCAGCCCAAATCTGATAGCCTGAAGCCCTAAGCTCTTCCTCATAAGCTTCTTGCCCATCTATCTTCTTTTTCAGTTCATTGTTTTGTTCTATCTCATCCACCAGTTGTACACTGATTCGATTCTATTCGCGGTTAGCTCTAACCACATGGCTTCCTAGGCTTTTGACCTTCTTCAGCTGTACTGCTAACTTTCCTTCTACATACATTGTGTCCTCATCGCGTTCTTTGATGACATTCTGTAGACTGCCGACTCCTCGAGTCTCATTCCTAAGCTCTCTTTTAACTGAACGAAGTTCTTTAGTTAGCTGCTTAATAATCTCCTCTTTAGCTTCTATTTCTTCCCTTAGAGTAGCACTGTACCTTACCGACTTCATGGGTCTCCTCGGCATGATCCTACACACACCAATAGTAACCTTAATTAGTACATAACCTCAAGATTCCATTATAACATATTAATAGAATGTAGATAGACATACAATAAAGAGATTTCTATTTCCCCAAGTATATTCATACTTTATGTACACTCTTTAGTATTATTCCTAAAGTTAGACTTTATCACTTGAACTTCCTCAAGTAAGATCTTATTTAAGTCAAGTACTAAGTTCTCCCATTAGTCCTAACTTCCAGTTTTCTCCCATAAGACCTAAAGCCATTGCTCTGATACCAACTGTAACACCCCGAATTTTCTTATAATATCTGAGCATTTAATGGCACTAAATATCCATAAATAACAATAATAAATACTTCAATTTAGGGTTCACAACGGCCCCTTATTTAACCATAAATTCAACACAATAGCGGAAGCGTAACTTAAACATGTCTTGGTAGGTAACGACCCTAACCATCAATGTACTTCATCTTACATCAATTAAATAAACGTACTTAAACTACTAAATAATGAATCTTCAATCCACCGTCTTGCTACAACTGCTTTCCTTGTCTTGTCCTTCTACTTAAATCCTGAAAACAAAATTTATAGAGAAGGGATGAGCGAACGAATGCTCAGTAAGTTCATACGTGGCCTCTCCGGTTACTAAGGAGAGACGACCAGAACGAATACTATGAATAACTTTTTCAAAGATAGGTTCAGTTACTTTTGGATTCAAGGCTGCAGAACAATACAGTCTTATTACTTTTAAAATTTTACTTTCAAAGGATTATGGCACTACAATCCAATGGGATTCATTCAAGTTTCCGTCAATTCCTTGGTAACGTACATTATAACCTCAATGCCAAAGGTACAATTTGTACACCTAGCTTCTTCAGCCAATAGTGTGGGTCGTAACATATATGGTATCCACACACATATGCTCGGGGTCTAGAATCATCCTTGTAATCAGACAATTCCTGAGAGAAGGCATGTGATCACTCATGCAATCCCTAGTTTAAGGACGAGTCTTTTCTAACTGGACTGTCCGTCAATGTCTTTTCTAACTGGACATTGGATGCCTTAACGAGTAAGCGATTAACTTACAAGTTAAAATTAAATGCCTTAACGAGTAAGCGATTAACTTACAAGTTAAAATTAGAACATACCATGGTATAAGTATGTGATACAAGTTTCAAACTTTGATACTTAGTAGATCGATGGGGACATCACTAAGTATAGATTCTTTCAAGGAACGTTCAATAACGCAGAGTTCATTCAAATACTATCATGCCATACTGATAGTTAACTTTAGAAAGAATATGGAATTCCAATAAACAGGAGTTCAAATACTGTAAGGAACGTAATCCCTTACCTGAATTGCTTTTCCTCGCAATCTCCTCTCTGTGCAAATCTACAAGGCACGGAGTAATTTACTTTAGTACTCTCTACATTGTTAACTATTTTTACTTGGTTAACTGAGAGATGCGTTTTAACTTCTTTACTTCGTTGCTCCTTTCTTTACGTTTAAGTTTCTGACTTTGATTTACTAGTCAGTCCTTTAACTTTGATATAATTGCAATTAAGTCCTCTAACTTTGGGTTAATTACAATTTGGTCCCTCAACTTTGGGTTAATTGCAAATTGGTCCTTCAACTTTGGGTTAATTGCAATTTAGTCCTTCAACTTTAGTTCAATTACAATTTAGTCCTTCAACCTTGGATTAATTGTAAGTTAGTCCTTCAACTTTAACTCAATTGCAATTTAGTCCTTCCACTTTGGATTAATTGCAGATTAGTCCTTCAACTTTCTTTTAATTACTGAAAGGTCCTTGGACTTTGGTTCTGTTCATAAGGTCCCCTAAGTTTCTCTTTTTAATCACTTAGGCCCCTCTAACTTCAAGGTTTCCCTTTTTATTTCTTTTAACTTTAATTCCTTTCAGTTTAGCCCTTTTCCGTTAGGAAACTAACTGAAACTTCTAATCTTTTCCTTTCTCGTTAACTTTTTAACTTCCAAGGTCTTCCAAGTACTATTCTATTTTCTCAAGTTAATTTTTCTAACTTGTCAACAATTCTTTTAACGATTTTTGTTTTCTTTCCATTAGAAACTTAACGGAAACACTAACTTTCCGTCCCAATTCTTAACATCTTCAATCAAGAATCAACACCCAAATTATATAGCTTTTAGGATTTTCATCAATCGCATGAAACACTATTCCCAACTCAGTTCACTATTCACAGCGTAAATTACTATTCATCACAGATTACTATTCACAGCTTTTTAAACTCAGTTTACTATTCACAGCGTAAATTACTATTCATCGCAGATTACTATTCACAGCTTTTTAAACTCAGTTTACTATTCACAGCGTAAATTACTATTCATCGCAGATTACTATTCACAGCTTTTTAAACTCAGTTTACTATTCACAGCGTATTTTACTATTCATCACAGATTACTATTCACAGCTTTCTTAAAATATGAATTCATCCCTTTCATGATCATAGAATCAACTTAAAATAAAGCTAAGCATTTAACCATTAAAATTCCCACCATTAATTGACTAGCATGCAAAAACCCTAACGATTATTTCCTTTAAACATGCATAACTTATGATTTATTAATCCGAATTCAATGAAACAAATTTTGGAGAGTAGGATTTAGCATTACCTTGAGAACGATTGGATTGATCTTCCAAAAAAATGTCAAAGCTCCTCCTCCCTCTTGATCTTGGCCGGCGGCTGCTAGGGTAGGTTTAGGGTTTTGTTTTTCCTTTTTTTTTTTTTTTTGAATAAGAAGAATAACCTAATTTTCACTAACCCAAGTATTTATACTTTAGATGGTTTATTAATTGGGTTGGGTTTATTAATTAAAACCTTCGGGCCAACCCATTCCTTTCGGCCCACTCATTAATTAACTTCTTAATTCTAATTTTTATTTACTAAGTTAATGTTACCAATTAATTAAATAAATAAATAAAAAATTGCGGGTGTTACACAAAGTATCAATTTTAGTTTTTATTCCTCATGTTCACAATTTGTCATTTTCGAATGACAAAAACTTGTGACAGACAGTCTCACACGCGAGACCGGACTCGTTGAGAGAGTGAACGACTTGCCCCGTGGTCTCACACGTGAGACGGGTCTCGTTGAGAGAGTAAATGGTTTGCCCCTACAGGCGGGACAGGAAAGCCTCTTTCCTCTCTCATCGAGACCCGTCTCTTGTAAGACCGTCTCACACAAGACTTCCCCTTTTTGAATAGGTGTTGATAAAGCGGACGAAAAATGTAACAACCTACTTTAAATATTACATTGTCCACCCCTAAAAATCAACTTTCTAATTTGTCACTAATAATAATAAAAATATATATATAAGGAATTAAATTTAAAATGATACTATTCTGTATCACATACAAAAGAGAAAAAAAATCTGATGTGGCGCACTTATTATTATTTACTCCCTATGTCTCAAATTAAAAACAAATTTTTATTTCAAAATGAAGAATTTTCTAAAATTATAACATAAAATAACTTTATTCGGAAAAAAAAAAAATCTTTTTTTGATTTTTTGTCTTTTCAAATTTTATTATATTTTGCAAAATTAAAATTTAAAAAGTGAATAGCAAGAATGTTTATGCAAATTTTCTATTAAAAATAAATATTTTTAACTCATTTTGAGAAGAGGGAGTATCACATCAAAGTAATATTTTTTCTACAATATTTATATCCCTTATACTAAGTATATATACACCCTCTGACCCAAAACAAACTTAACATTTTATCATTTTAGGTGTATCATTGGAAATTCTCACTTACTCATAAAAGAAAAGAATCCCTCCACTTCCTATATCTTTTCACAACAACTATCCACTTACTACTCTCTACCTTACTTTCTCTCTCTGTAAGAATTTTGTTGCTAGAATAGTCAGACAAATAAATTAAAGAGACGCAGTGTAAACTTGGATATAATTACACCAGAGTCCACAAAATAAGGCTGACAAAATTTGTGAATCCGTATCAACCAACTCGTGTGTTGGGTTTCCTCATAACATGCGCAGCGGAATAAAGCATTTAAAATTTTCATGAAATCCAAAGCCTACAGATCCATTCGTATGATTAAGTCACATGCATAATAAATACTAGAATACTAACCCTTGATGCCTTTGTTAATCAACCTTGATTCTTTGGTGGAGACTTGAAACTTGATCACTAACAGAGCAAGAACACGAACTTTGAAGATGATAAGTTTCACCCTCTATTGGTATCCACACCTTCGAACGAATATCAAGAACACTTGATCTTGGTTGCTAGACCGAATTGTGAAACACACTTTCACAATTGTATTTTGACTATATGGAATTTATTTGTTATGTTCTTGTTCTTCACTCAAGAGATCTTAGAACAAGAAAATAATCCTTCAAACTCTTTGGAGACTCTCACAAAGTTATGGACAGATTAGGGCAACTAGAGATGAGTTTTATACTTGTTTCACCTATTCCAAATAGGTAACAAGTGACCAAACCCATAAGAAAATGGACTAGGAAAGTCCCAGGCCGAAACCAGTAGGTCCACCCGGTTCAAGCATGAGGTCCGGCCGGATTAAGCAGGAGGTCCGACCGGGTATTGAAGTAGGTCCGGCCGGGTCCTTTCAATGGTCCGCCCGGACCCTCCCCTATTTCCAGATTTCTTATTTTTCACCTCTAAAGTCCTAAAATCCCTCAAAGGTCCTTTGACCCAAAATTCCAATTAAGTCCTTTATGATTCGTTCTATTTGTGTGTGACTCTATAGGATTACACTAAGTTGTCAATGGGTTCAATCATAAACCCATAAGATATGATTAGGTTCTAGCAAACCGTCATACCTACCCAAATAGTGTAACTATATACAAGTTCGCATTCTTTTATAGAACATGTCATAATCCATTTGTCCACGATGTCATTGAACACGAGTCATGGTCCTCAAGTCAACTTGTATTTGTTCAATACTTTCTCGATCCCGAATATATTGATAATCCAAATGACATTGATCCAATCAATTCATTTGAGTTTGACCAAACATTTTGACGCAAAACGGAAGCAATATTCGTGAATCGCAAGTGCTAAACACAAGAGTTTACCAGCAATAAACCGTAGAAAAGATAAAACCTGGAATCCGCCAGAGAATAAGAGAAAACTTCAAATTTTATTGAATAAAAGTCTAATTTTCGGAATACAACTTTAGACCTATTTTATAGTGCTCATAAAACTTGAAAAACAATCCCAAACCTTCTAGGAATAACCCTAACCTATATAGTAACATAATAGGACTCAAAAATAGCAAAATCACTCCTAATCCTACTCTAAAACCCTCTTTAAAAATGACCTGTTAAAAATAATGACGAAAATACTAAATAAAATAGAAACTAATGTAAACTAAATCCTAAAATACTAATTAAAAAACAAATATAATCAATATGTTTGACGTTGTCAAACATTCGTGCTACATCATACACCTCATCTTCAAAAGAGCTCGTCCCCGAGTTCATCTCCGAGGTTTGAAAATTTCCTTCCCACTTAAAAAGATACTTTGAATAAGTACACATCTTCGGGATCGATCGTAGAAAATCATTCACGTTCAGGTGTGCGGCCGAGTTATGGACTTCATTCGGGCGAACCTTAGCGATGCTCAGGCTAACACTCTTCATGCCTCGGCCGTGCGTAGTCTGGAAAATTAAAGCCTCGAATGCGGCCGAACTAAGAAGTAGGTTCTGGCGAATTTTTTTTTTGCACGGGAGTGCGCCTTCTAACGCTCGGCCGTGCTGAAGGTCTGGACTGCTGCCTTTTGCTATCACATCCTCAGCGAACAAATTTTCCCAGCACCAATCCTCACACACCCCCTTTATTACTTCAACAATTAAATTCTCTTGTACCTCAAAAATAATATTTGTTTCCTCTGAAGCCTGAATAACATTAATTGGCTTTAATTTTGTTTCTTTTGGAGCAATATCTCCACCTTCAGAAAAGAAATTATTACTAACCTCTACTTATTTGAAACCTTCAACCATTACTTATAGATTTCGATTCGCGGATTTGACTGCAACTAAATTTTCTCCGTTTGAATCTGAATCTTTCCTTTTAATCGACTCGACGTGGTGGAGACTTTCCCCGTGAGGACCTGCTCAATTTTCTGCCCTTCGAGGGCGTCGAACCGGTTCAATCATCCTGTCTCTCTCACCACCACGGTTCTGATTAGCATTAGCGTGTTGACCTTGTTGAGCAGCCACCAACGCTGCAATCTGTGTTGTCAAGGCAGCAATAGCTGTGGTTATGCCATCGATATCTGTCTTTGTCGCTCTTTGATCCCCCATAATGACTCAGTGACGAAAAGAGAGGATATGGCCTGCTGTGATGCCAACTGACGCAGAACGGAAGCGATATTCGTGAATAGCAAGCGCTAAACACAAGAGTTTACAAGCAATAAATCCTAGAAAAGATAAAACCTGGAATCCACCAGAGAATAAGAGAAAACTCTCAAATTTTATTGAATAAAAGTCTAATTTTCGGAATACAACTTTAGGCCTATTTTATAGTGCCCATAAAACTTGAAAAACAATCCTAAACCTTCTAGGAATAACTCTAACCTATATGGTAACATAATAGGACTCAAAAATAGCAAAATCACTTCTAATCCTACTCTAAAACCCTCTTTAAATGACCTATTAAAAATAATGACGAAAATACTAAATAAAATAGAAGCTAATGTAAACTAAATCCTAAAATACTAATTAAAATACAAATATAATTAATATGTTTGACGTTGTCAAACATTCGTGCTACGTCACATTTTATCAACATCATTCTACGAGGGGCCCAAGCTTGACATCTTTCCGAAGAGGGACAAATCCAACTTAGCTTATTATTCTTCCCTACGTGAATCCGATTATGCCAATCATACCCTTTATAACTTCCTGGTTAAAGGTAGCGTTTGAATATGTCAAACACAATGTTCATCAAGTGGAAGACTATAATAACTTCATGTCTAAGGATTCAAATGACATAACTAATATGAGATCTATATATGACATTGACCATGACATAAATCTCATACAGCGGGTCATGTCCAGTACCTTGTTCCAAATAAATACCCATAAGTCTAACATGATCATCCCATGATAATTTAGACTTATTAGTACCTAACAAGTACTAGGGACGGAGATTATTATATGTAAACATGAACAACAATAATAATCAATCATCTCTTTATTAATATGAATAAAATGATAACATATACAACGTTTAACAAACGATCAAGGGCACCAACACTAACAACGTGTACCAACCATACCAATTATAATTGGTACGGCTAAATTGGTATACCGACATTGTTGGTAGGTACTACCGTACTAATTATGTATAATTGGTTGGTACACGGTACTGATATTTAATGTTGGTTGATATACCAAGTACCAATTGTAATTTTTAATAGTTTTAAAAATATTATTATGTATTAAAAAAATACAGTATCCTTTTATATTCTACCCCTATTCTATTCCCTAATTAATTCAGTCTCACGACTGTTAATGTATTAGCATTATCATTTTGGGGCGAAGGGTGTATATTAATTACTAGTGCAGGTTGCCTATGTTAATGTATTGGTAGTACCATAAATTTATGTTGATGGCGAACTTTAGTGATATCCCGTGAGCTTTTATATGCCGGTTATTCATGTCAATGGCATAGCTTATTGAAGTGCAGCTCTTATTGTAGCCAAAGAGGATAAGAGAATATTAGTCAAATAGCTGTTACAATTATTACTACTATTTCTATCTCAAATTAATGACAAAATAGTTATAAAATTTGCATTCATTTTAGGACGGATAGAGGCAGTATAATTTAAATTGAACTAGAAAATAAACCCGTGCTCCGCACGGGAGCTAGAACACCTAATGACATTATGGTGAATTTAAATTGTCTATTTTTTTTTACTTTTTTAAATTATCATGTTATTGCTAAATTTATTTGATAATGAAATTTAAATAATTTATTTGAAGGTTAAACTGGATTTGTTAGTTATACTCCTTCCATCCCAAACTTTTTGTTAATAATTTCCATTTTGAATTTCTCCTAAGTCTAATTACTGATGTAAGTAAATTTATCTCCTAAATTGCTGAATAGTCATAGGAATGAGGGTATGTTTTTGTAAAATATTTAATATACTCCCTCCGTCCCACCCGAATTAGGATTTTTGAGTTGGGCACGGGGATTAAGGAAAAAGTGTTAGTGGAGTAGGTATTGTGAGTATGAAAAGTAAAGTAGGAGAGAGAAGTGGGGTAGAGAATAATGAGTGGAAAGTTATTGTGAGTGCGAATGTGAGTCCCATTAAATAAAACATTTCCATTTTTGGGTTGTTCTAATTCGAATGGGACACCCAAAATGGAAATTTGTCCTAATTCGAGTGGGACAGAGGGAGTATACACTCAGTCACATATGTGAGAAGCTATGAAAAGTTATGAAATGAAGACCCGTTGCTTACTAGTTAGCCCTAACTACCTATATACTCCTTTTGTCCGAATTAATACGTTAGATACAATAGCTATTGTAGTTTTCTCTAAATCTTTGTAATTAACTAAATCTTAGTAATTAACTGCAACAATTTTCCATACTCTATTAAATTAACAAATTCAACATACCTGATGCCCTAACATTGTAATTGGATGTGGTACCAATTTCATTATCCAATAGTAAATTTCTTTTCCTAGAACTATTCGTCCGTTGTGATGTATGCATTGATGAATCTGTAAACAAAATAAAAGTTTGAGGATATGAAAAATTGCATGTGTGTTTAGTGTGTATATATATATATATACATGTGTGTGCCGCTTGTGTGTATATGTTAACTACCCAAATTTTCCAAATTTTATTACGAATATTATTCTTAAACTCTGCAAGAGACATTAGTTATATGGAAGAAACATGACTTAAAACCTGATTGGCCGAAAAAAGTTTATCGTCCATCTTTCGACATGCTTGTTCCTTCCTTCTCTTTCGCTTGTAAATTTGAACTTCCTTTTTTATTTGTTTTACTCATCAAATAAGCACGATTCATAGCACGATTTTTTTTAACAATTTCTTTTGAAGGAATACCTACAAAAATTAATATAACAACAAATACAATAGTTAGTATATAATGCATGAAATATTGAAATAGAATATTATATTACCGATATGGAGGGTTGATAAATCATTGCGTCGTCTTCTTCCCTTTGGCTTCATTTATGTATAGAAAAGTATGAACAATGAAATTATCCTTGCATCTAAAATGAGAAGGGTGTATTTTTAGTAGAGTTGAGAGCTTAAAAGTACTATTTGATAAATAAATGTTTGGTTTTTAAATTTTTGTAGTAGTCTTTAAAGTTAAAGAGTCTTATAGCTTATGAGATCGAATGCAAGTCATAGTAATAATATGTAAGTTAGAAACTTTTTATATGTTAGCATAAATGCAAGTCATATTAATAAAATGTAAGTTAGAGACTTTTTAGATTTTAGCATTATTTATTACAATAGTTCATCTTATCTTTTCATTTTCTATGATTTCAAGTTCACTTGACACTTTAAACTTTAAGAATTCCATCATAGTTCAATGGTTTTGAATAATATGTTGTCTCTTGGAATACATGAAAGGATCAAAGACATTGAATTATGAAAATTTGAATAGTCAAAAACTAAAAAGTCACTTCTTAATGAATTGTTCTTCAATGCATCCAAACCCTACCTAGTCTAATAATCTATATATAAAAGTATATGTCTACCTAGTCTATATATAAGAGTACATATTCTATTAGATATGAATATCTTCTTATCTTCTTATAGAGTCACTAAATTACCTACTATCATATCTATGGATATTACCTATTATTTTTACATAGGCAGGAGAATGCCAAAAACCTCCATGATTCCAAAAGTCAGATTACATAGCATCCTCTAAATCAAGATAAACCCATTTTTGGCTTACGTGTCATTCCCAAGGTAAGTTTCACCAACTTTAAAATACTATAGTATAGATTTCAATGGTCTTCCTCCTACATGAAACAGATCAAGTTAAATGCAAGATTTTTTTCAAGGATAATTAGTATGTGTATGAATATTTGGCTTTTCATATATGGGACCATTCAGTGGCTTGAATGAACAAATTTAACATGTCTTAATAGAATAAATACAATTACACTTCTCTATGAACAATTTGCATGTTGAAGAAGACTACCCTCAAGTGGTTTTTTTTTTTTTTTTTTTTTTTTTGTTTTTTTTTTTTTTTTTTTTTTGTTTTTGTTTTTTTTTTTTGTTTTTTTTTTTTTTTTTTTTTTTTTTTTGTTGTTGTTGTTGTTGTGTTTAAACTTCAGAACCATTAGTAATATTGTGGTAAATTGTTATGATCAATTGGTGTCAACATGAAACTCTTACCTTGTTGACTAGCTTTATGTCAATGTTGAATTAGGTAATCAATATGTTCTGTTTTGCACTCGTCTTTCATCTTTGTTTTACAGTCGTTTTTACATTATATTTTACATTTGGAAAAATACATTGTACTATGTTCTTTGACATCATTTTCTTCCTTCACCCTAATGAATGTTAGAAACTTAACAAAATGGGCAATTTGCAATTTGGTTCCTGACATTTACAAACTTTTGCAATGTTGCTCCCAACAGTTTTTTTTTGCCAATTGGTTCCCAACGTTTACATTTTTTGCAACGTGGCTATAAAAGTAACTGGGCGTTAGTTTTCTAACAGATTTTATGTCATGTGACTAGCACATGTCATTTTAAGATATTCTTAAAGCTACACATATCCGATTAATATGATTCTTCTTTTAAATTGAAACTAATATTTAAATCCACAACATATATTTTTTTTGGAAATTTAGTGAGTAGTTGGATTATTTTTACATTTAATCTTAATTTTAAATATTAAAAAAATATAAAACACGTAAAATATAATCTAAAAAAGATATTAGCCCAAATATGTTCCATATGAAGTAAATTCTATATGTAGATTATCAGTTCGTAAAAATGTTTTATAGAAAAAAAGGGAGAAGAAGAGGACGATGAATCGATGGAAGAGTGTATGTGGAATGGGTGTTGCGGGAAAGTGGCAGAGGGGTGGAGAAAAATAAACTTTAGGAAAGATACATATAGAAATTACTTCATATGAAACATACTTGGGCTAATATATTTTTTAGATTATATTTCACGTGTTTTTTATTTTTTTAATATTTAAAATTAAGATTAAATGTAAAAATAATTTAGGTACCCAACAAATTTCAAAAAAAAATATATGTTGTAGATTTAAATATTATTTTCAATATAAAAAAGAATCATATCAATCGGATATGTGTAGCTTTACGAATATTTTAAAACGTCAAGTGCTAGTCACATGACATAAAATCTGTTAGAAAACTAACGCCCATTTACTTTTATAGCCACATTGCAAAAAAAAATGTAAATGTTGGGAACCAATTGGAGAAAAAAAACTGTTGGGAGTAACATTACAAAAGTTTGTAAATGCCAGGAACCAAATTGCAAACTGCCCTAACAAAATTGTCACAAAGTTAACGTGAACGTTACAAAGAGCAATGCTAGGGGTACAAAATAAACTCACAAAATCTTGCTCACACAATGAGATTACGATATTTTATTGGTTGCATCGATAGTAGACCCGGCACACTCTAATTAAAAACACAATAAAATCGTTACACTTAGGATTTTGTGATTATTCCGTTAAAAACATAGCATGATCTAAAAAATTACTACAACAACAACAACAACAACAACAACAACAACAACAACAACATTACCCCAGTGCCGCAAAGGCTCCCACCTATGGTGGGGTAAGGGGGGTCGGATGTACGCAGCCTTGCCCCTGTATTAAAGCATAGAGAGGCTGTTTCCAGATGACCCATGATGAAAATTACTAACAAACAAAATGTTAACAGACCAACAAGACGTTTATTTTATTTTTTATTTATTATTTTTTTTTTGGTAAAAAGGAAAAAGACCAACAAGACGTTGTGAACAATTAAAAAGTCTATGATTTAAATTTAACATAGTTATTTTACATTATGTTTTATTTTTCCCTGTATTTTTTTATTTTTGGTTTCACCAAACCAGTAACCCTGAAAAAACAAAAAACCCCTAAGAAAAATCCAAAATTTATGCACCCCATCATCACTTGTATCTAATCTAGTGCCTTTAAGCTGTTTTACTTGCACTCCCAGTCCCAGAGAGGGTATTCCACATCCACAGTTCTTTTTCCCTTGTACGCAGTTGGGCTCTCCCCCCACAACATCCGCGCCAACGCCGGCGATCTCTACCAACTCAGGTGCAATTTTCTTTCTCCCTTTCGTAGTCTTGAATCTTGATACCCACTTGTTTAACTTTCAATTTTATTGTTTTTGTTTTGACAGATATTTGGAAATTGGAATTGGAGTGTATGTGTATGATTTGTTAAATAGGTTAATGGCGTGAGCGTTTGTTTTGTAAATGTGACTGATGAGGTAGAGACATCTGAATTTAAGGGGGTAGATTGTACAATTTTCAAAGATTCTCGTCCATTTCGTTAACTTCCATCAATTTTGTTTCAGACCAGCAACCCGAACCGCAACTTGTCTAAATCAATCGTACGCAAGATCCGTTTTCTCAAAACCCCATCATAAATACTGCCTCTGCTCTTCCCTATTCTCTTCTTCTTCCCATCTCTTTCGCGCGCGCTCTTCCCTTCCATCTCCTCTTGTTGTCAGCTCCCCATCCAGTGAATTCCAAAGCTAAAGCACTCACCACCGTTTAATGTTCTTCTGCCAAACCCTAATTCGGTTTTACAATCCAACCCAGGTTTCTTTCTTTCTCTCGCATTGATTACATCTTCCCCCCTCATTCTTGGATTCAAAACATACCGATTTCAGTTAATTTTACTATAATCGGATTTTCAATTTTGATTACTCCCCAAGTATCCGAAGATTCTTTCTTGGGAGGGAGTTATTCTTGATTTGAGAGCTGGAATAAATTAGTTCAAACATTTAATTCCAGTTAGCTACAATTTACAATTGTTGATTGTCGGAGATGAATTCCTTCCAGCTGCTGTTTTCCTTTGTTTACCAACTTTAAATTACCCTTCATCATTTAGTAGGCTGGGACTTGGGAGTCTTGTTTTTGTTGATATTAGGGCTTGCTAATTGGTAAGTATTTCAAGCTGAAACTTTTTCTCCTTTTTCGTCAATTTTTGCTAAGAGTTTTATTTCTTCTTACTGTTGATTATTTCTGTAGCATTCTTTTCTTTCTAACCACTCTCCCCATCCCAAAATCATTCATTTTGCTACGGTCGAAGTATATTTTTCTTGTCTTTCCTCTATTTAATACTTACTAGGTCTCTATAAGCCCGCCCTATTTTTTCGTAGTCCAACTTGATTGAACTTTAATCAAAGATTTAGGGAAAACTAATTATCCAAATGAATTACTCCCTCTGTCCCGAAATGATCTTCTCATTTTGACTGTTCAAACTTTAAGGATATGAACACTTGCTTCACTAGTTATGTTTTGTTTATGCACTTTTAAGCTTAAATTGTAGAAATGGAAGAACTTTTTAAGACAATGAGAAATGGCAATTGGGAAGATCATTTTGGGACGGAGGGAGAGTAAAACTTGTTAGTAATAACCATAAAAATACTACCCATCAATATTTTTTAGACGGTAATTAAAGTAACATAAATATTTGGTCAATGTTTAATCAATATGATCACTAAAAAGTGGGACCAAGTATTTGTTCAATTGATATGGTTTTGTGAGAAAAACGTTTTGAATGAATTTATTAGTTTCTGTTTTCAAGTATGGTTTGTGTAACCACTTTGTTTGGCACTCAGAGTTTTTTTTTTTTTTTAATAATCTTTATTCCCATCTTTTTTAAATACTGATTTATTGAGCCGTTGTTCCTCATTAGTTCATATTGTTGATACTTTTGTTGATTCAGTTGATTAACAGAAAAGAAAGCAGCATGAGTTAATACCTTTTGTTTTATTCTTGGTCTTAGCGGACCGTCTTAATTAGATTATGCGTTTTATGTACAGGGGTTAATACAACATGGCATATGAAACCAGTAGCACATCTCAGGATGACCAAGGTGTGAATGACCGGGATGAAGGCGCAGATGACCGGGATGAAGGTATTCTATTTGTTTGCTTTACATTTTGCATGTTAAATTCAACAATACAGTAAGATGTGCTAGAACAGGAAGGATCTAAGTTCTGCACAAGTATGTCTAGCATACACTTCATCAAAGGGAAATTTCTGACGAATGCTGAATACATAATAATGGATAGTAAAGAGTGATTAAGTTCTCCTGATGATAAGGGAGGCACCATAGAGGTTTCCCAGTTCCTGTTGTTCAGTTGAGTCATTTTTCCTATTCATGAGCTGTTCAGATGAGATTTCCTGTCCTCATTATCAAATGCCTCTTTATTAGATTTCCTTAATAATGCACCCTGTGCACTCTACCTCATCAGGGCATATGTCATTCTGTATCCTAATAAATTAAATTCAAGAATGATATGCGTCATTTGAAAGGGCAAATGGAAAATCTGGATCCCATAAAACGAAGATCCTGTATACTCCCTCCGTCGTTTTTATTTGTTCACACTTTGAACGATTAACTGATTTTAAGGAAAAGTGTTTTATATAGTAGTTTTGTGGGTGTTGTGAGTATGAAAAGTAGGATTGAAATAGTGAGTGAGGTAGGAATTGTGAGTGAGATAGTTGTTGTGAGTATGACAAGTGAGTCCCATTGAATAAGAACAATATAAAATTTGCTTTTTCGGGGTGTGAACAATTAAATGAGACACCCAAAATAGCAAAAAGTGAACATGTAAAAAGGACGGAGGGAGTATGTGATTGAGAATACAATCAAATCTATCAAATAGAGCAACAAGGCCAGGGCGGGCAGGGAATGCATTGAGCATAAATTGTTAATCTCGTAACATGTTACTCATGAAGCTTGGCCAAGGACACGGTATTCAAAGTGGTGCGACCCACATACATGATACACATTTTCCCGAGATGCAGGATAGAGGTCTCATTAACACAATCAACTTTATTTTAATTACTATAAAGTATAAACTATACCTTTACGGAATTAAGGAATCTGCTTATTCAAGAACAAACCAAATAATAATGTAGCTCTAGGAGGTTACTTGCCTTCTTAGTGGGGGCCAGGTGATATGGGGTAGTATTTTTTCGAGATGCAGGAAATAACTGGATTTCGAAAGCAATATTAGGCAAAATGTGAATGAAGAATAGGGAATGGGTTAGGGAAACTTTATATCTGCACACCCGGTGAAAATATGTATACCTTGGCGTTCATTTATACCTTACCATTGAGGTAAGCTGTGACAGTGAGAGTGGGTTGGTGGCTAGCTGCTAGCTAGGTGAAGTTTCCATCTGTATGTACTTTGAATTTACAATGATTATGATCAGTTACTTGTCTGCATCTGTATTTAGACTTATCTGTTATATTTCTGTCCACTCCTTCCTGATTGTTGGATTGGCAGATGATGAGGACGAATATGAAGAGGTTGACGGGGACAATCGTCTTTTGGGATTCATGTTTGGAAATGTTGATGACTCTGGCGATCTTGATGTTGATTACCTTGATGAGGTATATCTTCTTTCTTTTATATATCCGGTCACATCTGTTTGTACGTTTTTACGATTAAGTAGAACAAACACAATACTGAACAAATGAACATGAGTTGAAGAAAACGTAAGGTCAAGACATGACTGTTTTCTCTCTTGTATTTTTCTTGGTTTGATAAGTCCCCTCATGAGGCAAAGCAGCCACTAATATGATGAGATGCTACTAGGTTGGCAAAATGGGTATCTCGTTTAGATATGGTAAATCCCATATTCACCGGTTAAAGCTAGTGGGTAAATTTGGGTATTATCCATTATACCTATTAATATTTAATGGGTAAATGGATATAACCCAAATTTATCATTTAGTTAATGGATAATGCCCGGATATGCCCATTATATTTATACCAGTAAACCCAACACCATATCCTGCCCTCACTCCCCCCTCACCCCAACCCACCTTCCTCTCACCCCCTCCACACACACACACACACACACACACACACACTCGTAATGTAGTTGTGTAATAACTAGTGCCTGATGAAAGCTCAAGATTTATGGAGACTCATGAAAAATTATTACAGCTTCTTGGATTTATAATAGATGACATTCACAGTAATGTTCTTCCTTAGGCATATATGTATGTGTAACTGTGTAAGTAAGTATAGATGTGTATATATACGTGTGAATATATATGTGTGTGTGTGTATATATATATATATATATATATATATATATACTCCCTCCGTCCCAGCATAAGTAGGACTAGAGGAGTTTGCACACTAATTAAGAAAAACTAGTAAATGTGTGGTAGAAAATGAAGAGAGAGAATGAGTGGAGTAAATAGTAGTGTTAGTTGGATAAATTGAGTGGTGGAAACTGAAGAGAAAGAATGAGTGGGATAAATAGTAGTGTTGGTTGAATAAATTGAGTGGTGGAAAATGAAGAGAGAGAATGAGTGGGGTTGAAACATTTCCATTTTGGGCAGTCTCACTTTTGGTGGGACGTCCCAAAAAGGAAAGAAGTCTCACTTGTGCTGGGACGGAGGGAGTATATATATGCATGTATATACATTTTGTATATTTTAAGACACACATATATACAAATATATACATAAATACATAAATATATACATATATGTGTGTATGCATGTATATGCATATATATACAAATATCCACCTAATGTATGGTGATAACTCAGGATTTGGTGTTGAATTATGAAAAAAATGCAGCATGTTGGCTTAATAATAGATGTCAGTTTGAGTAATGTTCATCCTATTACAAATAATATTATTGTATATTATATGCAATTTTATTATGCGCAAGTAATGTACAACAGACATGTACAAACAATTTACCATGGTACAAGCAATATACAAACAAACAACGTAAGAATAATTTTACCATGACACAAATAATTTTACCTTAGTACAAACAATGAACAAGCATTGTACAAACAAGCAATGTAAAGCATATTAAAACTAACACTGGATTTTTTAATTAGAAAAGCCATGAAGTGTAATTATTAATAGCTGGTGACTTCTTGGATAATCAGATAACCAAACCAATGGTCCATTATCTTGTTGGGCTCTTGTTGTGTTAACTCATTTGTACCCATAATAGATAGTGGGTCTTTAATGGTTAACCCAATAAATCTTTTTCTTATTGGTATAATGAATGGACTAATGGCATGGATTAATTTTGGCAACCCCTAGATGCTACGTAGATCACCAAAAGCCTTTAAGGGATAGAAATGATTCTTTCTTTGCTCATCTTTTTAACCACTGCTTGCTTGTTCATATTTCTTGACACTACTTGATTGCGTTAGTATTTTATCACTGGCTAATAAGGGGTGCTCATTTATTTATCCCAGGACGCGAAGGAACATTTTGGTGCGCTGGCTAATCAGCTAGGGTCATCACTAACAGATATAGCTGTATGGAATACCATTTTTTATTTCAGTTCATTTGTTCAGATAAATATAGGAGGCTCCTTAATTAACTGCTATTGGCTGTTATGTTTGTGCACTAATACATTTCTGTATTACATCTTGTATTTCAGCTGTCAGTTAAGTCATCGCAAAGATCTGATGATGCTGCTGAACAAGGTGATGTTGTAGGCCGGCGAACTCTCTCATGCAGTTTTTGATTTCCATTTGGTATCTTTACTTCATTGCTGATTACTCCTTTGTTTTTGAGATGATATCTTCTTAAAGCTCTTTCCCCCCCCCCCCCCTTTCTTTCTTCATATTATCCTTTCCTGGCCAAGCACATATTTATAGGCTTTTTGTTCAGAAGGGGGTTGGGGTTTGGTGGGTGGGGAGAGGGAGGGTTGGCTGCATATCCTCTGCAACAGAAATATGCATATGATAGCTTTTTTGGTGTTTGGAGACAAAGTCTTCTATTTGTTTGTGAAGGCATTAATGTGGATAAAACATTATCAAATGACTCATTGTGGCGTGCTTGATCGATTTCCAATTCACTTGTATGGTTACTTTTAGTACGCTAGGACAATAAAACCTATCAAAGGGTATGATAAGTTTCTCAATTTACTAAATTATCACCTACGGATATTGTCTTTCGCTTCGTTTCTTGTTGGCATGCACCATTCCATATTTTGGTGGACTTGGTTACACAGGCCAGTTGATCCCCTGAACCATCCTTCTTTTCAATGATCAGGAACTTGGAAGGCCATTCTTATTAGTGATAATTGTGAAAAGGAATAAACAATAATTACTCACAGCTATTTGTGTCATTGTGTGTGAAGAGCAAGGAAACTTGAATTATTATTTGTTTTTGTATATCTTGATTAATGTGCAATATGTGATGATAGCTTTGAGTTTCAATTGGTTATGGGAGAACAGTATGGGGGCAGGTTTAGGCATAAAAGATCTTAACAAAGCTTTGTTTAGGGAAATAGTTGCAGATGGGGAGGGTGTAGATTACCTTGAGAGTGAGGGTGGTGAAGAGAAAGGGATCAGAAATGATGGAAGTATTTTGTTTGTTTCCTCCCTCAATTATTAGAGGTTTGTGTGGAGGTGATCTATTTCAAAAAAATTGTCCTTCTGTCTTGAGATTAGGGGGTCATGGGAGTAGTGTCTTCGTCTATTTGTGGCCTTTCATGTCCCAGAGATACGATTTTCTTAAGTTGAACCGAACAGCTTCAGCAAGCTAATGAGGGTACTAGCTGGTGCCTCATTGGAGGTTTGAGTGTGTTTATATGGTCGAATGAGAATACATGGAAGTTTTAAATTGACCTCGAGTATGAGAGAGCCGTTGATGCTTTTATTAATGAAGCATCAACGCGCGTGCGAAACTTGAATATGTATGATTTTTATTGTTTGAGAACATGCATCTGTATCACGGTTCCTTTTTTTTTTTGTAAATCAGGCCTTATTTGACACTCTGTGTAATTTAGAAGTCAAGTATACTTTAATGTTACACTTGGTGACCATCTGATTTGATCTTGTTGTGGTATCTACGAACAGATTATGCTCAGAAGGCTGAAGATGCAGTTGATTATGAAGATATTGATGAGCAATACGAGGGACCAGAGATCCAAGCTGTCACAGAGGAGGACTATCTATTGCCAAAAGAAAACTATTTCTCTTCAAAACTATCTGCGTCTACATCCACTTCTGTGTTTGATGATGAAAATTATGATGAGGAGGAGGAGGATGAGCCAGAAAAAGAACATACAGCAGTGGATAATATCGTTGAAGTTCAAACAACTACGTTATCAGGTTGAATGATCATAACTATTTGGTAAAAATTGTTTACTCTTGGTGCATCAAAATTGTCAGTATTAGTTTGCTAAAGAAAGATTAATTAGTGTCCTCATCTAATTTAATCATTATGTTTATTGCTAATAAGGAAAAGATAGTCTAATCATAAGCGTTGATTTGTGCATTAATCCTTATGATGTCATTCCAAGTGTCGCTCAAAGTTTGAAGAATTGTACGTCTCTGCAACATATGTATTTGTTATTGATAAGCTGCATGCTCGATGTGTGTAATTCGATATTGAGTTTGCTCTTTTTTCAAGAAGCCATTATTCAATCAGTAATTTCAATAATTTTGTTCTCCTTATGTTTTCGGGTTGGGTTCCACCTACTCTTTCTTCTTTCTCCTCCCAGCTAGTTTTTATGGAGGTGTATAGTATAGTTTTGCTGCTGTAACTTGAGTTAGCAAAAGGTTTTTAGAGTGCAGTGGCCAATTGGCAACATCAGTCAAACAGCATTTTATAGTTTCCACTGCTTGCAGCCTTATTCTTAAATTGATTGCAGCCTTGAAGAGACATTAATGAGTGATTTAATCTGCCGAAGGTCACGTCTTTTTCTCTGCATCATCATTTAGATTACTGATGTAGGTAGCCATCTGGAATGCTTACCATTTAGTATTTGAATTATTTTCCACTCTGGGTTGTTGGTTGTGTGAGCAGGAAATGTTATGTTATGAATACATACATGGCAGGCCAGTATGTTTAATAGTCAGCAAGGATGACATCGAGTAGTACTACTGATATTAGGGGGACTCAATCAGAAATGGACGGTGATTACAAAGATATCATATGAGCTGAACTTTAGAGATTGGATAAGACAAAAATAAAATAAAATAGGATAATAGCACACCTTTTAAGTTTTATATAGAACAACTTACCACAATATATACAGGTCGCAAAAGCAGTGCATCAGTTTCTCAGTTCCAGTTTCCAATCAGCTACAGAGCTGAGGAGATATTCATGAAAGAAAACCTCAAGGATTTTCTTAACTACGATGTATATTTGATTGCAATGTATAACGTATACAAATACACTTAGCTAATTGAACTAGTTGGGAGACTTTTATATCATGTTAAGAGGACGAGGTTCACGATTGTTCACTTCTGATGTGCAAAAGCATAACGGCTGATATCATCTTGAAACATTCAGGCATATGTGTCTATCTAGATTCTAGTGGCATAGGAATGAGTTTTTTTTTTTTGTCCGGATATCTGCACATATATGAAGCATCTGCTTCCCAGATGGGATCATTATACTTTTCTCTACTAGCAATATTGACCTCTATGCTTAACCATGGTCTGGATTATGTGGGAGTTGTTTTGCTTTATTAAAAGAAGTTAGACGAAGTATAGTATCTTTTTGTTATTAACAGAACCACATACATGTCACTGACCAACGACTTTTGTCATCTAAAGTGTGGTGAACTGGCTCCAAAAGGAGGGAGTGCTATGTGTTTAAAATTTACGATTATGTATTTGGAGGAACACCTAGAAGCAAAGTCTAAAAGCTTAGCCAGAAGCACGAGTTAGTGTCGATTTAGAAAATTGGTGCAGAGATTTGAAGTTTATTCCTCAGGTGGATATTATCTTTAAACCCCTTTTTGCCTACTGAAAGGGGTAATTGTAAACAGCTTAAATCGGGTGGTGGTCACACAGCTTTATTTTTAACGATCTGACATTATCAGTTGTCCTCAGCTTTAGCGCTTTAAGTTTGTCTGTCTTTATCTCTATGCATTTGAGTAAGAAAGATCAGTATTTATCAATTATTTCCACTTTGTAGGAAAAGGGAAGTTATTATCAGTGTTCAAGAAAGGCACGATAACATAAAGTGCAGTATGTTAGGTGTTGTAAAGTTTATGTGTATAGTTGCTCTCATGTATGATTTTAATGATGACACATTTCTCATCACACATGGGTTCAGTACACTTACTTCAGTGCTGTGCCTATTTAAACGAAAAAGTTGAAATAACATTCAACGACAAATATGATAAAAGGGGGATATCAAACCTGGTTATATGTTACTGAGTAGTAATTTTTACTATTAGGTTGGTCAACTTCAGTTGTTGTGTGTTTCAAATCTTTGTTTTCAATCTATGTGGTGTGTAAGGAAGGAAATAGAAGAAAATTCAACGTATGGGCCACAAATAGAGGATTATTAAACTGTATGTATCTTTTCCTTGAACCCTGTACATTTTCTTGGGCTTCCTTGGTGCAGGAAGTTAACATGTAGGTATTAGGAGGAAGCTTCTGGTTGTATAGGTGTGTGAGTACTGAAGGTGTATGGTTTTGCTGAGTCATCTCACTCTTATGCAAGTATCATAATTGGTCAGCTGTCTTTGTTGGATTTAGGTCATTCATGTGATCTAACTAATATACTTGTTTCTTTTGACTATGAGTCTTATTCTTATTTATTCCTAATATTTTATGTCGCTATTAGGTGAGCATGATGAAGATATTGCTGTCCAGTCTCAAAAGGAAAACTCATTAGAGGAGATCCCTCCAGATGATGGTCAAACTATTTCCACATTAGAAACTGAAAATTTGGTTGCTGATCCAGCAGATTTTCAGAAGGTTAGTATGCTTATATATCCACATGCAAATTTCTTTCTTATGTAAACATACTCTGATTGCCTTTTATTTATTTTTTGTTGAATATCCATGTTCCTTGTCATGGCACTCGTGGTAGGTATTTTGGCTTCTGTTTTCAAACATCTTGGCGGTAGAATTATTTTACCTTATTTAATAGTTTTAGACCCGCATCATGTTGGAAAGAGATTAGATATATGTACGGACTTATTCTTCGTAATTTATCTGATGCATTGCACTATGATTATGCCACATGTATTTACAGTTTATGAAGAGACAATGTTAATGTTGTTCAAACAGTCAACTCACAGTTACCTAAGAATGCGGAGTGCGTTAGTGCACAAATTAGATACACAGACGCAGTAAGTTGCACATACAAACCCATGGATTGCGAGGGGTAGCTTAAGCTGATGCTTAATGTTCTAATTGGGTTCTTATAAGAAGACAGTTTATAGTGTTACATGTTTGTTATTCTGACAGAAGTCTCAGAGAAAATAGGAATATGTTTATTGAATTTTCCAATCTTAGTGCTCTAAGAATCGAATGCTTGAGCCAAGATGCAATTTACTTGGGGAATAAAATTACCTGGTAACTGGATTTGACTAGCTAGCTGAAATAGATATAAAAGAATAAATCTTACTCCCTCTGTCCCTCTTTAATCTGAAAAAAATTCCATTTTGGTTGTCCAACTTTAATCTACAAAGTCCTAAAATGGAAATGTTTTACTACCTCCGTCCCAGTTTAAGGTTCTTAGTTTTTTTGGTGTTTGTCTCAAGGATCTTTGAGCAATAATTGAAGGTTAATCTAACTATCCAGATGAAAATCTAAAACTAGTTATTGATAGACCATCATATATACTATCTATAACAAGTTTTAAATTTTCATCTGGATAGTTAGATTAGCCTTTAATTATTGCTCAAAGATCCTTGAGACAAACACAAAAAAAACTAAGAACCTTAAACTGGGACGGAGGTAGTAATACTTTTAAAATAATGGGACCCACTTGTCATACTCGCAACAACCATCCACTCACTATTTTCTACCCCACTCTCTCTCCTACCCAACTATCTAGACTCACAACACATAACCTTTTTGACTTTTTCCTTAATTCATGTGCCTAACCCAATTTTTGTAAATTAAAGAGGGGCGGAGGGAGTATACTTGAAGGAAATGATGCATATAGAGTTCTCATTAGAAGTATTCATGTTACAACAACATAACTTTTTGAAGTGTAGTTTAATGAATTCCGCCTATGAATTCAGTGTATGTAGCATTTCTCGTTATTAAAATTTAACTTTCCACATCCTAGACCTTAGCTTCTGATTGTTATTAGCATTTCCCATTCCCATTCCCATTCCCATTCCCATTCCCATAGTTATTAGCAATTCACATTCACATTCCCATTTATCAGGAGGATGCTGACACTTTGCAAGCGCCAATTGAAGCGAAAAGTTCAACACCGTTACCTATCCTGTGCATTGAAGATGGAACGGTGATCCTTCGTTTTTCTGAAATTTTCGCCATTCAAGAGCCTTTGAAGAAAGCGGAAAAGAGGGATCGTTGGTATTCTCATACAAAAGGTATTTAGTTTCTATTACTATATGAAAGATATGCAATTAGCATCTGGTTTGTAGTTGGTATATTGAGCCGGCCCCATTTTACAGGGATAAAAGGCTTTGTTGTTTTTTGTTTGTTGCTTGGTATGAAGGAATCCCATCCAAATGGAATGGGGACTCTTGTTAGCCCATTTCATGAGTGTCTTTGCGATTAATGATGGAACTCTCATTCCCCGAGGAATGCTTATTTAAGGAAAAAGTTAGAAGGACCATTCCATCTCTTGATGCATGTCTTAGCCTTTCCTTGTTAATGTAGATTAATTTTATTAAAGCTTGAATGCACTTTCTATCTCCTTTGTAGTTTCATTTATATTCTACTACCTCTGTCCCAAAGTGAATGTCCAAAAAAATTTCAAATTTGATTTTCTTGGCCATTCATTTTGGGATGGGGTTAGTAGTATTTAACTTGTTTCTATTCTACATTCCGTACCAAACTAGCCCCGATGGTTTGTACTTGTAGCTGGAAAAAGTTAATGGTCTTCATGTTTGTACTCTCACTGTCAATTTCACTTATGGAATTTTAGATTGCGATGGTTGCACATCTGTGTGTGTTTTACTGTAAAACATTACTATCTTTTCTGACTTCCATTGCTTAGTTTGTATATGTGTGATATAATAAAGGTGATTTTACTTGTATTTATGGCAAGTATTTTCAATGAGTTTTGTTTTTATGAGCCACTTCACTAAAATCAAATTTTCATACTTGACAGAGAAATACAAGGACCTGGATATTACTGATATTATTGAGGAGGATGAAGAAACATTTTTGAAGGATCCTTCTAAAAGCTTTTCTTACAAGGTACCCGCACATATAATTGAAGATGATGTCTTCTCATCGAAGGATGATGAATCAGAAGATGCAGACTTTAAGGTTGTTGAAGGGGACGGAACGATGGCTTTAGAAGCTGGTGACCATGGAAAGAACTCTTGCCATAGTGATGTACCAATGAATGAAGACGTATCCCTATTGTCTGTTGAATGGAGTAATCCATCCTGCCCTGAATATTACCCATTGGATCAGCAAGACTGGGAGAACAGAATTATATGGGACAATTCGTCAGCATCAAGTGAGAGTGCTAGCGAGAGTTGTGAAATGTCATGGCCCGAGCCTGAAGCTTTAGTTAGTCAACAGTCAGATTCAGTAATTTCACCGCAAAGTATTCAGGCTGAGTCGCGGATGGAACATGATGCGAAGGAGCATGACGTTATTTTGCCTAGTCATCTTGCTTCTGTTGAACCATTAGAATCAAGAAACCCCCCGAGACAGTTAAGTCTTCCAGAAGAAGGTGAGCGTCACCCCCAACTCTTGAGGTTAGAGTCCCGATTTGAAATGGATAATACTAACCTTTCAGATGGTAGAGAGGATCCTACCCCTGAAACTGATCCCATAAGGCGATTCAGCAAGCTGACTTTGCGTAATAAAGATATAATGGATGGTTCGTGGCTGGATAAAATTATTTGGGAACCACATCAATCAATTTCAAAACCAAAGCTCATCCTAGATCTTCAAGATGAGCAGATGCTGTTTGAAATTTTAGATAGCAAAGATGGGAATCATCTTCAGCTTCATGCCGGGTCTATGATCATGACTCGCTCTGTTAAGTCCACTGCTGGTGATCCATATGAACTACACAGTCACGGAGGCCAATCTGTGGGCAGATTCAATATTGCTAATGACAAATTCTATTCAAACAGGAAATCATCTCAGCAGATGAAGTCGCATTCTAAAAAACGCACTGCGCACAGTGTCAAAGTCTTACATTCGATACCTGCACTTAAGCTGCAGACAATGAAGACAAAGCTAAGCAAGTAAGAACGTGTGCTCTGTGTCTGCTTTCTTTCTACCATCTTGTGTCGGTTAGTTATTTAGGCTGCTATAAGTCTTCCTTTTACTCCCTCTGTCCCAAAATGATCCTCTCATTTGCCATTTTTCGTTGTCCCAAAAAGTTCTTCCCATTTCTACAATTTAGGCGTTAATGTGTATAAACATAACATGGCTAGTGAAGCAAGTGTTCATATCCTTAAAAAGTTGAATAGTCAAACGTGATAATCACTTTGGGACGGAGGGAGTATTATGATATGCAGCAAAATGCCAAATAGAAACATTTAATTTCTTATACGATATTGAAGTTCATCTACCTTCTCTATCAAGTGAAGTTTAGTTAGCGTGTAGAATTCTGTTTTCACCTTTACAACTTATGTAGCTTATCTTAAAATGGTTGTGAAATTAGTGCAACGGCTTGGGTACTTAAGCATATGGTATGAGTGATGGGGATGCCTTTCCTCATGTAAAACTTTTCTTGGCTCCACATATATGGGTTTTAGCAGAAATACCAATGTTGTTTTATTTTGGAGATTTGGGCTGCTTGGTTAGATGTGTTGTATTTTGACCCAAAAGAAATCCAAGAATATTTTGCAATCAGGCTTCATATGTTTCCTCTTCTTAAGGACTAGGATTTGTTTTACTGTTACTCATGGGCTTCAGGGTTGGATGCTCTTAGGGTGTGTCATTGACACATCTCATTGGAGATGGAGAAACAGTCATCCATAAGATGCGAGTTGTGGAGGCTTTTGCTTTCCATGCTTCTGGTGGTTTTGCTTGAATTTTTCACGGATTTTCTTTAGGTCTTCCTTCCTTGTTCTTCTCCGCAAAAGTTCTTCCTTTTATCGGAAAAAAGAAGGTTTTGTCACCGCTCCTTAGTCTGCTAGATTGTTGAAAGTAGCTACGTGGTTTAGACCATGAATTTTTGGGGTTATTAGTTTGTCTGATGTCTATTTAGTACTTGGGTATATGGATGCTGTTCAAATACTTGTCTTATGTTCCAATGGTGTTTTGAAATGACAGTTAGAAAGAAAAAATATATGCTCTGAGCAGAATTATCCTCTTTTGTTTGGAACATCTTTTAAGAGCCTTGGTTGTTATTTTTCTATGTGGTTATTGTGAGTCATTAAGTATTCTTAGGTGTATACTCGGTTTTATGCACAAAGTGGTAATACTTGTGAAGTCTTACCCATCGTTTGCAGCAAAGATATTGCAAATTTTCATCGACCAAAAGCTTTGTGGTATCCCCATGACTATGAGATGGCACTTAAGGAGCAAGGAAAATTACCTACACAAGGACCAATGAGAATAATTTTAAAAAGCTTGGGAGGAAAAGGAAGTAAACTTCATGTGGATGCTGAGGAGACCATATCTTCTATTAAAGCAAAGGCCACGAAGAAGCTAGGTTAGTTATTTCACTCGTGCATAGTTTGTCTCCATACTATTATGTTTTATGCAGAATTTTGATTTTAACGTATGTACATTTGTTGCTTTTTTGGCCTTCGACATAAAGTCTAGGGGACAGTAATTTTTGTTTTCTGGCTGCAGATTTTAAACAGTCTGAGCCAGTGAAAATAATATATTCTGGAAAGGAGCTTGAAGACCATAAATCCCTTACTGAGCAAAATGTTCGAACAAACTCGTTACTGCATTTGGTTCGAACAAATATACATCTCTTACCAAAGGCGCAAAAGCTTCCTGGAGAAAACAAGTCTTTGCGCCCTCCGGGGGCATTTAAGAAGAAATCCGATCTTTCTGTGAAAGATGGACATGTTTTCCTGATGGAGTAAGTTCTCATTTTTTCTGTTCACCCTTGTATTTTTGTGTGTGTAGTTTGTACTTCTATTTCGGGAATAAGGCTTTGTTGTTGTTGCTGTTATTGTTGTTTGTAATTCTATGTTTGATTCTCATCTCAATTCTACTGCAGACATTTCCTCTTTTTCTGTGTCATTTAGGATAAATGCTACTGAATGTCACAATGTTAAACTTTGTTTTTCGGCAGTATGCTTATCTGAGAATTGAGTAGAAGGTTATGCTTTAGGGTGCTCCTTCACTATGTTTGTTTAATCATCATTCCTTGCAGCATGTGTGTTAGTTTGATTCGAATCCCAGTCTTTCTGTATGCGGAACTCCATAAATATTTGCTCATGACATTCTTTTTCTGTCCTGCACTATTACACTTGGCTTATCTATTGTTGTGTTGTGCATTTCCTTTTACGCTTTGTACTTGTCTTATGTTGAACCGTTGTTATTTTTGTTGAATTTGAGCATGCACTTCAACATCTAAAGGTAATGCTGGAGGTGCAGTGATTTACTTGACCTGTTAGGTCTGTGGTTTCAGGCCTTGATTGCCTACTTGCTACTGGGGAAAGAGTGTAGGAAGTGTCTGTTTCAACAATACGTACATTTCTTTTACCTCCCGCCCTGGTGTAGGGTAGTAGGTGCTTTCTGATCTTCAATTAGGTCATTGTGATTACCAAGTATGTTGTCCAGGTACCAGTGATAGTATTTTGTATCTGGACTAAAGTCATTATTTTTGTAATGAGTCAATTTGGAACTTGGCTGTGGAAGAGTTTACTAAGACCAATATGGGCTGTCAAGAACCTTAAAAAACAGAGACTAGATTGAGCGGGAATTTGGTCAGATCTTGTATAAATCACATTTAGATAGTAACTGGAAAATTGGAGCCAGTGGCCCTCTCCTGGGATTTCCTTGTCAATATATGCGGGGAAGGGCCCCTAAGAACAGTTGGATGCTCTACTCTCGTCACTTCATCTCACATGCATTCCTGAGTAATGGGCCTTTTGTTTATTCAAATTCGCTCCTGATCAAGAGCAGATTTGAAAAAAAAAAATCGGACATTCATTTCATTCTGGGACAGAGGTAGTACAATTTTGGCAGGCGGCTTTTTGATTACTCCCTGTCCCATAATGAATGTTGCATTGACTTGTCAACATTTTAAAATAACGTGCTTTACATGTTTGTGCATTTCTTGTACAATGAAAATTGCACTAAAATGTTTCCTTATTTAGAAAGACAGGCAACTATTTTGGGATAGACCAAAAAGGAAAGTGCGACATTTATCATGAGACGGAGGGAGTATCTCTTTAGGAGGTTAGAAAGTGTCTTATGACTACAGATTGTGATAGCACAGCTAAGGATTTGATGTCGTAGACTGTAGTTTACTGAGTTTGTAAGGTTTCGGTGAAGTTCTTTGACAGCAAGAGTCAAAATTTTAGAAGCTGTAGATGAGAAAATCTATTAGCGTTTGCTGGGGCTTGGGACATATCATATCTAATTTATTAAACCTTCTTCTATAAATCTTCTTGGGTAAGAATGGGGTAAGTTTTTTTTTTTTTTTTTTTTTCCTTCTTTCATATATGCCTATTTCCTTCTCGTTGATCAACATTGGGGCTTGCCTTGTATATAATACCTAGTGTTGGGGCTTACGTTCTATAAACCTTCTTTTAATTTATTAAACCTTCTTCTATAAATCTTCTTGGGGAAGAATGGGGTAAGTTTTTTTTTCTTCATATATGCCTATTTCCTTCTCGTTGATCAACATTGGGGCTTGCGTTGTATATAATGCCTAGTGTGCTTCATGTTAAATCTCTTTTCTGTTGGGCAATTGTTGCTTCTTGGTTCTATTGTATCCGAATCCATCAATCTATCTCTTACTGCTTCAGTCCATGGTCTTAGGAAATTGGCGTTCATCAAGAAGATTAATTAATTTTTCTATCTGATGTTATTATGCTTGTTAAATCGATTTCCCCCTCCCTCACCTATTTGTAACATTTAACAACTTGAGCTATGAGTTGGTAACTCAATTTTGTATCAGAATTTTGGTTTGGCAAGGTCTTCGATCACAGTATCCTGCCATGCATTTGTTTTTGCCAGAAATTTTAATGCAAACATCCAATGGTTGGTTGTGATGCACCTTAGATTGTATCTTCTCATGTGAGCGGCTGCACATGAGGGGGAGTGCTAAACCATGATATACATTGTTCGGCCCTCTCTTTAACGGTCTAATCTCTTACTTTAGTTGGTAACACAACAGCATTACCTATGAAAAACTTATCGGATAGTAATTTTATTGTTACATTTCAGGTACTGTGAGGAAAGACCTCTGCTCCTTGGCAACCCGGGGATGGGTGCTCGACTATGCACTTATTACCAAAAATCAGCTCCAGGAGATCAAACGGGCACTTTGCTGCGTAATGGAGATAAAAATTTGGGTAGTGTTCTGACTCTTGATCCTGCGGATAAGTCCCCTTTCCTTGGAGATATAAAAGCTGGTTACAGCCAATCATGCCTGGAAACTAACATGTATAGGGCTCCAATATTTTCACATAAAGTGCCGTCAACTGATTATTTGTTGGTTCGCTCTGCAAAGGGAAAACTCTCCATTAGACGCATTGACCGAGTTGATGTTGTCGGACAACAGGTTGGCTGGCTTGCTTACATCTTTTCTCAACTGGAAAATTGCTTTGCATTAGACCTACTATATCTTATCGTCTAATGCTATTTTCTGACATCACTTTAGGCTTATCTTCTTTTCCTGTCACTATACCCCAGAATGCTTGTTATTTTAAAGTGCATGCTATCTCCATTTGTTGGGCTAGTTTCACCTGTAAATATTAAGAATGCTCATACAGGAGCTTCAACAAGATGAAAATATGGTGAGAAGGCTGTGTGGTGAAACTGAATGGGGTAAATTTGAGTTGAGCACATTTAATGGACAATTACTCGGGTAGTGGCATAGATGTCTGAGGTGAGAAATTTGTTAGGTGGGCAGTTGCCCGACTCGTGCCCTCAACTCTATCTCATGTTGCTACAGGTAATTAGAGTGAATTGAAGAGACCATTTTAGAAAGAAAATTTATATGCTTTGAGCAGAAATTCTCTTCTTTTGTTATGAAAAGTATAGATGACTCTGCTAGAAGTAGGGTAGACAAAGCTAACACGCGTAAGAACAGAAATGATTGCTTGAGATTGCTTGAGTTTTTAAAAGGAATTGTGGTCTGGAGAGGATATAATGGTGCAAAAGGTTTCATTTGTGAATCCAATTTGTCTGGAACAATGACTTTTGGCTTTAAGTTGAATATTCGCTAGTAGAAGCTTTCTCTCTCTCTCTCTCTCTTTCTCTGTTTTTTTTTTTACAGTATCAGGTGTACGCCTTTGGTGGTAAGTGTACGCCTTTCACACTTATCTCAGAAAATGTCTGCAGTGTCAACGAGTACATTTAAGATACTCAGATGACCTCTGACTTGGCCACTGAACATGTTTCTTTTTGGACTTTGGCTTTAACGTCATAAGCATATCGTTAATGTTTGATAAATTGAGTACTGATTCCTTGTGCATTTTGTTAATTTTCTGTACTGTTGCACCCAAAATTATGGGAGGATATTAAATTTGGCGCAAGTGACACGGGAAAAAAGGGGAAATAATCTATTGAAATAATAAGGGGGAGCAGTAATTAAAGAGAAGACATAATGATCCATTTGGGATAGAAAATACTTTAAACTCTTCAGATGGATATTTGCACATTGAAAGTTCCAATGTTTGCAATTTATTCATCATTAATGAGGCTAGGAATATACGTTTGAGAGGGGATTGGATCTTCAATGAATCCTATAATGCAAATATCAGTCTAGCAAATGAGGACTGGGATCATATTTAGATCATAAGTCAATTTGTTGATAACTCATGACTGAATCTAGACAAAATCTCCCCGCTACATTTTCGTTGAACAAGTTATTGGATAACCTTGTATAAAATGTGTGGCTGCTGAAGTTAGCACTTAGCACTTATTATTGGCATCTCTTTGTTCCTTAGCTTCAAATGAAGCTGGGTTGCTGGCATGTATGCGTATCAGTTGTTGGTCAGGTTTTCTTCTTAATGTGATTTGGCTTCAAATTTATTTAAGGGAACCCGTAAAGGCATTTACGACATGCTCAAATACAAAAAGGAATTAAAAAATAAGATGGAAAATGGAAAAGATAAGGTAAGATGCTGGAGAGATACGAGTATTTCACAGTTTCTTGATATCTGATAAGTGAGTGATAGGATGCAGTATCAGAAGCAAGATCCAAAAGATATAGCTTCATGTAACATTCTACTGACATCTATTTTCATATCATGAAGACTGTTGGTTGCGACGCACTAAACTATGACATGAAATATAACCCTGCAAGTCTGCGGCATATTTTTGCTAATCGAATGTTTCATCATTTAAGTTGTATCACACGAACCAACTGAAATTTATCTGACTTGGAATGACCTGTTTTATGAAAAAAAATCATTAACACGTGAAACTTTTTGATCACCTTTGTTTTCTGTAGGAGCCTCACATGGAGGTAATGTCTCCGGTGTCAAAAGGGGTTCAGATTTATAACATGAACAGGCTCCTTGTTTATATGTATCGCGAGTTTCGTGCTCTTCAAAAGCGTGGATTGCCTCCTTGCATCCGTGCAAATGAGTTGTCTGCTCAATTTCCTAATGTGGCTGAAGTATCTCTGAAGAAAAGGTTAAAAGTTTTTTGTGATTTTCAGGTATACATGGAGCAAGTCTTCTTGTTTCTTTCAACAAAATTTAAAGTGATCATTTTTAAAATAAAGGAATCCTGTTTATGTTACTCTGGTTTTCTTGTTCTTTAAGCCTGTTTTTGTTTGCTAACAACCCTGAACACGCGTATATGTCATCAGAGGGGATCATGGGTCATGAGGCGTAATTTTCGCATTCCATTGGAGGAGGAACTTAGAAGGATGGTTACACCAGAAAATGTAAGCTTTACTTACAGAAGTTACTTCACTTTCATCTGATTTTTCATAATGTGGAAATTGCTACAGGATAACTTATTCAAAGTTTGAACCTTATTTATCTTTGTGTATGTTTGATATCGTGGGAGAATATATATGAACCTGCAAAATTATAGTGAGCGGTAATGGAAGAATCTGATAGTGTTCCTTTTCATAAGCAAAGCGTGTTCAGATTTCTGACCCAAAATTTTGGCAGAGGGGATTAAATGGTTGAGTGAATAAAAATTGTACTCATCTTAAAAACAATTGGCACAAACGGGGTCAACATTACATCATAGTACAAATCGTACCACAACTCAAGGGGGTAAAAAATTGGCAAAATTAGTATTTTTAGTGTACTCTTTCACAAATTGAAGGGACTAATATAACTTATCCCAATAGTTAAGGGGGTCATATGACCCCCATCCATTAAGGGTGGTTTTACCACTGGACAGAACACTGATTACTGCAAAAAGATGTAGCTGACACTGTGTGATAACTGTCGATCATCATATGCTTTGCGGGCTCAAATCAAGCTTTTGATGACTAGGCTCTTTTAATACAGTATAAATTCTCGAGGGTTTATGCTTCATCCATCCTCTAAAATTGTCGCCCCTCGAGTATTTCGTCAGTTCGCAGTTTCGTTGACTTGTATATTACTGATGTACTTCACTTATTTCTCCCTGACTCAGCTGGGTACACCTTCTGATGCACATACACTGTTAATTAGGTTGTACATTACTGGTTACTCTTTTACAGGGTAAGAATCAGATAGATTGGTTACAGTGAAGTAACTATGTTGCAATTTGAGAAAATAGTTTTTTTCATACGAATGGCTTACAAGTCATGAAAAGCTTTAGATGAAGTTTGGAATTATGACTAATTGGTAATATCTTCTTCCTGGAGATGAAAGGGATTGAAGATCAAGTTTCTGATAGATAAAATAGTGTTTCAAGTGTCAACAATGACGACATATGGAATTCACGTAGTGAAGGCAATCGTGTTGGTACCTGTTGTGTAGAGCCCGTGAGTCAAACCATGAATCTTTTGATAGAGTATGAAACAGTGAATAAAGTTTGAAATTATATTTATGGTAAACCTGTGAGGATTAAGGTGGTTTTTGCTATAGTAGAAGTTACTTTGTTCTACTTCTTGATAACTGGGGTGTGAAAAGAAAATATCTTAATGAAGTTATGTAAGTGTTGGAGAGAGAGCTTATGATAATGCTGTCTACAGACATATTATGGTCAGGAGAACTTGCTTGATGAAATAATAATGCAGTTTGAGGGAACAAATTAAGAAGATCAACAAGGCTAAAATTTCACAATTCCAAGTTTCCACAAGTTATAAACTAGCACAATTTTTTTCGTAATCATTGAACATTGAAATATAGATTGTTTTCGTGTAGAACGCTATCTACCAGAGCTTGTGGCTTAAGGTGTTACACTTCAAGTGTTTGTGTAAGTCTTATTCTGGAACAATTTTTAGAAATATGGTGTTATGCAAGCTACATCAACATTCAGTGGATGGAGCGGCCAGGTGGAAGGATAGGAACATAGTTACCGGGAACTCCGTACCCCCTCCCTCGTCCCACGTCCCGGAACGCGCGTCCCGGTTCGTGGGTCATATTCGTCCCTGTTCACAAGGGAACTCGACCAAATCACTCGAACCATCGTACCAGAAAATCAAAGGTCAGTAACGTAGAAACTGACCTTGGCTTGCTTTTCACGATGGAAATGGAGATGGTGATGAACATCTTTGAGTCATAGCTGGGAAGAGGTCGAGAACTTAGAGTTGCCGTGAGATAAATAAAATCTTGTCTGCATTTACAATCGTTTAGGGTTATCTTTCTTTACATTTACAATCTTTTATCTCCTTAACAATATATTATATATATATATAACAATATATATGTGTATAGGGCCGTGCTCCTGTGAGAACCTAAATATCGTGAGAACCGTGAGAACTTGGATACATTAGGTAAAAAACTAACGTATCTAATGGTTCACTTGGATACATTACTTGACTTGGATACATCATTAGATACATTACTTGGATACATTAGGTAAAAACTAATGTATCCAATGGTTCACTTGGATACATCATTGGATACATTAAGTTCTCACGGTTCTCATTTGAGCACCTACCTATGTGTTATATATATATATATATATATATAGGTAGGTGCTTAAATGACTACCACAATTGTGTGAGAACCGTGAAAACCAAGCATAACCATTAGATTAGAATCAAAATCAAGGGTCCAGATTATAGATACATTGGATACACTTTGATACAGTACCCAAATTTTGATATTGCACTTGGATAGAGTAGCTTAAATGACTAATGTATCCAAGTATATATTGAAAATTAGCTACTGTACCCAAGTGTATCCAATGTATCTATAATCTGGAACTTGGATATAGTAGCCTAAATGACTAATGTATCCAAGTGTATTTTGAAAATTAGCTACTGTACTCAAGTGTATCCAATGTATCTATAATCTGGACCCTTGATTTTGTATTTAATCAAACGGTTATGCTTGATTCTCACGGTTCTCATTTTGAGTGGTTCTCATTGGAGCGCGACCCTAGACACACACACACACACACACACACACACACACATGTCTGTGAGTGTTCTATAAATACATTTGGTGATGAATTACCAATAAAAAAGCGTACCACGTTCCCAACTTGCGTACCAACTGATCCTACCCCCCGCGTACCCAAAATTTACTAAGTCACGTTCCTCGTTCCCGTACCCGTCCCGCGTCCCGAAACATCCCACGTTCCTGGTAACTATGGATAGGAATACAGTTGGACAGTTTATTATCAGATACTAATGCTCCAAAAGCATACATGCTACTGCCTCTGTACCCAATTGAATGTCCATTTTTGAGTTTTAGGAGAATTCAAGGAAGTTGATATGTAGGCGTTTTTGGTAGCACATACACATATATCCCCTTAATGATCTCATTATATAACATTATTAGTACAAGAGTAAAACTAAAACATTATGATCACCAACAAAGAGCTTTACGTAACTTCACTAAAAAAGGTCATTCATTGTGGGACAAAATCTTTAACAAAATGGACATTCGTTGAAGGACGAAGGGAGTAGTTGCTATCTATGTCAATTTGTCTGCAATATACTAAGGTTGTTGTTTCTTGCTGTTTTCTAGTTATGCTAAGCTTACTGGTGATGTGATTATGCTTTATAGTTTAAAGGTGCTATGAATTACTCCCTCTGTCCCGGAATAAATGTCGCCGTTTTTTGGACGTTGGTACGAAAGAACTTTGAGCAATAATTATAAGTTAATGTAATCATTCTAATGAAAATTTAAAAATTGTTATTGATAGTATTTATATTGGTGTATCAAAAATATGTTTTGCAATTTCATTAGGATAATTAAATCAACCTAAATTTATTGCTCAAAGTTCTTTTGTACTAACGTCCAAAAAAGGGCGACATTTATTCCGGGACAGAGGGAGTATGATTAAAATATAGCTGTTTGTAAAGCCTACACATCATAGGATGTGCAGCACGGGCGGAAGCACGCTTATGCACTGGGGTCAGCTCCCCCCCCCCCCCCCCCCCATTTTAATTTTAGTTTTTCAAAAATCTACTAGTGCAATTTGTGCCACATATCCCGGAATTAAGGGTTTTTAGTGCAACAAATGGAAACCTGACCCATTTTTGTAAGGAAAGTATTGCAATATGATTTTATTCCGACTCCTTTAACTAGTGCATTTTTGTCCAAAATGATCTTACCCGATTTTATAAAAAACCTTCCTCCGCCACTGATGTGCAGAATGATGGAATAGGATTCTTTCTGCAGAATCTAATTTGAGAGAAAATTCTTGATCATGTTCATTTTAGATGAGCTAATGACACAATATCCTCCTTACCTGTAGGAAAACATTGAGGTAGTAACTCCTGCCATTTGCATTTACCCTTAAGCAAAGGGTCTGGGTTGTTTTCAGGAAACAAATCATTGGTCTATATATTCTGCATGTACAGTTCGATGCATTTTCTTGACCTCCTGCTCGTTAATGATTCTGTTATTTCTGATCACATTATTGTTCTTCGCATAGGTCTGCGCATATGAAAGCATGCTGGCTGGCCTTTACAGGCTCAAACGTCTTGGAATCAGTATGACTCATCCAGCTGGCCTATCGGCTGCTATGAATCAGCTGCCTGACGAAGCGATTGCCTTAGCTGCTGCTTCACATATTGAGAGAGAACTGCAGATCACGCCTTGGAACTTGAGTAGCAACTTTGTTGCTTGTACGAATCAGGTAAATAGACAACCTGTTTTATGTTTGTAACTTTGAAAATCTCTTTTTCAAGTCCGCATTCTTCAATCACTATGTATTTCCAAATATATAAAGTTGTTTCAAACAAACCTGATGGCTATAGTCAAACTGTTTTTTTTTCTTTCCTTTTTTGCGCTGATCTGTGTGTTGATCTGTTGAGTTCACTTGTCTACTTGTCAAATATTTGAGTTGTATACCACTTGCTTTTTGGCAAATGACAGGCAGAGATGTGACGTCTGTCTGTAATTCTACATGGAACATGTTCTAGGAGATGAATAAAGTGAAGCTAATTCTGGTTGATTGAAAATTATGAGAGAAAGATAACTTTCAGAAAACTTGATACCCACCCAAATTAGCCATTTGAAAATAAAGTAGGCAATATTCCCGAGTAATAAAAAGTGATCATCAATGCTAAAAGATAAGCCCATAATAACTTTATTAATGGAATTAGGAACTACTGTGCATGTTCTGATGATTTCAGATCATAAGGGAACTTTTAAGATACAAAACAAAATTATTCATCCATGTACTTTTATCTTTTCCTGTACATGAAAAACTTACCTAAATACCTCGTCCCTCAAATACATAACTGAATCCCAAATGTAGAACCCTATATCTTGTTAACACCTTCATGATTAACATACACTAACACTTTTTATTACACCCATATTAAGATTGCTAGTGGAATCAAGAAATACCATGCATACTTTGATGGTTTCAGGCTATTAGGGAACAATTAAAATGTATAGCAATAATATTTATTCATCTATTTTGAAACTCTTCCTGTACACAAACTTGCTGACGTTTAATGTCCACAAATTTACTTAGGACCCACCTCCAACTTAATTGTGCCCTCAAACTTTTTTTGCAGAGTTAACATGAATCTTATTTTGTATCGGCGCGAGTATATAAAAGGGTAATGGTCAGTACTGTACATGTATCATTTTAGTCTCTCACGATGTTTAATCTTGTCTTCTTACAAAATTATAAACGTACATCTCAATAGAGTTATCACATGAGAACCTATATTGATATAATGGTTTAGAGAACATGAGCTCTAATTCACATACTGGCGTATCCATGCTGCAGTTCCTATATATTAAAGCAAAAAAGCTAAATATAAATGTGTAACGCATCGAATGTATCCAGTGCACTCACAGGCGCATCCCCATGTGATCATAACTAAGTCCATCTCATATTTCCGCGGAGGCCATTTTGTTACCCATTCGTCATAGTTTTTCTGCCATACAAAATTTAGCCCTTGTAGTTTCTGTTGATTAATGCTTATAACTTCATATCATGTTTCATCTCTGGAAGCAATATAAATGAAATCTTACTTAATTCATGTTTGCTTATGTAGCAGACTTTGTTTCTAGACTTTTAGGATCTTGTACTTTGGTCACAAGCATGTGGATTTCTGCCAACTTTTCACCCTCATCGACTCATTTTTCAGTTCTGTTTCTTTCTTTTTTGTTATCTTACTAAACAATGTCTTATTCTGCAGGACAGGGAGAATATTGAACGTCTGGAAATTACTGGTGTTGGTGATCCATCTGGACGGGGCTTGGGATTCAGTTATGTCCGTACTGCTCCTAAAGCACCAATCTCAAATGCAATGGCTAAGAAAAAAATAGCTGTTAACCGGGGAGGTTCTACTGTAACGGGAACTGATGCCGATCTTCGCAGATTGAGCATGGAAGCAGCACGAGAGGTGTGTTTTTTAGCAGAGTACTACCTAGAGTCACACTACTTCCTGTTAAATCTGTTTGGCTGGGAAACCTAAGCTTTAAGATTGAATAACATTATTAATCTCATGCTAGATGGTAGGAGTACTAGTTTTCAGGTTCTGCAGAAAGATTCTACTCTCTCTATGCATGTGTTAGTTTAGCTTTGAATTTAAGATTGAAACGAGCATGTTATCATGCCTGTAACCATAATATGCCAACGAAGACCTGGAAAAAACCATTTATCCTTTTATATGTTTATCTTTAGCATAGCCTCATGCTTAAGACAACTCTAATGCTTCTTGGTGTTGAAAGGATTGGTAACTATTTATTTTCGTGTCATCTTACTTGTTTCCGAAACCTGAGGCTCTTCCTTCTCTCAACATATATTTGGGGAAAGGTTCGAGCTTGTACTTGAGCTTCTTGGAGGTGCCTTTAAACGAATTCCTATTTCTACCATGCAGAGGTTGGAGTGCTTTGACTTCTTGAGGTTTTCTGTTATGGACTCCTCGTCCGTCTTTTGTAGTATTTCATACCCTTAATATTGTTCTCTTTAATATATTTATCTATATGTATGTGTCAGCAGTCTTTACCTCTTATCAATGGGAATAAAGATATAAACTCTCCTCTTTGAAGTTCAAACTATATGAAATACTCCATTCACCCAATACGAGTGTCCATTTTATTATTTTTAAAAGGTTTAAATTCATTTTCAACCACTGTACTTTACCTTGACTTTCACTTTAACCACTTGTTTTTTAGCACGAAACCCTCAATTTTTTTTGGAAAACTATCATTTCGCTGATTAGAGCACGGATTAGGGACGAATTAGACATGCATTAGACGCGAATTTGTGGCTAAAATGATAGTTTTCCATAACTTTTGTGCTTTTCGTGCTAAAAAACAAGTATAGTGGTTGAAGTGAAAGTCGAGGTAAAGTACAGTGGTTGAGAATGAATTTGAACCTTTTGAAAATGAAATAAGCTGATTTTTAAGCCATTTCTATATCAGATGTACCAAATCACCATCATTATTCTTTTTATACCATTGCAAGTGTACTTTGAAGCATAGTAATTGAAGAAGTGGGTATTTTCTAACTTCATCAGATAATTGACACTTACTTTGGGACAACTACTTTTCTAATTTTTCGAAAAAAGGGGCTCATTTTGAGTCGGAGGCTGTACTATCCTTCTACTTGAGGACATTATCAGTTTTAATATTGCTCCATTAATTTTTACATTGTAGCTTTGTGCTTCGTAAAACGCTTTATTGTCGAATAAATTGATCCAATACGAAGTACTACCCAGTTGTTCATTTTTTAGGTTTAAAAGCCATTTTCTCTTTCTGTACATCTAAGATTTCAGAGTGTTTTCGCTATGTTTGGAAACTCAATGCTGAGTTTGGATTTGGAATTAGAAGAACAAAATGGATCCCAGAAATTAAATTGCATCAATTTTAATGCCATGGCTTGGAGTTGAGTTGACAAACATAGCCTCTTGAATAGCTCTGACGTGATTTTTGTTTATGTTGGGAGATGACAAATTCTTGAAGGATGAGAACAAATTTGACAGCTTGTCACGTGACTTTTATCACATTTTTTTTTTTTTGTATCTGAGGCAGGATTAATAGGATGTTCTTGTATGGATCGTTAGATCAATTTACTGCCTATCTGCATTGCGAAAAAATTGAGAGTTTAAAATGTGAATAACTTGCCACGTAGCTTGCATATATGCTATATATGGTTTCTTGGGTATTATAACTTCTGGGGTTAATTTACCAAAGTTAATGATGAGTTTCTCTTCATCTCTTTTGTTGCATATCGTGGGTGTTGTAAAAAGATGTCTGGTCCCTGAATGCAAAGAAATATATTTTTCAACTTCTTTTATTATTATTTTTTGATTGTTTTTTCTTCTGTTTGCGGTCGAAAAAGAAAATGCCCATCTGTACAATTTTTCTTGTCCTTCTGACTGCTAAACGTATCGCCGTTTTACTGGAAACCAGGTTCTTCTCAAGTTCAATGTTCCCGATGAGCAGATTGCGAAACTTACCAGGTGGCATCGAATCGCTATGATTAGGAAGCTTTCCAGTGAGCAAGCAGCATCAGGGGTGAAGGTCGATCCAACGACCATCAGTAAGTATGCACGTGGTCAGCGCATGTCCTTCCTGCAGCTTCAGCAACAGACCAGGGAAAAGTGTCAGGAAATTTGGGATCGACAAGTTCAAAGTCTTTCTGCAATTGAGGGGGAAGAAATGGAGAGCGACACGGAAGCAAACAGTGACCTGGATTCCTTTGCTGGAGACCTTGAGAACCTGTTGGATGCTGAGGAGTTTGAAGTAGGGGAAGAGGGTGACTGCCAGTCCAATCATGATAGTTCAGTCGGTGTCAAGGGGCTTAAAATGAGAAGGCGTCCGTCCCAAGCTCAGGCAGAAGAGGAAATTGAAGATGAGGCAGCTGAAGCAGCAGAGTTGTGCAAAATGCTTATGGATGGTATGAAATATGTTATGCACTGTTTGAATGGTTTTGTTTGTACTTCATTTTTTTTTTGTGTGTGTGTGTGTGTGTGTGTGTTGGTGTTTCGTGATGATTGAAGAAAACAAGAGTTAGGCAGAAAAATATTTGGGGCCAAGGAGAGATAAAGTGAAAACCGAAAAAAATCACAGGCCACAAAGCCTACCATGTACTCCCCGTGTCCCAGAGTAAGAGTCCTACTAGGAGGCATGCTTAGTAAGAAAGCACTAAGAAACGAGTGAACATTTTCAAGTCGGTTGAGGATATAATTGTCCAAAACACTATTGATAATCAAGTGGGTAAAAATTAGGTTAGTAAGCATTGGTATTTTTGTAATTCTACAAAAAGGTAAGCATTGAAATGTCCAAAACACTATTCATTCTTTGCCATTTTAGGAGTGAAGCAAAGTAGGACTTTTACTCTGGGACCTACTAAATAAGAAAGTAGGACTCTTACTTTGGGACAGAGGGATTACTAAACACGGCTGCAGTTGCTAAATGAATGGTCTTTTACTTAGTGGGTAGCACCATTTGTAGACATACTGTACCAAGTAGACTCAGAGTACATGAGTTTTAAAAATGGCTAAAACCCTAGACAATGCCCCCAACGTCTTCATATTCTTTTCTGTGCGCAAATTTTGACTTTCCTACATTACCCTGCATTATTATGTATCCTATCTTTACCATGTTTTGCAAAACTATGTTTGACCATTATTGTCTGTTCACCAGATGAAGAGGCTGAGCGGAAGAGGAAAAAGAAGGCAAGGTCTATGGGGGAAGTTGTGGCTCCTCGGCCACAATCAAGTTATGGTTTAAAAAACGAGCGGGTCAAAAAAATCAACCCCGTGATCAAGCCCATTCCGAATGCCATTCAACCTATTGGAGTGAGCGCTTCAAACGAGAATGTCGCTAGAGATTCACTAGAAGTAAGAACTTAGCTTGCTTCTTAGCCTTATACCCTTCAAATATATGAGATTGAAACTGATAATACTAAGTTGTGTGGCAGGAGGAAGTATTTCCCAATAGAAATATCTGGTCTACAAAACCGAAATATAAAAAAAAGGATAGTGTTGAGCACGTGGGATTATTCCAAAAAAAGGTTAAAATATTGGGAGATGGAATTACTGTACGTTCTCTCTCTCTCTCCATACAACAATAGGAAATATTAGTGTACTAAATTTTTTCATTTGGGCTGAATGCTAAACTATTTCAAAATTGTCTTTCTTTCTTTTGGTTTTCAGTTTCATCTATTACAATCCTCTTAACGAAATATTTCTTAAACCAGATTGTTAAGGAAAAGAAATCAGCAAGAGATAGTTTTGTTTGTGGAGCTTGTGGTCAGGTTTGTTTAGTAACTTTGAAAGCTTTTTGTCTGTAACAATATTATACATCTGGGGTGATGGTTTTATTTTCTGATGTATCAGCTCGGTCACATGAAGACCAACAAGCACTGTCCGAAGTATAGAGAAGATTCTGGTATACAGCTGGAAAGTAAGGATCTAGAAAAGTTGCCTGCAAAATCTAATCCTTTGGATTTCACTACAAAAGCTCAGCAGAAAACTTCAGTGAAGAAGGTCGTTCCGAAAGGCACAAGTAAATTTGCAGTAATAGAATCAGCTCCAGAAGAGGAAAAATCTAGTTTGAAGGCCAAAGTTTTGAAAGTCAAATGTGGGTCCATGGATAAACTCCCTGAAAAAGCTACACCAACGACCTCACAGATTTCTGACAAGCCTGTAACATCAGATACTGAGACTGTTAACAGATCTACAGTTAAAGTAAATAAAATTATTTTCTCCAACAAGACAAAGCACGAAGATGCCCATCAGGAACCACAAAAGCCTTCTATAGTGATAAAGCCACCAACTGAGGCAGAGAGAAACCAGCCCCGTAAAAAAATTATAATCAAACGGCCGAAAGAAGTCATTGACTTGGATCAAGTTAGTCAAGAAGGGAGCACTGGCCTCGAGCATAGGAAAACCAAAAAAATTGCTGAGCTGTCAAGTTTTCAGGAGCATTATGATGATGTAGCAAGTACGAAAACAAGAGATGACCGGAGACTGTGGGAAGAGGAAAACAAGAGGAGAATTGTTGAAAGGCAGAGAGAAGAGAGGGCCATGAGAATGTATGAGGAGCAACAGCGAAAGCTAGAGCAGGAGAGAGTTGATGAGATTAGAAGATTTGAAGAAGCCATTAGAATAGAGAGGGAGGAAGAATTGCGTCAGAAGGAAAAGAAGAAGAAGAAGAAAAAGAATAAAGATATTGAATTAACGGAAGATTACTATTTAGATGATGTCCGGTCTAGAAGGAATGATAAAAGGATCCCTGATAGAGATCGCACGGCCAAGAGGAAATCAGTACCAGAATCAGGTGGAAGGTTTGGTGCTGATTACAATCAACCTATAAAACGCCGCAGAGGAGGAGAGGTAATTACTACTCTTGCTTGGCATAACTTATTTCATGTGCTGTTTGCTCTATCTACATATGGAGTAATGAAACCGTTTTCGTTATTTAGTATCACTTATTAATCAAGACAAGAGTTGGGATATGATGTTAGTCATATGATAAGATCAGGATGGGTGAAGAGGAAGATCACACCTAGTGTTATGTGATAGGTGTTTGCCCATGAAGTTGAAAGGGAAATTTAAAAAGACTACTACTCGACCACTGTTAATTGATGGAAGGGATATTGAGTAACTAGGAAAACATGCTAAAAAATTAGATATTGCTTGAAGAGATTTAAGTCAGAAGTGGTAGAACTTGGAAATTTAAAACTCAAATCTGAGATTAAAATCACCAATAGGATATGTAATGAGAGAAAATTGTATAAAGATGGTTTGGACACACAGCATGAGTTGGGATATGAGATAGTATCAATGAAAAAGCAGGCTCTAGGTAGGGGAAGCCAGAACTAACATGGAGAACCATAATCACTAAGGATACAAATGTGGATTGTCATATGATCATGCATTTAACCTAACCGGATGGCATCTTGGATCCTACTTGAACATTAGTTAAGAGATTCATGGAAAGTTATTCTCACTTGCTTCATGCCAAACAGGAAAAAGTCTGCTAGGAAATACACTCAAAATTTGTTTAAAGTGTGCACTACAGGATTCAATTTCTTCGAAGTTGTCGTAATGACTGTTATTTGACCCAAAAAGATTCCCATTACCTCAATCAAGTCTTTGTTCTACTTACTTAAGAGTCATCAGTTCAGGATTCTTTTTTATAGGGATCTGAAAAGGGGTTTTATGCCAACTTTCCACTGACCTTATACAGTCCCTCATTTATTCGGGCATTGCCCAGTCTATCTGCGCAGAGAGATTAACTTACCTTGGTTTTTAATTTTTCTTTCTTAGCCAATTATCATAGTGAGTTTTTAGCTCATTCTAGGAGGAATCTAACAGTAAACAATGTCATCACACAGTTGGTCTTTTGTTGTATGGTTTCATTCTTATTTCATGGATTTTAGTAAGAATTAAAGTTTAGGCGCCAAACTCACTCTGACTGCTAGAAAATTTTGACAGTTGCACATAAACAAAGCTAAAATGAAACAAACAACCTGGCATGATAGTTTTGGATTCTGTTACACAACATGTTGGAGAACATGTTCCATGTATGTGTATGATACAAATTATGCTTTTATATAGATGTTGGAATGCATAACCTTCCACTTAACTTGATCAAGATTTACAAATATCCATGGTTTTGAGGTAGTTCTTATAACTCAAATATATTCTTGAAACCCATATAAAATCAAAATCAAAATCAAAAGAAGTTTTTTTTTTGAGGGAGTTAACCTACATTCTTTGAAATTAAATTGTATTTGATCCGACGAGCCCCAAACACTTTGAATCTTGTTTGACTAGTATTCTAGGCTCTTGTGAGTAAGGCAGTCTAATTGTTCAGCCTAGCGGTTTGATCTTGCGATCTGCAACCCCAGCTCGGTTCAGTCTGGTGGGGTCTTGAACAGACAGAATTTTGAGATTTGGTTATTTTCTGACCAAACTAAACCACTTTTGACTGAAAACCAAATCAGACTGCATGGTTTAAACCATTTACACCCCTAGTTGTGAAGTATCGAAGTCTGACAATGGCCCACAATTGCACGAGACAAGATCACTTGTACCACTTTTGTATACCACATGTGATCCAACGGCTACGAGTCATTACGACCGACGACATCATGACGTCATTAGTGATGCATAACCTGTTGATCACATGTGGTCCACAAAAATGGCACATGTGATCTCGTCTCCAATTATACAAGAACCTCTGTAGAGAATTGGTTCTAGCTGTTGGATTTTATCCATATTATCTTGAAATGAATTTCTTTAGGTTCACAATAACTGGCAAATAAAATGTGTTAGATTTACAGGAGATTTATTTTCCTTAATGACAGGTTGGCTTAGCAAATATCTTGGAGGGCATTGTGGACGCACTCAAGGAGAGGCAAGAGGTATCCTACCTTTTTATGAAACCCGTGACCAAGAAAGAAGCTCCCGACTACCATAAACTCATAAAACGGCCCATGGATCTGTCAACTATCAAAGAGAAGATCAGGAGATTGGAATATAAAAACCGAGATGGTTTCAGGCACGATGTGTGGCAAATCACCTATAATGCTCATAGATATAATGACGGACGCAACCCGGGTATTCCTCCTCTGGGTGACCAGCTTCTGGAGATCTGTGATTACTTATTAGGCATGAATGATGAAAGCTTAACTGAAGCTGAAGCTGGTATTGAGGACAATGTCTAATTATAATGTCCTTTTAGCCGACTTGTGCTCATTTTATATTTGCGTTTTCATATTACTATTTTTTTGGAAAAAAAAATTAGCTAGCTTCGGTCCGTCGGTTTCGTTGTATGTGTGTATATTCAATTCAAGTCCTTGTTGTATCGATAATAATGTAGAAGGAATGTGAAGAAGGAAAAGAAATGGAGGTGAAAAATCAATTGAATTTTATGGCTTTTGGATCAAAGCAAGAGTTTTAAGAGTAAAACAGTCTCTCTATTATTGATGTGTACTTCTACCACCGTCCCAAAACAAAGTACCTATTTACTTAGGAAATTGCTACTTTGTTTTGTTTTGGACTGAGGGAGTAATATTTTTGCCTTCTATTCTATCTACTCAATCTATCTGCAGCCATAATTAAGAAAATAACAATAAAGCATTTTATTACGCGGTGTAAGAACTCTTACATAAATTTCATTAAGTTTTAAACGGGCGTTATTAATTTTTGGTCATATTCACAATTGAAAATTTAAAAGTTTGGTGGTTGCAGGGTATATTCCTAACTGAGTTGACTAGGGTATATTCCTAACTGAGTTGACGTCATCGACACACGTTCAAGAGAAGCGCAGCCGCGTGGAGGGAGGCGCGCGCGTGGCCCGCCGTGGTTTCGGGCAATCAAATTAATTACCCACGTCCAATGATCAAAAATAAAAATAGAGTGTACTCAATTTATAGAAAGTAAATACTCGTTTTTTGTTCAATCGGAAGAATGCTAGTAAGTGTTAAAAAAAGGGTTAATGACAGATTAGGGCCTGAACTGCAGGGGGTGCGTCTAAAAGGGGCCTGGGTTTTTTTTTCCGCTAGATCAGGGCTCAATATCATAATTTTTCGGCAGTTAAGGGCTTTTTGACGGAAATCGTTAGAAAAGTCAGTTAAGTGCCATGTGCATGGCACGTGATCGTCACAATAGATGGGTTTGTAATGAATATTAGCTATTAAGGGGTGATATGTAAAAGTCTGAAACTAGAGGACAAAATTAAAAATATATCCCTCTAAAATATTACATCCAACCCCTTCTTCTTCCCAGATCCAAGTCCAACCCCCTTCCTCCGGCAGACCACCATCTACTCCGACCGCCACCGCGACCACCATCATCGCCGATATACTCCACCAAACCCATCACCCGCCATTAAATATCAAAGCAAACCAAATCATCCAAATCAAAACAAAAACTCATCCAAAATCAAAACATAAAAATATCATCCAAATCAAAAAATTCAACAAATGTTTTGGCCATGAATATCATAGATGACCATCCCAAACTCGATCTCGCAATCGACGGCGCTGACGAGGTTGACCCGGATCTCAATTTGGTCAAAGGCAGGGCCGGCGCTTTGCTCCGGGAGAAAATGGTGGAGGCGACGTCTGATAAATTCGTCGTCGTCGTTGATGACTCCAAATTGGTCAGCGATGGTTGAGGGGGGCGAACTGAAGCTGTAGGTGACGGCGGTGACGTCGTGGTGGTGATGGTTGAGGGGGGCCATGGTGGCGGCGGCGGACATGGGTGTCGGGAAGAAGGAAGGTGAACTCGGGATTATTTGTGATGGGTTATTGTGAATTTGTGATTGGGAAATGACAATTTAGATTATTATTTAGAAAATAATTTTTAATACTAGTATAGCTATTACTCCCTCTGGTCCAAAATAATTGTCGCTTTTAGTCAATCAGATGTAACTTTGACCAATAATTTAAATAAAAAATAATAATGCTAATAAAAATTTAAAATTTGTCATTGTATTAATATTCCGTCTCTCCCTAAATGAGTGTCTATTTTCAAGAAATCTTTGTCACAAAATGAGTGTCTTTTTTTAACATAACTTTGTCCCTAAATGTTTTTTTTTTTTCGATTTTTTTTCACCGGTTTCTTTATATGCGTAAAACTAGATGTTTGGAAAGGAGATTACAAAATTATATATGAATATTTGCTAACAAATTGTACAACAAAGTTGAGATTTTCAGTAATTTGGACACTCATTTAGGGACAGAGGTAGTAATACTTTTAATATCAATTTTTTAGATTTTTATTAAGATCATTATTTTTTGTTTAAATTTATTGGTCAAACTTACATCTGTTTGATCAAAAGTGACAGTTATTTTGGACCAGGGGGAGTAGATTAATTTGTTTAATAATTTTAATTTTTTAATAAATTTATTTTATATATGATAATTACTTATTTTATTATATACTTGATTATTTAGAAAAAATATTTATTTCATTTTTAAACCCTCTAAGTTTCAGACTTTTACATATCACCCCTTAATAGCTAATATTCATTACAAACCCATCCATTTTGACGATCACGTGCCATGCACATGGCACTTAACTGACTTTTCTAACGATTTCTGTCAAAAAGCCCTTAACTGCCGAAAAATTATGATATTGAGCCCTGATCTAGCGAAAAAAAAAACCCAGACCCCTTTTAGACGCACCCCCCTGTAGTTCAGGCCCTAATCTGTCATTAACCCTAAAAAAATCACAAAATCCAAAACAGAAAAACAATTGCGTTCATGATTAATTTTCATTATTACTGAATAGTAAGATCTTTAACATAATATCCGATAATTCATTATCAAATACTTTTGTTATCAAAAGTTTGTGAGATATTTTTATAACTTTAGTTTTACTCCTGATCGTTTACTAGTTTGCATTTATTCCGCTCATGAAGACAATCAATCTTACTTTTGTAGCTGTTGAAAATGAAGTCTCGTTTGTAAAGCGGGAATAAGGTAGTGTTTGGGGTACAAAAAATTTTACAAAATGATGTGAAAGATATTTTATTGATTGCATCTATTATGTACCAGTCATAATCTAATTAAAACCAACAACAAAATCATGATACCTTATTTTATAGTATAAATTATGTGATTATTTTTTGTGATTTTAAAATTATCAGTGGGAACCTTTCAAAAAAAAAAAAAAAAAAAATTATCAGTGGGAATATTAATATTAATATTCCATTACACGCGTTGGTCACGTGACGATATGTTCTCAAATCGATCAATCCAAATATCCAATCCAGCAAAACAGTAATTTAGGGTTCGGTGAAGTGAAGTAGAATGGGAGTGGAGAAGGAAATCCTCAGAGCCGGCACCGGTCCCAAACCTGTCCCCGGTCAGAAAGTTACCGTTCACTGCACCGGCTTCGGTCAGTCTTTCCCCCTCCCTCCTTAAACCCTAATTTATACATGCAGCACTCGTTCTCAATCCAATTTGTTTGCAGTCAGTCTTGAAATGTATAACCTACCTTTTTGTCAATTACTCGTGTCATTATAAGTTCTGATTGAATTGATTTTGCTTCTTGTTTTGATGGGTGCTCCAGGCAAAAATGGTGATCTGTCGCAAAAGTTTTGGAGGTTCTTTTTATTATCTTTTAATCATCTTTTTATATTATAATTTGCAATTTATATGTCAAAGTTAAGCAAGTATCAATGGAAAATATCTAGTATCATGGTTGTACTGACTGATGCGAGATTACCAACCAATCAAACTGTAAAAACTTTTAAAAAGTCTTATTAACTGCATAACCATCTACTCTCCCCCCGTCCCAAATTGAATGACCATTTTTGTCCCAAAATGAATGACCTTTTGAAACTTTCACATCAAAAACTTTGTCCTTAAATGATTATTTATTTTATTTTTTTCATTTTTTTCCCCGGAGATCATTATATATTTGCAAAACTTAAATTTTGAAAGTGAATAGCAAGAACGTTTATGATTTTTTCTTATTAAAAATCAACATTTTCAGAATAACCCTTAAATTCAAAATGGTCATTCATTTTGGGATGGAGGGAGTAAATGAAAGAAAGATATTGAGTATTATTATTTGATTGGATGGTGAAAACCATGATTCTTGATATTTTTTTAGTTATCAGTACAACCTTATTTGTTAGGAATTTTACCCCCCACCCCCCACCGGCCCTCTTTTTTGCTTTTCCTTATTTTTTGTTATGTTTTGGTTGCCATGTTAGCACAAAGGATGCAGGGCAGGAGCCTTTCACCTTCAAAATTGGCCAAGGCAAGGTTATTAAAGGTATGTATTGTACTTCTATTTTGATGTACACGACTCTCTTAGAAATGTTCAAGTGGGTTTCAATTGTGTTTGGAGATTGTATATTGTATATTGCATATTGATTTCCTGCTGTATGAGGATTTGGTAGTGGCACCGACTTCTCAGCCTCTCTTGCGCCCTTGCATGTCTGTTTCGATTATTCATTTATTTTCTTTGTTCTTTGTCTTGTTCAAGTTAACATGATTTGCTTGATTCATTTGTATGGAGTGCCTACTTTCATTGCTGGTTTTGTCAAAAAGGTGTCTAGTTCAGACTTTCAACAATGAACAATAGAGTTTGCACGAATTTGGGAATTAAACTACTCACTCTAAGGCAAAATGAGTGTCTACTTCGTTCAGAACTTATGCGTAAAACCATTTGTTTCCACATTTCATCGTTAAATATGTACATAGGACATGATATTTGGCAAAGGTGAAAATTTTCAAGTATGGTTCTATGGTGGTCATTATCATTTATCAGGTGAACGGATGCTATTTGCTGATATGCTTACATGTGAAAAATTATGTAAAAGAGAAATTCATTAAGTACTGAGTGCTTTATTGAAGTTATTATTGTTGGTAAGGGCAGGGGTTTTGTATTTAGAAAAACTATTCTGCGGCACGGCAGAACTATATCTTATTGTCTGGACTGTTTGACTTATTGATAGAAACTCTCAATGGAAAGAGGTTGATGCATGTAGATAACTTCTTTCTGTTTTTCTTTGCTATTGAAATTTAGAGTTACGGTTCAGGGACTTAAACCGGTACAATTTTTTTGCTTGACTTAATGTTAGAAACTCTTAATAGAAAGAGATGGATGCATGGAGATAACTTCTTTAAATCTCTTTGCCATTGAAAATTAAAGCTATGGTTGAGAGATTGAAGCTGGTACAAAGTTTTGTTACTTCTACGTTGCTGAACCTTCAGTTCGTGCTGTGTAGTTGGACTTTTAGACCACCATAATAGCAACCAGAAATAAGTAGTACTCCCTCCGTTCCAAAGTGAATGTCTATTTTGGAGTTTGAGGGAAATTTAAGGAGGTTGATATTTAGGCATTCTTGGCAGCATATATACCCTTAATGATCTCACCATTTGACATTGTTAGTACTTAGTACAAGAGTAAAACTAAAACATTATCATTACCAAGGAGCTTTAAGTAACTTCACCAAAAAAAAAAAAGGTCATTCGTTTTTGGGCAAATTTTATGCCAAAATGGACATTTATTTGGGACGGAGGGAGTATATATGCATTCAAATGCAGATTGTTCTTTACATGTGTAAGTTGCAGTATTTCATTCATATTTATATTAATAGTTAAATATTTTGTGCACAAAGGAAACTCGGCATGCCACTATCATTTTCCTACAGAATAATGAGTTTCAATAATGAATTTTTAACTACATGCACAAATGTTTTTACTTCAAATGAGTTATTACACTTCTGACACAAATTGGCATACCTGAGCTCCCATAAGGACAAAGCCGGACTTGTGTCATTTATAAATTTAATTTTGGATGTTTCTCATTGTCAGATGTTTCTTCATGATGCGTTAAATATTGTACACATTTTTAATTCTTCCTGATGTGTACTTCTCTTTGAGTGGGCAGGTTGGGATGAAGGAGTCTTGGGAATGCAATTGGGAGAAGTTGCTCGGCTAAGGGTAATAATTTAATATTTCTGACTCAATTTTTCTGGCTTTTTATTTCTTAGATCTGCATAGATTGAAATAGTAGTAATCCGCAGTTTGCATGCTGAAACACTTTATAAATGGTCTTGTGGAACTTGTTAATACCAAAGGGCGATTCCGCCAAGTATAATATTTTCATGTTTCATCAACTTCTGACAATTGTCAATAACTCGTTTAGTGTTTCACTATATGTTGTGGTCCACTATATGATGTGTGTTCCAAATATGGAACCTTTCAGAAAGAGATTTAAAATATTTTCATTATTTATCTACATTTTAAAATTTTCGCTATTTGTTTTTATGTATCGAATGTTGTTATTATTTCGAGAACAATTAGAATTTTATAAGAATGGATGGTAATTAAATTACATCAATAATAATCCAGGTTAATTTCACGTTAACATTTTGAATAATGAAAAAAAGAAGAACTTACCATATAAAATGAACGAGTGATACTTATTTAGTTGTTGGTTATGTACATCCCACCCACCACCCCCCCCCCCCCAAAAAAAAAAAAAAAAAAAAAAAAAAAAATTCATCTTTTGCAGTTGTATATTTCCCCTCGTCAAAGTATTGTAGTACGGAGTATTATTTTTGGTAACATTATTTTCTTGAAAACTTTCTTAACACAATGTTGTTTTTTGTAAAAAAAAATCTTGACGGCACCTGACTAAAGTATTGTTGCACGGAGTATTATTTTTGCTCATTCTGGCTTAAAATTTCTCTACTGCACAACTTGATAATTCTTGTGAAAAGTAACGCGATTGATGATCTGATCCTTTGTTCTGGGTCCTTTGTGCAGTGCACACCTGACTATGCTTATGGTGCTGGTGGATTTCCAGCATGGGGTATTCAGCCCAACTCAGAATTGGTTTTCGAGATCGAGGTTCTAAGCGCTCAGTAACTTAACCTACACCATATGGGGATTTCTAGTCAATCTCTTCCATATTATATATTGGTGCTTATGAGTAATATTGCTGAGCTTTTTATTTCTTAATGAGAACTTGTTACTTGAGCATGTTTATTATCGTCCTTCTCCTTATGCTACAAGTGTTTTTATTTAGTGTTTGTGTGGTATGGATAAAATAAAATATACCTGATTGACCAATTAGCATTAATCTCTTGGTAGATGTTAAGTTTTGGTTATACTTGCTACCCATTACCTGTAATTTCTGTCTTAGCAGCTGCTTTGATAATACTTCCATGCCAGGTGAACCAAATTTTTGTGACAAATACATGTTTATTCTTGAGATTGAATCAAGTACAGTGTATTTAGGATATAGTAAGGGACTACTGGAGCATTTGACCCCGTTTTTTTTTTTTTTTTTTTGGGCGTGGGGGTACGGTATGGTAGGGTGGAGAAACGGTGAAGAGGGTTATTGAAGCCTGACTTTTTTAGAAAGTTAGTATCATTTTACAAACTTTATTTTTAGTTTTTTATTTATTAAAAACCCATTATGGATTTATTATAGATCATAATATTACCTAGTCTATCAGCAACCGCTATCTTATTACATAAACCAGGGATGCAACTACAACAATATATGTTCTCCACTTTGTTCCTTATGAGAGTCGATCCTAACGCCTCCCATGAACAAGACCTTTCCGAATACTAAATCTTCCATGCATCACGGTTCGAATGTGCGGAATTTGGGGTTGGGGCAATGACTATATAATAGTCTAGTTTTGTGTAATAATAATGAAAAAAAAGAAGTTATAGACGAATTCGGTTGTTATGCAATCGCAGCGCGAGTGTAGCGAGTGTAGATCTGAATGAATCAGAGACCAAATGATTCAAGAATGTTAACAGGTGGATAAGTCCTATCTTGAAATCAAACCATTTGCTTTTAAGAATGAGAATTAATGATTGAAGAATGTTAAACATGTCAATAAGTCCTATCCTGAAATCAATATTCCATCCATCTCATAACAATAACAAGCTTCTCATTTGCTTTTAGAATGGAAATTAATGAAAGATATTGAAAAAGTGAATAATTGTTGTGAGTGGGAGAATGTGAGAAAGAAGAGTACTCCCTACGTCCCATATTTATTGCTACCAAAACCAAATGAGAGTCCACGGGGATTAAGAAAATATGTTGTAAAAGTAAGTATTGTGAGTGGGTAGGAAAGAGAAAATAAGTTAGTGGATAGTTGTTGGAAATGACTAGGAGAGAGAAAAGTGAACATTTTGGATAAAAGTATGGGAGACCAAAATGGAAACAAGTAGCAGCAGTAAGTATGAAACGGAGGGAGTATAAATTTTCCATAATGATACTTTCCAAAGCCAAAATAGGAAGTTTGTTATGAGATAGGGAGAATAGCATTGGAACCCTGGAAACGGATCCTACTGAATTGTTCAAACTATGTCCTGCTGCAAATTTTCCTGGGCTCTTTATCTTTCTTTCTATCAAAGTAACAACTTACATTATAATCTTGTCCAAATTTTCTGGGGCTTGACAGATTCGTTGAGAAGTTTTCTAAATATTTAGATGAATAGATAAAGAAAGTAACAAAGCATAGAACTCAATCCTCTTTACGAGTCATTTTACTCTCACTCAGAAAGGTCGCTCGGGTTGCATAAATCACTCACTAATGAGTACAAAGCACAACATTTATTCTTCTCTGACAAACAGGAAATCACCAAGGACGGACCAAACTCCGATGTCCAAGTGGTGTACATAGTTTAATTTACCAAACAAAATTCGCAAACAGCCAAAAGCATATGATTATACCAAAACTTATTCCACGAAAACAGAAAAGACGAACTGAAGAACACGTGCTGTAGGTGGTGAATTTTAAGCTTCCCCGATCAAGGCCACGAGCATATCTTCATAGTCGCCGCTAGTGTCTTTGGCAACAGCACGATGCAGAGGGACACTGTTCCTTTTAAGGTACTCCTCTCTTATGACCTTCAAGTCAACTTCAGCCCTAGTGGCCACAACTCTTGTCACTGCCCCTTCATCTGTTCCTTGCTTGTTTATAGCCAACCTCAGAACCTTCTCAAAGTATTTCTCTGGGTATGTCAAGCACTTTATAGTTGCTCTTATTAGACCAAGGTACTCATCCTTGTCATCAGGTTTCAAATCCTGCACCAACAAAAACAAAAAGGCGTGATGCTAATCTTTTTATCATTTTCATTGTCAAAATGCTCTAGCCCAAGCGGTATCAGATATCCTTTTTTATAAGGAAGGTCAGATGTTTAATCCCATGGTAGATTTCTCTCCAAGGGGAAGTATTGTATACCTTGTTAATATCATTTCCAAACTCATTTTTGTACTGGTTCAGTGTTGCGTTGATCTGTGCTTTGCTCCTCGTGGCGAGAATCCTGATCAGATCATCATCATTGTACGCCTTGTCTGAAATTTTCTGGTGGAGTATCTTAGCTTCGGATTTAGCAAGAGTCATGTTCACTTCATCTCCATCATAGCGGTACGTGCTCACGATTGGTAGCAACAGCTGGAAAAAAATACATTAAACAAACAGCTAGTCTTATTTCAATAGTAAACATTTTTAAAATAACGCGCAATGAAACGCATAATCCATCACGGTAATTGTATGTATATAACTAGTGAAGTATAACCATGCGGAAACAAACAGTTAATTATATCATTTTCATATTTTAAACAATAACATCGGGATATATGTGTATGTGTGTGTGTGTAAAGGTTGTGTACCTTGCGGAAGTCCCCAGTTGTGTGATATGCGACATCCTCTTCAAGGGACTTCTTGAAGCGGAGATGATAAGCTTGCTTAGCTAAAAGCAGATCATGTGAAGACCTTGTACAAGCTATTTCCATAAGAACCTGATTACTTTTAGTCCACCTCTTTGTAGCTTCATTGGCCAAAAGTGCATCACGCTCAGCAGGCTCAAGAGTCCATAACAGAATTATCCTCTGACAAAAATAGATAGGAGACAACAATAAACATGTTAAATCTTTTGATGCCCTCATGTTGTCATTTGGGACAAGTAGGAAAAAAACTAGACGGAACCTCAAAGTCGTTGGAAAGCTCCTTGTCGAGAGACTTGAGGAGATCCTCTCCGTGCTTTTCAGCATAAGCATGTCGAATGGACTTGCGTTGTGCAGCATTTCTGTGAGCCAAAATGGATATGATCAAACCCTCATTTGTCCCCCACCCTGAAGGATCAAAATAATTCTTGTCAGAAACCAAGTCAATCATAATAGTGGATTCACATCTGAACAACAAAAGGACATGGATTTTGACAATAAACAGCATTAAATTTTTCACGTAACAGAGATAATGCATATTACTCCCCCAAATAAACAAGGGAGAAGGTCGAAATGAAGACAAAGTTGCAAGCATACATAATCGGGTAAGGAAAATGGAAAAGTAGAGATAAATTAATCCATCTGGTACTAAACAAAACAAATTCATAGTGATGGACATCAGAAAGCCACAAAATATTTTAATCAAATTCCGGAGGGATTTGGGATAATCATATTTTTGGGTTGTCTAAAACTAAAACTGGATCATCGTCAGATCAGACATTTCGCCGGCAGTTGACAAGAGACAAAATTCATGGCCAGATTTAATAGATGAGATCAAAACGTAGCAAAAATTAACTTGAAACATTAATTGTGTAGACAAAAGTATATGTTTTTGTGTGAGAAAATTAAGAGAATCGACAAAGATGAGATGGATCAAAGCAGAGATGGGTTTGTATGAAGATTAATCTTAAATAAATAGATCGAAATGAAAAGAGAAGAGAAGAGGGATTGGATTAGAGACCAGAGAAAGCTTTGTGGAGTTGCTCAACGTCATCAGCAACTGAGGGAACTTGTGCAGGTACGCTCACGGTCGACATTTTCTCCTTTTTTTTTTTTTTTTTCTTCTTGCTCTGTCAAGAATCGAAAACGATGAATATCCTCTCTCTCTCTCTCTCTCTCTCTCTCTCTCCTTTTATGCTCCCTTCAATCCCAATAAGATAGGCAAAAGTTAGTGTTTTGGTCACTGAATTATAGGTTCATTTCAGATGTCCCCCTCACCCAACTGTTGTTGGAAAAATTCCACAAGGCCCCTCCTCTCAGATTCTTATTCCATAAAACCCCAGGCGAGATGCAAAATTCCAACTAACCCTAAATTTGAAATCAAAATGCCATAAAACCCCCCAAACCCCATCACTCAGGCCCGCCCAACCCGATTCCCCCAGCCTAAGCGGATTCCAACTAACCCGTCATCAGTAAACTATTTATATAAAATGACACTATTTAAGTCTTTATTACCAAATTGTCATTATTTGCACTTATAAGACCTTTTGAGAGACTCATGAGTCTGCTATGAGACCTTGTAAATAGACCCTCATAAGTCTTATATGAGACTTTTTTTACATGTCTCATAAGAATTTACAAAGACTTTGATACAAATTATAAGACCTAAAAAATGCACTTATGAGACCTTTGAGAGACTCATGAGACTGCTATGAGACCTTGTAAATAGACCCTCACAAGTTTTATATGAGACTTTTTTACATGTCTCATAAGAATTTACAAAGACTTTGATACAAATTATAAGACTTAAAAAATGCACTTATGAGACATTTGAGAGACTCATGAGTCTGCTATGAGACCTTGTAAATAGACTTATGAGTCTGGTATGAGACAATTTACATGTCTCATAAGAATTTACAAGGCTTTGATACAAATTATAAGACTTTAAAAATCACTTATGAGACCTTTTAAGAGACTCATGAGTCTGATATGAGACCTTTGTAAATGGCTCTCATGAGTCTGATATGAGACAATTTACATGTTTAATAAGAATTTACAAGACTTTGATACAAATTATAAGACCTAATAAATCATTTTTTTAATGTAAAATGATATTTATTTTACAAATTTAATGTTTTTGTGAATAATCAAGAATTTCATTAATTGATTGGAAAGATTTAATTTATATCATTTATTTTGGCCAGAATGACACTTCTAATATTAAATGTTGAGAAACATTAAATAAGATGTTTTGTGGTTCAGTGGTTAAGTCACATTTTCCCCTTGGAGATCATGAGTTCGAAACCTTATGGCAACTTTTTTGTTTTTCATTTACAATGGCGGGTCTGGGCGGGTCTGGAGCGGGTTGCTGGGGTCCGAATCCGCTTAGGCTGGGGGAATCGGGTTGGGCGGGCCTGAGTGATGGGGTTTGGGGGGTTTTATGGCTTTTTGATTTCAAATTTGGGGTTAGTTGGAATTTTGCATCTCGCCTGGGGTTTTATGGAATAAGAATCTGAGAGGAGGGGCCTTGTGGAATTTTTCCTTGTTAAAAACCTAATGAAAGCTACTTGGTTGAGGTTAAATCTAATTAAGAAATTTGACTTAGCAACTTACAATTAAATTTGACGTCAATACCTTATTACCACTTCTCGCTCTTTAATTGATTCAGTTGGGGAAACTGAAATTGGGAAGAGTTTGGTGGTTCGTTTTCAATAAGAATCAAATTAATTAAGAATGCATAGTTGAATTTTCAAGTTTTATGATTGTGTGTGATTATATGTGTATATATAAGTTACACTTTTATCTTAGACATAAATATTAAGCTCGATGGGCGTGAAAGGAGTTCAAATCTTTTGTACCACTTTGTGTGTCGCTCGTCACACCATAAGTGATCTAACGGCTCACAGTTAAAGAAATGACATTTGACATTATGTTAATATTATTCAAACATGTAAACGGTTAGATTACAAGTGGTACATGGAGTGATACACATAGTGGTACAAGAGATCACAACTCGTGTGAAAGAGGCGGCTTGGAAGCGGAGCATTATTAAAGGTCAACATGGAGAGTGAAGTTGAAGAGAAAATGTAAATAGAGAATAATAATAAAAAAAAAACAGTTATTGTGAGTACGTAAGTGAATTTTATTGAATAAAAATATTTACAAATATTTATTTTGAAAAAAAAAATTAGAGAAACATTTTCTCGAATAAAATGTGTACTTTTATAGAAAGACTGAATGAGTGTATAATAATACTAATGCCAGAAGCACCGACTAAGGTAAGGTAGGGGAAAAAAAAAAGTGCTACGTAAGAAAGTGCGGTGGATAGAGATAGGAATGGGATCATATAAATTCAAAGTCCTAATACTTTAATTTTTTTTAATCAATTTTGTCATTTTCGCTCTTTTTCAGCCACATGTCTCCTTTAAGTCATGCATTTGGTGAGTGCCACCCACTAATGTTAAAACTGTGTCCCCAGGTTGTTGACTACGAAACCACTTTGAATAATAATATGAGAACAAAAAAGTCATAAAAACTTGTTCACAATATTTTAAGTGTAATGATATTATTGATGTTTTTAATTAGAGTGTGGCGGATCTATTATCGATGCAACCAATAAAATATCGCCACCTCATTTTATGAGCATAATTTTGTGATCTTATTTTGTGCCCCTAGCATTGCTCAACCACTTTTATCGTACATTTTCAAATCTGCACTTACATCCAAAATGATGAGAAAATTAAATAATTGGAGTTTTTTTTTTTTTTTTTTTTTTTTTTTTTTTTTTTTATCACAAAGGAGGTATCATGTTTGAGTTCGATTTTTAGTGCAAGCATTCTATTCTTTTTTAGAGTTAGACTTGTATTTTATATTAGTTGACATGTACTCAAACCCTGACCATTCAGTCTGGCGCAAGTGAGAAATCTAAACATTGTTGTGGAATTGACCCTCCAAACACCCAACACCCAAGCAAATCGCAAGAAAACCCGGCACCACAAACAAGCACAAGAAATAAGAAAACCCAAAGCAAAAGACAAAACGAACACAAGAAATTGTTTACCCAGTTCGTCAATATGTTTGACTACGTCTGGGGGCACTACCAAGCTAGGATTTTGCACTATAATATGTAAGTATAGAGTTACAATGAGTATGGGGGCGGAACATTGCTTATATAGGCATCCTAGAACAAAACCTAACCCTAGACGGACAAGGAAACCCGAAATCTGGCCCAAAAACGACTCCGCAAAAAACCTGTCCCGACAAGTGGGCGGGCGCCCATAATTCCCTTGGGCGGTCGCCCATTAGATCAGATTGGATTGATGCCTCCTTCCGTTAGAGTGGGCGGTCGCCCACCATCACCTTGGGCGGCCGCCCAGAAGGTCAGCCTGCTCCGACGAATTTCTTCCTTTTGCTCCGATCGCTAGTTCCCGGTTGGTCTCTATTCCAACAATCTCCCACCTAGAGATCAACCGCATATACAAGCCCCGTATCCGTTCTTCAACTCATCCTTGGTGTCTTCCTAGTGCTCACCTCGATCATGGTAGTGCCTTCCCGCTCTCCTATTCTCCAAGCCCCGTTGAAGCTATCCGCAGCTTCCACTTATCCCTGCTTGAGAAACCTAGAGCCTTGTCCTCCGATCTACACTCTCCGTTAGATCCACGCAGCGGTTTATCCGGTCCTAGAGTATGTGGTTCATCTTCAGTGACCCCTTGACCTTGGCCATCATGAACCGTCTCGCTCCCACCCGAGTTTGGAATATCCATGCAAATCACATTAGCATCCCCGCATTCCTTGAACTCCCGAAGCTCATACTCTCCACCATTATTAGACATCAAGCTTTTAACCTTGAGTCCCCTCCGATTCTTCACCAAGACCTTCCACTTCTTATACATCCTGAAAGATTCATCTTTCCCTTCTAAGAAGTAATCCCGGACCTTCCTTGTCGAATCATCAATGAAGGTCATGTAATTTGACACACCAACCCGAGAAGTTACCGGAGCCGATCCACACAAATCCGTGTGATCCCCCTTCTCACTCATGTGACCCAATCGACAGTGCCACAATTCCGTATCACCCTTGGCCGTCGCCACCGCGATACTACCCTTGGTGTTTCCCGCCAAATACAATCTTCCTTCCCTATTACCCCGAGCGATCTCACAATCCTCCTTGGTAATAACCCAGTTCCTGCAGCTAAAAGTTACCGTGTAACCTTCTTCACCCAGCTGCCCAACTGAAATCAGGTTCTTTTTCAAACCCGGAATGTGACTGACCCTGTGTAGATGTAGGACCTTCCCGTCCGATGCTCCTATTCTGACATCCCCCTTCCCCTTGATTTCCAAAGGCTCGCCATCCGCCATATAGACCTTACCGAAATCACCGGAAGTGTAATTTTCCATCGCTCCTGCATGCCCGCATGAGTGGAATGATGCCCCCGAATCCAGCACTTATGATTCTAGCGCACTACAAACACTCAGAATAAGTACATCGTCACCTTCGATTATCACATTCGCCGATTTATCCCCTCGCATGGGACAATCCCTCTTGTAGTGTCCTAACTCCTTACAATGATAGCACTCTACCGATCCTCTGGCAACCCTTGGTCTTTCTTTGTTCTCCTCATACTGATCCCCACCCCCGATTACACTTTCCCTTGACCCTGTTCTCCCTTTATTGCTAAAACCCGGTCTTCCCCTACTAGTTGTAGCCAAGACCGATTCCGAAGTAGACGGTGTCCCCAACTTCTTTATGCGATTCTCTTCGCCCAAGAGGAAGTCTTTAACATCATCATACTTCAATTTGTTCTTACCCGCTGAAGCATTTAACGCTGTCACCGTTCCGCTCCAACTCCTTGGTAAGGACGCTAGCAATAAACACGCATGAACCTCGTCACCGAAAGTAATCTCCAACGAAGTCAATGAGTCTATAATATCCATAAACTCATCGATGTGTTTAGCTATGGATCCTCCCTCTTGCATCTTGAGACTACCCATCTTGCGTATCAAATCAACCTTATTTGCAGCAGATGGAGTTTCAAATCTCTCAGTAAGATAATCCAATAGCTCCTTGGTGGTTTTCGCCTTCCTGGTAGTCTTCGCGATCCACTTCGACAAAGTAGATCGAACCACCCCTAAGGCTTTCTGATCCATGAGATCCCAGTCTTCCTGCTTTTCTTTTTCCGGTTTGACTCCTGTTAGAGGCTTATAGAGATACTTATTATACAAGAGATCCTCTATTTGCATCCTCCAATATCCATAGTCAGACCCATCGAATTTCTCAATCGCTTGTTTATCCTTGCCCATTCTTGATTGCTTGATAAACCCCTCTGATCGTCCAACCAAAGCTTTGGTTTAAGGGGAGGATTGTTGGGGTGCAACCCAAAGTCCCACATCGGCAATTAAGAAAACAATTGCAAGGTATATAAGAGCACCCACCCACTTCATTAGTATGAGGCCTTTTGGGGATGCCCAAAAACAAATCCGTGCGGGCTAGGCCCAAAGCGGACAATATCATACTAATGTGGGAAAGTGGTGGTAGGGTCGCGATCCCTACAAGTGGTATCAGAGCCTGGTTCGGATGGGCCCGACCGGGTGGACCGTGTGTGTGCTTTATATGGTGGGGTTCCCCTTGTGCGACATAGCGAATCGAGTCTTGCAATCGAGGGCGATTGTGTTTCGCGGGCGGTTGGTACAATCGAGGGCGGTGGTGTTCCGCGGGCGGTTGGTGCAATCGAGGGCGATGGTGTTTCGCGGGCGGTTGGTACAACCTTTCGCCGATATGGGCCAGAGGAAACACTGCGGGCCATAGCGGTGTGATCCTTGGTTTGAGGGGAGGATTGTTGGGGTGCAACCCAAAGTCCCACATCGGCAATTGAGGAAACAATTGCAAGGTATATAAGAGCACCCACCCACTTCATTAGTATGAGGCCTTTTGGGAGTTGACCCAAAAACAAATCCGTGCGGGCTGGGCCCAAAGCGGACAATATCATACTAATGTGGGAAAGTGGTGGTGGTGGTGGTCGCGGTCCCAACAACTGGTATCAGGAGCTTTGGTTGGACGATCAAAGGGGTTTATCAAGCAATCAAGAATGGGCAAGGATAAACAAGCACAAGAAATAAGAAAACCCAAAGCAAAAGACAAAACGAACACAAGAAATTGTTTACCCAGTTCGTCAATATGTTTGACTACGTCTGGGGGCACTACCAAGCCAGGATCTTGCACTATAATATGTAAGTATAGAGTTACAATGAGTATGGGGGCGGAACATTGCTTATATAGGCATCCTAGAACAAAACCTAACCCTAGACGGACAAGGAAACCCGAAATTTGGCCCAAAAACGACTCCGCAAAAAACCTGTCCCGACAAGTGGGCGGGCGCCCATAATTCCCTTGGGCGGTCGCCCATTAGATCAGACTGGATTGATGCCTCCTTCCGTTAGAGTGGGCGGTCGCCCACCATCACCTTGGGCGGCCGCCCAGAAGGTCAGCCTGCTCCGACGAATTTCTTCCTTTTGCTCCGATCGCTAGTTCCCGGTTGGTCTCTATTCCAACAAACATCAGAAAATAAAGTTTTGCATCCTCTAAGTTAAGAACTTAGCCTTAGACAACCTTGACTACCAGACTAATTTCGAAGACCATAATAAATATGTATGCTATGAAAATGTTTGCAAAGCGAATTAAAATAAACTATTTTTTTTCTTTCTATTTTCTCTAAAGCTCTTAAAACTGCAACACTCTTACTCTACACATATACTGATATACCAGTTTCATAGCACAAGGAAGAGAAAGTGTAAAATATATAACCCAAGCAGTAGCACGGTATCATTCTTGAACTAGTTAGAATTCATGTTTTGTCATGGTATGAATCTTAGACGAATAATAAGCAAAAAAGTCACAAAATCTTGCTCACAAAATCCTATGTGTAATAATTTTATTGGTGTTTTTAATTAGAGTGTGGCGGGTCTATTATCGATGCAACCAATAAAATATCACCACCTCATTGTGTGACCAAGATTTTGTGACATTATTTTGTGCCCCTAGCATTGCTCATCTTAGACCTGCCTTGTATGAAGCTTAGAAAGGTGTTGCATTGATGGCCTTTCTTGCGGTTGGCATTCAAACTGTCCCTAGCCATTATTAGAATGGATTTCACCATCTTCTCAATTTCAGTTGACAATGGTGGAAGACGTTGATCATCGAGCATATCCTGTGATGATGCATGAAGATAGGATAGAAGTAATAAGATCACCAGGATGCTCTCCTTTAATTACTTCTAATGCCAACACCCCAAAGCTATACACATCACACTTCTCCGTCACCTTCATTGTATAAGCAAACACTACAAACAAAAACGTAAACATACCACCATCAATTTTCAATCAATGTACCATCATTAGTCTACGAGAAAAAACCAAAATATGAAAATAAATAAATAAATAAATAATTAGTACCTGGTGCTATATAACCATACGTTCCAGCAAGTGCACTTAAGTTGGATGAGTCTAGCTTTAAGAGCTTGGAAGTACCGAAATCTGAAACATGAGCCTCATTCTCAGAATCAAGCAGAATATTTTTGCTTGATATATCCCGGTGGACAATTGGGGGTGTACAATCATGGTGCGTGTAAGACAGAGCCTCAGCCACACCCTTAATGATGTTAACCGTCTTAGACCAGTCCAAAAACTGAGCTAGCTCTTCCCTGCTCATTTGCAAGCTAAAAACTGATTCCATCAATATAAAAACCGGTTTTAATGATATAAGAACTAATTTTTTTTTCGTAGTGTTATGGAAAAAATAATTTTCATATGACTTACTCAATATACATATTATACATATGTATAAATATATATGTGAAGTTATTTTTATGAATTTATTAATAGTAAGTAAATTTACATATTGGAAAACAACCAACCTTACCCTTATAATTAAGGGGGATATTGAAGAGCCTTTACTTCAAGAATTAGTAAAAATTTCGAGAAAAACTTGTTTTACACTCGTTTTAGTGTAAAACCTATTTTCATCCTTAATTTGAAACAAGTTTTATAAATCTTTTTAGTGTAAAACAGGTTTTTCATTAGACTGGCTCCAAAAATTAAATTGCAACTAAATTTATAGAAGAAATCTAAAATCAAAATTACACGATACAAAAATATTGTACTTAAAAATTAGCTAATCACAACAGTCACATTTTTTTTAAACGCACTGTACACACCGAAATGGCAAATACTAAATACAGGGAAACTAAATACAGGGAACATACTAAATGACCAAAATACCCATTTATATACGTAATTTTTTTTTTGATTTCAATCGTTCCCTCTTTCCAGTCTCTCTCCTAAACAACGACAAAGACAACGACGCTGCGCACCACCACACGACGACAAGAATGGCGAGAGTGAAAATTCCGAAGGTCACCGCCGGTGCTGCCGCCTCCTCTACCGCCACCGCCATCGCCGCCGGAGCTTCTTCAAGCACCGTGCCTGTAAAGAAGGTAACTATGTAAATTTCAACCTAATTTAACCTAAATTTACATTCAAAAAAATTCCAATGTCTAATTGTTGTTTGATTGTTTGAAATTGCTTACCTGATATTCGTATGAACTGGGTTTAGAGCGGCGTTAATGGCAGAAAGAATCTTGTATGAACTCGCACGAGAAACATCTCGTGTGAACTAATACGAGACACATCTCGCGTGAAATTACACGTGATGCATCTCGTGTAAAATCACACGAGATGTGTCTCGTGTGGAATCACACGAGATGCATATCGTGTGAATTCACACGAGATTTGTCTCGTGTGGAATCACACGAGATAGTTCCTGACATAAATTTACATTGTTCATATGCCATATGCTAAATAGCTAATTTATTGTCTCGTGTTTGTTTTTTTTAAGGCACATGAACGTATGACAGCGTCCAATAGAAAGAGGAAGGCTGAAACGCATATGGAGAGAAAAGAAAGTTGTGTTGGGACAAGTGACAAACCATTTTATATTGGTATGATAATTTAATTCGTTAAATTTAACAATATTATTTAAATTCGTTATACTTAACTGTCTCATTTATATTAGTTATATTTGATTGTCTTACTTAAATTCGTTGTATTTAACTGTTATTACTCTTGCAGCTGCACATGTCAGGCAATGATTACCCAATACCACCACCACCGAACACTTGGAGGGAATACTGTGATCCAAGCGCAAGTCAACTGATCCACCAATACCGAGATATGATAGCAGCATTCTGTGAACTCTATGATCAGGATACCGATGCAAGAAGAGAAAGATTACGTAGGGGATAGTATATGTGTAATGGTTTTTGAATTATCAAGTTTGTATGAATGTTTGGATGTTTGAATTATATGCATAAGACTTGTTAACACTTTAATTTCGTATACAATTTGGCGATAGTATATACACGAGATGTGCTATCATATTAAGAATCAAATTTCAGTTCTAGTTCTGTTTCTTGTTGCTTTTGCTGTTGCTGTTGTGAAAATGCAGTTTCAGACACTATTTCGTGTACTTATACACGAGATGTCATCTATGATCTCGTGTATATGTACACGAGATATCTCGTGTGCATACACGAGTCATCACGTGTACATTTACACGAGATCATAGATGACATCTCGTGTATAAGTACACGAGACGGGCAAGGGCAACGTTGGAATTTTTCGTTCCCTGTATATAATATTCCCTGGATATAACTATATCCCACCGAAATCCGTCGGCCTAAACTTCCGGTTTTCATGCTCATACCTCGAATCATCGGTTTATCACATTCACGATTCAAAACTTCCAATTCATCCCGTTTCTATGAGGAACTGAATCGGCTACTAATTATTCCGCCACTGCCGTGACGTGAGGGCAGGCTGCGGCGGAGGAGATGGAAGCTGTAGGATTTGGCCTTCGTCTATGATTTCGTAAACAGGTAAACAACTCCCTTTCTCTCATGAATTTCTCTTCATCTGTCAAGTCTATCTTTCTCTGAAGGTCTCGATTATTCTCATGAATTTGTTTCCCTCTTTGTATGTATGGCTTATTAGTTATTGCAACACAGCCGAGCACGGAAAATACCATTCTTTCTCTCCTGGCAATTTAAATGAATGTGAGTTGATCCCTTTCCAGGTATGCTTACGGTTTCTTAATTAGAGAATTATTATACATGTTTTCTAGGTTTTGTAATTCAAATTAAAAGGATAAAAGAAAAATATTACTCCCCGAAAGAATTTGCCTATGACCTGTTTGTAAAGAAAGTGTTATCAAAGGTGTTGGCAGTCCAACGATAACATTTCAGACAACACTTTACACACCCGAATTGAAAAACAGTTTTTTTTTTAAAAGAGTTTTGCAGCGGAAAAACACAAGAATTAGTTTTTCTCAAGATATATAAGAGCCGAAGAAGATCGTACACGAAACCCTATCCTATCCTAGCCAAACAAACTTGAAATCAGAGATTACAAGAATGGAAACGAGTAGGGAGGACGGGGTCTAATCGAACCAAGAAGTGTATGTTCTTGTGTGCAAGGGTGTACTCGACCAAGGTTCTAAAAAACGCTAGGCGGTCGCTAGGCGCCGCAGGGCCGCCTAGGTGGGACCTAGGCGGGGTCGAGAATTCAGAAATAACTATAATATCCTAGACGGGACCTAGGCGTTTCATGAACACCTAGCGCCTAGGCGGGGCCTAGGCGGCCTAGACGGGGGTCTTTTAGAACACTGTACTCGACAATGATGCTCGAGTTTTGTGTTGTAGTGTTGTAATTTTCATTGTCCACACCCCTTCCTATTTATAGTGTTGAAATACTTGGAGTATACATCAATAATGGCTGGAGAACTCGTTCGAAATAGTGGAGGAATGGATGGAGTGGTTGCCAGGTCTTGGGGATGAAAATCTCCACATGTCCATGATTTTAGGAACCAACTTTTGGAGCCTGAGTCCATGCTGCATGTCCTTGTACATTCGAGCTGTAGAGACCTTGTACTCTCTTGATCAAAGTTTAGCCTTTGAATTGGTCTAACTCCCACGTTTTTCACTTGCTCATTTATCTCCAAGTCATGCGTAAATTCTTTCTTTATGCATAACTTATCTTCTTTCAACTTCCTTCCATGATTTTAGCATTCTCATCATAGTATACCTGATTAATGGACCAACAACAAATAATATTCTTGCAAACATATTAAATGTTAGTACAAAAATAAATCATGAAGATAATGTTCAAATATTTATTCAGACACTCGTCTGATAACACTGAGGCAGTGTTGGCACCACTTGTGGTAACACCATATTCTGCACTTACACTCCCTTTATCCCAAAATAATAGTCCCATATCTCATTTTTTTTTTGTTTGTCCCAAAAAGTTAGTCTCATTTCCAAAATAAAGGCTTCAAATCACAGAATTTCCAAAACTTGTAACATAACCTTCAAATGTATGAAAAGTCAAAAATTTTAGGATGAAGGGAGTACTGTACTGTATTTGTTAATTACTTGATAGAGTCACTTGTACGGTGAGAATCAGTTGTATGGTGTTTTTGATTCTTACCAGTCTAAACACCCCATTATCTTAGGTATTGACTTCCATCAATATACACATTTCTTTATTTGCTTTGCCTACTCTCTGGAGGCATGTTTGTCTACACATGACAAGTAAAGCGAATGAAAACATACAAAATTTTCTAGTCTCCCGAAAGCTCATAAAATTGAAATACTCTTATTCCTTATCAATCACCGACTTCATAGTACAAGGAAATAGACTCGAAGGGTACAACTAAACAAGTACTAAATATATGAACCAACAATCATATTGCCATTCTTGAACCAGATGAAATCCATGCTACCCACACCATTATGCCAATCTTAGACAAGCCTGGTAAGAAGCTTTGAAAGATGTTGCATTGATGGCCTTGCTTGTGGATTGGCATTTAAACAGTCCCTTGCCATTATTATAATGGATGTCACCACCTTTTCAATTTCAGGTGACGGAGGTGGAAGACGTTGATCGACCATATCCTTTGAAAATATCTCCTCTGGCAATGAACATAAGATAGAAGCAATAAGATCACCAGGGTGCTCTCCTTTAATTACTTCCAGTGCCAACACCCCAAAGCTATACACATCACACTTCTCCAAATTTCTTTATGAGATTCCAAATTTCAAGTCCAAATTTCTTTATGAGATCTTTTGTGTACTTTGCTTGGTTGAGGAAGATTCCTTCAGCACATTGTTTAATTTGTAGCCCAAGGAAGAATGTCAATTCTCCCATCATGCTCATCTCAAATTTGCTTTTCATTAGCTTTTCAAATCGCTTACACAACAATTCGTTAGTGGAACAAAAAATAATATCATCGACGTAAATTTGAACAAGTATGATCATGATATTTTGCAATAAATAAAGTTGTGTCGATCTTACCACGCTTAAAACCTTTATCTAGAAGAAATTTAGATAGTGTATCATACCATGCCCATGGAGCTTGTTTGAGTCCATACAAAGCCTTTTGAAGTTTGTAGACATGATGTGGAAATTTGGGATCTTCAAATCCGGGCGGTTGAGCGACATAGACGGTTTCTTGAAGTTCGCCGTTGAGAAATGCACTCTTTACATCCATTTGATATAGCTTGAATCTTTTGTAAGAGGCATATGCTAAGAATATCCTTATAGCTTCAAGTCATGCAACGGGGGCAAAAGTTTCGTCGTAATCAATGCCTTCTTCTTGTCTATATCCTTGTGCAACCAACTGAGCTTTGTTTCTTGTGATGCTTCAATTCTCATCCATCTTATTTCTAAACACCCACTTTGTACCAATCACTCATTGATCCTTAGGTCGAGGAACTAAGTTCCAAACTTTACATCTTTCAAATTGGTTGAGCTCTTCTTGCATGGCAACAACCCAACTTGAGTCTTGGAGTGCTTCATCAACTTTCTTGGGTTCAACTTGAGATATGAATGCGGTAAGAGCATCATAATTTGATCGTCTTGTTCGAACACCAGAATGTAGGTCACCAATGATATTTTGAATTGGGTGATCTCTGACCTCGCGCACTTCATGAGGTAGGTCTGGTTGAGTTGATGGTTGTTGTAAATCTTCTAGTGGTACATCATTTGAGCCATCCCAACATAGGTAAGTTGAGGGATTGGTTCTTCAACATTGACGGGTGTTTCAACTTCAACTTCATTTGAGGTAGCAGCAGATGTGGTAACTTCTGGTACTTCATGTGTGGTAGGTGGAGGTGCAGTTGAGCTAGATGGATTTCCTTGAGTTTATTGATTTTGTGGTCGACTTGTACCTGTCTCATTAAGCTCAACAAAATCATCAGCAACATTTGGAGCTAAATGTGGCTCAAGGAGAGAATGTTCATCAAAAGTTACATGGACAGATTCTACTATCTTAAGAGTGGTTTTATTAAATACACGAAAAGCTTTTGAGTGTTTAGCATACCCAACAAATATACCTTCGTCGGCCTTAGGAGCGAATTTACCTCGATGTTCTTTACCGTTGTAGAGAATGTAACATTTGCAACCGAAAATTTTGAAGTAGGCAATGTTGGGAGTTCTTCCTCTCCAAAGTTCATAAGGAGTTTTGTTGTAGGTCTTGTTGATGAGGGATCGATTTGGAGTGAAGCAAGCTGTGTTGACGGCTTCAGCCCAAAAATATTGAGGTAGCTTCGATTCAGCAAGCATCGTTTTTCCTGCCTCTATCAACGTTCTGTTCTTTCTTTCCATAACACCATTTTGTTGTGGAACTCCAGCAACTGAAATGTTGTGGTCAATGCCGTGGTCGTCACAGTATTGAGCGACGTCGTTGTTTTTGAATTCTGTTCCGTTGTCGGATCGAACACTGACGAGGTCTTCTTTTTGAGTTTGGAACTGTCTAAAGAGCGCGGTCAAAATGTCATAACAATCATCTTTGGAGATCATCATTTCGACCCACGTATATCTTGAATAATCGTCTACCACAACTAATGTATATCTGTTGCCTCCGATACTTGCGGTAGTAACAGGTCCAAATAAATCCATATGTAGTAGCTGCAAACATCTTGAAGTTGACGGAGTCGTCTTGCTGGAGAAAGACGATTTTGGTTGTTTGCCTAGTTGACAAGCTGAGCACTTTTCATCGTGGTGATCAGCTACCTTGGGTAGACCACGAACTAGATTTTCTCTACCAATCTTGGAGAGATACTTGAAGTTCAAGTGACTTAGTCGTTTATGCCAAAGCCAACTATTTTCACTAACATTCTTTGCTACAAAACAGAGATTAGAAGAAATACAAGTAGAATTGAAATCAACAATGTAAACATTTTTCTTACGAATCCCTTTGAGCAAAGTGACGGCGGAGTTGCCATCCTTGATAAGACAATGAGTTGAAGTGAAGTGGCATTGCAGTCCTTTGTCGCAAAATTGTGAGATTGAGAGAAGATTGTGTTTTAGACCGGTAACTAGAGAAACATCTTGGATTGTTATTTTTCCTTTTTTGATGACTCCATAACCAATGGTCTTTCCTTTGCTGTTGTCGCCAAAAGTAACTGCTGGACCTTTTTCATTACGTACACTTTCCAATAGGTTGATATCTCCAGTCATATGCCTTGAGCATCCACTGTCGAGATACCATAAACTTGTAGCTTCATTGGAGTGACCAGCCATTAGGCAGAGGACCTACAAAATAAACATTTAAGATCGAGGTCCCCTTTATTATTTTGGGTCCTAAAGATTAGCAGCTTTTGACAACCCACACTTGCCTCACAGAAGGTGGTTTAAAACTTCTAGGATTGGGTGTGAATCTTAAAAGACACTCAGCAGCCTTGTGACCATAATCATCACACACAGAACAATGGTGGAAGCCACCCAACTGAGGGTTAACAAACTTCGTCGAAGTCTTCAGCACAACATCATTTACTGGTATGGATGAGGTCGCCCTTACAAATTTCATCCTCTTGAACTTTGCCGCCTTGCCACTACCTGCGGTCGCTGGTTTCCATTCGGTCGTCAGCTTCCTTGGTGCGGTCGACTGACCTCGCGGCAAGTACATGCGGTCGGGAAACTCAGCAACCTTGCTGGTGCTTGCCGCAGCAGCAGGTTCATCCATGGCAATACCTTTCAACTTTGCCTTGGCAGTTTGTTTCTTAGGGTAGACATAGTTGAACATTAGTTTCTTCTTTGGTTCTTGTCCTACACCCTTTGAAACATGATGTTTAGCCTTCGACTCTTCCAAAGTTTGCTGGGTAAATTTCTCATCTCTTTCACAACAAGATGAACACTTAAAGTTGTCACTAGTTTGGAATCTCAAGCCTTCTTTATCACCACTAGACTTTTGGGATTCTAGTATTTGTTCCATAGTGACACGAGAATTGGTCCACTCATTAGTGATCCGTTTAAGGTCATTTATCTTAGCAACCAATTCATCGTTTTTAACTTTAAATATGACATTTTGTTCTTCTAAGAAACGGTTTCGATCAGTAAGAGGAGTCATGCTCTTGATCTGCTCCTTAAGGAGGGTGAGTTCAGATCTTAGTAGAGTTTTCTCCGTCTTAAGCTGGGAAATCTCTTCAGTTGAAAGTGCTAAAGCTTCCTTCATGCCAGCGAACTTACTAATTACCTGTTCAGCTTTCAAGAACATCTATTCTTGTTCGCCGGGGAAAATGTCAAACTTGACTTGAGGAGTGGTAAGCAGAACTTCCTTCGCTTTGAGATTGTGTAGAGCCTTCTTTGCTGCACTTACATCACATCTAGAGAATAGAAGATTGCCATTCTTTTGAACTGGAGTTAGGAATCCTTTTTCAGCAAGTTCATCGGTCGTATAGCTTATCCATTTAGGTTTTGCATTTGGTGAGCGACGATTTTCATTATCATCCTCATCATCGGAGTGAACGACCAGACAAATGTGACTTTCTTCAGAATCCTCGTCGCTTTCATCAGAATCTGACTCTATCCAGGTAGCTAACTCTTTTGTGGCAGAGTCCTCTTCAGCGACCATTCCTTTTTGCTTTGAATACTTCGGAGTGAAGTTGCTTATCTTCTTCATGTATTCGAATTTGGGAATTGGGCATTCTGATACGAAATGACCGGGTTTCCTGCAATTAAAACAAACGAGATCCTCTATCTTCTTGGAGAAGTTGGAGTACTCTTTCTTACTTGTTGAGCTGCTCCTTGAGAACCTTGCTGGAGCTTTGCTTGATGATCCGGGCCTTGCTGATTTTCTGAACTTTTGAAATCTTTTCACGAACATAGCAAAGTCATCATCGTCCATATCTAGTAATTCAGACGTGGAGATTTTTGGATCTTCTTCTTTGACCATTTCTTCCTTTTTAGCGACCAACAACAAGTTCTTTGTTTTTCCTTCTATTTCTTCAATGTTGTGGAGCTTGATATCAAAAACCTTGAGGTTGGCATAAAGGCTTCTGAGTGACATATCATCTAGTAACTTGGTATCTTTAAGAGTGTTTCCTTTATGAAGATATTGAGAACCAAGAGCGGCTAGAAAATTAACATTGATTTCTTTCTTGGTAAGCTTCTTTCCAAGTGCGGTATAAGTACTTACGATCTCACAATAACGATCATAAGTGGCTCTAAGTGATTCACCAGGGATTTTAGCAAAGTTGTTGAATCTTCTTTGAATTGCAAACTTTTTGCTTTCTTTGCAAGCTTGATCTCCTTCGATGTAATCTTCAATTGCATCCCAAAGTTCTTTTGCGGTAGCACATTCCATGATTTGTCGACGCTGAGATGTACTCAAAGTACTTAGGAGTATGCTCTTAGCTTTCACATCCATTCCAACCAGTCTTTTCTCTTCATCTGTCCATTCAGCTTTTGGTTTCTTGATCGACGGTGTGTCTGCATTGGTTTCTGGATTTGGATTTGCTTTCATTGGGAAGTATGGTCCAATGGTAAGACAATCGCCGAGTTGCTCGTCCATGGAGTAGAACTGAGTTAGAATGCTGTGCTTCCATACGTCAAAGTTATCTTCGTCGAACGCTGGAACGTGAGTGAAGTTAACCGTTGCCATAGTTTTCTGACTTGCCATTTTGAATCGGCACCCAAGCTGTTAAGCTTGAAAAACAAAAGTTTTATGAAGGTGTTTGCTCTGATACCACTTGTTGGTCCCAAAGACACAACAAGGGTATGAAAAGAGGCTAGAGGGGGGGTGAATAGCCTATTTAAAATTATCAACCCTTTTTTAAAATTCAACTTTATGCTTACTTTAGAATTTTATGGTCAAGTAAAAACCACTAGTTTAAAGTAAAATGCACAGCGGAAGTTTTCAATAAAAACGAGGTAGAGTTGGTTTTGATGTTAAAACTATTAGGTAAGCAAATAGTGCGGTCGGCAATATTGTGGTCGGCAAAGATAGAGTAAATTGAGAGGTTCTATTTGCGGTAGGCAATTGCTGCGGTCAGCGATATTGCGGTAGGTAACCTTGCGGTCGGCGATTTGCGGTAAGCAAGGTTACTGACAAGGTAGGTTGAAAAAGAAGGTTTGTGTCTGAGAGTTTTGGCAAAAGATAAGTAGTCAGAAGTAGTAAATAAAGCAATAGGCAAGCAACAAACGCAATTCACAGAAGTTTGAATATCTGTAAAGATCAACACACTAAACGACAAACAAAATTAATATGAACAATAAAAAAAATTGCAGAAGGTAAATTTTCAGAAGTAAATGACACGATGATTTGGAAATGTTCGATCTGTTAAAAGATCTACGTCCTTTACCAAGATGGTCAGTCTTGGATTTTGAATGGAGGTTATATTGATTCTTCTTGAGTACAAATTACAAAGATGAAGTATTGAATCAACACCTACTTTCTATGAAGAACGAATCCTAGACTTAGACCAGTGTATCCCTAATGATGCAATCTATGTGATTGATCAATCGGGGTGTGTGTGTGTAAGAATCAATAGCTCTATGTAATCTATATGATTGAGAGCCTAATGAATCTTTAAGTGTTGTTGGGCTTGAGATTTGATGTCTTGAAGGTTGCTGGGGATCTTTGAAGATTTGAAGGCGAAGGCTTGAAGATTCAAATGATTCTGGAAATCTTGAGTATGATCTTCAATCACCAAGAATTTCGACAGCAATTTCTCTCTTTGAATCTCAGCACCTTAATCTCAGCCCTCTTTCAATGAAGAAAGTAAGGACTATTTATAGCCTTTGGTGAGAAATAGCTGTTAGAAGATGATGAGCTGGAGCATTCTGATTGGAGCTCACATCTTTGTCTTCTAGTTGCAGAAGTTAGTGGTCCAGATGTACTATCTTGTACGACCAAATTCAAATTTGAATTTGTAACGTTCTGCAACAAGCTTGTCTTTTCTTGGATGAGCGGTAGCTAGTCTGCGGTAGGTATTGCGGTCACCTTTCAATAGCATGTTTCACGCGGTCACCAAAAGGTGCGGTCGCCTTGTGCGGTCGCTTAGTGCGGTCGCCTAGTTGTGGTAAGCAGACTTAGCCATTTTCTTCATATTAGCAGCAGCATTTCTTCAGAAATTGAGGGGTTGATCTTCTAAGCCTAGCTAAACTAAAATTGGACTGACCTACTGAAGTTGTAAAACTTCTTACAATAATACCTAAAGTCCATAAAAAGTAAAATAAGGTTATGAGATCAATCAAATCTAGGTAATAGGAGTGGTTTATAAATATTCATACCCAACGGTTAAGCTTTTCAAATTCTCAAAAGTTGATGGAATAATACTTGTTAATGCATTTTCGGAAAAATCTAATTCCTGAAGGTATAACAGATTTCCTAATTCAGGTGGAATGAACCAGAAAGTTGATTATCATACAAATAGAGTCTACTAAGGGAAGTTATATTACTTAATGAAACAGGGATTTGACCAGTGAGAATGTTGTTATGAAGGGATAATGATTGAAGGGATCTTAAGTTCCCCAATTCTGAAGGAATGAAACCAGAAAGTTGATTATCATACAAATAGAGTCCACTTAGGGAACTTAGATTACCTAACGATGCAGGGATTGCACCTGAGAGATTGTTAGTGTAAAGGGCTAGGATTTGAAGTGATTTCAGGTTGCCAAAAGTTGATGGAATAGTACCAGTTAGAGAGTTGTCATCCAAATAGAGAAAACGTAGAGAGTTCATCTTCCCTAGTCCAGGAGGGATTGTGCCAGAAAATCCATTGACAGAGAAGTCGAGGTAGACAAGATTGGATAGGTAAGTGATCCCAGGGGCAGGGATGGTACCAAAAAGTTCATTCGAACTAAGATCAAAGTGGGTAAGATTGGGGAAAGATGAGAAAGAGAAATGGTCAAGTGTACCTTTAAGACTCGACATGTTTAGGTTCAATTCGGTCACACTTCCATGAGCATTGCAAGAAGCTCCGTACCAAGTACAAGGGATATTCAACACACTTTTATTTGTTTTGGCCCTAGACAAGATTGGAGGGAAGTGTTGTAGCTTACAAGGCTGGCTTTCCATTTCAAGAGAGCATCAGCTTCTTGTTCAGAAGAAGCAGACACAACAATGGAACAAGTGAAGAATGCTGTAAAACATATTAGTAGGGCAAGAAACAAGGGCTTTTCCATGGCTACCACTAAACTCATTTGGTGTGCAAAAATGACGGTTCCATTCCACATCATTTATAGGCTGCTAAATGTTATGCGTTTTGAGTACGGGAAAGACTTCGAAGAACAGAGAGTCAACTTCATTCTTTAACTCATGTCTTCTAATGCAGTGACAAGGAGGGTCAATGAGTGTTGACTGATGAAAGTCCCCGCAAATTTACAAGTCGGTCTTCCTTCAAACATACAGTATTGGGTATTGCATCATTGCATAAGTTTCATAATTTGTACCTGTAAGTCATAATTGAATAATTCAAAACATAATATATAAATCCTCAAGTTTACTTCCTCGATCCTCTTTATTGTGTATTTTGCGAGCTAACTTTATCCTATTTTCTTGGAAGAACTTCTTCCAACCAAACTTAATTTAATCCACTATTTGATCATATATGAATATGAGACCGTTTTTATTAGTTTGCTAATCTAACTTGTTTTCATCAGTTGTTTTCATCTTGAGAAACCTTCGATCTCAAACCACAAGTTAAATAAGAGGATAATATATTGTCAAGTAAAAATGTAGATACAACACATAGTACTCCCTCCATCTCAAAATTTCTTCCCCTTTATTTGTGTAATTATATTAACTTAAACTTATTATAAAACTTTATTGATAGTAAAAGTAAAAACTGCAAAAATCATTTTGGGACTAAGTATATATATTTTTTTTTTTTTTTTTTTTTTTTTACATTTCAGCACTTATAATACAAGCAAGTAAAGTTATATACCGTCCCCCTCAAAAAACTTCCTCCAACTTGTCTCTTCAAACTTCTCCTCATACTTGAAGATTTAGTTAGTTATGTTTTTTAATCTCTTAAACTAAACTTTTATCATCGACTATCAGTAGCGACTAATGTTTACGAATTTGTGATAAATAAATGGAAATAAATTCCCAAAGTCCTGTTATTAGACTTTTGGATAGATCAAACAAAAAGACTTGTCCCAAAAGTCTTGTGGAGGGAGAAAGTCTTGTGGATGGGTCATAAAAGAAGACCTCTCCATGATGCTGTTATTTGACTGGAAAGATTGTAGTGGTGGAAAGTAAAGATATGGGAAAAGTAAGGAGGAGAATTGGACCCGCGAAAAAGGATAATGTAGCTATTTTTCTTGGTGGGATGGAGGGAATAGATTTTTACATCGAGTGTGATCTTAACCAGGGCTGGCCATAAGCATAAGCTTTGGCTCGCGAAAAATAGCAAACAGCTCCCTTTCTCTACTGAACTTCTCCCTCAGTGAGGATATACACACCCACCAACTTGATTAGTACGCCCACATCACTTACTACTCAAATTATAAAACGCCAAATTTTGTAACCACATCCACCTACTTCCCTATTTTATTCATGTTACACAAATTCTCTATAACCATCAAAGCACTTACTTCATCTCCTACAATTCAAAACTGACTTTTGCACCCCATATTTTGGGAAAAGTGACTAGCTTTGATCATGTAAACTACTGTTACCATGATCAAGGTTATGGTATTTCCTAATAAGATTCAGTTACAATACCAGCTCAGATAAAAACAAAACATTATATACTTGGAAATGAAAATACAGTTTCGATAAATAAAAATGGTAATTATTATCTAAAATAAAATTTTATTTTATAATAAAAAATCAAAAGAAACAAAGATTCCCAAAGAGAAAAATAATTTATTTTATATTGAGATTTTTACTTTATCTATATATGTATATCAAATATTATAATAACGATAAAAAAACACATTACCATTATTATCTTTTATGTATTCTTATTTTCAATAATAGGTACTAATAATATAATAAATAAAATATAGCTTTCATATAATAAAAAGAATAAATGTAATATCCAAATTCCAACCAAACTAACCCAAAATAGAATAAGGAAAAGAGAGGGAAAAAAAAAAAAAACCCAGCAATCCCATTTTCCAGGTTCATCCCCCCTCCCATCTCACCCCAACTCTACCTTCTTTTCATCTTCATAACCACCCATCTAAACTCTTCCTCCGACAAATTCCTCTACCCATGTTCGTCCCCACCCATCTGCACTCTTCTCAATTTTACCCAACTTGAATGGAATTAGGTTAGCAATTTTCCACTTTATTCAGCAAACCATTGTTGAAATTTTGGCCTATTAGCAAACTTCACTAATTTCTTGAAAATTACATGGGTTTTTCTTACTTCGAGCCATGGTAATTTTGAATTGGAATCTCACTATGTTAGGTCTAATTTTTGCATTTGCAGATGGGAATTCGAATCGAATATGTGAGAGACAGGGGTATACGGTTTTATTGGAATTTTGTGCTAATTTGTTAAGTTAACTGCCGGATTTGGGTGTCGGTGGTGGCCGGAGAAATGGTGGCGATGGTGGTTATTGACTTGTGGTAATGGTGGTTATTGACTTGTGGTGATGGTGGGATGGGTGGAGAAAGTAATTGCTTCCAATTAGTAACAAATTGACATATGTATGCCCTTCAATTTCTGAAGAAATTAATAAAAAAAACTCCATCACATGCCATGCACATGACCACTTTCTGTTAAATTTTTAACGTTGTCAGGTGTCAGAGTGGAAAGTGGGACGAAAGGTTAAATAAAGTGTTACTCTGGAACAAAATTCAATCGAGGGTTTAAAGTTAGGTGGATACTTTAGGGAGATAAACGGATTTTGGACTTTAGGTAACTATTCCACTGCTGTCATTTTAGATGTTTCTATCTGTTTCAAACTTCTCTTTTATATTTTTCAATCTTTGCAACAAAACTCCACCTACTATTCCCTAACCCATTTTCTCTATCTTACTTTATTTTTCACACTCACAAAACCTCTACCACTATTTTGGGCGGAGCTATGGCTTTTGAGGCTTTTATCTGCCTAGGCATTGCTCTGGATAATTATACAAAATTCATTCACAATATAAGCAGCTGATACCAAAAGAGCTCACCTTCATCCTAGACATGCCCATTCGGGTCAGATAACCCGGCGAACCGGCGGGTAACGAACCGGCTAAAAACCGGTAAACCGGCGAACCGTGAACCGGAAGTAAAAATGTGAACCGTGAACCGCCGGTTCACGGTTAACTATGGGTTACCCTCTGAAAACCGGCGGTTCATGAACCGGCGGGTTATCCGGATATTTACATTTTTAAAGTTCATTTTTTATGCAAAATACAATAAAAAAAGTTCATTTTTTTTAAACTTGCATGATAAGATGTTTTTAAAAATTTCTGTAAAAAATTAAATAAATAAAAAATATATATATATATATATATATATATATATATATATATATATATATATATATATATATATATATATATATATATACTTTGCATATATTCTGTCAAAAAAAAATGAAAAAAAAAAAAAAAAAGAAACAACCAAACTAAACAAGGCTGAAGGTTGAAGGCTGAAGCCATGAACTGAAGGCAGGCCCAATTTGGGCCGCCCAACTGCCCAGGCCCAACCTTCCATTCCAATTTCCAAGCCCAGCCAGCTCCTCCAGCAGCCCAGTCCAAGTCTGGGAATAAAAAAAATAAAAAAATTGAACGAACCGGAACCGTGAACCGTCTATATACGGTTTATAGCGGTTTATGATTTTTACGAACCGGCGAACCGCCGGTTCATGAACCGGCAAACCGGCGGTTCGATGACCCGGGAATGTCTACTTCATCCAGGCACCTTAAAGATTATATGGTAAACCTTAACCTCTTTTCATGAAGATTTCAGTAACACGTACTTGCCATACACAAAGCTACTGGTCAACAAACCATGGAATCCTAATATTTGCGACGGTAAAAACCGCGTCTATTGAAGACAGCAACGACACAACTGTCAACTCATCCATCAACATGAAAAATTAACAGCTATCAAAGTGGAGATGAGGATAAAGGGAAACATATTTCAGGATCAACAAACTTAAATAATACTCCCTCTAATCCTAAATGATGATCTTCCCACTTTTTTCTGCCGGTCATTATCATCGAACTTTTAGCAATACTCGAATGATGAAAATCTAAAACATTTTATTGATAGCATTGTTTTTAGTGTACAAATAACATGTTTTAGATTTTCATTAGTGTAATTAAATCAACCTAAAATTATTGGCCAAAGTTCATTCGTAAAGCGGCAAAAAAAAAATGATCATTTTGGGACGAATGAAAATTCAATTGCTCTCCTTGCATCTGATTATGATTATTTCCCACAACCTAAAGAACTTACCTTCATCTGTGCAACCTTAAAGGTTCCATGATAAGCTACTGGTCAACAAACCGTGAACTCCTAAGATTCATCTGCATCATTGAAAACCGCGTCTACTGAGGACAGCAACGACACAGCTACCGACCCATTCATCAAAAGCATCAATCATCAACATGAAAATTTGACAGCTATCAGCAACAATGAACCAACAACCGATCTACTACGGCTATCACTTCACAGCTACAACCGCAATTTCATGCACTGTAAAATATCATTTAACGAGCATCAGCATAGACGTAGTCAAAACTGCAAGGACTAGAATGCAACATATGCGCCCGCGACATTAAATAACCCCTAATTTCAATCAAAAGAATAGGCAAAGTCTATCCATGGAGTGGGAAGTAACCAGTTATGCTTCCATATGCTTCTATCACTGCATTGATGACACATTAAGAATCGGTATAAGAGCGAGACTCGTAAACCTAATTTACCATGTACAAGCCATTTTTGAAAGCTTACTTGTAAACAATTGCTTTAGAATAATAAATGGTAATAAATAAAAAAAAAAGCAGTTGAATTACTACGTGCAATTGCCTTTTAATCAAATCCAAACCCCATTTACCACTATCATGTAACATTAATGCAATAGTATAAATATTACAATTATAAACATCAAAAGTTTAAATTGATTTGGGGAAAAAATGAATGTGAAGTAACATTTTATGGACAGAGAAAGTAAGATGCAGTAACCATCATTGTCACAAGAAACAACAATGGCCTTGATGCCAACTCCAACTGAAAGCACACTTCAAAGGGTTATTACGAAAGCATGGTCAAATTCAACCACAAACTATCATATCAGTTCTTATGTTCAGAATGTGACCCTAAAAGAATTGTTAATATAAGCACCAACTACTTTTATTCGGTTCAGATATGAGAAAGAGTTCAGATAATATGATCCACACAATTTATACACCTAGCCTGCCACTTTAATCCAATACTCTAAAGGCTGGTTTAAAGTAATTATGGAATTAAAAAAAAAAGGTATATGGACACTAGAGGATCATCTTCAATGAAATGTTTTGACTTAAAGAACTTTTACCCTATATAATGAATATGTGATTTATAATACTCACTGGTGTCAAACAAAGCGTAGATAAGGACAAAGGGAAACATATTTTTGAAACAAGAAACTTAAATAGCTTTCAAATGTTCTTATTCCATCTGATTTTATTTTTGCAACCTTAAGAACTCACCCGCATCCGCGCACCTTAAAGGTTCTACGCTCAGCTAAACTTCTTCTCAAGAAGTTTTCAGTGCAAATGTGCTTGCCATAGACAAAGCTACTAGTCAACAACCCAGAGTATCCTAAGATTCACCTGCGCACAGATTATCGCGTCTACTGAGGACAGCAAAAAAGATACAGCTACCGACCCATTCAGCAAGGCATCAGTAACCGACATGAAAATTTGACAGCTATCAGCAACAACCGATCTACGGCTACAACCGCAATTTCATGCACTGTAACATATTTAACTACCATCAGCATAGACAATCGTCAAAGTGCAAGGACTAAAATGCAAAAGATGCTCTCGCTACGTGAAATAACCTAATGTCAGTCAACAGAATAAGCAAAAGTCTACCAAAGAATTGGAGATAACCAGTCATGCTTCCATCACTGCATTTGATATCACATTAAGATTCGGCGTACAAAAAAATCTGGGCTGCGAATTCCCCCGACAAATGGACGGATACAAACCATCTTTTAGGGCCATCACAGCTACTATGACTACCTTAGGGTCCAAAATATGAAGTCAGCAGGGTAAAATTGGTTTCAGAATCCCATTTTCATTAAGTAATACAAGTTCATAACTCTTACCACTTGCATATCATCAAAAAACTGTATCATAGGTCGCCAACAGGAAGAAACTACATCAACCAACCGCAAAGTAAAACAGCATCAAAACAGCAGCCACACCATCTCCTCATTCAGCTACACTAACTCTTCCCAGACACAATTACCGGTGGGCACGAATGGATCCATCATATGTCAAAATTTCAATTGATCTTATTAAAAATCGAACGGCATGCATGCACAAACCAAAGACAGAGATTAAAATTAAGGCAAGAAGATAAAAAAAAAAAAAAAAAAAAAAAACTCACTTAGAATAAACTCTAACAAAATAATACTGAACAATAACATTTGGGATAGTAGCAATAACACGAAGGCTGGAAGTACCATCAAAGGTAAGAGGACAGACGCATCAAGTACAACACCAAAATGTTTAACCTTAAACGTACGCATGAAGAAACCAGTCCACCCATTCATCAGACCAATCATATCATGGACATCTGAAGTATTATCTCATATAGGTGCAGCTGAACTCCATGCACAGATCCCAAGCTCAGATTTCATTCCTGCAAGGATGAAAGCAAACAATCAGTTCAAACACGAAGCTTTGAATTCAACCAACCTTTATTATGTTGTTATAGACTCACTTCAGCATCTGACAGACGAGGAAATGGGGAACGGGAATCAACAGCTCTACCACGAGGCGAAACGCTCTTTGCATCAGGAGAGCGTTCTTTGTTGTTGCGTCCAACAGGACTAACGCTCCTAGAAGGAGATGCCTTGCGTGGGGATAGGCTCCTTGGAGGACTAGGGCTACGACGAACAGGAGAGGCACTTCAAGAAATAAATATATAATTACATCAGACACAATTTTTAAGCGTATAGAGTACACATAGGATTTGAAGATCAGTTGGATCATACCTTACAGAAGACCGGCTTCGACTACGCTTGTCATCATCATACCTATCTCTCCTACGATCCTTACGATAACCAGGACTTCTACTGCGATAACGGTCCCTATCTTTTCCCCTGTGCCGCTCATGATCGGATCTACCCCTACTACGGCTTGTGCTTCTGCTTCTGCTTCGACTCCGCCTTCTGTAATCCTTATCCCTGTATTCATCTCTGTACCTGGACATAAATTTCAATATCACGAGCGTGTGAGTATTTTAAGAAATTAGTTTGTTTGTACATGTATCCCTAAAACAACACGCTTACGCAATTATCATGAATAGGCTTGCATCCCCCAAACAAGTAAAAAGGTTAAAAGTGTATAAAAATCAACACACCATATGATTGATACTATGAGTATCCCTGAAGCTACAAACTTAAAAAGGCTATAATCCTATGGAAGGTTGAAATAATCAAGCAATTAATGTATCCCCACATTTAAAAATCCAACACAAGTCCAATTGCATCCCAAAGAATGAATGTAGCCAATTTCAAATAGAACCTAAAGATTAGAAACAATAGCACATGGACATCGACATCCACAAAGAAGGGTCCCTACCTCAGGCGAGGACTGCGGCTCCTTGACCTTCCTTTTGGCTTTGGCACTGGTTCCATAATCTTCCCTTTATGACTGTTAAGAACAGGACAAAACAAAAGTTGTTAAGAATCTAAAATGTCACAATACCAACCAAAGAAATAGTTTTTAAAAAATCCAACGAAGCCTGTAACGTGAAAATAAGATTTACAAACTCTGTTCATAATTAAAACAACACGATTCTAACACCTAGACATATTATTAGAGCAGTCATCGTTCAGACCCAACAAATTTGCATTTGACAATCAAAAAACTTAATATCATGGTTTGGGTCTGATATTTCCTCAAACTTTCACTGGACTCATAAAGTCCAATAATAATAAATGAAAGGAATAATTACAAGAACATGTGACGTACTATGCCTTCGGTTGCACCAAAGGTAAGATACTATGAATTGACAACATAAAGTAACGTACTTTTGAGTCTCGTTGCAAATAAGGTAACCAAGTTGGATGACATTAAATTTCATTAACAAAACTAACCAACTCGTTAAATAAAATAACAACCGTTAAATAAGTAACATCTATTTCATCTCTACCTTGTATTTTTGCAATCTCAAACCATGGATGAGCACATATTGAACCCAATTTCAAAATCAAACTCAAAAATCCAACCCAAAATTAAACTCGAATTCAAACACAAAAAATTAATACCTGGGCGGAGGAGTTCAACAGTGTTTGTAGAATTGAATCCCCAAATCTCGAAAAATCTCTACCTGAATTGAAAGACAAAGAATCTCTACTCGAATTGAGACCCCCATTTCGAAAAATTGTAGCCCCAAATTCGAAAATTGAAACCCATATTCGAGATCTCTGTTTGGTTGCTACTAGGGTTTCAATTTTCGAATTTGGGGCTTCAATTGGAACCCAAAATCTATGCTTGGTTGCTGGGTATAATGAACACTGGTGGGATCTTGCTGGGTCGATTGTTGGTATCATCAAGCAGTTGTTAACCCAAAATTGGGGCTTCAACAGGAGAGATCTGGATTGATTGCTGGTGTTAGTTTCGTTTTGGTTTTGGTCTTGGTGGTTGTAATGGTGGCTGCAATGGTTGCAGTGGTGGTGGCTGGTGATGGTGATGAGGGCATCAATGGTGGAGGGGGTGGACTGGTGGTGGGGCGGACTGGTGTGGTGAGTGGTGAACTAAGGAGTGTAATGGGTAAGGAAAAAGACTACAAAACCATTAGTTTTAATTGCCAACAAATGTTAAATGCATTTAACGGGTGTTAGTTTTTATCTTATTTTGTTGATATTTTAATTATCTTTTTAATGTTGTGGGTGCATTCCATTATACTCCCTCTGTTTCATGAGAACTGAGACTTATTTTCGTTTTCATCCGTTTCATCACAATTGAGACTGCCCAAAATGGCAAACTTTTTAATCTTTTATATTCACCCAACCCCACCACTCATTCTCTTTCTTCATTTTCCACCACTCATTTTATTCAACAAACACTACTATTTACCCCATTAATTCTCTCTCTTCATTTTCTACCACACATTTTCCTTATTTTATTAGTATTCTTTAGTTCTTGTGCCATTTGCTTTAGTTTCAATTCTCATGAAACGGAGGGAGTATGTAACAATTGGGTAAAGTACATTAAGATGTCAAATTATAGTTTTGAATGAAAAGTTAGATTTACATCGTATCATCAAGTGCAAAGTAACTAAAAGTGACAAAATACACTCTTTATTTATGGTACACACCAACAGTTTCTAAGAAGGCGCCAGGGGAATTCAACTTACATTTTTTCAGCATTAGACCCATACTTGGCAAATTGAACCATTATCTCTCTCCCCGGGTTGTTAAACGAACCGAGCCCGTTCGAGCTCGGCTCGGGTTCGGCTCGTTAAAGCTTGGTTCGAATGGGCTCGAAGTGCTATTCGAGCTCGAGCTCGAACAGAGTTTTCGAGCTCGAATTTTTATCGAGCCGGCTCGTATTCGACTCGTTTGTTCGACGAGCTTTGTTCGAGCTCGGCTCGTGTTAGGCTCGTTAGAGCTCGGCTCGTGTTCGGCTCGTTAGAGCTCGGCTCGTTTAAATCACGCATAACTCGGGCTCGGGCTCGGCTCGATAAGCTCGTTAACACGGGTTATTTTGTTTGCGTTTGGCTTGAGCTCGGCTCGGCTCGTTAAGCTCGAGCTCGACTAAATAATCATCATTATTGCTTTTGTAATGAATACATATACATTATATGTATATATACAACATTGTACAAGGAATAAATTATAACTAAAATATTTTTATCTTCAAAATGAATTAAACAACAATAATTGTACAACAACTAAAATTAATTTAATTTTTATACATTCATATAATGATCATATAGCGACTATACACATACAATATAGATTGTACAACAACTAAAATTAATTTATTCTATGAACATTCATTATGAAAACGTAGAGATATATACACAATAGTCGGATTTTTTTTTTCAAAACTAATTTATTATTTTCAAATGTACAGATATTTGTCTTATATTATTTTTCTCATTGAAATAAAAAAGAAAATTAACATCTATTATTGTAGTTATATATGTAAGTATATTTAATTACTCAAATATAGAATAAACAAAATGTTTATCATTTACACATACACACACATATATATTTCACATATAAATGCGTTTGCATGTAAAAAAATATTTATTAAATATATATAAATATATATATATATATATATATATATATATATATATATATACATATATACACACACACACACACATACATACATACATACATATATATATATATATATATATTTATTTATTTATTTATGTATATGATATAGTGGATATTATATATACATACATGTAAGACATATTTATATATACATGTATATATAAATATGTCTTACATGTATGTATATATAATATCCACTATATCATATACATAAATAAATAAATAAATATATATATATATATATATATATATATATATATATATATATATATTTATTTATTTATGTATATGATATAATGGATATTACATATACATACATGTAAGACATATTTATTTACATAAATATATGTATGTATGATATGTGTGTGTCTATATGGAATATTGGCTGTTATATATATATATATATATATATATATACACATTATTATATACTCCCTCTATCCTACCCGATTTATGACATTTTGACATTTTTAGTGTCATACTTGACATAGTACGGCCAAAAAATGGAAAGATAATATTACTTTTGTTCTCATAATCTCCTCCATTCATTCTAGTTCCTCTTAAGTCGGGCGGGACGAAATCCGTATATGTGTGTGTATGTATGATGTATGTATGTATTATATGTATATATACATACATGTAACATATACTATATTATACACCTAGCGTAGCGTACGTTTTACTAAATACAGTTGACTAAGTATAATAACGTCATTTAAATGCTATATACTAACCAGAAAGTTTGTCTGATTTTGACTTTCATGGTCAACTCCATAAAACGTTGACCACAATATGAAAACCTACATATCCCTATGCATTTCAAAAAAATTTATGAATTCACCGTTAGCATACGGTCGGCCTCAACTTTTAAATATAATTGTTAAAATAAATAGTTAACTATTAATAGTTAAATATAATAGTTAGCTATTTATAGTGAAATATAATAGTTAACTATAATTATTAACTACCTTACTAACTATTTGTTCTTAAAAAAAATACCATAGTAACTATAATAGTTAACTATAATAGTAAAACTATTTGAATTTTGGTTATGTAGAGTCAAACTATTTGAATTTTGATTAATATTTTATGTAAATTATTAATTTACATAATTTATTAATGATTTAACAACCATTTTTTAATTTTTATGAGAATTAATAATTTAGTGTAAAATATTAGTTAAAGTTTAAGTAAATTTGATAAGTAAATATAAAATTTGGGACAGAAGGAGTATATTACAACCTGATGGTATATATACGATTCATTAATCGTTTGTAATATGAGAAGTTAAATGAACAAGAGCTTTTCAAAAAAAAAAAAAAAGAAAGAAAGAAAACAAGAGGTTACATTTGTAAATTAGACACATTTTGAGATTAAAAAAAGAGAAGAAAAAAAATAGTGTTTTTGTTCAAAATGCAGAGAATACTTATCAGAGCTCGGTAAGTCTCGAACTCGAGCTCGTTTGATTTCATAATTTTCAGAAAAATGTTTAAGCTCGAGCTCGGCTCGTAAAGGCTCGAGTTCGAACAGCTCGTGAAAAGCTCGCGGGCATAAGGCTCGAACTCGATAAGGCTCGAACTCGAGCTCGTTTGATTTCATAATTTTTAGAAAAATGTTTAAGCTCGAGCTCGGCTCGTAAAGGCTCGAGCTCAAACAGCTCGTGAAAAGCTCGCGAGCGGCTCGCGAACAGCTCGAAACTCGATTCGAGCTCGAACAAGGTAAATGGGCTCGAGCTCGATAATTCGTTAACGAGCTCAAGCCCAAAACTCCAAAGCTCGGCTCGGCTCGGCTCAGCTCGTTTACAGCCCTATCAACAACTCTTCCTGAAAAAGAAGATTGAAAAGCACAAATATATGCCAATTAAACACAACATCTATAAGAACTACCAAGCAATTTCTACAAGAATAAAATATTCAGTAATACTAAACATTTCTTTTCACCATCAAGCTTTTCCACAGCCTTCTGAGCCTCATCTGCATACTTGTACCTTACAAACACAAACCCCCTCGAATCCCCCGTCCTATTTAATTACACAAATTGTAAATCAAAACCCAAATCCTCACATGAAAACAAACATGAAAATTAAAGAAATATAAATTGAGAGAGAGAGACCGTCGATCACGGGGCATGAAGACATCAACGACCTTGCCGTACTTGTCAAAGAGAGGGAACAAATCATCGGCAGCGGTGCCTGTACATACATAAATCAACAAAATCGTTGACCACGGTCTGTCTTGTCATCTCTCTTCCTCTTGTACTAAGGTATCTCGAAACCGGGAGGAACATCAAGTCTACTGAACACTGAGGGAGTCAATCTCGTGAACACATGAGGCCTATCAAGAGCTTGTAATTGGCCGGGAAGTCCATTCGCTCTCTTTTCATTTCAAGAAAGTCTTAGGTAGCGTCTACACTGAAATTAGAAGGATCCTCCTTAGCTTCATTCTTCCTCAAACTCAAGCTAGGCTCGAATTGGTCCCCCAACAAAGGACGATGAATCTCACCAATACCCTCGACATTGGGACAGAGTTCCTCGAGAAGCCAGTCCAAATATTTATCCGATAGATAAATGCTCCCTCCATCATGACGGAGATTGGTCTAACGATCCGCAGTGCTACCCTGCCCCCAAGCACGAGCCAAGCTCGTAGCGAACTCCGAGTCCATGAAAAAGATGTCTCGAGCACGTCCCCCTAGCACAAAGGTGTCCTGTTGCTGACCGAACTGTCGCATCACCCTTCGAACAAAATAAAAGGAGGAATCTCTCAAACCCTGAAGAACGACCCGTTCGTATCCATCGGTACTAGCCACAAACTTCTTCACCTTCCAAAAGGGTGGGCACCAAGCAATGTCATTGGTCTCCGCTTTCGCGAAAAGATGGGCCCACTCCTCAATACTAAGGTCTTTCACTAGTAATCTCCGCCTATGGAAAGTATAAGGAGAATACTCGGTCGGAGGGCTCAACAATCTGAAATGTTCCCGAAGTCAAATGGTCAACAAGAATGGACTTCCCCGAGTCATAAAGTCGGTTCGGTGCAAGTCATCAAGACCATGAAGGGTCTCCCCTAAGATAAGAGGAACAACATTGAAGGCCCGTCCTCTAGCTTGCAAAACAATGTCCACGAGCTCCGTGTCCGCCATGCCACACTTGCTCATGAAAAGCACATTCCGAAATAAGCACAAAGCCAAGAGGCAACACTGAGAATCCACACCATGAATGCGTGTCACACAACTGTGAGATACCCATGGGAAAAATGAACGGTTCCCTCGAGAATCAATCACGGGATCTTATCAACGTTCAACGGAGTCGCCACGTTAGTTTAATTTTAAACCCAAACTTAACGAAAAATGGTTAGAGACAAAGGATTCGGAGGTCAGGTTACGCTTTGGGAAGAACTCAACCGGTAGTTCACCCAAAGTGCCTCGGAAAGAAACCGAGTCTCCCTAAAATATGTTAAAATTCTGCAAGTGTGTGTGTGTGTTCATGAAAGTGGGAGAAACTGACTTTAACGGAAAGCAGTTAAATATTTGACAGAAAGGGTTATTTTGTAAACATTCTGGATTAAAAGGGGACTAGACTGGAAATGTGCCCCCTGGACAAAGTAGCTGTACGGCTATGAAGGGTCTTCTTGGGAATTTTAACAGATTCCCAGGAGTCAGTCCAGTTCCAGGCAGAAACAGAGCATTCTGCTGGAAACTGGACTGTTTGATCATTTCCAGTTATTTTCTTGCAACAAAATATTAATTAAATCATCCCTATGCCATTGATCACTAGATTAAACACCAAAATACGGATTTTGGGTGTGATCAAGACAATCATTGGGGAATAATTGAGAAAAGGTGATGGTCATGGCTTTTGAGCCAAGATCACCATTTGGGTGATTAAAGATGGAAACTTTAACACCCAAATAGATGATTCTTCCAAGGAAGGGCATTGGGACATCCAAAATCAACCCTTGATGGATAAAGATTGAATCTTTATTATCAAAGGGACATTTTTGAGGTTGACTCATGGTTTGGATGATAAAGATTGCAACTTTATCACCCAAACTTGATCATTCCATCATTTATTCAACATAAATGCAAAGACTTTAAAGTAAATGACACAAATTTAAAGACATAATGTAAAGGTGCATAAATGTAAAGACAATATATTAAAGATGCATAAATCATAACAAGCCTTAGGCTATCCTATGGTTTGTAACCCATCATCATGCATAGAACAGGACACCATGGATTTCAAGGCTTGGTTCCAAGTGTATATTATTTAACAAGAGGCAAAAGATGTAATATAGAGATGAAGAGAAGACGGGGAGAAGGAGGCCTCACCAATTTTGGTTTGGACCTATCTTCTTTCTCTCTTTTCACTCAAATGTGGTAATCACTCTATTCTGATATGATTTCTGCAGAGCTTTGGCTCTCTCAAACAATTTTCTCCCCCTCTGAAATGATCAAGACAGAAGAGTTTCATATCACGATTGGAGTGCATCAAGGCTCTGCACTTAGTCCCTTTCTCTTTGCCCTGATAATGGACGAAGTGACGAGGTCAATCCAAGATGATATTCCATGGTGTATGTTGTTTGCAGATGATATTGTGCTGATTGATGAGACAAAAGAAGGTGTTGAAAGTAAATTGGAGTTGTGGAGACACGCTTTGGAATCTCGAGGTTTTAGGTTAAGCAGAAGCAAGACTGAATATATGGAGTGTAAATTTAGCAGAGTTGGAAGCAGAGATGCAGGAGTGATCACATTCGATGGAAAGATTGTCCAAGCTTCCGAGTTCTTTCGCTATCTTGGATCTATTATAAAAGAAGATGGAGAATTGGATGGAGATGTGGCTCATAGTATTAAAGCAGGTTGGTTGAAGTGGAAGAGTGCCACAGGGTTTCTTTGTGATCGTGGCATGCCAAATAGATTAATGTAGCGGAGATGCGTATGCTACGATGGATGTGTGGGCATACAAGAAAAGATCGATTGAGAAATGAGGTGATCAGGGGTAAAGTAGGAGTTGCGCCCATTGAGGATAAAATGAGGGAGCATCGTCTAAGGTGGTTTGGTCATGTGAGACGGAGACCGAGTGATGCACCGATTAGGAGGTCTGAAGAGTGGAGAAGTGATAAAATGGCGAGGGGTAGGGGAAGACCCAAGCAAACTTGGATTAAGGTGATTGAAAATGATATGAGTTTACTCAGAGTGGATGAAGATGTGGCGTTGAAGAGGCCGGAGTAGAGGGTGAAAATTCATGTGAATGATGGGGGTTGATCGTACTTTTTATTATTATTATTATTTATTTATTTATTTTATTTTATTTTCTCCATCCTTTTCCTCTCTTTCTCTCTCTCTCTCTCTCTCTCTCTCGCTCTCTCTCTTTCTCTCTCTCTCTCTCTCTCTCTCTCTCTTCCTTTTATCACGATGACATATGAGGATTCATGTTAGCCGACCCTAAATTATTTTGGGACTAAGGCTTTGTTGTTGTTGTTGTTGTTGTTATTGAAATGATCAGTAAGGGTCTCAATTTATAAGAACTGAGGGTACCCATAGTAGCCGTACGGCTAGGGATCTCCCGCGTCTAAACCATCCGTACGGCTCAGCCTGGCGAGCTTCTGGATTTTTCCAAGTTTAATTCCAGAGCAGTCTTGGAATTTTAGGTTTATCTTAGTGAGGTCCCAGCCTATCAGTTTATCCCTGAATGGTGCTAAGAGTTCCTCTAAGTTAGTCAATTTCAGATTGGGGTACTTACAGAGCCCCTCGGCAACGTCGCTTTGAAAAAGCGGGGTTGTCGATAAAAATAAGCATCCCAATCTGATGGGAAGACGGCTTGACCGATTTGGTTGCTGTTGGGTTTCGTACAATCATGCGCAGCGGAAGATAGACATGAATAAAACCCAATAGCCTAGATCCGCTCTGAACAATAATTCATAATAACAAGATGAAAGAATCTAACCCTTGTAGATCGTTATGTAAAACTTGGATTAACCGTTAAGATGAACGCCCTCTACAGGTGATCCACACAATGAACAGATTTCAAGAACGCCTTCTTGAACTCGACTGCTAGGTCTTCGGATTGATCAACGATGGTGAAGAACGATTCTTCAAAGCTCCTAATTATTATTGTGACTTGATAATTGGGATTAATCAATCACAATAACCCAAGAATATAATATGTGATTTCTCTCTCTAAGAAAGACTTTGGAATTGATCAAATCAACAACTAGGGAACAATTCCCGTCAGTCACTATTTATATTCAATGGTGTCCAAAACCCTTTTGGACTTAGGTATACTTGTCTAACAAGAAATGCTTTAATTAAATTGACAGCCGGACTTGCAGCCGTACGACGCCTGGAGAGGCGTACGGAGCCTATCCAGCCGTACAGATGTCCAGATCAGTTTCCTCGTTTTTTGCTCCATTTAATTATTCGTTCTGCGTGTGTGACCCAATAGGATTATACTAAGTTGGCAACGATTCCGAACCAGTCAAACCTCGTAAGTCATAAGCGGACTCTAGCAAGCCATTATGACTACCCAATTAGTATAACTTTGAACTCCAAAGTTTCCTAAAATAGAACATAGCACAATCTCTTTGTTACACGATGTCTATTGAACATAAGCCATGGTCAATGGTCAACGGTCAACTTACATTTGTTCAATGCTTTCTCGATCCCGAATGTATTGATAATACAAATATTATTTGAGCACGGCCATGCATTCCATCAATACCATTCATCGAGTGGCTAAAGCTTGACATCTCTCTTGACGAGGAATAAATCCCATCTTGACTTATTACTCTTCCCTACATGATTCCGATTATGCCAATCATATTCTTTATAGCTATCCGGTTAGGGATAATGTTTGAATATGTCAAACGTAATGTTCATCATGTGGAAGACTGTAATAACCTCAGGTCTAGAGATTCCAGTGATATAACTATATGAGACTTAATTATGATATTGTGACCATGACATAAATCTCATAGGGGTCAATCCAGTATTTGTTCTCCAACAAATACCCATAAGTTTAATTGTATCCCATACACCATAATCATCATATGATTATCTATTAAATTTATAGTAATAATTAATCATAATTATCAGGGACATGGATTATTATAATAAAAATGCAAAAGATATAATAATCAAACATTCAATATCTTTATAAATAATAACATTAGTTTTACAAACAACAGGCCTAGGGCACAACACCAATAATCTCCCACTTGCACTAGGCCTAATTAAAGTATCGAATACCCATAGACCTAACATGACCATCATTCTTTGCTTGCGGAAGACCCTTTGTCAATGGTTCTGCAATATTATCATCAGTTGGTACTCTGCATATATTTACGTCTCCTCTATCAACGATCTCTCGAATGATGTGAAAACGCCTAAGTATGTGTTTGGATTTCTGATGCGATCTAGGTTCCTTTGCTTGAGCAATAGCACAATTATTATCACAATAAAGGTCTATTGGATTAACAATTTTAGGAACCACCTCTAGTTCACCAATGAACTTCTTAATCCAAACAGCCTCTTTGGCACCATCGGATGCAACAATATACTCAGCTTCAGTTGTAGAATCTGCTACAGTACTTTGCTTAGAACTCTTCCAGCTAACAGCACCTCCATTGAGCACAAATACACCTCCATTGAGCACAAATACAAATCCATATTGCGATCTAGAATCATCCTTGACGGTTTGGAAGCTTGCATCTGTGTAACCACTTACAACAAGATCATCTTCCATACCTCCATACACCAAGAACGAATCTTTAGTCCTTCTCAAGTACTTAAGAATCGTCTTAACTGCAATCCAGTGACTCTCACCAGGATCTGATTGATATCTGCTCGTCATGCTCAAAGCATACGAGACATCGGGTCTAGTACATATCATAGCATACATGATTTATCTAATTGTGGAAGCATATGGAATCCCAATCATTCTCTCACACTCATCAGTTGTCTTAGGACACTGATTCTTGCTTAGAGATATGCCATGTCCTACTGGCAAGTTTCCTCTCATAGAGTTTTCCATGCGGAATCTCTTAAGAACTTTGTCAATATATATGTATCTTGACTTAAACCAATCAACTTCTTGGATCTATCACGATAGATCCTTATGCCAAGGATGTAAGCGGCTTCTCCCATATCTTTCATTGAGAAACACTTTCCTAACCAAGTCTTTACAGACTTCAGTGCAGGAATGTCATTTCCAATGGGCAATATGTCATCAACATATAGCACAAGAAATAGTACTACGCTCTCACTAATCTTCTTGTATACATAAGGCTCATCTTCGTTCTTGATGAAACCAAACTCTTTGACCGATTCATCAAAACGAAGATTCTAACTCCTAGAAGCTTGCTTCAATCCATAGATGGATCTCTGCAACTTGCATACTTTATTAGAATTTTCTGGAATTACAAAACCTTCAGGTTGTGTCATGTAAACATCCTCAAGTAAGTTCCCGTTAAGGAACGCTGTTTTGACATCCATTTGCCATATATCATAGTCAAAATATGCGGCTATGGCAAGTAAAATTCTTATAGACTTGATCATTGCTACGGGCAAAAAGGTTTCATCATAGTCGATTCCATGAATCTGCCTATAGGCTTTCGCTACAAGTCTAGCTTTTATAAGTATGCACCTTTCCATCCATGTCATTTTTGTTTTTGAAAACCCACTTGCATCCTATGGTTTTTACACCTTCGGGTGCATAAATCAAGTTTCAAACTTGATTGTCATACATGGACTTAATTTCAGATTCCATGGCTCCAAGCCATTTATCTGAATCAGGAGCGGACATCGCTTCTTGGTAGGAAGTAGGTTCGTCATCAACTATGACTTCTACTTCATTGCTATCCGTCATGAGAAATCCATATCTCTCAGGTTCGGATCGCACCCTACCAGTTCTGCGAGGAACTTGAGTATTCTGATTATGTTCCACAACTCCTTGTGAAACTTGATCAGATCCAACATTCTGTTCCATGTAACTTTCTGGTTCTTGAACCTCTTCAAGACTAATTTTACTCCCACTAGTTCTTTTAGAGAGAAACTCTTTCTCTAGAAAAGCACCATCTCGTGCAACAAACACTTTGTTGTCCGTGCGGTTGTAAAAGTAGTATCCTTTAGTTTCCTTAGGATAACCCACGAAATTACATTTATCAGACTTGTGCGCGAGTTTGTCAGAGATCATTCTCTTGACATAGGCCTCACAACCCCAAATCTTCATAAAAGAAGGATTAGGCTTCTTTCCTTTCCACATCTCATATGGTGTTTTAGGAACAGATTTTGTTGGAACATTATTTAGTGTAACAGCAGCAGTTTCTAGTGCATGTCCCCAAAAGGATAAAGGAAGATAAACTTGACTCATCATGGAGAGGACCATATCTAATAAAGTCCTATTTCTCCGCTCAGACACACCATTCCATTATGGTGTTCCAGGTGGAGTTAATTGTGAAACAATTCCACGATTTTTAAGATGATTGTCAAATTCTTGGCTTAAATATTCTCCACCACGATCAGATCGAAGTGCTTTAATAGTTTTTCCAAGTTGATTTTGTACTTCATTTTGAAATATTCTAAATATCTCAAAAGATTCACTTTTATGCTTCATTAAGTAGACATAGCCATATCTACTAAAATCATCAGTGAATGTTATGAAGTATTGATATCTTCCCCTAGCACTGCTGCTCATTGGTCCACATACATCAGTATGTATGAGTCTCAATAAGTCACTAGCCCTTTCACTACTCTTAATAAAAGGTGTCTTTGTCACCTTTCCAAGTAAACAAGACTCACAAGTTTCATATGATTCAAAACCATGTGAATCTAAAAGTCCGTCCCCATGGAGTTTTGAGATACGTTTCTCATTAATATGACCAAGACGGCAATGCCACAAATAAGTATGATTTACATCATTAGGTTTGGATTTCTTATTTACATTATAAATATTCTTATTATTTCTATTTTCAACATCAAGAACATAAAGGCCATTAAATGAACATGCAGTACTGTAAAGCATATCCTTTAATAAATACACAACTTCTTATTTTTAATAAGAAAACTATAACCTTCATTATCCAAACAAGAAACTGAAATAATATTTCTACTCAAATTCGGAATGTAATAACAATTGTTCAAAACAAGAATTAATCCGCTAGGTAAAATGACATCATATGTTCCTACGGCTAATGCAGCAACTCTTGCTCCATTCCCCACACGTAGGTCCACTTTGCCATCTTTGAGTAGCCTCCTATTCCTTAGTGCCTGCACATTCAAATAAATGTGAGATCCACATCCGGTATCTAATACCCAGGAACTAGAAGTAGAAAGTAGAATATCTATAACATAGATACCTAAAGTAGACGCAGTCCCACTGCCCTTCTTCTTCTTTAACTCTTCCTTGTAAACCTTGCAATTTCGTTTCTAATGACCAATCTCATTGCAGTGGAAACATATTGCATCCTTTGGGGAAGTAGGTTTAGCCACAATAGCATTGGCAACAATTGCCTTGCCAATCTTGGGTTTGATAACTTTTGTCTTAACCCCTTTGCCTTTTCCTTTAGAGCCTTTTCCTTCCTTTGTCACTACAAGCACATGAGCGACTTCTTTACCGATTTTCTTTTCCGCTGTCTTTAGCATCCCATGCAACTCAGACAGGGACTTATCCATCCCATGCATATTGAAGTTCATGACGAACTGATTATAGCTTTTGGGCAATGAAATCAGTGGCCAACTCAACATCAATGGGATAGCCAATCCTCTCTAGATGCTCAAAGTGAGCCTTCATCTTCAAAACATGAGGGCCCACAGACTGCCCTTCGCTCATCTTGCATGAGACCAAGGCAGCTATAGTGTCGAACCTCTCTTGCCTTGCTTGTTCTTGAAACATATCTTTCAACGAAACAGCAAGTTCAAATGCCTCCAAGTGTTCAAGAGTATTCTGAAGCTCTGGACACATGGCCGCAAGCATAAGACAACCCACCTCACGAGAATCATTTTTGTGTTTCTTGTAGGCGTTCCTCTCATCCTTGGGTGCATTAGAAGCAGGTTCCTCTTCAAGAACGGGCTCATCAAGAATATAAAGCTTGTCCTCATGCTTTAGAACAATTCTAATGCTACGGATCCAATCCGTGTAGTTAGCTCCATTTTCTTGAAGATTTTCCTTCTCAAGGATAGATCGCAATGATAAAGAACCAGTACTTTGAGCCATTATCTACAATTATGCAAACATATAATTAAATATAAGTACCAACTTAATTACAGATATTATCAATATAAGTATTTCACAAATACTCCCACTAAATTATATAACCTTCGAATACATCCAATGTATCATATAATTTAATTGGGCTAAGATCCATATTTCATTTAATTTTACGTCCGCGATGGCAAGATGCATAAAATTAAACTATTTAGGTAGATAACTCCTTATCAATCATATCATATATGACTCTTAGATCTTTTATGAGATTATATCAGGACATCGTATGTCATGCATGTTTTAATCTCAGCTGTGCCTTAGGCCCAAAACTCTTTTGATAGCCTAATTAAGTAAACCCACTTTAAACGCATAGGAACCACTCTTTCACTCATCTTGTTCATACATGAGTAAAATCAATGCACCTCGCGATGGTTAGAGCGCGCATGAAATTACCCATGTAATCCCAAGTGTTTTAATCATGGGTTGGCACGGAACTTAAATTTTAATTGAAGGTTCACACACATAAAGTTAATCAATTAACTGAATTAATTTTATGTGACATTAGTTGCGCTAGTTAAGGATTAAAGTCTGAAAAATTTGAGATCACTCCAATCTTAAACTCCTTTAAGATTCTAATCTCATTGTCTGGACTTCTGAACTTACATCTATTTTAGGAAACACGGTTTCAAAAACCAGCCATCTGAAATGGATCAAATCAGTATAGTCCAAACCTTCCGCAGAGCATCTTGAAATTGAGAGAACAACTTGTACGGTCGAAACTAAGCCAAAAGGCATCCACATTTCCGTACTAGGATCAAGAAACCAAGAAACTTCTCTATACGGTCGAAACTAAGCCAAAAAGCATCCACATTCCCGTATAGATTGGCCACTTTTCTCAAGATCTTTCATTGTCTCTTAATCTCATAGATTACAGCAGTTCTAAACTCTTTAGAACTCTGATTTTTGCAGTTACTTTGAATTCTTCGCAGAAAACTGTTTCAGGAAACACGGTTTCGAAAACCAGCCGTCTGAAACCAGTTTTTGTTTCCAGATTCAAATTTCGTAAACAATTTACCGAACAATCTGGATACCAGAAAACAGAGCAACAATCTGGAAAAACCTGAAGGCGCCGTACGGCTTGGACCTAGGCGTACACCATCTATCCAGTCATACGGATGCTGCGATCTGTTTCTCCAGATTTCCAGTTTTCAGAAATTCGATCAATCAAATATCGTATTTATACATAATCAGATTACAGAAATACGAAATATACAGAATACGAATTTTAACCCACTTTATTCATACAAACAATAACCAATTTATTCCTCATACAAATAAGATCAATATTATCAACAATCATAATACAATTATATCATAATAATCTAAGCATGCAATCATACATATTAATCAAATCAATATTACAATCACATCAACTAGCATGCATATATTATATCTCATATAAAATCTATCACATAAATTCATCTAGATCATGATCATACCAATTAAATAATCGCATTAAATAATTATATCATGACTATATTAGAATTATTGATCATCAATGGGGCTCTGATACCACTGTTGGGTTTCGTGCAATCATGCGCAGCGGAAGATAGACATGAATAAAACCCAATAGCCTAGATCCGCTATGAACAAAAATTCATAATAACAAGATGAAAGAAACTAAACCTTGTAGATCGTTATGTAAAACTTGGATTAAGCGTTAAGATGAACGCCCTCTACAGGTGATCCACACAACGAACAGATTTCAAGAACGCCTTCTTGAACTCGACTGCTAGGTCTTCGGATTGATAAACGATGGTGAAGAACGATTCTTCAAAGCTCCTAATTATTATTGTGACTTGATAATTGGGATTAATCAATCACAATAACCCAAGAATATAATATGTGATTTCTCTCTCTAAGAAAGACTTTGGAATTGATCAAATCAACAACTAGGGAACAATTCCCGCCAGTCACTATTTATATTCAATGGTGTCTAAAACCCTTTTGGACTTAGGTATACTTGTCTAACAAGAATTGCTTTAATTAAACTGACAGCCGGACTTGCAGCCGTACGGTACCTGGAGAGGCGTACGGAGCCTATCCAGCCGTACGGATGTCCAGGTCAGTTTCCTCATTTTTTGCTCCTTTTAATTATCCATTCTGCGTGTGTGACCCAATAGGATTATACTAAGTTGGCAACGAGTCCGAACCAGTCAAACCTCGTAAGTCATAAGCGGACTCTAGCAAGCCATTATGACTACCCAATTAGTATAACTTTGAACTCCAAAGTTTCCTAAAATAGAACATAACACAATCTCTTTATTACACGATGTCTATTGAACGTAACCCATGGTCAATGGTCAACTTACATTTGTTCAATGTTTCTCGATCCCAAATGTATTGATAATACACATCTTATTTGAGCACGGCCATGCATTTCATCAATACCATTCATCGAGTGGCCAAAGCTTGACATCTCTCTTGACGAAGAACAAATCCCATCTTGACTTATTACTCTTCCCTACATGATTCCGATTATGCCAATCATATTCTTTATAGCTATCCGGTTAGGGATAACGTTTGAATATGTCAAACGTAATGTTCATCATGTGGAAGACTGTAATAACCTCAGGTCTAGAGATTCCAGTAATATAACTATATGAGACTTAATTATGACATTGTGACCATGACATAAATCTCATAGGGGTCAGTCCAGTATTTGTTCTCTAACAAATACCCATAAGTCTAATTATATCCCATACACCATAATCATCATATGATTATCTATTAAACTTATACTAATAATTAATCATAATTATCATGGACATGGATTATTATAATAAACATGCAAGAGATATAATAATCAAACATTCAATATCTTTATAAATAATAACATTAGTTTTACAAACAACATGCCTAGGGCACAACACCAACAGTTGCATGGTTGGACCTAGGGGTATAGGATTCCTACGTATCCCGTTTGCGGGGAATCAAGCCTAACGTAGTTCAGAAGGGGTGAGAAACTTTAAGGCTACTCAAACTTAAGGGCTAGGTAGATATCGGTCATCCTCTCCTAGGGGCATGGGCATGACTCTTGGCGAGTTCAGAGGTGGGACATGGTCAACTTGGCTCTATGGAGAGGGTTGACTTACAAGACAAAGGCATGACTCTCGGGGAGTTCAGAGGCAGGACACGGTCAACTTGGCTCTATGGAGAAGGTTGACTTACAAGACAAGGGCATGACTCTCGGCTGGTCAGAGGCGGGACATGGTCAACTTGGATTTATGGAGAGGGTTGGCTTACAAGACAAGGGCATGACTCTCGGCTGGTCAGAGGCAGGACATGGTCATCTCTGCTCTATGGAGAGGGTTGACTTACAAGGCAAAGGCATGACTCTTGGCTGGTCAGAGGTGGGACATGGTCAACTTGGCTCTATGGAGAGGGTTGACTTACAAAGCAAAGGCATGACTCTTGGCTGGTCAGAGGCGGGACATGGTCAACTTGGCTCTATGGAGAGGGTTGACTTACAAGACAAAGGCATGACTCTCGGGGAGTTCAGAGGCGGGACACGGTCAACTTGGCTCTATGGAGAGGGTTGACTTACAAGACAAAGGCATGACTCTTGGCTGGTCAGAGGCGGGACATGGTCAACTTGGCTCTATGGAGAGGGTTGACTTACAAGGTAAAGGCATAACTCTTGGCTAGTCAGAGGCAGGACATGGTCAACTTGGCTCTATGAAGAGGGTTGACTTACAAGGCAAAGGCATGACTCTTGGCTGGTCAGAGGCGGGACATGGTCAACTTGGCTCTATGGAGAGGGTTGACTTACAAGGATATGTCTCAAGTTATTTTGGACTACAGCGGAGAAAGGTTTTAACTTAAAGTGACCATTCTAGGTCGAGGTTTGACTTGGAGCAACTCCACCTTTGGGGAGTTTGACGGGAAAACTGGTCTCACGTCCCACTGAGGACGGCCTGGACAAGGGTCCCAACCTATCATGACTATTCTGAGTCAAGGTTTGACTTGGGTCAACTCCACCTTTGGGGAGTTTGATGGAAAAACTGGTCTTACGTCCCACTAAGGATGGCTGGGGACAAAGACTTCAACCTATAATGACTATTCTGAGTCAAGGTTTGACTTGGGTCAACTCCACCTTTGGGGAGTTTGATGGGAAAACTGGTCTTACGTCCCACTAAGGGCGGCCGGGGACAAATACTTCAACCTATGATGACTATTCTGAGTCAAGGTTTAACTTGGGTCAACTCCACATTTAGGGAGTTTGATGGGAAATCTGTTCTTACGTCCCACTAAGGACAGCCGAGGACAAAGACTTCAACCTATGATGACTATTCTGAGTCAAGGTTTAACTTGGGTCAACTCCACGTTTGGGGAGTTTGATAGGAAAACTGGTCTTACGTCCCACTAAGGATGGTCGGTGACAAAGTTTTCTAAACCTAAAAGGTCCACTCAAGAGTTTACTGGGCTTAAGTCAAGGACGGCCTAGTGTTTGCTAAGGCAACATTTTCCATAATTTTTACTGGGCTTACGTCAAGGACGGCCTAGGATTGCTAAGCAAAAACAGGCTTATAAATTGTCGGGTCAAGAGTCAATGGGCTTACGTCGCATGGGGACCACCGAGGATTTCAAATTCATGTTGCATGAGCCAAGGGAGGGAAAATATCTGGACATTTATGATATGTTTGGGGTTGTGAATGAATGGGGTCATAAAGCCAATCTTCCAACAAGAAATCATCAATTCTGTCAGGGCCAAAGCAGCCATACGGCTGGGGCAGTGGGTTCCCTTTTTGTACTGAATTTCATCCTGGGTCTGGTCATCTTTTTAAGTGGCTTAGCCTGACATCCAGAAGCAGTTTCTTTCTTTCGTTCTTCGAAGTTTTTCTTTCCATAGAGCCTTTTCTTATGGAGAAACCTCCAAAATTGTCCAAAATTGATCGAGAATGCTTTGAGGGCAACCTCAGGCTTTTGATGCGGCATCATATGAGGGAGAACAAGGACATTTTTCGAGCCAAATTTGGGCTTAGTTCCCTTTGGTCTCTCAAGAAGTTCATCCCGGATCTTGAGTTTTTGAGGGCCGCTGCGTCCTTTTGGGATATCCGGAGGCACGTGTATTCTTTTCTTACAATGAAATCACTCCAACTTACGAGGATTTCAAGGCTTTGGTGGGGGGCGTGGACACGGAAGTCATTGCTCTCCCTTCGATTAGCGACACGACGTGTGTCGAAAGGTTGGTCAATCTTCTTGGCATTCCTTTAGAAGAGGCTCAATGCATGGTCCTTAATCATACTTTTATTGACATCTCGGACCTTCCTGAGAGGTTCATGGACCGAACCGATGAGTTTTCTTGGAATACTTTTGGGTTGTGCATTCTCTCTTTTTTCTATATGGTCGGCTCCAAGGGTACTTGCCACAGGGTCCTATTGAGTGTTCTCGAGGAATGTCTTGCGGGGAAAGATATCGTCCCCTTGATCTTGGGAGAAAATTTTTATGGCATAGACCGCCTGGCTTTAGGTGATGGTTTCATATGCGGAGGTAGCCCCGCTCTTCTCACCATGTGGCTAAGGGAAAGGTTGATGGCCGTGCCTGAGGCTCCTCTTTCTCACAAACCGTGGTCCTATTCTTTGAGGAGCATTCTTTTGGATCTTGCTCGGGGTGATTGGGAAGCGTACATGGTTCAGCTCCATACCTCACAGATCCGCTGGTGGGTCCTGCATTGGCGTATTGGCTCAGTGAGGGAGTGTCAAGATGGCTCTCCTATTGTTCAGGTGCCGGGACTTTTGGGATCATCTTTCTACATCCCTTCGCTGGTTGTTAGACAGTTTAGATTACTGCAGACTCCCTTGTCGGAGTGGTTGGGTGTTAACCCGGAGCATTTGATACCTTTGCCATTATCTATGTGGGATTCATCCACCATTTCATTCCTTACTCGATCGTGGGCGTATTACCTCTTTCTGGCTCGGATACTTCTCAGGAGCGTGGCTAGCACGGTCTTAACCACAGCTTACTTGGATTGGTATGAACAGACTATGGGGCAGGCTCAGAGGCTTATTGAGGAAAGGCGTGAGGCTATTCTTGGAAGGGAGCATGACTAGACATGCCCATCCGGGTCAAATAACCTGAAGAACCGGCGGGTTATGAACCGGGTAATAACCGGTAAACCGGTAAACCAACCGGAATTCAAAATGTTAACCGTGAACCGGCGGTTCACGGTTAACTATGGGTTACCCTCTGAAAACCGGCGGATAAATCGGCGGTTCATGGACCGGCGGTTAATCCGGCGGTTCATGAACCGGTGGGTTATCCGGATATTTACTCTTTTTTTTTTTTTATAAACCGGCGACTGGTTCTGTCTGTCTGCTCTGTGGCGTGAATTTTAAAAAGGCAACGGTAAAAAAATTATTACCGTTGGGCACGCCTCAGCCAATCACCCTTGCCCAATGCCCAGAGACTGCCCACTCCTGTCTCCTGACTCCACTTCCTTTCCTGCGCAGACTGCAGAGTAACAAACTAACAGACTGACCAACTAGCCGTTTGAAATATAACGGCTAGTGACCTCTTTGTAATTAAAAAAAAAATTACTCTCTTTCCACAGCCCTATCTAACTATAAATAACCCCCCCCCTTCACCATTTTTTTACACAAGCTCAAAAAAACACTCTCTGCACTATTAATATCTCTCTACAATATTCTTACGAACTTCGTTAGTTTTTCTGTTAAATTTTTGACAGAATTTGCTATTTTTTTAAATTTCAGCCTATAATCATCCATTTTTCAAGTCCAACGGTCCAAGTCCAACCAAGTCTGGGAATAAAAAAAAAAAAATGAATGAACCGGATGAACCGTGAACCGGCGGTTCATGAACCGGAACCGTGAACCGTCTATATACGGTTTATAGCGGTTTATGATTTTTACGAACCGGCAAACCGCACTGGGGATATCGTTGAAGACTATCAAATCATGGCTGACAGGAGAAGGGCCATGGTGCCCAAGATTGGGGCACGGATGGAAGATCTCTGAGCTAGGGCTGCGGTTGACACGACTTTAAGGACGGTCGTACTTTTTGGGAGGCTGGAAGAGCTCCCGACCTTGGAAGGAGGGAGGTCGAGCTCTTTCATATCAAGAAAAAGAAGACTCAGAGAAGCCAAAAGAAAAGGTGGACAAATGAGGAGCATTGATGGCCCTATGTCCTAAGCATCCACCCATTGCCATTGCAGACACATTAGTTTATTTCAGCGTTTTATTTGTATTTTAGCATGTCATTGAGTCGAGAGTGTTACCGTGCTTGGACTCATCAAAGAAGTGTTTTAACTGTGGTGGCAATGGTTACTTATCTTTGATTTTCAGTTTGTATTTGTATGAAGCCTTCTCTAAGAACCGAATTTGAATTTTATTTATTTTTGAGACCGGACCGATAATCGGCTGCCTACGTTCCCCTTTTACAAATAGGACTAAGGGGCTCAAGTCTTCGTAGTTCATTTGCATGATTTTCTGGTGCGACCCTATTTTTTCTCTAGACCGCCCAAACGGGTTTTCAATCTAGGTGGGTATATTCTTTTAGCACCCCCCTCTTTTTTTTTTCTTTAAACAAAGTAGCGACGAAGCTTATCACCGTTGACCGGGTGCATGAAGGGATTCCCGTCCAAATCTGCGAGTCTCATTGCTCCTCCCAAAAAAATCTCTTGCACTATAAAAGGACCAATCTATACGGGTTCCCACTTTCCATCAGGATTAGATCTTCCCGGGGGTTTTTCTTTGAGAACTAGGTCTCTTGCCCAAATTTTTCAGGGCTTAACTTTCTTGTCAAAGACTCGTGCCATTCTCCCTTGGTAGGCACGGATGTGTTCCATGGCTTTCAAACGGCGTTCATCTAGCAAGGCCAATTTGTCATGTCGACTTCAGAGCCAATCTACCTCATGGATTTCGTTTTCCAATAGAATCCTTAGAGACGGGACTTCTAATTCGACCAAGAGCATGGCTTCCATCCCATAATTCAGAGCAAAAGGGGTTTCTCCGGTAGCTGTTCTGACTGACGTTCGGTAGCCCCATAATGCTAGATGCAGCTTTTCAGGCCAATCCCTACCCCGTGTCGCCATCCTTTTGATAATTCTCTTAAGTGTTTTGTTAGCGGCTTCTACCGCACCATTGGTTTGAGGCCTGTAAGGGGAGGACTTTTGGCGGGTGACTCGAAACTCTCCTAACAGTCGATCACACTCGCCTTTAAAGTGTGAGCCATTATCAGTGATGACCTCATTTGGGAATCCATAACGGCACATGATGTTCTCTTTCATAAATTCCGCGACCTTCTTTGAGGTTAAGACCTTATAGGATTTGGCTTCGACCCATTTCGTGAAATAGTCCACGGCTACCAAGACGAATTCATGACCGTTGCTCCCGGTCGGGTAAATTTTTCCAATGATGTCGATGCCCCAAGTTGAGAAGGGCCATGGGGTTGTCATGCAGTACAAATGATGAGGCGGCAGGTGATTAAGGTTGGAAAGCCGCTGACACTTATCACACTTCTTCACGAATTGTATGCAGTCGGTTTCCATCGAGATCCAAAAATACCCCATTCGTAGGATGACTTGCATTAGGGCTCGAGCATTCATGCGGGGGCCACACACTCCACCGTGGACCTCTTTCATGAGTTCCTGCGCTTCCTTTGCGTTTATGCACCTTAGGAGAAGGCCCTGATAGCGTTTCTTGTACAAGATGTCTCCCAAAATCACATAGTGAGATGCTAACCGCTTGAGGGTTGCCATGCCCTTGGACTTAATCCCATCTTTGTATTCTCCTTCCTCGTTCATGAAGGAGGCTTCTCCCCTTTCGAGGAACTGGTAGATTTGATTGTACCATGGCTCTTCTACCTCCTTCGTGATTCTACCTATCTCATAACCGTAGGCCGGATTCTCTTTTCTGCCCACTCTGAAAGGTTTTATCGACTTTCCCTCGGGAATTTCTACCAAGGAGGCCAAGGTAGACAAGGCATTCGCGAAACGATTCCGATCCCTTGGTAGGTAATGGAAACTGACTTCTTTGAATTGGTCCATGAGTTCCTCCATGTGGGCATGGTATTTTTGCAGCCCCGGGTCCAACGTCTTCCATTTGTTAGACACTTGGTTGATGATCAAGGCTGAATCCCCGTAGACCTCCAATTCTTTCACGTTCCTTTCCAGGGCGGCCTCTAAGCCGGCTATGCATGCCTCATATCCGGCGGCATTGTTGGTCACATCGAAGTTCAATTTAATAGCAATGGGGGTGTGCTCGTCCTTTGGATCCACCAAGAGCATTCCAATGCCGTTTCCTTTTTTGTTTGCGGCGCCATCAAAGAATAGTTGCCATTTGTTTTTGCCTTCGAGGGCAAATATCCCTTCGTCGGGGAATTGAGGGTCATCTTCCTTTTCCTTATTGCTAGGGAAATCTGCTAATTGTTCTGCCATAACTCTCCCCTTGACTGTTTTTCGCGTCACATGACCGATGTCATATTCTGCTAGGAAGAAAGACCATTTGGCGAGTCTCATGGACAGAGAAGGCTTTTCCAACAAACACTTGATGGGATCTATTCTGGAGATGAGCTGTATCGAGTGGGAATGCATGTAGTGCTTCAATTTTCTCACTACACATACTAGTCCGGCACACGTCTTTTCAATGGCGGAGTAGTTAAGTTCGCTCCCCTGCAGTTTCCGGCTCACAAAGTAGATGGCGTTCTCTACTTTTAAATCTCTTTTCTCTTGGGACAACATGGCTCCCACCGAGGTATCTGTTACTGTCAAGTATAACAAGAGAGGCTTATCCTTGTGTGGAGGGCAAAGGATCAGCGGATGGATAAGGTAGGCTTTGATTTTCTCGAAGGCCCTTTGACATTCCTTATTCAATTCGACCTTGGCGTTTTTCTCAACAATTTGAAAATGGGCTCACACGTGGGGGTGAGTTGATTTATGAAATGGCTAAGGTATTGCAGTCGTCCCATGAAAGTCTTCACCTCCCTTTGAGCACGGGGCGGCCTCATCTCCACAATTTCCTTGACCTTTCTAGGGTCGATTTCAATGCCACGTTCGGTGACTATGTACCCCAAAACTTTGCCACGGGAAACCCCAAAAGTGCACTTAGCCGGGTTGAGCCTCATGGAGTGATTTCTTAGCCTATCAAATAACTTCCTTAAGTCAATTAGGTGCTGCCCATCGGTACCTTTAGAAAGAATGATCATGTCATCTACATACATCTCTATTTCTTTATGGATCATGTAATGGAAGAGTGCGGTTGCGGCCCTTTGGTAAGTAGCCCCAGCGTTCCTTAGCCCAAAAGGAATTACAGTATAGCAAAAGGTCCCCCATGAGGTGGTGAAGGCGGTCTTCTCTTGGTCCTCTTCGGCCATTTTGATTTGATTGTATCCAGCGAAACCGTCCATGAGAGACGTGACCTCAAAACTAGAGGTCGTGTCCACAAGCATGTCGATGCTCGGGAGAGGGAAATCATCCTTGGGACTTACTTTGTTAAGGTCCCTGAATTCAACACAACATCGGACCTTTCCATTGACCTTTGTCACTGTCACTATGTTGGAAAGCCACGAGGGATATTCTATCACCCTTATGAAGCCGACTCGGAGCAATTTCTCAATCTCTTATTTGACTTGCAAATACCATTCCGGTTTGATTCGTTGAAGCTTTTTCTTGACTGGTTTTACTTCGGGATCTACGGGGATCTTGTGCTCCACAATCGAGGCATCTAACCCTGGCATGCCCTTATAGGACCAAGCGAAAACATCCACATATTCTTTGAGAAACTCAACCAAGTCCTTCCTCTCGGCCCCTCTGAAGTAGCTATCAATCTGTGTCTCTTTTGGCTCATCCGCGGTCCCCAAATTAACCTTAGTCAAAACCTCTTCGGCAGCTTGGGCACGGTTTTCCTCTCAGTCAATAACCTGCTTTGAAAGTTCTTTAATGTATTGTTCGTTTAGTGTGGCTACATTATTAGGTGATTTATCATTAACCGTTTTTAGATTGTTAGTTAATTTATCATCTAATAAGTTGGTAATGAGGGGATACTCGGAAAGGTCTATTATTTCATTCAATGCAAAAGGGAATACAACGTTTGCCACAAGATCATAATCCTCAGGCGTGAGGCCCTTGGAGGAGACAGACTCAAACTCAAAGACAAGGGATTGAAGAGACTCGACTACATTAGACCCTACGACATCCGACTCTAGGGGGCGGGGAACCAATCCAAGTTTTGTGGTCATTTCTTCTTTGCCAACCACTGGTCCGGAGAGAGTCACCCAATTCTTCAGAGGCATGTCATCTCGCCTAACCACGGTGCAGGGGCTGAGAGTTTCGGGGAATCCGTCCTCTATTGCAGCAACCATTTCTTTCCCTAGATCGATCACGTCCGGCGCAACCAACTCTTCCCCAAATAACCCTTGCATTACCATGCCATTCCATTCGTCATCCGTGACTTCCTGTTTGGCTTTCTTGGGAGCCCACTCCTCAAATTCGTATTTGTCATACCGACCCCAGATGGGTTCTTTTTCCTTGCCATTTCCTTCTATGGACCAATCCTCAAATTGTTTCACCATCTCGGGCACCCCTTTGAAAGAGTACTCATGTGTCACTGTGGCCTCGGTGGGACAGGGCATCGGGCACGTCTAGGAATGCCCTCCTCACGGGGTTAGCGGTCATCCCTCGGAATCTTATAAGGTCCTCTTGAAGCTTGTCCCAATTAGTTACCATTGGCTCCCTTTTCCCCGGGGCTTCGGTTTGGACCCCTCCTTTCACAAAGCAACGGCTCATATCAAAGGTATATGGATGAAGGTTAGGAGCTTTGTACGGGACTCCTTGAGTTCTTGCTCAGCTCTTTCTTCGGGCCATTTCCTTATCAATTTTGAGGTCTTCGGGAGTTGGCTTATACCCCAAGCCATGGAGTGTATTTTGCTCCCTAGTTTCGACGATCTTGTGAGTTCCTTGGAGCTTCTTCCCGAGACCAAGTCCTGGGAGGTAGTGCATCAAACGCATCGTTCTCATTACTGGGGGAATCCTATCCTTCGTGAGCGTGAGGTCCACATAACAGACATGGGTTTTAGAAGGCATTTCCGTGAAGCCGGTCAAGACCATACCATTCTCCTCGTGTTTAATTTCCAAAACAGGGATTCCGTTGGTGTTGGTTCCTTCTGTGGTAACACTGTCCCCGTAGATGACTGTTAGGTTGTTCCCATGTACATATTTTACGCACTGGTGGAGGGTAGAAGCTACTCTGTTGACCTTATGAAGCCATGGGCATCCTAACAAAGCAGTAAATGAGATAGGGATGTCAACTACATGGAATTCTGTCGGCACCACTTATTTTCCAAACCAAAGATCTAAGGTAGCCACCCCTAAGACTGATCGTGCCGTCGAGTCGTAGGCTTTAACCGTGATTGCGGAGGGTTTCAGGTTTTCAACTTTAAGACCAAGTAAGCCCATCATCTTGGCAGGGAGGACATTCATGGCGGACCCATTGTCTATCAAAACCCGGGGGATTCGATGGTTATCCAGCTGTACCATGATATAAAGGGCCTCGTTGTGGTTAGCTACGAATTTGGGTAGATCCAAATCTGTGAAGGTTATGATGTTTCCATAATGAATACTCCCAATTATTTGTATGGCTTCTTCGGGAGTAGCCGTGGTGGGCACCATGGCTTGAGCCAAGCATTCCTCCAACTTGAGCTTGTGCGGGTAAGACGACGTAAGGAGGGACCAAAGGGATATGTTGGCTTGGGTCTTTTTCAGTTGAGTAAGGATGGGGTCTTCTTTTTCGAGATCCACGTTTCCCGCCTCTTTAGCAAAAGAGGGTGGTAAGCGGTGTTCCTGTGGTGGAGGTTTCTTGGGATTCTCCATGTGTGCTTGCCCAGAGCGGGTTAACACACTTATTTCTGTGGAGTCATAAACTTCTCCAATTTCTTTCGTGGGTGTTGGAAAATCCTTGTCGGAGTAAGGTCACGCTTCTTTCCTTAACTCATTCACTGTGATCATTCCTTTTGAGGTATAGGCGGAATTACGGATTTCTTTGATAGAAATAGGGCGGTGTCCTTTTCTTCCTAGACTCCTACGGTCTCTCGAAGTTTTTCCAAGGTCAAGATACAATAGAAGTGGTCCGGAAACAATGACCCATCATCGTCGAACTGAGGTGGTGGCGAGAGTGGCGGCAAGGATAAGAAATCATCTAAAACCGGAAAGCCCTCCTCTTCACCTTAGGACGGGATACAGGGAGGCACATAGGAAGATACCTCATCATCGTCACTTTCACAGAGGAGCTGGACCTCTTCGCGAGACATGGAGCGGATCGCCCCTCTCATTTGGGCGAGGTGCTCCTCATAATTGGAGATTTCCGGGCTTCTTACTACTTCAGACATATTTTCCTCATTGCAGGGACATACCTTTCAACCATCTTTTGCCGGTTGACGAGCTACATGGTTCTATGACATGGAAATGATCGTTGTGAGGAGGAAAACACTCATTTGTACCGGGGCTTTGGCCTTCCACCTCATTCTTAATGGCCCTTCTCATTTCCTCCATGCATTCTTCGTAGGTTAGATTGTGCTCAGTGAGTTTAATCACGACCAAGTTGTTGGCATTCCGGTGCGGGACCCTTGCACTTAGTATGTTGGCCATCATACAATATGGGGGGCATTTCATCTCTCCCTTTTATACACATGCCCACAGGATGTCTTTCCATCTCTCCCCGATTTCCATCGTTGGGGTATTAAATTCCAAGAAGGTTACCGGTGCTGGTTCCCCAAGCTCAATCATGTTCACGCCGTTTTTCCCGAACTCAATCATGTTGATGGAACTGTTGTCGGGGAAGGGGTTGTTGACTACATTTGGACCACGAGGTTGTTCAAGCTTCCCTTTGTCAATCAGGTCAAGGATGATGCGCTTTACTACAGAACATTCATCGGTGTTGTGTCTGTGATAATTGTGAAAGGCACACCTCTTACTTTTGTCGAGGTGTTTCTCGGGATTCATGGGTTGGTAGTTAACTAAAGGCTTTACAAGGCCTTGCTTGACTAGCCCCTCAAATACCTTGCTCATAGGCATCCCGAAATCTTCAAACCTCACATACGGACGTCTTTCCGAGATTCTGGCCCTTTATAGAGCTTGTCCTGGGTTTTCCCCTTGGATGTTGTTAACTGCCCCTGGGGTTTCTTTCCCTTTGCCGGTCGTCGGGGGGCGATATCTGTAGGAATTACCACTACCTTGGGCGGAGGTCTGCTCACTGAGAGTTTTCTCAAACTTGGACCCTGCGGTTACCATAGCCCGGAGATTGGGGTAAAAGTGGTGACTGATCAAAGCTCGCAATTGAGGCTTCAGGCATGTCTGAAAAATATCTAGTTGTTCATCCTCAGTGGGCGGATTGGAATTTTCTCCAAGCTTGTAATTCCATCTCTTGTAAAATTCACCAATTGGTTTGTCGTTCTTTTGCAAGGTGCCTTGCAAGTCAGTACGATTGGTTTCCCATTCCAGGTTAGACCGGTATTTGGTGAGGAATGCTTCTTTGATCCGGTCCCATGTGACCCAAGACTCATCTTTTAGGTTAAAGAACCATTTGAGTGCATTTCCTCTCAAAGATAGTTGAAAGTGATCGGCCATTTGTTGCACGGTACAACCCTTCGCCCTCATTGCTAAGGTGTAGGCATTGAGATGAGTCTGGGGGCAAACAGTTCCATCAAACTTATCAATCTCTGGCATTTTAAATCTGTGAGGGAGGGGAACAATTTTATCGGGATCGGTGATTCCCAAGGTGGACTTCTTCTCGTTCATCCCTTCAAACCTTTCTTCCATTTGTTTCAACTTCTCCACCAACCATCCTATTTGAGGGTCCACATGAGGGCTAGAGTTGATGGATCCCATGGTTTGGGTTGTCACCGGCATTACGGTCGGAGGCACAGTGGTGGATGGTATTACCGGGGGAAGGCTTTGAGGTGGTGCATGAGTATAGACATACCCATATCCCAGATTACTTGCTGGGATGTATGATAGGATGGCTTCAAGGGTCTGTGCTACCGGGTAGTGAAATGGGTATGGCACTCCTTGGGAAGAGGTTGGCAAGGCCGGAGGTGGTAACCTGGCAGTGGTCGGGGCTAAGGGTGCTCGACTTGTTGGGATCATACCAAATGGGTTGAATCCGGGCGGGCACATAAGAAATCCTTCCGGCAGGATAAAAGGATCCTGGGCGGTGGGCACATTTTGGTGAATGGTGGTTCGGAACGCGGGACGTGAGGTCGCCACATTAGGGTAATTTTGGGGAGGAGGAACTCGGTTATAACCCTGGGGTTGTACATTTTCAACCACCTCTTCCTCCGTGATTTCCACAAACCTCTATCATTCTCAAATACGACGGCTATCCCTCTCTGTCTCATGGTTTCCACAACCCTATTCTGCATATCTTCCTGATGTTTTCTAACACTTTCTTCCCTGGCCCTGGCGGCCTCTAGAGCTTTTACCAGCTCTTCCCTGGTGAGCCCATTAGGATCAACTGTGTTGTCACCCCCACTACTACTTCCTGCCGGACTAGTCATTCGGAGAAGCCTGAGTGAAGCTGCTGATGAACTGTCAGACTCGGCACTAACCAGACGACGACCCGGAATTTTGACCCACTTCTTACGAGCTGCAGAGGAGAGGGAGGTTCATTTTAGACTTGGGCATCAACTTGGGCTAGTGTTTGGGAAAAGGCTTAGGCTCATGCAACATGAAAACTTATTGTCCTTATTTATCATATATTTTTGTTCCTGTTTACTTAAAACGCAATTTATTCCTAATTGGTTGGAAAAGATTTCTCTTCTTTTCGCAACTAGTCTAAATCCTGGATCAGTGGAGGCCATCACTACGTCTATAGACCCCTCGTTTTTCACCTGTATTGCACGCTCCCAAGGATGGACTATCCCGAGCGAGGGTCCTATAGGGCACGCAGCTTCCACCGACCGAAAGAAACCAAACCTAGGGTCTAGCGCGTCACAAAGTTCCAATGCACGGGCCATTCTTATCATAATTAAGCCCCGGCTAAGGTTAAGATTAACTTAACGCTTTAACGAAATTCTGGCATGAACTCATTTTAATCAGGGATCTCGGACATTAGCCTTGGGCTTAAAGATGATTAGGATAGGTCAAGCATTAGAGCTTAATGACGCGGTGTCAACCTATCCTTAATACACGACCTTGGTTAATTATGGTTGGAATTAACGCATAAGTCAAGGACCGGGTCAAAGATGACCTTGGTCACACTTGCTCTCATAAGGAGTCGTGACTAGGGCGTTAACTTGGGCATAATTAGCATTTGAACACGTAGTTAGGGACGTGATGACGTGAGCTATACCAAAAACCAACCATGGTCACGGTACTTATGTGTCACGGACAAGTGTGGTTGACTCGGTTCGGAAGGGGAGGTGGAATGGACCCGTGCACGCGAGAAGGGAACAAGAGCACCAATCAAGCTGCATCGTGGCATCCATTCCGGGTTTAAAGGGTTTTTGGAACGTGCACAAGGTCAGGTACGCGTTGTGTGAAGGCTTCTATGTTCCCTTTTGAGTCAAAATAGGAATTTTCAGTCTGTTTTAATATTGTGAGCAATGTACAAGAGTATATACAAGACATGGACAAACAATTTAAACAAGTAATTTGCATAAGTAATCAAGCAAAGTTATTAATAAGCAAGAATCAAAATTTTGTACATGGAAAGGTCGTGCACAACCAGAGGTTTTCGAAACCAAAATTTTACAACAAGAACAACAATCTTTTGAAAGTAATTTGTACAAAAAGGTCGTGCACAACAAAAGAATTTTGAGAAACCAAATTTTTTATAAAAGGGGTAAGGCACAATGAGGCTTTGAAAACCCAATTTTATGTCCAAAAGATTTGTGCATTACCAAGTTTTGAAAATCCTTTTTTGGCTTAGAAAACAAAGGCAAATGTGCATACACAAGGCTGTAAATTAGAACCTGGACAAGAAGAAGCAAGGGGACCATCAGAATGTTTCTTCCCTGCACAAAACTATTAACTTGAAACATTCTGTGGGCCCGGCGAAACCAGCCGTACGGCTAGGGATGTAGTTCCATTATCTTTTGCAGATTTTCAACTTCAGATCATCAAGCCCCAGTTTATTGCATTTCCAGAACAGTTTCATTCTCAAAACCCAAAACAGAAACATAAACACACACAAAATATGCACTAAGTCAACAAACGGGGACGGGAGTTTGACCCACACAAGAATGCCCCCGAATCTTCTAAAAAGAAGTCCGAGAACAAACCATTTCCCCAGCAGAGTCGCCACTGTGAGATACCCGTGGGAAAAATGAATGGTTCCCTCGAGAATCAAACATGGGATATTATCAATGTTCAATAGAGTCGCCATGTTAGTTTAATTTTAAACCCAAACTTAACGAAAAATGGTTAGAGACAAAGGATTCGGAGGACAGGTTACGCTTTGGGAAGAACTCAACCGGTAGTTCACCCAAAGCGCCTCGGAAAGAAACTGAGTCTCCCTAAAATTTGTTAAAATTGTGCAAGTGTGTGTGTGTGTGTTCATGAAAGTGGGAGAAACTGACTTTAACGGAAAGCGGTTAAATATTTGACAGAAAGGGTTATTTCGTAAGCATTCTGGATTAAAAGGGGACTAGACTGGAAATGTGCCCCCTGGACAAAGTAGCTGTACGGCTATGAAGGGTCTTCCTGGGAATTTTAACAGATTCCCAGGAGTCAGTCCAGTTCCAGGCAGAAACAGAGCATTCTGCTGGAAACTGGACTGTTTGATCATTTCCAGTTATTTTCTTGCAACAAAATATTAATTAAATCATCCCTATGCCATTGATCACTAGATTAAACACCAAAATACGGATTTTGGGTGTGATAAAGACAATCATTGGGGAATAATTGAGAAAAGGTGATGGTCATGGCTTTTGAGCCAAGATCACCATTTGGGTGATTAAAGATGGAAACTTTAACACCCAAATAGATGATTCTTCCAAGGAAGGGCATTGGGACATCCAAAATCAACCCTTGATGGATAAAGATTGAATCTTTATTATCAAAGGGACATTTTTGAGGTTGACTCATGGTTTGGATGATAAAGATTGCAACTTTATCACCCAAACTTGATCATTCCATCATTTATTCAACATAAATTCAAAGACTTTAAAGTAAATGACACAAATTTAAAGACATAATGTAAAGGTGCATAAATGTAAAGACAATATATTAAAGATGCATAAATCATAACAAGCCTTAGGCTATCCTATGGTTTGTAACCCATCATCATGCATAGAACAGGACACCATGGATTTCAAGGCTTGGTTCCAAGTGTATATTATTTAACAAGAGGCAAAAGATGTAATATAGAGATGAAGAGAAGATGGGGAGAAGGAGGCCTCACCAATTTTGGTTTGGACCTATCTTCTTTCTCTCTTTTCACTCAAATGTGGTAATCACTCTATTCTGATATGATTTCTGCAGAGCTTTGGCTCTCTCAAACAATTTTCTCCCCCTTTGAAATGATCAGCAAGGGTCTCAATTTATAAGGACTGAGGGTACCCATTGTAGACGTACGGCTAGGGCTCTCCCGCGTCCAAACCATCCGTACGGCTCAACCTGGCGAGCTTCTGGATTTTTCCAAGTTTAATTCCAGAGAAGTCCTGGAATTTTAGGTTTATCTTAGTGAGGTCCCAGCCTATCAGTTTATCCCTGAATGGTGCTAAGAGTTCCTCTAAGTTAGTCAATTTCAGATTGGGGTACTTTCAGTGACCCCTAAATCTATTTGGCAAAGCGGAGAGATCGACATAACGGTTGTGGATATAAATCTTCTCTTCGTGAAGGCCTATACTTAATAAATCCCCAAGGGACTCCGCCGGTACCTTATCATAATTAGGAACCGCAATCACACCGGTCAATGGCATATCCAAGATAGTCGCCAACTCCTCCACGGTAGGAACCATCTCATTAAGCGAAAATTTGAAAAGATGGGTCGAAGGATCCCAAAAAACGTGCTACTCCCTTCAAGAGATTCCAATCCGGTTTTAGATTCTTCAAAGTGAAAAGGATCTTGAACCCAAACATCTCCACGAATCTCTCTTGATAAGACTTGTCAAAGGAACGAATAAACATAGCCAAATCATCCTTATAGCGCTCCACCGATTCCGAGTCTAGAGAGAATTCATCAACGATCATTGATGAAGGGACGGACTTACTTGGGGCCATTAGGAGCAAAAGGTTGAGAATTTAGCTCTAAAAGGAGAGTTCCCAGAACTGATATGAAGCTTCATGGAATTCTAGGACGGACTAGGGGTCTCTATATATGAGTTCGGATACCAAATCCTCAAGGAAAAAGGAAAACTGTCCCAGATTTGAGGGATATCTCATACGAGGCATCGATAGCTCGTACGAGGTATCTCCTCCTGTTCAGATAATGAATCATCATGGTGGAGCTAAAGGTTTATATACAGGATAAAAAAGCTACTAGAGGTATACCAAGATTTTACTTTATTTTGTGTAATTATTTTTATTTCTAATTTTTCTTTTGTTATTTTTATAGGAAGATAAGTCAAAATTTACAGCGGTTGATAATTTCAAGGATGTTTATGTCACTCCGGATAATCTAGATGCAACACCATTATATTTTAGTGTGTTCACATATAAGTTATATCTTTTATTTCATTTAATTTGTTTGAGTTTAGTTTGTTAGCTTTTGTTAATACTTTTTTCTTTTTTACTTCTGGAGAAAATGCAAGAGAAGATTAACGAGTCCATCCATGACAATGAATCTCAAATTCTACCTGACACTCCAGTGGATCAAATTCCACTCCCTGACCCGCTCATAGGAGTAAAGATATTGACAGACACTCTCGAAGAATTGGGTCCTAGTGCTGGCAGCTATGTGAGGGGCATGGGTCGAGGAATGGTACGTCCTGTTAGATAAAAACCATCTTTTTTAACATCTCAAGCACCAATGCATTCAAGTGGTGAATTGAAAGAGCTAAAAGAAGAATTGGGACGTTCACGTTATGAAATCAAAGAGCTAAAAGATATGGTTGATCACCTTGCTTCAATGGTGAGTGCTAGAGGTACAGCAACACATGGTGACCTTGAAGTTCCTTACACTGACCACTGACCCTCATTTTGCTTTACCACTGACCCTCATTCTGCTTGACTGCTACTACTCCAAACTTAAATTAATGTTATGTACTTTATGTTATTTTGGATAATGGTCTTTTAGATGATGATAACTTGTTATTTTGGAGGATGATAACCTGCTTTTGAACTTTAGGTTATCTATCTTTGTTGTTTTCAAGTTTAGGGTAATATATTTATTTAGTAGTTCTTTTTGGTTTATTAACAAGTTTCTTGACTTTTAAATTAAATACTTATTTACTATATTTTCTAATATATATATATATATATATATATACACACACACACACACACATACACACACACACACCTCATGCTTCTTTGAGGTGACAAAAATAAAGAATGGTCATCTAAGTGATATTTAAATGACCAATGTCTGTTGCCAATAGAACTCCTAGGTGGCCATCTAGTTAACACCTTAAATTTGTCACATAGCTACATAGATGACAAACCTAAATTTGTCACACAGAGATTGTTTTGGGTGATAAAATGATTTGTCACTAGAGAATTTTAGGAGACAAAGTTTTGACAACTTAAATCGGACATGTAATGTTTTAGGTGTCAAACGAAAATTTGTCACATAAGTAATATTAGAAGACTAAGTTTTTGTCCTTAGAGTTTGGTCACCTTGATCGCTTTAGGTGACAAAGACAAAAGATTTGTCATCTAAAGGTTAAGGGTACGCCCTTTAGGTCACCAATCTTGGGTGACAGAAATTTGTCACCTTAAACTTCAGCTGACAAATAATAACCTAAGGTGACAAATTTTATTTGTCCCTAAAAGTGTGATTTCTAGTAGTGACGTATGACATTGCCTAACGGTAAGGTGTAGCTGATCTATGCTGGTGGTTGTGGGATAGTAGATTGTAGTGGATAACTAGAAAAGTTTTATATCAAGTTTTGCATCCTTTAAATTTAGAAAATTCACCTTAGACTACCAAACTAATTTCGAAAGACCATAATATATATGTATGCTAGCATGAAAATGTTTGGGAAGCGAATAAAATAAACTATAATTAAAATTTCTATTTTCTCCGTAGCTCATAAAACTGCAACACTCTTAATCTATACAAATACCAATTTCATAGCACTCGGAACTAAGCTCAAACGGTATATTCGAGAAAATACATGCTAGATAACTCAATGTCATTCTTGAACTAGATAAAACACATGATATGTCAATGTATCAATCTTAGACATGCTTTCAAGAAGCTTAGAATTATCATGCATTGATGGCCTTACTTGTGGATTGACATTTAAACAGTCCTTAGCAATTATTAGAATGGATATCACCTCATTTTCATTTTCAGTTGGCAATGGTGGAATACGTTGATCGACCATATCTTGTGATGATACATCCTCTGCTGATGAAGATAGGATAGAAGTAATAAGATCACCAGGATGCTCTCCTTTAATTACCTCTAGTGTTAACACTCCAAAGCTATAGACATCACACTTCTCCATTACCTTCATTGTATAAGCAAACTATACAAACAAAAGCGTAATGTTGAGAGTGACTCTCAATCAGGACTCGATTTGAATTGGTCTTGCAACGGAAAAGAAGACGGAGGATTTGTGAAGCTGGTAAGGCTGGCGGCCGCCCATGGCAAGGGCCGGCGACCGCCCAGTTTTGCTCAAAAATGTACCAGAATTGATCCTGTTTGTTTGGGCGACCGCTCAAGTGGTTTTGGGCGGCCGCACAAGGATGTCGGGGCTGCTTGTCTGAATCCAATTTGGAAACAGATTTTGGCCGAGTTTTGGACTCCTATTCTTCTAGGGTTGGGTTTATATCTTGTGTATAAATATAAACAAGCCTCCAGACCTATTCTTGTGATTTTGTATAGATCCTTTAGAGAGATTGATAGAAAAGCTAGGTTATTCACTATTGTAAGAGATTGTGTGAAAGGTTTTCACCTTTTTTCTCCTTGTACTCTTCTTGATTATAGTGAATTGATTCTCCGTCGCCCGTGGACGTAGCCAAGTTGGTGAACCACGTAAAATCTCTTGTGTTCATCTATTTTTTAATTTTGTTCCATTCTTGCTATTTTGTTATTTTGTGCTGTCATCTTTATCAATCAAGCAATTGTGTTTGGGCCTTAAAATCCTTACAATTGGTATCAGAGCCTGGTTTGTGGATCTTGTATTGCTTATTGGTAACGATGGTAGGGAAGTACGAAATTGAGAAATTCGACCGCAAGGTCAATTTCGGTTTGTGGCAAGTGAAGATGCGAGCAATCTTGGTGGGTAAAATTTTTGTCAAGGCTTTGCTTGGGAAGGCAAGGAAACCACAAAGCTTGACGGATGAACAATTTGATGATATGGACGAGAAATCTTTATTTCTCTTACACTTGAGTCTCAAAGATGAGGTATTGAGGGAGGTTGTGAGCGAAAAGACTGCTACTGGGCTCTGGATTAGGCTTGAACAACTGTACATGACTAAGAGTATTAGTAATCGGTTGCAACTGATGAAAAAACTCGAAGAATGCAAACTCAAATCAAGTGAGTCTTTGGAAACACATCTTGATAAGTTTGATGGTTTGGTCATGGACTTGAAGAATGTCGATGTTGTGATTGATGATGAGCAATTGGCGGTCAAATTGCTATGTTCTCTACCTCCAGAATATATGCACTTTAGAGAGACAGTGTTGTATGGCAATGAGGAGATCTCTTTGGAAGAGATCAAGAACGCTCTACTACAACGGGAAGTCATTGAGACGCACTTGACCTCAACAAGTGTTGAATCTCAAGGTGATGGGTTAGTAGCTAGAAGCAACAGAAAGTCAAGGAAAGGTCAATCCGGTTCAAGTGAATGGCATAAGAATGTGATATGTCATGGTTGCAAGGAGAAGGGACACATTAGAAGGTTTTGTCCAAACCAACAGGATACAACCGCGAAGATAAAGGGTGAAGCTGGAGTAGTGTTTGAAAATACTAGTGATGACAGTGACTGTGATGCACTTACTGATTGTGATTCGGGTACCGAAATTCGTGATAGTTGGATTTTGGATTCGGGTTGTTCTTATCATATTAGTCCCAACCGGGCATGGTTTTGTTCATATAAGTCTGTCGGTGGAGTAGTCTTGTTGGGGAATAATACTGCATGCAAGGTTGTTGGTATTGGGGCTATTAAGGTTAAAATGTTTGATGGAGTAGTGCAGAAATTGCAGAATGTCAGGTATGTTCCTGAACTGAAGAAGAACCTAATTTCTCTAGGCACTTTGGATAGCCTTGGGTATAGTTTATCCATTGCGAATGGTGAGCTATCGGCTATTAAAGGTGACTTGGTGGTATTGAAGGGAAAGAAGGTGGGGACATTATACAAGCTTCTTGGGTCTACGGTTGTTGGTGATGTGTCTATTGCAACGAGGTCAACGATTGAGGCGGAGGTTACTCAATCATGGGACATGACATTGGGTCACATTGGCTTGAATGGAATGACAGAAAAGGCTTGGTATTTGTTGTTACCAGTGTAAAAAAGTAGCCACAACATGGTTTCAGAGGTTTGGCTGTGAAGTCCAGAGAGAACCAAGCCTCTCAAATTACTAGTTGAGTAGTACTCTCTGTGCTACTTGAGTGATCTTTGGTGCACAATAGTTAACTATGCCTGACATTATAAATTTATACTCCCTCTGTCCCAAAACGTTCTTCCCAATTCTTTTATCGTGACTACAAACAAACTTTTAGCTATTAGGTTGATTCCGGTGGCGGACCCAGGAATTTTTTTGAAGGGGGGTAAAATTATTTTTATTAGTGTAAGGGGGCAAGAAAAAAATGTAGTGTATTTTTTCCTTCACTGAAAGCGGGGCAAATATCAATTTATTACACTAATTAATTTAAAATTTACAAAAATTGCATTAGTAAAAAAAATCACACCACCGTCAACAGTACTATCAATAACAAGTTTTAGATTTTTCATTATGATAATTAAATCAATCTAAAATTATTGCTCAAAGTTCATTAGTAGTGATGGTGAAAAAAGTGGGAGATCATTTTGGACAGAGGGAGTCTAGAAACTAAACACCACATTATTCACATGTAGTATTGACTTCCATCAATCAATAGACAAATTTGTTTTTATGCTTTGCCTACTCTCTGGATTCATACACGAGGAAGATTTTTATGGTGGTTCAGTCTCGTTTTTTACGGGCTTTTGAACTTTTATTTGCTGTTGTAGCTACGGAACCCCCTTTCGCGACTCAAACTGCCGGGTACGCTTTCCGGCTCGCAACCGGGAGGGGCCATACATCTATATATAAGCCTGCCTACTATCTATGGTTGAATGGTCCAACGCCTTTCGGCTCTCTTCGCTTGGCACCATCTGGTTTGGTTTCCTAAGCACCCTTCTATCAAAATGGAGGTGCCCGGGCACCCTTTACCATGGAAACTTTGGTTACAATTTCATCCTTGCTTCATAGGACGCTACCGCCTCTCCCGGGCATCATCGCAGCTCTCCTCTATCTATGAAATAAGGGACCTTCTTCAACCCCAGGATGTGATGAGTCAAAAGGCCATATGGACCAAGATCCAAACGGGGGCCCCGTGAAAGGATACAGGATCGCCCTACGATGAGCTAATTTTTTGGAGGAACTAGGACTCGGAACTTGCTCCCAAGAGCATTTCTAGGATGAGCTCTTGTTCTTGAGAGAATTCTTTTTGAATTTGAAAAGGCCAAAATATGTTTAGCCCCCTTAAGTTTACACCAAATCCCACTTTGCCACATTGAACGAAATTTATCCCAGATTGGTACCCAATGTTAAAAATTATCCCACTTTGCCCCCCAGATCTTAACGGCTGTTAGAAATTTAACAGAATAGGTAACGAATGGACTAGTTTGTAATGATTATTAGTTTTTAAGGGTCAAAATGAAAAGTTTTAAATATAAAGTACTAAAAATTTATTTCTTTTTTCCAAATAATTAACATTATCTTAAATTTGCTATAATTAATATTTCTTGAAAATAATACTAATTTTTAAGCAAAAATATTTTTTTTAAAAATAATATATTATTTTTTAAATAAAAATTTAGTACGGTTTTTTTTTCTAAAAAATATAGTTTTGTTTTATTTATATTTTTCAAAATATAAAATAAAACTTTTAAATCGTAATATTTGTAAGAATTTTATGTTTTAAAAAATAAAACATTATAATCCCTCTGTCCCTAAAGAGACCGGTGATTTTTTTATTTTTATTTTTTAAAATATTTAGGGACAAAGTTATGGTAAAAAAAGACACTCATTTTGGGACGAATATTACTTGAAAATAGATAGTCATTTAGGGACATAGGGATTATAATGTTTTATTTTTTAAAACATAAAATTCTTACAAATATTACGATTTAAAAGTTTTATTTTATATTTTTGAAAATTATAAATAAAAAATAACTATGTGTTTTATAAAAAAAAAATATTTATTTATTAAATAATTTTATTTAAGAAAATAAAAAAAACCGTACTAAATTTTTATTTAAAAAAATATATATTATTTTTTAAAAAATATCTTTGCTTAAAAATTAGTATTATTTTCAACAAATATTAGTTATAGCAAATTTAAGATAATGTTAATTATTTGGAAAAAAGAAATAAATTTTTAGTACTTTATATTTAAAACTTTGCATTTTGACCCTTAAAAACTAATAATCATTACAAACTAGTCCATTCGTTACCTATTCTGTTAAATTTCTAACGGCCGTTAAGATCTGAGGGGAAAAGTGTGATAATTTTAACATTGGGTACCAATTTGAGACAAATTTCGTTCGAGGTGGCAAAGTTGGATTTGGTGTAAACTTAAGGGGGCTAAACATATTTTGGCCATTTGAAAATGTGTGTGAACACATGAGCGAATGAAAATATTCAAAATCTTCTAGTCTCCCCAAAGCTCATAAAATTGAAATACTCTTATCAATCACCGACTTCATAGTACAAGGAAATAGACTCGAGGGGTACAACTAAACAAGTACTAAATATATGAACCAACAATCATATTGCCATTCTTGAACCAGATGAAATCCATGCTACCCACACCATTATGCCAATCTTAGACAAGCCCGGTAAGAAGCTTTGAAAGATGTTGCATTGATGGCCTTGCTTGTGGATTGGCATTTAAACAGTCCCTTGCCATTATTAGAACGGATGTCACCACCTTTTCAATTTCAGGTGACGGAGGTGGAAGCAGGGCCGTTCCTAGCTTTTTTGGGGCCCTGAGCGAGGTACAATGAAGGGCCCTTTCTTTTTTTGAAACAATGAATGGCCTTTTATAAATCTTTATTTTCTCCTTCAAAACTCCTGTTTTTTACTAGCAGATTTTTTTTTTTTGTTAACTTGTACTTTGAATTTGTATTTAAGTATAAAATAATTGTAAAATCAAATGATGGAAGTTAGCATAATAAAGAATAAACTAAAGGTTATAATCAAACCTATAAATTTTTATCATAAAAAATAGTAAGAAAATGTATAAAACTCAGTAAAATTATAAAAGGAAAAAAATATGTACAACAAAAACATAATGAAAAAAAATGTACATATAATGTCCCAAAATTTGCAAAAGAACATATTAAATAAATATATAAAAGAGTCTTAAAAACTCTTGCAAAAAATAAGATTAAATTATGTTCACCAAAAATAAAATAATATAATAAGAATATGAGGACTAAAAAAATTACTCCAAAGAAAATTATGCATATCTATGTCTTACGATGTTTTCATTTCTACTTAAATTTGTCACAAGAAAAAAATAATTTTCTTTGAGTTATTAAAATAAGGAAATATGAAGGCCCCAAAAGTATGAGGGCTCAAATATAATATGAATGAGGGAATATGAAGGCCCCAAAAGTTATATATTTAGTTGTCCTTGGTTGATTTTTTTTTTTCTCAAATAAAATAGGCCTTTTTTGTGTATTTTTTTTCTTGGGCATCTTTTGCTTAAAAATGAACTAATAAAATGTGTCAGCTGATTTTCTTTAAAAAAGAATTAGTGATAATTTTTTTTTCAAAAAAAAATAATAAAATATATATATATATATATATATATATATATACACACACACACACACATATATATATATTCTATAAAAATTTTGGGCCCCTCTCTCGGCAAGGGCCCTGGGCGGGCGCCCCACCCCCCCCCCCCCCGGGCGGCCCTGGGTGGAAGACGTTGATCAACCATATCCTTTGAAAATTTCTCCTCTGCCGATGAACTTAAGATAGAAGTAATAAGATCACCAGGGTGCTCTCCTTTAATCCTTTAATTACTTGCAGTGCCAACACCCCAAAGCTATACACATCACACTTCTCTGTTACCTTCATTGTATATGCAAACTCTACAAACAAAAACATAAAGATACACCCCCGTTAATTTTCTATCAATGTATTACTTGTTAGTCTACGGGAAAAAAAAAGATTGAAAAACAATAGTACCTGGTGCAATATAACCAAACGTGCCAGCAAGTGCAGTTAAGTTGGATGAATCTATCTGTAAGAGCTTGGAGGTACCAAAATCTGAAACACGAGCCTCATATTCAAAATCTGAAACACGAGCTTGGATGGACAATTGGGGGTGTGCAAACGTGGTGCATATAAGACAAGGCTTGAGCAACCCCCTTAATGATGTTCACACTCTTAGACCAGTCCATCAACTGAGCTAGGCCTTCGCTACTCAACATGGCCGCCAAACTTCCCCTTTCAATGAACTCGTAAATCAGAAATGAGTGTATGGAATGTAAACAAAATCCATGAAGTTTCACAATGTTACGATGCCGTATTTCTGACAATGATGTCACCTCATTTAGAAAGCCTTTGCGATCAGCTGGCTCAGAAGATGAGTGGAGTTTCTTTACAGCAACCGTGGTATTTGCTTGCAGAATTGCTTTGTAAACTCTTCCTTGGCCTCCCTCTCCAATATAAAATTCAGAATCAAAATTGTTGGTGGCGTGTAAGATTTCCTCATACATTGATCTTCCGTCAAAGGTTGTTATGGCAAAAGGATTGGCCATTTGTGTATGAGCACTGGGAACCTCTGTTGCTTGTTTTTTTCGTCTATATACGACAAGAAGGCCAGTCAATGCACATAGGAGAAAAACTGCTCCAAAAATTGAGAAAATGATCACAACAGTGATGTGGTGGCTCTTTCTTATACTTTGACAAGGTTTGAACCCCGTAATGTTTCCACACAACCCTTTGTTTCCTTGTAACATAGACGCATTTGTAAAGGCCTTGTTCATCGGAATGGGACCCTGCAACTCATTGTAGGATATGTCGATATCGAGCAACGCGTGCATGTTCTGGAAAGCCTCAGGAATGGTACCACTGAAATTATTGTGGGAAAGATTCAGCTTCTCCAAGCTTTGTAAGCCTTGAATTTGTGATGTGATCTTCCCTGTCAGTGAATTACGACTCAGATCGAGTACTGAAAGGACCGGTAACTTAGTCAGAGGACCTGGTATTCCATTTTCAAAATTATTGTTGCTCAAGTTCAAGTAAAACATGTGCATGAAGTCCCCAAAATAGTCTGGAATCAACCCACTCAACTTGTTTGAAGAGAGATCTAAACTATTGAGAGCAATGAATGATCCAAGCTCTTGTGGTATAGTGCCAAAAAGCTGGTTTACACTCAAATCTAGTTCAAGAAGATTCTTCAATCCCCCAATTTCCTTTGGGACCACCCCAACTAAATGGTTCAATGAAAGATCGAGTTTTTGAATTTTTGTAGCAGTTCCAAGCTCTTGTGGTATGCTACCGCTTATTTTGTTTGCTGCCATAAGCAGGGAAGATAAGTTTCTGCACTTACTCCAGTTGGCAGAGAGTTCCCCAAAAAAGTTGTTGTTACTAATATTCATGATATATAGATGTGGGTGCACACAAAAGATTCCAGATATATTTTCACTGAGCTGGTTTCCATCAACCCGAAGTCTAGCCAAGGCAGAGCAATTTCTCAGACTTCTAAAGATTGGACCGACAAGAAAGTTGTTATTTAGATGTACGCCTTGAATTTTTCCACTTTGGCAAATAGCCTGAAAATTGGTTGTTGTAGAGAATCAATTGCTCTAGCTTGCTGAGATTGCCAAAAGAAGCATGAATGGAGCCATTGAGATAATTATCGCTCAGATCTAAATAATTGAGGGGCTTAAAAATCTCAAAAGTGGATGGAATATTACCTGTTAATGAGTTGTTTGAGAAATCTAACTCCTGAAGATATAACAGATTTCCCAACTCAGAAGGAAGAGGACCAGAAAGTTGATTAGTATACAAATAGAGAATACTTAGGGAACTTAGATTACTCAATGTTGCGGGGACTTGACCCGTGAGACTGTTTTCATAAAGGTAGAGGATTTGAAGTGATCGTCGCTTCCCCAATGCAGAGGGAATTGAACCAGATAGATGATTCGAGTAGAGTTGCAACAAGGTCTAGGATTTGAAGTGATTTCATGTTGCCAAAAGTTGATGGAATAATACCAGTTAGAGAGTTGTTAATAAAAATAAGCATATTTAGGGAAGTTAGATTACCTAACGATGCTGGGATTTGACCCGTGAGACTGTTTTTAGAGAGGACAAGGATTTGAAGTGATCTTAGATTCCCAAATGCAGAGGGAATTTAACCAGATACTTGGTTTGAAACGAGTTGCAACGAGGTTAAGTTTTTCAAATTCCCAAAGTTGATGGAATAATACCTGTTAATGCATTTATGGAAAAATCCAATTCCTGAAGGTTTAACAGATTTCCTAATTCAAGTGGAATGAAACCAAAAAGTTGATTATTATACAAATAAAGTACACTTAGAGAACGTAGGTGACCTAATGATGCAGGGATTTGACCCGTGAGATTGTTCTCGGAAAGGACTAGGATTTGAAGTGATTTCATGTTGCCTAAAGTTGATGGAATAGTACCGGTTAAAGAGTTGTCGTTAAAACCTAGTTCCTCGAGCTTAAGAAGACTTCCCAATTCAGGCGGAATGGAACCAGAAAATTTGTTGTCAAACAAATATAGAAAACATACAGAGTTGAACTTCCCTAGTCCAGGAGGGATTCTGCCAGAAAATCCATTGACTGAGAAGTCAAGATAGATGAGATTGGAGAGGAAAGTGATCCCAGGTCCATGAAGGGTACCATAAAGCTCATACTTATTTGTTTTGGTATGAAAAATGGTCCATGAAGATAGGAGGGAAGTATTGTAGCTTACAAGGCTGGCTTTCTGATGTAGGAGGAGATCCGGTAACAAAAACAAAGACTGCTGCTGCAACTTTCCTAGCGGCATTCCAGGCGCCCGCTTACTTGGGATTATTTCCGGATGATGCGTCTGATCAAAGCAAGCGCCGCCTGGGGTAAACCCAGCGCCCGCTTGGAATTACGCCCAGGATTCTCAGTTCGCGTTTTTTATCGTTTTTCGTGCAGACTTTGGGGTATTTCAGGATTATATGTTAATTAGGGTTATGTTATTTTGTTAGGAGTATAAATACTCTTTTCCTTTTATTGTTTTAGGGTTACATTATTATTCTTATCAATTGAACTTTGTTCATGGAGATTTATCTCTATTTCTTGGTGGATTCCAAGGTTTATTGCGTTTGAGGTTTCATCGCTTGTGAAATCTTGTGTGTAGTGCACTACTCACGAAACCTATCGCTTCCGTGCTGCGTCAGTTGGCATCAGAGCAGGCCATATCCTGTCTTTTGCATCATACTGATTCGTTATGGGGGATCAAGGAGCAACAAAAGGTGATATCGAGGGTATGACCACCGCTATCACCAACGCTATCGCTGCATTAACAACACAGATCACTGCATTGACCACCGGTCAACAGGGTCAGAATGTTAATCAGAACCGTAGGGGTGAAGGAGACAGGGTTGATCAAGTTCGAGATCTAGTTCGACGTCCTCAACGGGCAGAGAATAGGGATGATGAAGAGTCCAGTTCTGAAGAAGAGGTTGTTGATGATGAAGAACCAGTTCAAGGTAATAATCGAAACCGCCATGATTATAGAATTAAGGCTGATATTCCTTTGTTCTATGGAACCATGGGGATTGAAGATTTCTTAGATTGGCAGAATGCAGTAGATCGTTTTTTCGATGTTATGGAAGTACCTGCAAATAAACAGGTAAAGATGGTGGCGATCCGATTGAAGAGTACTGCTGCAGTTTGGTGGGATAAACTAGCAGTACAGAGACGACGGCAAGGAAAGGGACCAGTTAAAACTTGGAGGCGTATGAAATAGCTAATTTCTGAGAAGTTTTTACCAGCGGATTATGAGCAGATCATGTACAAACTGTATCTCAATTGTGTGCAGGGCAAGAGAACAGTTGATGAGTATAATACGGAATTTCAGAGGTATACTGCAAGGGTTGAGATTGAGGAGTCTGAGGATCAGAAAGTTGCTCGTTATATTAATGGCCTGAAAAGTTCCATACATGAGAAGATGGGATTGCATCAGATGTGGAATTTGACGGATGCTTCCACGCTGGCTTTGAAAGCCGAACTCATGGAGAAGTCGAGTATGAAGAATTTTAACCCTTCTTTTCGTAAATGGGTTCCACAGAGTAGTTCTGAAGCGGGGACTGATAAAGAATAGTTGGCGGTGGGTAAGGACCCAACTTCGCAGGCTAAGGGTATTGGCAATCCTAGTAGTTCTGCAGGAAGCAAAGCTCCAACACAGAAGGCACCCAACCCGTATGCCAAACCAACGGGGGATAAATGCTTTCGTTGTAATGGACAGGGTGACAGATCTAACGTTTACCCCACTAGGCGAACTGCTGCGATTCTAGAGGAGGAAGAGGAGGAGGAAGAAGAGGAGAATAACGAGTATGAAGGGGCTGAATTCGCTGAAGAGGAGTCTGAGGAGCGAGTGAGTTTTGTTCTTCAACAGATGCTGCTATCTTCCAAGGATGAGGGACAAAGGAAGAACCTGTTCAGAGCACACTGTTCTGTCAAGAACAAGGTATTTAATTTATTATTGATAATGGTTGCACTGAAAACCCAGTTTCGCAAAAGTTGGTTGATTTCTTAGGGTTGAAAACTGAACCTCATGAGAAACCCACCCTATAGTTTGGTATAGTTCAATAAGGGTTCAGAACTCAGGGTGTCACGGACTTGCAGGATCCCTATTTCCATTGGTAAATACTATAAGGAGGAGGTTGTGTGTGATGTTCTGCATATAAATGTCTTTCATATATTGCTTGGTCGCCCATGGAAATATGACCACGGCATTACTTATCGGGGTAAAGACAACGTAGTAATGTTTAAATGGGATAATCATAAAATTGCTATAGCTCCTGTTCTGTGTTTTGAGAAGCAGGTTGAGAAGGATGAACCGGTTGTGATGCTTATACAGAATGAAAAGGATCTTACAGCAGCTATTGAAGAGGCAAAGTATTTTTGTCCAGTAATTGTTAAGGGGATGTTGGGTTCTGTTAGTGTGGAGATCGGGTTACCAAGGGATATCGAGGAACTTCTTGCGGGTTTTCAGGAGTTGATGACCTCCCTCCTATGAGGGATATTCAACATCAGATTGACTTGATTCCGGGAGCTAGTTTGCCAAACCTACCACATTATCGCATGAGTCCCAAGGAGAATGAGATTATCAGGGAACAGATTGAAGATTTGCTACAGAAGGGGTTTATCAGGGAGAGCATGAGCCCATGTGCAATACCAGTTCTTCTTGTGCCCAAGAAGGGTAATCAGTGGCGTATGTTTGTTGATAGCAGGGTCATTAACAAGATCACCATCAAGTATAGATTTCATATCCCTCGTTTGGAAGACACGCTTGATGAGTTATCGGGTTCTAAGGTGTTTACAAAACTGGATTTGCGCAGTGGGTACCATCAGATTCGGATCAAACCTGGGGATGAGTGGAAAACGGCTTTCAAGAGCAAGGATGGTCTTAATGAGTGGCTTGTCATGCCATTCGGGCTATCTAATGCCCTAGCACTTTCATGAGGTTGATGAACCAGGTATTCCGTCCTTTTATTGGCTCATTTGTTGTAGTCTATTTTGATGATATCCTGGTTTATAGTAGAGATAGAACTGCACATTTGGAACACCTTAGACAGGTGCTGCAGGTTTTAACAGATAATCAGTTGTATATCAATCTTAAAAAATGTACATTCTGCACCAACAAATTGCTTTTTCTGGGATTTGTGGTTGGTGAGGATGGGATTCAGGTTGATGAGGAGAAAGTGAGGGCAATCAGGGATTGGCCAGCCTCAACATCGGTTACAGAGGTGCATAGTTTTCATGGTTTAGCTACATTTTACCGAAGGTTTGTACGTAATTTCAGCACTATTACTGCACCAATCACCGAGTGTCTGAAGAAGGGTAAGTTTCAGTGGGGTTTTGCACAAGAGCAGAGTTTTGCCCTCATCAAGGAAAAACTTTGTACTGCATCAGTTCTTGCACTACCAGATTTCGATAAAATATTTCAGGTGGAGTGTGATGCTAGTGGTGTTGGGATTGGGGCTGTTCTCTCACAAGAAAAACGTCATGTGGCTTTCTTTAGTGAGAAGTTGAGTGAGGCCCAACAGAAGTGGAGTACGTATGACCAGGAATTCTATGCAGTCTTCCGTGCTTTGCGACAGTGGGAATATTATCTTGTTCAGAGGGAGTTTATTCTATTTTCTGACCATCTTGCTTTAAAATTCTTGCATAGTCAGAAAATGATAAATAAGATGCATGCTCATTGGGTTAGTTATCTGCAGAAATTTCCTTTTATTATTCAGCATAAATCAGGTGTTCAAAACAGGGTTGCAGATGCTTTGAGTAGAAGAGCTTCTTTGTTACCCACACTGTCTTAGGAAATTGTGGGTTTTGACTTGCTGAAGGAACTTTATGAGGAGGATGCAGATTTCAAGGAGTTATGGTATAAGTGTGTGGGTAAACATCCTAGTGCAGATTTTCATATTCGGGATGGTTTTCTGTTTAAAGGGGATCGGTTGTGTGTTCCTGTTTCGTCTCTGAGAGAGTAGCTGATTCGAGACTTACATGGTGGAGGTCTTAATGGACACTTGGGACGAGACAAGACTATTGCTAGCTTGGAGGAGCAATATTTCTGGCCACAACTGAGGAAGGATGCGGGTTCTATTGTCAGGCGTTGTTATGTCTGTCAGGTTTCTAAAGGTCAGTCGCAAAATACTGGTCTTTATTTGCCTTTACCTATTCCTAATAATATATGGCTAGATTTGTCTATGGATTTTGTGTTGGGTTTACCTCGTACACAACGAGGTGTGGATTCTGTGTTTGTTGTGATGGATCGATTTTCCAAAATGTCCCATTTTATTGCTTGCACGAAGACTGCGGATGCAACGAATATTGCAAAGTTGTTCTTTCGAGAGATTGTACGACTTCATGGGGTTCCTAAGTCCATCACTTCGGACAGGGACACAAAATTTTTGAGCCACTTCTGGGTTACTTTGTGGCGTATGTTTGGTACTGCGCTTAATCGGAGTTCTACAGCTCATCCGCAGACGGACGGACAAACAGAAGTTACTAACAGGACATTGGGAAATATGATCAGAAGCGTGTGTGGAGACAAGCCAAAACAGTGGGATTTAGCTTTACCACAGGTGGAGTTTGCTTATAACAGTGTTGTGCATTCCGCTACAGGTAAATCACCATTTTCTTTGGTTTATACTTCTACTCCGAGGCATGTGGTAGATTTGGTACCATGACCTAAGGGTCGTGGTGTTAGTCAAGCAGCAGAAACTATGGCTAAGGATGCGCAAGCTATCAAGGAGGTTGTTAAGGCTAGGTTGGAAGCAACGGGGTTGAAGAATAAAGCGGCTGCTGACAGCAGCAGCGGGGTCAAGGTTTTCAAAGTTGGCGATGACGTGATGGTGTTTCTTCGCAGAGAATGTTTTCCTGTTAGGACTTACAAGAAGTTACAGCCTCGCAAGTATGGACCGTTCAAAGTGACAAGAAGAATTAATGATAATGCTTATGTAGTGGCTCTTCCCGATGATTTGAACATTTCTAACACGTTCAACGTCGCTGATATTTAAGAATACCACGCGGATGGGGTTCTTTATCCTGGTGAGAAATCGGGGTCGAGTTCTTTAGAGGTGGAAGAGACTGATGCAGGAGGAGATCCGGTAACAAAAACAAAGACTGTTGCTGCAACTTTCCTAGCGGCATTCCAGGCGCCCGCTCGTAGGGTTCCAGGCGCCCGCTTACTTGGGATTATTTCCGGATGATGCGTCTGATCAAAGCAAGCGCCCGCCTAGGGTAAACCGAGCGCCCGCTTGGAATTACGCCTAGGATTCTCAGTTCGCGTTTTTTATCGTTTTTCGTGCAGACTTTGGGGTATTTCGGGATTATATGTTAATTAGGGTTATGTTATTTTGTTTGGAGTATAAATACTCTTTTCCTTTCATTGTTTTAGGGTTACATTATTATTCTTATCAATTGAACTTTGTTCTTGAAGATTTATCTCTATTTCTTGGTGGATTCCAAGATTTATTGCGTTTGAGGTTTCATCGCTTGTGAAATCTTGTGTGTAGTGTGCTACTCACGAAACCTATCGCTTCCGTGCTGCGTCACTTTCCATTTGAACAGAGCATCAGCTTCTTGTACAGAAGCAGACACAAGAAGGGAATAAGTGAAGAATATTAGGAGAAGAAAGAAGGGCTTTTCCATGGCAACCACTAAACTCATCATGGTCCTCATTTTGGTGTACAAAAATAATGTTTCCATTCCACATTATTTATAAGCTATGAACCTACGTACTCCCCCGTCCCGGACTAAGGTTCTTAGTTTGACTTTACATGAAGATTAAGAAAAAGAAAATGTTGTGAGTATGAAAAGTAAAGTAAGAGAAAGTAGGAGAGAGAAAGTGGGTAGGGAGTTTTTGTTGTGAGAATGACAAGTGGGTCACATAGTCTATTTTAGGTAATAAAGCAGCTAAGAACCTTAGTCTGGGACAAACCTAAAAGGAAAGTAAGAACCTTAGTCTGGGACGGAGGGAGTACATGGTTAAGGGGGCCGCGGCCCCCTTAGTAAAAAAATAAAATAAAAATTTACTAGTGCAATTTTTGTAAATTTTAATTAGATTGGTACAATAATTTAAACTATTCCCCCCTTTTAGGGAAGAAAAAAATACACTAATTTTTTTCATGCCCCCTTATATTAATAAATATTATTTTGCCCCTCTTCAAAAAAATTCATGTGTCCGCCACTGTATTATTATATACATACATGTATTATATGTGTATTTGTTACAAAAGTAATAATGATTCGAGGTTAATGAGCCAAATACAAGTAGATCACGAACAAAACTTTACGTATCAACGAGCTTATCGAGCTGAGCACGAAACGAGTCGATCTCAACCAAAGCTCGTCGAACAAACGAGCCGGCTAAATCATAAAATGAGCGTGAAAAGCCGATTCGATTCGAACTCAATCTTTTATTTATGAGTGGAGTCCGAGTCGAATTCTAGTCTTCTCGATTCATTTAACAACCCTAAACATTTTAAGAGGGGAATATTTTTTTTTCTTTCATTTCAACACATGTAATAATAGGGAGTAATAATAGCGAGTAATAATAGAAGGCCTGTCAGTTAACACAATAATTGCATATTGACCCAACCAAAAGACTTATGTTGCCGTGTCTTTTCTTTAGAGTAAACCACGTTTCTGACATCCGTACTATATCAAGAATACCACTTTAACCTCCGTACTATCTAAACAACAAAAGGAACATGCGTACTATTGATTAATTAGCAAAACTAACCAAAATCGTTAAAAAATTTAATAGACGTTAATAGGTGTTAGAAACTTAACAAGCTAAATAACTGGTTCAGCCCTAATCTATGCATTTGTTTCCGTTTTCATCCTGAAATTTTGACATTTTTCGTTTTAGTCACTTCCCCACCATATTTTCACCCCTGCAGCCACCTTCATCTCCACCACCACAACCATCACAGCTACCTCACCACCACCACCACCAAAATCATCGCCACAAATACCAAAATCCAATTACCAGCCACATTCTAAAAGCAATACTCCAGTTCATTTGATGAATTGAAATTAAAGAACCAATTACCTAAATCAAAGAAAAACTCCACAAATCTCGAGTTCAAAATTAAAATCAAACCCAAATCAAATTATACAAAACCAAAATCATCTATAAAACTAATTTGAATAAACTAACATATACACGTCTTAATTGAATTTGATGATACTCAAAACAAGCATTAAAAACTACTCAATCTGACTACAAAATCAGATCTGGAAAGAGAGAGAGAGGGGGGGAAGGGGCGGACTGGGAAACGATGGAAGACGAAGGATCCAGATCTGATTTCAATCTAGGGTGCTCTGTTTACGAGCTTGGAGCTTCATGGCAGTCTGATGATGACGAAAATGGATATGGTGAGGTGGTGTTGACGTATTTGCAGATGTCACTCTAATCGGCGATGATCAGATGTCACTCGTCTCCTCCGAGATCGCCGCCGCCATCCACCAAGTCATCCTCAACGGCGCCGCTCTCTTAGCATGCTCTCAACTGCCAAACACTTCATTCCAACCCGTACAAATTACCTCCAATTCGAGATTTGAAACCTGACTTCGACCCTGCTGTTGAGGCGGCGGTGGAGAGGATTTGATGGCCAGCGAGGAAGGACGGCGGTGATAGGGTCTTAGGATTTGGATAAGTTGGAGAAGATACATGGACGATCGGAGAAGAGAGTGAGATTTGGCCGGATTTCATGTGGGGAGAGACGGATCCGGAGAGAGAGAGAGAGACGAATCTGGAGAGGGAGAGACGAAGGTCGCCGGTGGGGAGTCGGAGAGATGTGGAGAGAGAGAAGTGTGTGTGTGTGTGTGTTCTGGAGGGGGGGGGAGGGACTGAGCCGGTGAGTTAAGGAGGGTGGGGGGTTTTCTATTAATAGTCATAATATCCGTTAAATTTTTAACACCCATTAACGTCCACTAACACCCATTAACGATTTTGGTTAGTTTTGCTAATTTATCAATAGTACGCAGGTTATTTTTATTGTTTCGGTAGTACAGATGTAAATATGAAAAAACTCAATAGTACGAATGGCAAAAATGCAGTTTACTCCTTTTCTTTACTACTGAATGCTTACCCTGTTTCCATGAAAGAGCTACAAACAGATGAATCAGTCCTTCCAAATTACTGGTCTCTCAATTCTTAAATAAACGACCATTTTAAAGTAATTTTTGTCTTGAAAAGAACATCTCTTCTTAAGTAGCTTTATTCCTATTTGTTTTTTCATTATTTTTTTCCGTTTATCTTTTTATATTTACAAAACTAAATGTTTAGAAAGAATATTACATGATTATACATAAATCTTTGCAACTAAAGTACTCCCTCTGTCCCACCTCACTTGAAACTTATTTTCATTTTGGTCCGTCCCACTTCAATTGAGACTCCTTAAAATGGTAATCTTTTTATAATTTTATATTCAATCTACCACACCCACCCATTCTCTCTCTTTATTTTCCAACATGCAATTCATTCAACCAACCTACCATTAACCCCACTCATTTTTTCTCTTTATTTTCTACTACACATGTTCCTTAGTTATTGTGCCCACCTCTTAAGTCTCAAGTGAGGTGGGACGGAGGGAGTATATGAAATGTAGAGATTTTCAGGTGTCCCTTAATGAAATTTGAACATGAGTTGGTCTTATGAAAAACTAGTTTTTTTCTAAGCCAAGGAAAAACAATTTTTGTGTTGTTGACACTTAAACACACATACACTGACTTCTCTCGATTCTTGCCTTCTCTATACTAACACTGGTAATAATTTACACTAACACTGACACTCTTTTACACTAGCACTTAATAATACTTGCACTGGAACTCTTTACACGGGCACATTTTTACACTAACACTGACACTTTTTTACACGTATGCTGGCACTCTTTTACACTGACACTGACATTCTTTTGCACTAACACTGTTTTTTTAGACGTGCACCAACATTGTTTTACATTAACGCTGACACTTTTTTAAATTACTGCTGGCACATTTTTATGCTACAGCTTTACTCATTAATATTAGGAATATCATATATTCCTAGAATATATTATAAATATCAAGTTACCTTTTAATTAAACTTGTACAAGTAGGGTTGCACCCTCATGTGTGAGATTTTTGTTACGTCGCAACCACGCCGCTAGACGATTTTACGCTGCAATGACGTTTACTTTACGTCCCAACCACGTCGCAAGACGATTTTACGCTGGAATGATGTTTACTTTGAATGTTTCATCGACTACGTCGCAAGACGATTTTATGTCTCAACGAAGAATTTTTTGGGTTTTGGTTGCTACAAAGGGGGAATTGGTTGCTACTAAGGTAAAATTTGGTTTTGGTTTTTGTTGAAAGAAAAAAAAATAAGAATCATGGATAAAAAAAAAATTGATGAAGAAAAGAAAAAAACAATAAATAAATTTGATTGATAAGAAGAGAAGGCAAGCTAGTTAATGGCCGAAAAAGAAAAGTTTAATGGGGGAGGAGGATTTGTTTGGGTTGCTAGATCAAAACATAAAAAAGTTTAACGAGACTAAAAAAAAACTTGGGGTTACTGAATCAGACGGTGTAGGAGGAAAAAAAAAGGTGGCAACAGTGTGTATGAATTTGTTAGGAAAATATGGGTCTAAAGAAAGTGGGTTCTAAAAGAATAGAGAGATTAAAATTTGATGGAAAAAAAATTGATGGAGGATATATATGAACGGAGAGGTTGCTGGAGTTTTCAATAATGGGGCCTGACTTGATGGTAGCATCTTTTGGATCGGCTAGGAGGAGACTTGTGGCAGCCATTATGTAGGCCACGGGTGTAGAAGGAGTAGGGAATGATTTGATGGCGGCTTTTGGGTGTTGCCGTGGTGGTGTTTGTATGGTGGTTGGCGGAAGCTAGGGTTGGGTAGGGTTTTTGGTGGAGAAATCTCATTATGGATCATAGATCTGATACCATGTCAAGGATTAGAGAAATAGATAGTCAGAGCCAATCATACATGGAGAGAGATAATTGATATGAATGACTCAAATATTATTGATGCTAGAGATACATATTAATAGAGTTACAAAGGGTATTCTAGAGTCCTAATCTAATTAGGAAAACTAATACAAAAAGGAAACTAATGTTCTAGAATAATCTAGCTTGGTTTACAAGATACAATTTTTATATTTGGTAACTTGATATTTACAATCTATATAATATATGAAAGCAGAAACATTTCCCGCTCCCACATTGCGCCACCTCATAATGCCACCTCATAATACCACTTGGCGCCATTCTACCATTCTATTGGTCGGCACATTTTGAGGCTTTCCACATAAAAAAAAAAGTACTAAAAAAACCTTCCACAGATCTCGGCTGAATCAATTAAGATTTGAAGATTTCAGGAAAAAAAAACGAAATATCCTAACTTCTACAATTTCGGCTTATGAAAGATTAGATTTGAAATTTGAATTTATATTTTAGTATTCTAAGTGCATGAAAGATTGATCAAATATTTATTTTTGGTAATTATTAACCTCGTATTTTAAATATGCCATTTAGAATATTTGACCACACCAAATATAACGTGAGAAGTTTTGATAACTTTCCTTTCTTTTATCCGAAATTTTCAATTCAAAATAACTAAAATCTGACATAATTAAGTTTTGATAATTCAAAAATGATAGTGAAATCCACATCTCCTAATATAACGTCAAATCATCCATACCAAATATAAAGGGGCAAATTGCAACTTGGTTACCCATGTTTTGTTAGTAGTTGTAATTTGGTTCCCAACAATGTAAAAGTTGCAACCTCATAGCCATGTTTGTCATTTTGTTGCAAGTTAATATAAATTCCATTAAAAACGTAACTTCCGTTAAAACCTTAACACATGTGCCTCGCACATGATTTTAGAAGGGCAAAATGGACATTTTCTATAGCAAATGACTGATAAACATCAGTTTTAGGATACTTGCATCTACTCTTCTCTTCTTCTTCTAAAACACCGACCATCACTATGCCCCTACAGTTAATTCACACTCACCGGAGTCTCTACAATGATCCTAATATCGGCGGCCTCTTCATATCAGTCGTCCACTTTATGTGCCATAACAACACCATTTAGATATAGATTTGAGTTTTATTTAAATATTTATTTCTACCATGGTATGCGTAGTGTGCAAGGGATGAGGAGGAGGAAAGCAGTACACTGGTCGGAGTGGAAAAAGTGGGGTTTTTAAATGGGGGAAACGATGAACGACGTTTACGTTATTTTTTAATCCCGGTTCTTCAATTTCTCACTCTAGATTAATTCCAAAAAGAAAAAAAAAACCACCCCTGATTTTTCAATTTATTAAACAGACATTTGCTATTCTGATGGGAAATGTCCATCTTTCCCCTTTAAAATCATGTGCGAGGCACATGTGTTAAGTTTTTAACGGGAGTTACGTTTTTAATGGAATTTATATTAACTTGCAACAAAATGACAAACATAGCTATGAGGTTGCGACTTTTACACTGTTGGGAACCAGATTGCAACTATTAGCAAAACATGGGTAACCAAGTTGCAATTTGCCCAAATATAAAGTCACATGCTAAATTAAATTGACTTCTTTTTTCTAAATTATTTAAATTTTAATCAAAATGTTTATATTTAATTCAAATTTAAATCATGTTAAAATAAATTATATTCCCTCTGTCCCGCCCAACTTAGGATTCTTGGTCAAGCAATTTATACTTTGACCAAAAATTTGAACAAAAATAATTATCTTAATGAAAATCTAAAAATAGTTATTTAGTTTATTATTAATCGTGATACAATAACAAGTATTAAATTTTTATTAGCATCATTATATTTGTTCAAATATTTGGTCAAAGTATAAATTGTTCGACCAAGAATCCTAAGTCGGATGGGACGGAAGGAGTATGATCCTAAAACCTTGCAATATTGAACAATACTCCCACTATCCCGTACTTTCACTTCAAATAAAAGTAGTAAATATATATCTAAAAGTTACATATCTTAGAGATCAGCAAATCTTTATGTTGTTAATGATAATGATAAATATTAACGTTAGTTTTGGAGATAATATAATAAAATTCTAAGATAATGATATTTCAAATTTGAAATAATTAGATACTACATTCAATTAATTACCAATTACAGCCTATAAAGTCATCCGTCCTTCACTCTTCTTTACCACAACCCAAACAGAAAACTTAATTAATTGAGAATTGCAATATGGTCCTCAAAATCAAATAATAGCTAATTGATATTTTAGAAATGAGAACATATACTAATGATTCCTCCTTATATGTTAAACATATAAGCATATAGTCCAACGTTGACACCTTAATTAATTTCCTCTTATTTTTTAGAACAATATACTATAAGTCTATAACGGCACATTTCTAACCTAAAAATGAAGGCAAATAACTGATATTTCCCACATACAATCCTGAATCCTCAAGTGAGATTTTTTTATTTATTTTTTGGTTACATGCCATGTTGTTTCAAATGATACAAACATAAAACAGGGTTTACGACTAATACTTTGTTTTTTCCTGTTTTTTCGTTTAGGATAACCAGGAGATGACTTAACTGTTGATATACCTAACATAATTGATGTTCTCTTATACTCATTTTATGCTGATGTCAATGATCTCCCTCAAGTTTACATGGCTTAAAGCTTCTGAAATTTGCAGATGACTTAATTGTTGATATACTTAACATAATTGATGTTCTTGAATTGTGTAAAACTGTGAATTCATGGAAAATGAATTATATTATTTAAATTATTTGAATTTTAAATGGTAGGTGAATTGTTTGAATAAGTTTATAAATAACTCTACCATCAAAACTAAGATGAACATTAAACATGCAGATGTTCCGACTTGCATCTCCACAATAATCTTCATTTTTATTTGTTATAAGAGACATTTTCTTAAAAGTCCCTCTCTATCAATATATAATATTTTGAAATAATATATTAGTAAACCCAATATAAAAATTAGATTTTAGGGCAATATAGATGTGTTGTGAGGGTAAGATATAATATACATCGACATTCTACAACAAATGCACTAATATATAAGTAAATGCATTGACACTTATAAATAGATGAACTGATTTTTACTTTAACTGAACAACTTAGTCTAAAAACCCAACTTTTTAAATCCGTGAAAAAATGATTTTTCATAGCACGAACTCATATTTTTTATCGTATGCATGAAATGATTTTTACTTTAACTCAACTCATATTTTTATCGTATGCACGAACTCAAATTGACTAAACTAATCATTTCTCACAAAGTAGTATTTTAACTACTTAAGCCAATTGTTCTTTAAAAAAAACTATTTAAAGCGATTGAAGTAGTGTTTAAAAGTTAGTGGTTGGTTGTTTTCTTAGGAGAAGTTTTCAAGTAGATCTTACACTTTTATTTTAAAAAAAGTAGACGTGATATTGTGTATATTTTCATTAGTCCATATAGGAAAGACATGGCAAAAAATTACTGTTTTTTGTTAAAATCAATGAAATGTTATTTTTTATAACACATTATGTTATAAAAGTAACAAAATTTGACAGGTTTTGACGGTTCTGACACTGGTCCGCATAGGTACGGGCCCGGGACCGTGTATAGTTACGGTTCCACATGACGGAACCCTCGAGTCGCGGGTTTTGATTAGGAGAAACCGGAACCGAACCGCATCAAACATGGGTACAGTTCGGACAGGTCACGGGTCTTGCACGGGTCCGGCTCTTACGGGTCCAATCCGATTTCGATTCCACGGGCCGTAACGGGTCCAGGTTAGCCATTTCTAATCTAGGATTTGAAATTCATGTGAGTTGCATAAACTAACAAAAACAAATATTCACCCTATGTGTGTGTGTGTGTAACACCCATCGAATTTCTTGTTAAATATTTGACATACTTGTTAAATACTTGAACTTGCATATTATGTGCTAGTTTTACTTGGGTTAAATTTTTAACTGCTTTAAATAGTTAAGGTGGTTAAATGTCTAGTTTTGACTTTTGGGTCATTTGTGAAATTTTGACTTTAGGGGCCTTTTTGTTAAAAGTGAAACTTGAGGAGCCTAAGTGTCAATTCCTGAAACTTGAATGTATATCTTGTTGGGTTTTGCCTGAGAAGGCATTTTACTCAATTCTCTTCTCGTTCTCTCTCTGTTTCATAACCTAGGGTTAAAAGTTTTCTCTATTCTCGACTCCTCGAGTTTAATTATCCTTCCGTTCTCGATTCTGATCCCGGATTAATATTCGTGGCGTTGAATAGAGCGTTCCAGGCCGAACAGAAATAAGTTTGGGTCAACTTGAATTTTGACTAGGTAAGTTATTAGCTCCCCCTTGCTTGTAATAACATGCATAAATGTTATTCTCGATACTTGTAAATGTTAATTTCGTGTTTGGGTTGATTTTTGTGGTACTTGTAAATTTGGAACAAAGGGAGTAATAATTTCTCTGTATAAATGGTGAAAGAACATGAAAATACTACTTTACTCATGTTAGGCCTTGTTAGAGTTTTTGAAATGGTTAGTAAAAAGTTACTCCTACGCTTGGGACGGAGAATTGTTAAGTTTGAACTCAGGGAAAAACTACCAAATTGTACCGAGCACGGTCGTGCGCCTTTATTTGGCACGGTCGTGCCAAATATCACCTTTAGGCAAATTTCCTCGACAGTGTTAGCACGGTCGTGTGCCTTTTATTGGCACGGTCGTGCCGAAAATTAGTTTTGTGTGAGAACTCTCGACCTTGATGGCGCGGTCGTGCCATTTTTGCACGCGCGGTCGTGCCAAGTGGGAATTCTGATTTTCCTTCTTGAATTGTTTCCTCCATAACTTTCTATAGGAAAGTCGGAATCAAGATCCGAAAGAAGATGAATAACCTAGACTCAGAGGGCTATTCAAAGACTAAATTAATGAGGTTTTAAGGTGATTGTCTAGAGCACCTAGATAGGTGTTTTAGGACATTGAACTTAAGTATAAGAGTAGTAGCTCTTCCTTATGTCTTGAAAGTGCTATGAACAAGCACTAATGTGTTATACTTGTTGTACACCTTAGAGGCATTAGCATAAGGTCTTAGACTTGAACATCCTAAGAATAGGATTGGGATTTTGTAAGAGTAAATGTATAACTCTTATACATGCTTAAATGTCCAAAGATTGGAATTATAATTTGAATATAAGATAATAAAATCTTGTACTTGGCTTGACACCAATACATATGTATGGTAGTGAACTTGAAAGTGCTATGAACAAGCACTAACGTGTATGAGACATGTTCTTGTTGTGTATGTGCAAACATTGCATACATTTGCTTGATACAAGGTGACTTCTTGATTACTTGAAGCATGTTCCTTGTTGAGCTAGTCCACTACTTTTGGATTGGTTCTTCTCCCGTAGTTCAAGTAAATATCTACTTGTACCTTCTTGTGTGAGTCCAGCTGGTTCTCCTTGCTTGTTCGGAAATGTATAGGTTCACGCTTGTCGCGAGAGCTGGGGTTTAAGTGACAATCGGGTCCCTATGTATTTCCGCCTGACCCCTTACTACCGGCCATAGTAAGGGCATAGCTTCCTTAGTTGGAGCAATAAGCCTGACTTAAGTGAATGCTAAACTCCTGTCTTGAACACCTCGTGAATAATCATGAGTACTGATATTGGGAATGACACTGGTTACCGGGTCTTCTGATACATACTGAATAATCAGTTCTTGTTATTGATCGTGATTGTCAAAGTAATACAAGCTACGACAACAATGGTATTCTTGGGAGGAATAAGGAAGGAAGCAATATCCTTATAACTTGCTTGATTAGCTTTATGCGCTACTTGATGAGTGGATTATCCTCTCATATACTTGTTACTTGATGATACTTGATATATGATTACTTGAGTATCTACTTGAATTGCATGATAACATGTCATGTAGTTGCATCTAATAGCTTACTGAGATTTATCTCACCCTTTATTTGTTTCCCCCCCCCCCAGGAAAGGAAGGATAGTGCGCAGTGAGGCTCGACATAGTTGGGAGCTTGCTTCGCAGGTCGTGATTATTTTGGGGCTTGTGTCCTTTTACACTTGGTGAGGACGATGTATTGGGTTGTATAACTCCTTATTTTTGGGGTAGACAGTCTTGTTCAGTTCTTGTTGTCACTAGACATCTTGTATAGTACTCTTGATGCCAGCTTATGTGCTAGGCATGTTTCCGCTGTGTATGTATTAAGTTTGGTTTTAAATTTTCTTGTCTAGAACTCGTGTTGTGAGCTAGTATAGCTCCTTACTCTAGAGTATATATATCATGTCAGTTTGTTAAACAAATGTCATTAAGTTTCTTGTTGTAGTTTCTTGTTCCTCGTTAGGCACTCCCATCCAGGTTCGAGGTTCTATTAGGGGATCCCGGGACCTGGGGGCGTGTCAGGTTGGTATCAGAGCTACCCTGGTTTAGCTACCCTGTTTAGCTACCTTGGTTTGCTCTAAGTCTGGATAGGGTCTATGGCCTAGGTATGGGTGAGTCTTGGGGTGTTATTAATAATGCTGAGTGTTTACCTACAGGTACAATGAGTTCTGAAGGTACAAGTGGTAGTAATCAGCTGAGATCTATAACTCCTCAAGAAGAAATGGTTGATAATGTAGACTGGGATTATCCTAATTGCCTTACAAGGTTCTTGAAGCTGAAACCTCGTAGTTTTGACGGGGAATTTGATGCTAAAAAGGCAGAGGAGTGGATTGAAAGTATTGAGAAGATCTTTACAGCCTTGAGATGTGCAGGTGGTGATAAGGTAACCTTTGCAACCTTTAAACTTGAGAAAGCCGCTGAACATTGGTGGCAAGTGTTGAGTAAAATCTGGGAACTGGAAGGTGTACCACAGACATGGGAGAATTTTCTTAAAGCTTTTAAGTCACATTTTATTCCAACAGTGGTCCAAGATAGAAAGGAGATGGAATTTCTTAATCTGGAGCAGGGAAGTCTGACAGTGGGGCAATACTCAACCAAGTTCACAGAATTGGCGAGGTATTGTGATCACTTAGTTCCAAACGAAGCCAAGAAGGCACAGAGGTTTGTTAAAGGATTGAGGACTGAGTATAGGAAGCAACTTCTTTCTTTACAGCTCACTAGTTATCAGCAAGCAGTGGAGAAGGCTTATACTATTGAAAATGATATTGAAGAACACAAGGTGAAGTTGGGAACAACCATGACTGTTCGTGTATCAGAAAAGGCTCAGGGATCTGGTTCTAAAGGTGGTAAATCTGGCCGCCAAGATCGTCGATTCCGACAGCCAACTGAAAGCAAAGGTAGTGTATCAACTGGTTCGAGGACAACAGTCCAAGGTCCCAGGAGAGTATGTGGCTTTTGTTCGAAAGAAGGCCATTCTGAAGACAAGTGTTGGCTAAAGCAAGGAAAGTGTATAGTGTGTGGTGAAGCGGGGCACTTTGCTAGAAATTGTCCTAAAAGTAGAGGAAATCAGGTTGGGGGTACAAGTCAACCAGCCTCAGGTTCCAAGAGAGATAGTGGGGGTCGACCAAAAGTTCAGGGTCGAGTGTTTGCTTTAGATCAGCAGGGTGTAGCTGAGTCTTCTGCGGTCATAGAGGTATTATATTACTTTCTAGTACGAGAGCGCGAGTCTTGATAGATCCAGGCTCATCTCATTCTTATGTGGCATCTCATTTTGTGTCGCATTTGCATGTTCTTCCTGATTCTATGCCTTATGTTCTAGAAGTATCTTCCCCTATGGGAGATTGCATGTTTACTTCTGAGTGTTACAAGAAATGTGAGGTTCTTGTGGGTGATCATGCCCTTCTTGCTGACCTAGTCGTGTTACCTATAAGGGACTTTGTCGTGATTCTTGGCATGGATTGGCTATATGTGCATCATGCATATGTTGATTGTTATAGAAAAGTAGTAACTTTTTCTATTCCTGGTTTGCCTGATTTTACCTTTGAAGGTGATAGGCCTTTACGTGCTATACGTGTTATTTCTGCTTTAAAAGCTAGAAAACTTTTATCTCGTGGTTGTGCCGGGTATCTCGCATGTGTACTTGATCAGAGTTTATCTGTTCCCAAGATGGAGGATATTTCTGTTGTGTCTGAATTTTCAGATGTATTCTCTTCTGAGTATAATAGCATGCCACCTGATCGAGAGCTTGAGTTCTGTATTGAGTTATTACCAGGTACAGCACCAATCTCTAAAGCACCTTATAGAATGGCTCCAGCTGAGTTGAGAGAGTTAAAAACACAGCTTGAGGAATTGCTTGAAAGGGGCTTTATCAGGCCTAGTGTATCACCGTGGGGTGCACCAGTGTTATTTGTTAGAAAGAAAGATGGAACTCTGCGATTGTGTATTGATTACAGAGATCTTAATCAGGTAACTATCAAGAACAAATATCCGTTACCTCATATTGATGACTTGTTTGATCAGCTTCAGGGTTCAGTAGTGTATTCGAAGCTTGACTTGAGAAGTGGTTATCATCAGTTGAAAATCAGATATGAGGATATACCAAAGACAGCTTTCCGTACCAGGTATGGGCATTATGAATTTATTGTTATGCCATTCGGTTTGACAAATGCTCCAGCTGTATTTATGGATTTGATGAACCGTATCTTCAAGCCATATCTTGATTGCTTCGTGGTGGTATTCATTGATGATATTCTTGTGTATTCTAAATCACGGGCTGAGCATGAACAACATCTCAGAGTAGTATTACAAGTTCTTCGTGAGAAACAATTATTTGCAAAATTCAGCAAATGTGCTTTCTGGTTAGAAGAGGTTTCATTCTTGGGGCATGTTGTGTCTGCTACTGGTATTGCAGTAGATCCTTCCAAAGTTGAAGCAGTTGTAAACTGGAAGAGGCCAACTACAGTGACAGAGATCCGTAGTTTCTTGGGCTTGGCTAGTTATTATCAGAGGTTCATTGAGGGATTCTCCAAGATTGCTACTCCATTGACTAATATGACCCGAAAAGCTATTTCTTTTGAGTGGAATGACAAATGTGAAGCAAGTTTTCAGGAGTTGAAAAGGCGTTTGACTACAGCTCCAGTCTTGGCTTTGCCTAGTGGTTCTGAGCATTTCATGGTTTATACTGATGCTTCTAAAGAAGGATTGGGTTGTGTTCTGATGCAAGATGGCAAGGTAATAGCTTATGCTTCTCGAAAATTATCTCCTTATGAAAAGAATTATCCTACTCATGATTTAGAGTTGGCTGCGATTATTTTTGCTTTGCATAAATGGAGGCATTACTTGTATGGAACTAAATTTGAAGTCTTTACCGATCATAAAAGTTTGAAGTACTTGTTTTCTCAAAAAGAGCTTAATATGAGACAACGTAGATGGATGGAGAAATTGAAGGATCATGATTGTACTATCCTTTATCACCCAAGAAAAGTAAATGTTGTGGCAGATACACTGAGCAGAAAGACTTATATTTCTTGCCTGATGATTCGTGAATAGAAGATGTTTGAAGACTTGTGTGATTGGAGTCCTTGTGAATCAAATCATGGAGTTATTTTTGCTAATATAAAGGCTACTTCAGATTTACTCCAACAGATCAAAGAAGCTCAGGTAACTGATTCTGAATTGCAGAAAATCATTAGTGGAATGAATGAAGGAAAGCAACCAGATTTTTCTTTTAATAGTGATGGAATTATTACCTTTCGAGGCAGAGTTTGTATTCCAGTTGATCTTGAGATTAAGAAGAAAATTCTTGAAGAGGCTCACAAAGCCAAGTATACTATTCATCCTGGAAGCACTAAAATGTACCAAGACTTGAAGAAACATTTCTGGTGGAACAATATGAAAAGAGAAATTGCTGAGTATGTATCTAAATGTTTGACTTGTCAACAAGTAAAGGTGGAACATCAACGTCCAGCAGGTTTGTTGCAACCATTGGAAATTCCAGAGTGGAAATGGGAGCATATTACTATGGATTTTGTGACTGGTTTGCCACGTACCAGACGAGGCCATGATGCTGTTTGGGTTATAGTGGACAGATTGACTAAATCAGCTCACTTCTTGTCTGTTTCCATGGGATATTCATTGTCCCAGTTGGCATCTTTGTATGTTCAGGAGATAATCCAACTGCATGGGGTTCCTGTGAGTATTGTATCTGATAGAGATCCTCGTTTTACTTCTCGATTCTGGCAGTCTCTTCAGGGTGCTATGGGTACTAAATTGAACTTCAGTACTGCTTTTCATCCTTAATCTGATGGGCAATCTGAGAGACTTATACAGATTCTTGAGGATATGTTACGTGCTTGTGTTATTGATTTCAAAGGCAGTTGGGATACTCATCTTCCTTTGGCTGAGTTTGCTTATAATAACAGTTATCAGTCTAGCATTGAAATGGCTCCATATGAGGCTCTTTATGGCAGAAAATGTCGATCTCCTATATGCTGGGATGAAGTGGGAGAAGCTAGACTCTTGGGTCCTGAAATGGTTCAACAATCAGTTGAGAGTGTGAAACTCATTCGAGATAGATTGCGCACAGCTCAGAGTAGACAAAAGAGTTATGCAGATCATCGTAGAAGGGATCTTGAATTCCAGGTAGGTGACTTTGTATTCTTGAAGGTCTCTCCTCGTAGAGGTATAAAGAGATTTGGGAAGAAAGGAAAGTTATCTCCTCGTTATATCGGTCCATTTGAAATTCTTGAAAGAGTTGGTAAGTTGGCTTATAGAGTGGCTTTACTTCCTTATTTATCGGGTATTCATGATGTATTCCATGTATCTATGCTTCGCAAGTATATGGATGATGAATCACATATTCTTGAGTATGAGGCTATTCCATTTCAGCCTGATTTGTCTTATGAGGAACAGCCTGTTGAAATTCTTGACTGGAAAGAGCAAGTATTGCGTACCAAAAGGATTCCTATTGTGAAGGTCCTTTGGAGAAATCATGAAATTGAAGAGGCTACTTGGGAAACCGAGAAAGAGATGCGAGATAAATACCCGAGCCTATTTGAAAACCTTGGTAAGTAAAATTCGTGGGCGAATTTTCTTTAAGGTGGGGAGGATGTAACACCCATCGAATTTCTTGTTAAATATTTGACATACTTGTTAAATACTTGAACTTGCATATTATGTGCTAGTTTTACTTGGGTTAAATTTTTAACTGCTTTAAATAGTTAAGGTGGTTAAATGTCTAGTTTTGACTTTTGGGTCATTTGTGAAATTTTGACTTTAGGGGCCTTTTTGTTAAAAGTGAAACTTGAGGGGCCTAAGTGTCAATTCCCGAAACTTGAATGTATATCTTGTTGGGTTTTGCCTGAGAAGGCATTTTACCCAATTCTCTTCTCGTTCTCTCTCTGTTTCATAACTTAGGGTTAAAAGTTTTCTCTATTCTCGACTCCTCGAGTTTAATTATCCCTCCGTTCTCGATTCTGATCCCGGATTAATATTCGTGGCGTTGAATAGAGCGTTCCAGGACGAACAGAAATAAGTTTGGGTCAACTTGAATTTTGACTAGGTAAGTTATTAGCTCCCCCTTGCTTGTAATAACATGCATAAATGTTATTCTCGATACTTGTAAATGTTAATTTCGTGTTTGGGTTGATTTTTGTGGTACTTGTAAATTTGGGACAAAGGGAGTAATAATTTCTCTGTATAAATGGTGAAAGAGCATGAAAATACTACTTTACTCATGTTAGGCCTTGTTAGAGTTTTTGAAATGGTTAGTAAAAAGTTACTCCTACGCTTGGGACGGAGAATTGTTAAGTTTGAACTCAGGGAAAAACTATCAAATTGTATCGAGCACGGTCGTGCGCCTTTATTTGGCACGGTCGTGCCAAATATCACCTTTAGGAAAATTTCCTCGACAGTGTTAACACGGTCGTGTGCCTTTTATTGGCACGGTCGTGCCGAAAATTAGTTTTGTGTGAGAACTCTCGACCTTGATGGCGCGGTCGTGCCATTTTTGCACGAACGGTCGTGCCAAGTGGGAATTCGGATTTTCCTTCTTGAATTGTTTCCTCCATAACTTTCTATAGGAAAATCGGAATCAAGATCCGAAAGAAGCTGAATAACCTAGAATCAGAGGGCTATTCAAAGACTAAATTAATGAGGTTTTAAGGTGATTGTATAGAGCACCTAGATAGGTGTTTTAGGACATTGAACTTAAGTATAAGAGTAGTAGCTCTTCCTTATGTCTTGAAAGTGCTATGAACAAGCACTAATGTGTTATACTTGTTGTACACCTTAGAGGCATTAGAATAAGGTCTTAGACTTGAACATCCTAAGAATAGGATTGAGATTTTGTAAGAGTAAATGTATAACTCTTATACATGCTTAAATGTCCAAAGATTGGAATTATAATTTGAATATAAGATAATAAAATCTTGTACTTGGCTTGACACCAATACATATGTATGGTAGTGAACTTGAAAGTGCTATGAACAAGCACTAACGTGTATGAGACATGTTCTTGTTGTGTATGTGCAAACATTGCATACATTTGCTTGATACAAGGTGACTTCTTGATTACTTGAAGCATGTTCCTTGTTGAGCTAGTCCACTACTTTTGGATTGGTTCTTCTCCCGTAGTTCAAGTAAATATCTACTTGTACCTTCTTGTGTGAGTCCAGCTGGTTCTCCTTGCTTGTTCGAAAATGTATAGGTTCACGCTTGTCGCGAGAGCTGGGGTTTAAGTGACAATCGGGTCCCTATGTATTTCCGCCTGACCCCTTACTACCGGCCATAGTAAGGGCATAGCTTCCTTAGTTGGAGCAATAAGCCTGACTTAAGTGAATGCTAAACTCCTGTCTTGAACACCTCGTGAATAATCATGAGTACTGATATTGGGAATGACACTGGTTACCGGGTCTTCTGATACATACTGAATAATCAGTTCTTGTTATTGATCGTGATTGTCAAAGTAATACAAGCTACGACAACAATGGTATTCTTGGGAGGAATAAGGAAGGAAGCAATATCCTTATAACTTGCTTGATTAGCTTTATGCGCTACTTGATGAGTGGATTATCCTCTCATATACTTGTTACTTGATGATACTTGATATATGATTACTTGAGTATCTAATTGAATTGCATGATAACATGTCATGTAGTTGCATCTAATAGCTTACTGAGATTTATCTCACCCTTTATTTGTTTCCCCCCCCCCCCAAGGAAAGGAAGGATAGTGCGCAGTGAGGCTCGACATAGTTGGGAGCTTGCTTCGCAGGTCGTGATTATTTTGGGGCTTGTGTCCTTTTACACTTGGTGAGGACGATGTATTGGGTTGTATAACTCCTTATTTTTGGGGTAGACAGTCTTGTTCAGTTCTTGTTGTCACTAGACATCTTGTATAGTACTCTTGATGCCAGCTTATGTGCTAGGCATGTTTCCGCTGTGTATTTATTAAGTTTGGTTTTAAATTTTCTTGTCTAGAACTCGTGTTGTGAGCTAGTATAGCTCCTTACTCTAGAGTATATATATCATGTCAGTTTGTTAAACAAATGTCATTAAGTTTCTTGTTGTAGTTTCTTGTTCCTCGTTAGGCACTCCCATCCAGGTTCGAGGTTCTATTAGGGGATCCCAGGACCTGGGGGCGTGTCAGTGTGTGTGTGTGTGTATATTCACACACACACACACACACACACACACACACACACACACACACACATATATATATATATATATATATATATATATATATATGTATATTTATATATATGTATATGTATATATATGTATATATATATATATGTATATGTATATATATATGTATATGTATATATATATAGGGTCGTGCTTTTGTGAGAACCTAAATATCGTGAGAACCATGAGAACTTGGATACATTAGGTAAAAACTAATGTATCCAATGGTTCACTTCGATACATTATTGGATACATTACTTGGATACATTAGGTAAAAACTAATGTATCCCATGTGCACTTGGATACATCATTGGATATATTAAGTTCTCACGGTTCTCACGGTTCTCACGATATTTAGGTTCTCATTTGTGCACCTACCTATATATATATCAAAATTAGTTCATCGGTTTTTAGAGTTAATAGGCCATACTTCCTTTTATCTTTTAAAATTTAATACTCCAGCCAAAGATTTTTTATTTTATATTATAATCAATTATTTATTTCTTTTTTATTGGTCAGGAATGTTCTATTCGAAAAGCCTCATTCTTAAGAATGTGTGCTTTAAGCAGCTAAAGGATATCATTCGCTCCATTCATTAAAGAAGAATGGGATGACCCTACCACCCTACCACTCTCATTGTTCTCATACCACTCTCATTGTTCTCATAGGGGAGAACGATGATTATGTATTGAGTTCAATTATGAATTAAATTTGAAAAAAAAAATTAAAAAAAAAAAAAGGGGAGAACGATGATGATTTGGCAAATGGTCAAAAAAAAAAAAAAACTCATTTCACCAAGGGGGCTTTTCATCAAAACTCTCTTGATTAACGCCTAATTCATGTCGAGTAGACCGCATTCATATATTTCCCTTAATTGATATCAAGTTAAGTCAATATTTTATATAGAAAACCAAAATCTTCATTCCTACAAACAACATTTAACTTTTATACTACTGTATTGGTGATTTTTACTATTTGTAAAGATATGATTTAACACAATGTCATTTAAAAGCCTTTTCATATGTTCTCCAGATTTTGACTCGAGTGAGCGAAAAAATAGCAACCAATGATTGAGGATATGCATCTGTTTTAAAGTAAATTACAACTATAGAACACAACAGTTTTAAAATAATAATATATGGAGCATACAAATGAATATTATATTTGACTCTATCAACACTTTTAAGGAATAATCTTTATTTGTTGGTTTGTTGTTTACACTATATTTGGTGGCAGATTAAAAAAAAAAAAAAAAAAAAGGTGCAACATTTATCATGTGAGATTGGAAGTATTTTTTTTTTTTTTTTTATGGCAAATCCCTTACAAAATCATCTAATAACCCACCAATGAGGATGAAACATCTACATAAAATCATCAAAATGTTAATCAAATTGATCTCATTCGTGGTGGAATATTAATACCATACATAAGTTAAATAGGCTAGGAATATTACAGCAATAAAGCAAAGAACAAATTCAAGTTCAAATTGAATTCTTACTAAAAATAGATAAAGTTGACTCAAACTATACCTATTTTAAATCTTCTTCAAAAACATAATTCAAATTTTGATTTTGATTTTTAAATCTTTTTAGGCCAATATAGATGTGTTGTGAGGGTAAGATATAATATACATCGACATTCAACAACGAATGCACTAATATATAAGTAAATGCATTGACACTTATAAATAGATGAACTGATTTTTACTTTAACTGAACAACTTAGTCTAAAAACCCAGATTTTTAAATCCGTGAAAAAGTGATATTCCATAGCACGAACTCATATTTTTTATCGTATGCATGAAATGATTTTAACTTTAACTCAACTCATATTTTTATCGTATGCACGAACTCAAATTGACTAAACTAATCATTTCTCACAAAGTAGTATTTTAATTACTTAAGCCAATTGTTCTTTCAAAAAAAAAAAAAAACTATTTAAGGCGATTGAAGTAGTGTTTAAAATTTAGTGGTTGGTTGTTTTCTTAGGAGAAGTTTTCAAGTAGATCTTACACTTTAATTTTAAAGAAAGTAGACGTGATATTGTGTATATTTTCATTAGTCCATATAGAAAAGACATGGGAAAAAAAACAGTTTTTTGTTAAAATCAATGAAATGTTATTTTTTATAACACATTATGTTATAAAAGTAACAAAATTTGATGGGTTTTGACGGTTCTGACACTGGTCCGCATAGGTACGGGTCCGGGACCGTGTATGGTTACGGTTCCACATGGCGGAACCCTCGAGTCGCGGGTTTTGATTAGGAGAAACCGGAACCGAACCGCATCAAACATGGGTACAATTCGGACGGGTCACGGGTCTTGCACGGGTCCGGCTCTTATGGGTCCAATCCGATTTCGATTCCACGGGTCGTAACGGGTCCGGGTTAGCCATGTCTAATCTAGGATTTGAAATTCATGTGAGTTGCATAAACTAACAAAAACAAATATTCACCCTGTGTGTGTGTGTGTGTGTGTGTGTGTAGGGTCGTGCTCCTGTGAGAACCTAAATATCATGAGAACCATGAGAACTTGTATACATTAGGTAAAAACTAATGTATCCCATGTGCACTTGGATACATCATTGGATACATTAAGTTCTCACGGTTCTCACGATATTTAGGTTCTCATTTGAGCACCTACCTATATATATATCCAATTATGAAATACTCAGGTTATTAAAATTGAGTGAGCGGAGATTAAGAAATATTAAAATAAAATATACTTACGAAATTTAAAATATATTATTGAAATTATTTTTATTAGTATATTAATTACAATTTTGAATTTTATATTTATATATATGATATTTTGTCAACTTTATTACAAGCCACAAAATTGCATGCATATGATTGGAAAGTTAATACTTCAGTGAAAATTGAATCAAAGTAACATAAGTAACTAAAACATTTTTTTTGTAGAGGGGACGGACAAGGTATATGCCCTTCATATGCTACAATGAAGTAACATTTGAAATAAGAACACAAGAAGGATATTAGAGTGGTAATTGTTCTATACGCTATCTAAGACTGATAAAAGAATTGTGATTTAATTTATGGTAGCGAGATATGTGTTAGTACTTATTATGATTAGTTTTAATTGTTTAATTATATATGCTACTTTATTAGAAATAATTAAAATATTTTCTCTTCTAAATTTCAAAAAAAAAATAGAAATAATAAAAAAATATGGGGGGGGGGAGTTGAAGGTTAAAGCCTTGATATAAGCAAAAATGAACTAATTGTTTTAAAAGATGGGCGCGACATGAATATTACCCGGGCAAGCTTTGTAGCTTAAAACATGATCGGTGATCAAGTACAATGGTTCACGTGCAACGGCGATACGTTTTTTTACTATTGGTTTTGCACTAAAATAATTATATTTGGTTTTCGAATGTATAGTGTTGAATAATAGTGGGGTTAGATAACTTTTGAGAATGAGTGAAAATCATTTTCACAAATAAAACGGGGCAAAATAAAATTTAGCATAAATAAAGGTTTAAATTCATTTATTGCATTAAGATCCACAACACTATTCTTCTCTTTTTTTTTTTTTTTTTACAATATATAAGCTAATAGTACTTTTTTTCTTTAAAATAAAATGGATGTACGTTTTAGCTTCGTGTTAAAAGAATACATATTAAGCAACCAAAGTGATGAGGAGAAAATCAAACATAATAATTGATTTTATGAATATTTCATGCCCCGTCGAATTTCGACGGGTTACTCACTAGTATATTCTAGGAATATATGATATTCCTAATAATTAACACCAAACCAAAATCCTTGCAACAAACCACTCATTAATTTCAAGACACCCATAAAATAAACTATAATTAAATTTTCTATTTTCTCCAAAGCTCATAAACTGCAACACTCTTATTCTATACAAATACTCCCTCCGTACCAAAATGATCTTCTCATTTGCCATTTCTCATTGTCCCAAAAAGTTCTTCCCATTTCTACAATTTGGGCTTAAAAGTGGATAGACACAACATGGATAGTGAAGCAAGTGTCCATGTCCTTAAAAAGTTTGAATAGTCAAACGTGAAGATCATTTTGGGACAGATGGAGTACCAATTTCATAGCACTCGGAACTAAGCTCAAACGGTATATTCAAGAAAATACATGCTAGATAACTCGGTGTCATTCTTGAACTAGATAAAACACATGATATGTCAATGTATCAATCTTAGACATGCTTTCAAGAAGCTTAGAATTATCATGCATTGATGGCCTTGCTTGTGGATTGACATTCAAACAGTCCTTACGTAGCCATTATTAGAATGGATATCACCTCCTTTTCATTTTCAGTTGGCAATGGTGGAATACGTTGATCGACCATATCTTGTGATGATACCTCCTCTGCTGATGAAGATAGGATAGAAGTAATAAGATCACCAGGATGCTCTCCTTTAATTACCTCTAGTGTTAACACTCCAAAGCTATAGACATCACACTTCTCCGTTACCTTCATTGTATAAGCAAACTCTACAAACAAAAGCGTAACGATACCCCTGTCAATTTCTATCGAAGTATTTAGTCTACAAATAATAAAAATACAAATAAAAATAACCCTTTTTCGAACTTTTACTAGGTTTGAAAAGAAATGGTATAATACACAGAGAAGAAAAAATGCTCCCAGAATGGAGAGGATGATCACAAGAATGATGTGGTGGCTCTTTTTCAAACTTTTACAAGGTTTGAACCCCGTAATGTTTCCCCATAACCCTTTAATTCCTTGTAACGCAGAAGCATTGACAAAGGCCTTGTTAATAGGAATGGGACCCTGAACGATATGTCAATATCGAGCAACGCAAGCATGTTCCCAAAAACCTCGAGAATGGTACCTATGAAATTGTTGTGGGAAATCAGCTTCTCCAAGCTTTGTAAGCCTTGAATTTGTGATTGGATCTTCCCTTGTAGTGAATGTTAGACCTTTTGTGGATTGCAACACAAGTTATTTGTCAATTCCATATATAAAATCATGTCTATAATTTTAATATAAAGTGTAGTCAACAATAGTCAATGTGTAGAATCCCTAAAATGTAATTTATCTATTTTTGATGGGCAAAATGGTAAATTAACATTGCTTAGGAATTGAATAGGTGTGGTCCCTAAATGAAGTGCCTCTTTGTCTAGTATATAAAGGGATCACCATCATCCCTTTTAGACACTACATTTTTTTTTTATTTCTCTCTCTAAATATTCTCTTCATTATTGTTAAGAAGTGCTTGAGAAAATAAAAGGAATTCATCATTTAGAAGAGCACTTCCCTAAATAGTTGTTCTTCATCTCGTTTCTCTCTTCAAGATCAAGACGATGGATTCAACAGGTATTTATTCCTAACGCTTCCGCTTCATCTCTTCCTCTATCTCATTCTAAACTGAGCGTGGTATTCAGGGTTACGAAAATTGTTCCAACAATTGGTATCAGAGACTGGTTCATTTTGTTTGAGATTGAGTTCTTTTAGAAAACCTTAAAACGCTTCTTTTGATTCATTTTTTCCTGTTGAATCATTAATTTTTGATGTTGATTAGGGACTCTAATTCATTCTAGAGTACTGATAATCATCATCTGAATTTAAGAAAATGGTTTGAAAAATGTTTTGTTAATTAAACTCAATGGTTCAAGTTTGACTATCCCTTCATAACATGGTTTTATGTTTTTAGTACATACCATGTGGATCTACTTACTTGATTCCATTTTTTTTTTGGGCAAGATTATCCTAAATATCATGGTTTTATGTTTTAAGTACATACCATGTCGATCTACTTGCTTGACCCGTAATTATTGGCATTTTTTTTTCTGGGTTAGTCTTTGCCGAATTATTCCATTAAAATGATTTTTTTTTTTTTTTTTTTGGAACATGGAATTGATTGAAATCATGTGTCGGTTCATTAATTTAATGAACTTGGTACAATGATTGTCATGTCCGTTGCTTTTTGGCTATTAAAAGACATCAATTTAAGATGTGCCGTTTGGGCATCTTATGCTATTTGGGTCATTTTTTTTTTTTTTTTTTTTTTTTTTTTAACAAAACATACATTTTTCAAACATTTTTTTTTTTTTGATTAATTATATGCTTTGACAATTTTATTCATTGTTTAAATAGTATTATCGCCTAAGTGATTAACGTTATTTAAACCCAAAAATTATAAAGTGTTGAATATTTGAGTTAATATGTAAATGTCTTGAATTTTCCAAAGAATATCTTGATATTTGACTAGACTTAAGTATTCATGTGATGACAAATAAGATGAACATTAAGTTGTTTTCTCAAATGCTTAAGACTACCCAAAGGAAGATTAAGCATTTGATTAAAATATTGTTCAAATTACTTGTCATCTAAGTCAATTATTTATGAATCAATTCGCAATCCAAAGATTAGTCTTGATGTCATGTTAATTGTCTTGTGATGGATTTCATTTGATATAATTAATCTTTTTATTCATAATGTAGTTACTTATTATTGTTTTGTATTCATTCTTGTTCTCTAAACTACCAACAGATTTACTTAGTGCTTCGTCAATTACCGCTGCGATGAGTACAATTCCGATGCTTAATGGGACAAACTTTAAAACTTGGAAAAATAAAATAACTATGGTCTTGGGCTGCATGGACATATACCTCGCATTTAGGGAGCCTATTCCTCTTCCTCTTAGTGAAGATAGCACCGCTGAGGACCGCTTGAACTCTGAGAAGTGGAAACGCTCTAATCGCGTAAGTCTTATGATCATGAAAAATATCGTCCCGAAGGCATTTCTTAACAGTGTCCCCGAGGACGTTGATGCTAAAACCTTTCTTGAGACCCTTGAACGGCGCTTTGCCAAAAGCGAAAAGTCGGAAACAAGTTCTTGTTTAAGAAAGCTTGTTTCCATGAAGTAGAAGGGTACCGGGAACTTAAGGGAGTATATTTTAGAAATGCTTCACTTATCAACTAAACTAAAAGGACTTAAGTTAGAGATATCGGAAGATCTTCTCGTCCATTTAGTGTTGATTTCTCTTCCTCCTCAGTTTGGGTTCTTTGAGGTGACCTATAATTGTCAAAAAGACAAGTGGGATATTAATGAATTAATCTCACATGTGACACAAGAGGAAGATAGGTTGAAGCAACCTAAAATTAAAGGTGCTCATTTAGCATCCACCTCTTCTCATGGGACTAAGAGAAGAGGGAAGGAAATTGCGGTAACAAGCAATAAGAAGCCTAAAGGATCATCTGATGATCGTAAGGAAAAGAAGTGCTTCTTTTGCAAGGACCCTACGCACATGAAGTATGACTGCCCTAAGTATCACGCATGGCGTGCTAAGAAAGATATGTCATTTGGTATTTTTTGTACTGAGGCTAATTTAGTTTCAATTCCTACATATACATGGTGGTTGGATTCTGGTGCAACAACTCACATTAGTATGTCTATGCAGGGTTGCCTGAATTACCGAAGACCCAGTGAAGATGAAAGATTTATCTATATGGGAGCTGGGAACCCGGTTGAAGTAATAGGCATAGGGACTTTTAGGTTATTATTGAGTACTGGATATTATTTTGTATTGAATAATACTTTTATTTTACCTTCGTTTAGAAGGAATTTGATATCTATCACTATTTTGGACAAAGAGGGTTACTCTTGTTCATTTGGTAATAAAAGATGTGATCTTTATTTTAATTCCGTTATTGTTGGTACTAGTACTTTATCGAGTAGTGACAATCTCTATTTGCTTGACACTATTCAAACAATAAATGAGTCACATAATAATGAAACTAAATCTAAAAAGCGAAAGTTTTCAAGTGAAAATTCTTATACCTTATGGCATAGGCGTTTGGGTCATATCTCCAAAAGGAGAATTGATAAGCTTGTGTCAGAAGGAATCATAAATAAACTTGATGTTCCTAAAAAGGACTTTTGCATTGAATGCCTAAAAGGAAAGTTTACAAACTCGAAAATAAAAGTATCCTCGAGAGCATCAAGCGTCTTAGAACTAATACATACGGACATTTGTGGGCCATTTCCTACTCCTTCTAGGAATGGTCAACAATACTTTATTACGTTCATAGACGACTACTCTCGATATGGATACATTTATTTACTTCATGAAAAGTCTCAATCATTGGACGTTTTCAAGTCTTTTAAGGCCGAAGTTGAAAATCAACTAGGTAGGATGTTGGTCCCAAAGGGCAACAAGGGTATAGAACCGCTAGAGGGGGGGTGAATAGCGGTTTAAAAAACTTTTTCGAAATACCCTTGAAAATTAACCAAGTGCTTATCAGTTTGGTCTATTGCGGTTTAAAGCACTAGAACTGCTCAGATAAAATGCACAACGGAGTTTTGCGGTTTTGGCCAAACTGAATTATAAAGAGTAGGGCGGTTTAAGTGGTTGAAAAAGGAATGATTCAACTGACAAGGCACAACTGAAGTATCACAGAAGTATGCAAATCACTTATCAAGTCATTTCACATAAGAGTAAATAAAGCTCATAAACAGAAATGTAAATGACAAGACAGAAATTAAAGATCAAAGACACACAATTTGAAGAGGTTCGTTCTTGAAAGAACTTCGTCCTCTACCTAGGTGGTTAGCCTAGGATTTTCTAATAGCTACTAGACTTGTATTGATTTAGAGGAGTTTTTACAAGATTACAAAAGAATCTAAACTCTAAATAAACAATCTAACCTAACAATGGTATTATAACAACCTGTGTTTTCGAGGTATATAATCTATAAGAGAATATACTCCGGGTGTGTGGTGTGGAAAGAAATCAAGAGCTCAAAATATCTAAGTGATGGCGAGCAAGTGATTACTTTCTGTGCAAGGCTGAGTTTTGATGGTTTGAAGGCTTGAAGCTTTGATGAAGAACTCTGGGTTTGCTAAGGAGATGATGAAGATATGAATATCTGGGTTTTCAATCTTCAAAGCAAACTTGAATACTTGGGATATTCTCTTTAAAGCTCAGCAACCTTCATTGTTGAGAAATGAAGGCTATTTATAGTGAAGGCATTAGTGACCGTTGGACAAAGAGGTGAGTCATTGTATGGCGGTTCTATGCGCTGTCACAATCCCATTGGTTGACCTGTCACTGTCGTCCTTTGCTTTTGCTTTGTGGCAGGAAGTTGTTGGGCCACTACCTGACATTGTCCGTTTTGTTGTCAGAGAAGTACAACGGTAACTTTTCAAAATGCGAGACAAACCAACATTTCAAGAATAACTGAAACATGACTTGAAGTTTAAGGACAAGTCACCAGTCATTCATTTACGGTTGTAAAGTGAATGTTTGTCTTCAAGGAGTAAATGACAGCAATAACTTCTTCAATATCTTGGTCGGCGGTTCCACCAGATGCATGTGCGGTTTCATGAATGAACTTGAAGGGCAGTTTCATTAGAACTGAACTAGGCGGTTCTGATGAAGGCTTGAAGCACACTGTGCTGGCGGTTTGAAGATGGCAGCTTGAGGGACACTAAACCGCTATGGATAAACCGAACATAACTCAGCCTAACTACTAAAAAATCTAGAAATGGACTTGTCTAAAAATTGAAGTATAACTTCATTACATGTAAACCTAAAGTCCACAAAAAGACACGTGGAATGGGTCAATCAAATCAGGTGGGTGTAATAACAATGAATCCTAACAATCTCCCCCTATTTAATTGATGCCATTACCACACTATGATAGAGCAAACATTGTACTTGGTAAAGACATGCTCAAATAGATATGTATAGAAACTGCATGTCCCAAGTCAAATGCACACACAATGCTAGATCATAGATTTCTAATCTATCAACAAACAAAGGAAATGAAGAACAGATAGAAAAGAAATACATTCAGATGCATATTTAGAAATGTGATTAAAAGGATTAGATAGGCATGTTTAAACTGAATGTTTAAAACACATACACTTAGAAAATGTTTTCAAAAAAGATAGTGCATGAGTTTTTAGAAATGCATTGTTCCACAAACAAGTAGTTTGAATAAACAAAGTTTTGGAATATTGGATGCAATGCATTCATTATAATCCTTTAAAGGTTTTGGAAGTTACAAATTACAAGGAAAATAATGAAAGGCAAAGCTGATTACAAAAGGATAGAAAGAAATCTAGTCAGTTCTATCAGGAACCCTGGCGGCGGCTTGGTCTGCGGTTTGAGCAGCATCAGAAGGCTCAACTAGGCTGGCGGTTTCAAACACGTATTCAGCTGACTTAAGACGAAGTGAGGTTGGTTCATTTACCTTTTTTTCAGATAGATTCTTGAGGTCGCGAGCAAAATGAACTAGATAGTCAGTTGATGAAACCGCCAGATCAGCTAGTTGGTCTAACTTCTTCTGTAGAATCTCATTCATCTCTTGAGCCGCTTCATGCCTAAGAGAACTCAGCTCTTTTAGAGTTTCAAGGTTGTTTTCTAACTTGAGTTGATTCTCTAGAATTGATTCCACCTTAAATTCTAATTTCCCAAGCCTAGGGTCAGCCACTGTATTCTCTCTCTTAATGGTCATCAATAATGAAGGGCAGAGAGGAAAGAAAGGCAGCATGAGCAAAAAGTGAATCCAGAACTTGTTGGATTCTCACTGGATTAGTTTCAATAGAGGTGGTAGGGAAAGGAATTATGGAAAGTGAGGTATAAGGAAAAGAAGGGGCAATGGAAAGAATTTTGATATTTGAGAGAGGAATGGAATTGTAAGGAGAGAACTGCCATCTATAAAGATATGGAAATACAATGCAGTTTATCCTAAAGAAAAATTGAGAGCAGAGAGAAAAGATGACCTCAACTGCCAGATCCTCAATGATTTGATCAAGAGTTGAAGCAATGAGTAGATCTGAAGCAGCCTGAGACTCATCAGCTGGAAAAATTGTGAATGGATTTGGAGGACCAGACTTGAGTCGTTGCTCTTCATGCTTCTTGGCGGCTCTGAGGATGGCTCCATGGCGGTTGGCTTTGGAAGAAGTATCTTTAAACCTCTTTAGGTAAGCCGCGATGTCCTGTGCACACTTCCTTTTCATAGCACGCGGTTTGGGAGTCCTAACTGCGACAGATAATTCAGGCAAAACCGAAGGCGCAGAGACATGTATCACTTGAGGTTGAACTGACAATTGAGTCGATGGACCGAATGGCAGTGCAGGGGATCCAGATGGTGAAGGAGTGTGCTCTGGTGAGTCAAAATTTAGCTTTCGTTTCAGTGAAGGAGGAGCGGTCTCAACCAACATAGGATCTATACCGACCTTTCTCAGTTCAGCTCTTTCTCTTAGGTCCTTTGCAAATGAGCCTTCAAGAGGTGAGTGATTCTTCTTGTCATGAGCCTCAGTAAAGTCCACTGCACTAGGTGGCCTTGATTGCCAGTGCTCCACAAAATCATGTTTCTTTATTAATCTTCTCTTCTTCTTCAGTGGTTGAACCTCAAGATTGACATCATCTTGCTCAGGTTCATCTTGAACTGCCTCAGACATATTAGTCTGCTCAGGCACATTTACATCCACAATAACCTCAGCCACAAACTGTTTCGCAGTTTGATCAGGCTGAACCGCGGCCTCAGATATGTCAGTCTGCTCAGGCTCGGTTTGAGTAGGAGGTTTGAGGTTGGGAAGGGTAGAAAAAATTAGCTGTAACTGTTCTTCAGTGAATTGAACAATTGGCAGTTTTGGAGAAGATAGAGAAGGTGAGGAAGGTTTGGGTTCATAAGCAGTAGCTTTACGTTTTCGCATGAGATTCACATCTTGTGCAAAATTCATGGATTTTTCAACATTTGGCTTTATTGGGGAAAGGGGTTTTATCTGGGGTTTAGAAGAAGTAGGTGGAGATGATTTAGTGAAGGGAATTGGTTTAGATGAAGGTGGAAGAGGTTCAGAAGAGGGATTGGATAGAATAAGGAAGGATTTTGGTAAGGATGGTTTTGGAGGAATATTGGATGAGGGTTTGGAAGGGTCAGTAATTTTGGCTTTCTTCTTTCTTGGAGCCGCGGTTTCCCTGGGTTGAGCCGCAGGGATTGCAGCCTCAGTTCCATCCAGGCTAACTCCTAGCCTATTCAAGGTGGCAGTTTGAGCTGCTTCTCTAGCCCTTGAAGCTGCGGCTTGATCAGCTATCCCACCAGCATATGGTCTACCAGCCTTATTGAGCCGTGACTCAGGATAGGGTCCTCTTTGCACTTCAGGTAAAGGATCAGCATTCCATACTGCCTGTGTAAACCGCCATCCAAACGCGGTTCTGAAAGCATCAAGCTTTGAAGCACCATAGAAGGTCTTCTCATTTGGTTGCACCCATTCAGCTTTGTTTGCCACAGAAGCTTTAAAGATCACAGAATCCTGATGAAGAAACTTCGTTAAAAGTCTGCAGTGAGTTCTGATCTTTGTTTTTCCAGCGGCTTTGGCAGAAGAATGGCGGCTTAGGGCATTGATCATTTCTTGCATGATGATCCTTGGCCAGTGCAGTTTCTTCCCTTTGTAGATAGCCACGCAGTAGTTGTACTGCTCAGTAGTGAAGTTGTTGTGATTGCCATTTTTGCACATCACTCCTGTGTCTACAAGATCACACAACATGACTATTACCTCTCCAAACTCCTTCTTAGGGGTGGTCTTAGTGTTGAAGACAGAGACCCCCAAGAGCTCTAATGTGGTTCGGCTGACTAACTCTGGTTTGATAGAAAGGATTCCAGAATTCTCCAGTCCAGCCAAGATACCAATCTTTGACGCAGTTAGAACCACTTCCTTTTCTCTGACAGTAGATTTAATGGCGTTTTCAGTCTTAACTTCCCCAGACTCTAAATCTCTGATTTCTTCACCTTTACCATTCAACAGAGGTGCCACACAGACAATCCCATTATCAAAGAATTCTGCACAAAGCTCTTTGTCAAACTCTGGTTCATCCAACTGAAACAGAGGCAGCAATTTTGACGATTCAAGTAGGGTAAGCAGTTTTCTTCCAACTGCATCAGCTTCGAATTCGGCTTTAATGATTTGGGATCCAGGAACAAAGTTGGATTCATCCTAAAAATAATTAAAGTTAGTAAGAGTTTGACAAAAGCAGTTTGAGTAAACATGATCAGTTTGAATGAAATACACAAACTGCTACTAAGGAATCCTAACAATGAACGGGCGTTTAAAAGAGGATAGGGGTAAAAAGGTAAAAACCCAATAAGAGACTATCAAACGGCGGAAATGAATAAAAATTTGAAACAAGGTTTTGAATGCATGAAGAACATGATGAACAGGGGATAAACATGCAAAACAAAAACTTAACCAAAACATGAAAGAAGTATACCAAAAGATTCGAAAAGAGCAGATACTAACAAAGTTCTAAAAGAACAAGTTCAAATAACAAACCCAGAACATAGTATAAAAAAAAAACGAAAGAACACCCGAAAACCCAAAAATCAAAATTGCTCAAAAATTGAACAAAAGACAAGAAATAAACATCAAACCCAGCATATATGAACATATGTAAGCATAATCAACCAAAAATTGAACGAAAAATCAAGGAAAAACATTAGAAGATGAACAAGCTTTTACGAACAACAATAGCGGAAAAAGATGAAATGCTAGAGTGAAGGGTTCAAGAAATCATTCCATATCGCCTTTGGATGTTTTAGATGTAGATAGAGCAGAAGGGTCAGATGATTTCTTAGGTGCCATTATGAAAATTTTGATGAAGTATGAGAAATTTTGGAGGTAGAAGACAGAGTGCAGAAGAGAGAGGGAGAGTGAGAGTTTACTCAAATGAGGAAAAAGGTAAAGAGGTAAAAAGAAGTAAACTTTGTCTTTTATACTCAAAAGAACTGTTCCATGGGTAATGGAGCGACGAGGACGGCGCACGACGATCAACAGTTGACGTCCCACGTCACATAGAATTTAATGCGGCAGAGATAATTGCAAAAAGGTCCTTATAATTGATATGACATAAAGTAGGGACTGAAATGCAATTTCATACCTGAGCAGTTTGACTGCGCAAACCGACCTACCTTACTTCTTCAGCGGTTTTCATGAAACTGATGTCTCTCTAATCTGATGGTGGTTTATATGTTTAAACCGAATGACTTTGCTTTCTTGTCGGTTTTGAACGAACCGATTTCATTTATTTTGACTCGTCAGTTTGATGGAATATCTTGTACCGAACCATCTATTGATGCGGTTTCAGTGATGACAGAACCGCGCACTAGATGACTTTTCTAAGCATAGCCAAAACACTTAAACAAAAAATATTAGAAATAATATATATAGATATGATATCTTAAGTTAGTTCTAATATGCCCATTTCTCCTCGTAAATGATAGAACCTGGAATTTTCAAGCGGTTTGGTGAGGATGTCAGCAATTTGATCATCTGTTCCCACTTTTGCTAGAAAAATGTTTTTCTTTTCAACATGGTCTTTGAGGAAATGATATCTTATGTTGATGTGCTTGGTTTTTGAGTGCTGAACTGGATTGTTGGAGATGGATATTGCAGCAATGCTATCACAGTAGATAGGGCAGTTCTTCTCAAATACTTCATAGTCTTCCAACTGCTGTTTCATCCAGAGAATTTGAGAGCAACAGCTTCCAGCCGCTATATATTCAGCTTCAGCGGTTGAGACTGAAACCGACGCTTGTTTCTTGCTGGACCATGACACAAGCCGCGTTCCAAGGAAATGACAAGTACCACTTGTGCTCTTTCTGCTTATCTTATATGCTGCAAAGTCAGCATCTGAATAACCTAATAGATCAAATGAAGATTCTTTGGAGTACCAAAGTCCAAGGTTAACAGATCCACATAAATATCTAATAATACGTTTAACAGCAATAAGATGAGATTCTCTAGGATCAGCTTGAAATCTAGCACAAACACAAACACTAAACATGATATCTGGCCTACTAGCAGTTAAGTAGAGTAGAGAACCAATCATACCTTGGTAGAGAGTCTGATCAACTTTCTTACCTCGTTCATCTTGATCCAAACTGCAGGCCTTTTGCATTGGGGTATCCACTGGCTTAGCGGTTTCAAGCCCAAATTTTTTGATTAAATCTTTGGTGTATTTGGCTTGGTTGATAAAGATCCCATCATGGCATTGCTTGACTTGGAGTCCAAGAAAGAATGTCAACTCTCCCATCATACTCATTTCAAATTTACTCTTCATTAGCTTCTCAAACTTAACACACATAGTTTCATTAGTAGAACCGAAAATAATATCATCAACATATATTTGAACTAATAATGAATGACTTTTGTGTTTAGCTATAAATAGAGTTGTATCAATTTTACCTCGAGAGAAGCCTTGTTCAATAAGAAATTTAGATAGAGTTTCATACCATGCTCTTGGAGCTTGTTTGAGTCCATACAATGCTTTCTTGAGTTTGAAGACATGATTTGGAAATTTGTTGTCTTCAAATCCTGGCGGTTGGGCTACATAAACTTCTTCTTGTAGTTCACCATTCATAAATGCACTTTTCACATCCATTTGATATAACTTGAATTTCTTGAAGGAGGCATAGGCCAGGAACAATCTTATGGCTTCGAGTCTGGCTACAGGGGCAAAGGTTTCATCATTATCAATCCCTTCTTCTTGCCTATAACCTTGAGCAACCAACCTAGCTTTGTTTCTAGTTATAGCACCACTTTCATCCATCTTGTTTCTATATACCCATTTTGTTCCAATTACAGTGTGATCTCTGGGCCTTGGAACTAGAGTCCAAACTTTGCATCTTTCAAACTGATTAAGCTCTTCTTGCATTGCAATTACCCAACTTGGATCACTTAGAGCTTCATCTACCTTCTTCGGTTCCATCTGAGATAACAGAGCAGTTGAGAACAAACTGTGATAATCTCTGTGAGTCAAACTCCCTCTGGTTTGGACACCAGTACTGATAGGACCAATAACGTTGGTAGTTGGATGGTCTCTATGCTCATTAATTTCAGGAGGGAGGTTGTCTTGAACCACTATTTCTTGAAGATTTTCCAGAGGAGGATCATCTTGATAATCATTGAAATCTTCATTGAAGGTGATGATTGGAACTGGATGGACGGTTTGAATGGGATCAGAAGACAGCGGTTCAACAGTTACACCATCAGCGGTTTGAGTAGGTGCGGCTGAAGAACTGGATGTAGCGGTTTCAATAGGATGGTTGTCTGTTTCTCTATCTCTAGTGCCTGTCTCATAATCACTAAAATCATTAGCAACATTTGGAGCCATATGTGACTCAAGGAGAGCATGTTCATCAAATGTAACATGAACTGACTCTACAATTTTTAACGATGTCTTCTTGAAACAACGAAAAGCTTTGGAGTGTTTAGAATAACCAACAAAAATACCTTCATCGGCCTTAGCATCAAATTTACCTCGATGCTCTTTGCCATTGTACAAGATGTAGCACTTGCATCCAAATATCTTGAAGAAGGCAATATTGGGTGATCTGCCTCTCCACAATTCATAAGGAGTCTTGTTGTGAACTTTGATGATGAGGGAGCGGTTCTGGGTGAAACATGCGGTATTGACAGCTTCGGCCCAGAAGTATTTGGGAAGCCTGGCTTCTGCAATCATAGTCTTCCCGGCTTCAATCAAAGTTCTGTTCTTTCTTTCCACTACTCCATTCTGTTGTGGAACTCCAGCGGTAGAGAAATTATGATCAATTCCATGATCATCACAATATTGGGCAACACCATTGTTTGTAAATTCGGTTCCATTATCTGAATGAACGGCAACAATGTCATCCAATTTCTGAGTTTGGAGCTGTCTAAAGAGAGCGGTTACGATGCCATACGTATCATCTTTAGAGGCCATCATTTCCACCCATGTATATCTTGAATAATCATCAACCACCACAAGTGTATAGTGGTTTCCTCCTATACTGGCGGTTGCGACAGGTCCAAATAAATCCATGTGCAGCAGTTGCAAACAGCGGTTCGTTGAAGGCGCGGTTTTACTAGGAAATGACTGTTTGGGCTGCTTTCCAAGCTGGCATGCTTTACACTTTTCATCATGATGGTCAGCCACTTTGGGTAGTCCTTTTACTAGACCATCCTTGTGCAGTTTTGCTAGATACTTGAAGTTCAAGTGACTGAGCCGCTTATGCCATAACCAGCTGCTTTCACTTATATTTTTGGCTACAAAACAGAGGTCAGCAATAGAAACAATATTGCTTAAATCTATCATATAAACATCACCTGTTCTGTTGCCAGTCAGTAGAGTGACTCCAAAGGAAGCATCTTTGATATAACAGCTAGTTGAGGAGAAGATGCAGTTCATTCATTTGTCATAAAACTGAGATATGGAGAGAAGGTTGTGCTTGAGTCCTTCTACTAGTGACACATTTTCAATAGTCACCTTTCCTCGTTTGATTGCTCCATATCCTACTGTTTCTCCTTTCTTGTTGTTACCAAACACTACTGGGGGACCTTTCATTTGGATGAAACTGCAGAGTAGTTCGGAATCTCCAGTCATGTGTCGTGAGAATCCACTATCCAAATACCAGAGATCCTTCTTTTTCTTAGCGGTTTCAGCCATAAAACATGAAATCTGAAAAATAAACATGAAAGGTTTTGGTCCCCCTTATTCCTTGGGTCCTAGGGTTAGCAGCTTTTTGGGACACACACCTGTTTGACCTTAGGATTTTTACGTCCCTTGGCATTGGGTGTGAATCTTAAAAGACAATCACCAGCACTATGACCAAAATCGGCACAAATAGAACAATGAATTAAGCCAGGTTGTGGTTGCGGTTTTACAAACCCTTTACTGACCTTCGGTTTCTCATGTTCTACTGGGTCAGCGGTTTTAGCTTTAACAAAGTTAACCTTCTTGAGCTCAACCTTCCTCTTAGGTACGTCTTTAGGAAATATAACAGGATATTCTTTAAACCGACTAGGAGCGGTTTCATCACTCAATACTTCTTTGGTTGCCTCAGCCGCTGTGGATTTCTCTTTCCACTTTGAATCTCTCCCAGTCTGGTTTTTAGGATACTCAAAGAAATAATTTTGCCATTTAATTTCTTGTTTTGAGCCCTTTTTACCAGCATGATTAACCTTAGGGATTTCTTTGGTTTGTTCAGTTGGGTTCACACCACCATCAGCACAGAGGCAAAGACACTTACACCCATCATCAGTTTTAAATCCCAATCCACCTTTCTCCTTAGAGAGAATTTGTGAATTAACGATTTGTTCCATGGTGACACCAGACTTAGTCCACACATCGGTCACTTTTTGAAGTTAATCCCTTTGTGCAGTAAGATCATGGATTCGGGTGAGAAGTACCTCGGTTCTGTCCTTAAGGTAGCGGTTTTCTTCCACAATAGAAGCTATCCCAACAATTTGGAGCTTGAGTTTTTCAATCTCCTCCTTATGGGACTTGCACTCTTTTTGGGAATATTCAAGTTCCGCAGCCATTAATTTATATGCCTTTTTAAGCACGGTGTGTTGTTGAAAAATAACATTAGCATGTTCAAGTACCTGGTCATCATGGCTTTGTTCGGTTTGATCCTCAGGAGAGTAGTTTGGTGAAGTAGGAGTTTTGCCTTGTTTAGCTTCAGGAGTTCTTGGTGAAACTGACTTCATTTGATGGAGTGGCAGTGGAAGGCTTTCGTCAATTTCAACTTTTTCTTCAAATCCCATTAGGCAAAGATTTGCAACTCCTTCATCTTCATCACTATTATCTGTATCAGAACCTATCCATGTTAATGGTTGTTCTCCTTATTTAGCAACCATTCCTGTTCTCTTGAAAAACTTCTTGTTGAACGGTTTCTTGGCAGGAGCGGCTTCATAGCGCGGTTTGGGACAACTGGAGGCAAAATGACCTGGTTGTCTGCAGTTGTAACAAACAAGATCATCCCTTTTCTTAGCATCAGCTACTTTGTTGAATCTGGTTGGAGGGACAAACTTTGCAGGGCCGCCTGACTGAAATTGAGCTCTGTTCTTTCTGAACTTGGTGTAGTTTTTCACATAGAGAGCAAACTCGTCATCATCCATGTCATCAAAGTCAACTTGAGTAGAACTGGATGCTACACTTTGGGAATTTTGAGATGGAGTGTAGGATTGATGAGATTGATGAGGTTGAGAATAGGGTTGATGATTTTGAGGGTAAGGTTGATGAGGCGGTTGGTGATACTCTGGAGGTGCGGTTTGAGAAATATATCTTGGAATATTTGGATCAAAAGAAGTGGTTTGTAAATGGGTATTAGATGCGGTTTGATGGTGATCTGGATTGTAAACTGGAGATGTGGCATTGTTGAAAGCGGCAAGAGAAAGAGACTTGAGTCTGTTTTCAGTTTCATGAGCTTCCTCAAGCTTGAATTCAAATACCCTTAGCATGGCATAAAGATGACGAAGATCAAGAGCTTCCAGATCTTTGTTGTCTTCAATGTTGGTAGTTTTGATCAGCCATTTGCTACCAAGAGATTGCATGAATCTCATGTTCAGGTCAGTATTGGAATACTTGTGCCCTAGAGAGAAACATACATTGACAATTTCCACGAACCGCTCATAGCATTGGCGAAGAGATTCCTTTGGGTCTTTGACAAAGTAATCAAAGAGCCTTCTCTGTTGGTAGAGGCGGTTCTTCTTGGTGTCGGCATCTCCTTCCAGAAAGTCAATGATGCCATCCCATGTTTCCTTTACGGTATTGCAATCTAGAACCTTTGAGTGAGTTCTTAGATCAATAGCTGATACAAGCATGGACATAGCTCTACCATCAAAGTCCACATTCCGTTGATCAGTTTCGGTCCATTCAGCTTCCGGCTTTTTGATTTCCGCGGTTTGTCCAGCAGTACCTGCATCAGGGTTAGCCTTCATCGGGACATAGGGTCCATTAACAATTGCAGTCCATATTCTGCGGTCCTCAGATATCATGTGCTTCTTCATCCTATCTTTCCAGAAGATGAAACTATCTTCATTAAGAATAGGTAAGTGATTAGAGTTGGATGTCTGCATCATATGGAAGTTTATGTTTGCCATTGGATCAGCACCCAAGCGGTTAAGCTTGTAAATGATTTTTAGTGGATAAGCTCTGATACCACTTGTTGGTCCCAAAGGGCAACAAGGGTATAGAACCGCTAGAGGGGGGGTGAATAGCGGTTTAAATTTTTTTTTCGAAATACCCTTGAAAATCAACCAAGTGCTTATCAGTTTGGTCTATTGCGGTTTAAAGCACTAGAATCGCTCAGATAAAATGCATAGCGGAGTTTTGCGGTTTTGGCCAAACTGAATTATAAAGAGTAGGGCGGTTTAAGTGGTTGAAAAAGGAATGATGCAACTGATAAGGCACAACTGAAGTATCACAGAAGTATGCAAATCATTTATCAAGTCATTTCACATAAGAGTAAATAAAGCTCATAAACAGAAATGTAAATGACAAGACAGAAATTAAAGATCAAAGACACATAATTTGAAGAGGTTCGTTCTTGAAAGAACTACGTCCTCTACCTAGGTGGTTAGCCTAGGATTTCCTAATAGCTACTAGACTTGTATTGATTTAGAGGAGTTTTTACAAGATTACAAAAGAATCTAAACTCTAAATAAACAATCTAACCTAACAATGGTATTATAACAACCTGTGTTTTCGAGGTATATAATCTATAAGAGAATATACTCCGGGTGTTTGGTGTGGAAAGAAATCAAGAGCTCAAAATATCTAAGTGATGGCGAGCAAGTGATTACTTTCTGTGCAAGGCTGAGTTTTGATGGTTTGAAGGCTTGAAGCTTTGATGAAGAACTCTGGGTTTGCTAAGGAGATGATGAAGATATGAATATCTGGGTTTTCAATCTTCAAAGCAAACTTGAATACTTGGGATATTCTCTTTGAAGCTCAGCAACCTTCATTGTTGAGAAATGAAGGCTATTTATAGTGAAGGCATTAGTGACCGTTGGACAAAGAGGTGAGTCATTGTATGGCAGTTCTATGCGCTGTCACAATCCCATTGGTTGACCTGTCACTGTCGTCCTTTGCTTTTGCTTTGTGGCAGGAAGTTGTTGGGCCACTACCTGACATTGTCCGTTTTGTTGTCAGAGAAGTACAACAGTAAATTTTCAAAAAGCGAGACAAACCGACATTCCAAGAATAACTGAAACATTACTTGAAGTTTAAGGACAAGTCACCAGTCATTCATTTACGGTTGTAAAGTGAATGTTTGTCTTCAAGGAGTAAATGACAGCAATAACTTCTTCAATATCTTGGTCGGCGGTTCACCAGATGCATGTGCGGTTTCATGAATGAACTTGAAGGGCAGTTTCATTAGAACTGAACTAGGCGGTTCTGATGAAGGCTTGAAGCACACTGTGCTGGCGGTTTGAAGATGGCGGCTTGAGGGACACTAAACCGCTATGGATAAACCGAACATAACTCAGCCTAACTACTAAAAAATCTAGAAATGGACTTGTCTAAAAATTGAAGTATAACTTCATTACATGTAAACCTAAAGTCCACAAAAAGACACGTGGAATGGGTCAATCAAATCAGGTGGGTGTACTAACAATGAATCCTAACATAATACTATTAAGAACGTTAGATCCGATCGTGGTGGGGAGTACTATGGTCGGAATGATGGTTCGGGAGAACAACGTCCGGGTCCTTTTGCTCGCTATTTAGAAGAGTGTGGGATTGTCCTCACTACACTATGCCGGGTACGCCTAGCATGAATGGTGTAGCTGAGAGACGTAATAGAACTCTTCAGGAAATGGTAAGAAGTATGGTTTCTAGTACTTCTTTACCTCACTCATTATGGGGCGATGCTTTAAAAACCGCACATTATCTTCTCAATAGGGCTCCCTCTAAGGCTACTAACAATAAAATCCCTTATGAATTATGGACGAATAAGAAACCGTCCTTAAATCATCTTCATGTATGGGGTTGTCCAGCAGAAGCTAGGCCTTATAGGCCTAATGAGGGCAAACTGGATGCTAAGACAATTAGTAGCTATTTTGTTGGGTATGCTGAGAGATCTAGGGGCTATAAATTTTACAACCCGAAAACTGGAACCTTTTTTAAAACGGGAAATGCTAGGTTCTTTGAGGATGTTGAATTTAGAGGGGAAATTAGGAATAATAAATTTGAATTTAAGGAAGAGGAATACATTTCCATACCTCTTCCCATTGTGGTTCCAATTGAAAATCAAGTACTTGTACCTGAAATTCAAGAGGAACAAATTCAAAATATTAACTCCCCTATAAATAATGAACAACATGAAAATGTTGAACATAATGAGGAAATTCAACAACCTCAAAATGAGGAAGAACCGATGCCTTTAAGGAGATCCAATAGAGCACGAAGAAGTGCCATTTCGGATGATTATGAGGTGTATCTTGCTAAGAGTGAAGGACACTTAGGTTTAGTGGGAGATGAGCCTCTCACCTTCCATGAAGCCATTAATAGTCCTACTCTCATAAGTGGATCAATGCCATTAATAAAGAATTGAAATCTATGAAAGACAATGACGTTTGGGATCTTGTCCCATTACCTAAAGATGTAAAACCTATTGGTTGTAAATGGATATTTAAAACCAAAAGGGATTCACAAGGTAATGTGGAAAGACATAAGGCTCGTCTTGTTGCTAAATGTTTCACTCAAAAAGAAGGTATTGATTATAAAGAAACATTCTCTCCGGTATCTTCTAAAAACTCCTTTAGGATCATTATGGCATTAGTAGCACATTATGACCTTGAGCTTCATCAAATGGATGTAAAGACTGCCTTTCTCAATGGAGACATTGAGGAAACTATCTATATGAAGAAACCAAAAATGGTGGATGATTTGGAACAAACTAATCAATTAGTTTGTAAATTTAAGAAATCCATTTATGGGCTCAAGCAAGCTTCTCGTCAATGGTATTTAAAATTTAACCAAGTAATTCTTTCATTCGGATTTTAAACGAATCTTGGTGAAGATTGTATATACCATAAGTTCAGTGGGAGTAAATTTATATTCTTAGTCTTATATGTGGATGATATTTTACTTGCTAGTAATGACATGAACCTTCTTAAGGAAACTAAGAAATTTCTTTCAAACAAATTTGAAATGAAAGATCTTGGTGAGGCATCTTTTGTATTAGGAATCCAAATACACCGTGATCGCTCACGAGGTATTTTAGGATTATCTCAAAAAGCCTATATAGAGAAGGTATTACAAATGTTTAGCATGCAAAACTGTAAACCACATGACACCCCTGTTTCTAAAGGAGATAAATTCACTCTAAGTCAATGTCCCAAAAACAATTTTGAAACTAAGTATATGGAAAATATCCCTTATGCATCAGCAGTAGGAAGCTTAATGTATGCTCAAGTCTGTACTCGTCCAAACTTAGCTTTTATTGTTGGGATGCTTGGTAGATACCAACGCAATCCGGGGAGAGAACACAGGGTCACAGCCAAAAAAGTGATGCGGTATTTACAAAACACAAAGGACTACATGCTTACATATTCAAAGTCGGATCATCTTGAGATCGTTGGATATTCCGATTCTGACTTTGCTGGATGCCAAGACAGCCGTAAATCAACGTCTTGGTATGTCTTCACATTAGCCGGTGGAGCAGTTTCTTGAAGAAGTGCCAAACAGACACTCGTTACTTCCTCTACCATGGAAGCCGAGTTTGTTGCATGTTTCGAGGCATCCAATCAAGCTATTTGGCTGCGTAAATTCATTAAGGGACTACGTATTGTCGATAGCGTCGAAAGACCTATTAAGCTATATTGTGACAATAGGGCAGCGGTTTTGTACTCCAATAATAACAAGAGTTCGTCAAAGTCTAAGCATGTAGACATTAAATTTCTTGTTGTAAGAGAAAGAGTACAAAAAGAAAAAATAGAAATACAACTTATTGGTATAAACTCTATGTTAGCGGATCCGTTTACTAAGGCGTTGTCACCTCTAGTGTTTCACGAGCATGTTGCTCATATGGGTGTAACAACTTTTGATAACATTTAATATAGTGGGAGTTTATGTTGTTTTCTTCAATTTTATTGTTCTATTATTATTAAAGTTTGATCTCATTTGGTTAAGTTGGACTAGTTGGAAGAATATGTATATATTCATTAAGTTCCATGCTACACATCTATACTTTTGATCTATGTCATTTAGTTAGATTTGTATATGTGATTATAGTGGGTTTAGTTGCGAATCAATTACAACGACTGCCCCTTTAGTCATTTACTTATATGACTAATGGACGAGATTGTTGTAGATGACAACAAAGTGCACATTCGGGTTGTCATTTATGTTATATTCATGATTTAAAAGGAAGATATTTGTTTTGCAACCCAAGTGGGAGATTGTTAGACCTTTTGTGGATTGCAACACAAGTTATTTGTCAATTCCATATATAAAATCATGTCTATAATTTTAATATAAAGTATAGTCAACAATAGTCAATGTGTAGAATCCCTGAAATGTAATTTATCTATTTTTTATGGGCAAAATGGTAAATTAACATTGCTTAGGAATTGAATAGGTGTGGTCCCTAAATGAAGTGTTTCTTTGTCTAGTATATAAAGGGATCACCATCATCCCTTTTAAACACTACATTTTTTTTATTTCTCTCTAAATATTCTCTTCATTATTGTTAAGAAGTGCTTGAGAAAATAAAAGACATTCATCATTTAGAAGAGCACTTCCCTAAATAGTTGTTCTTCATCTCGTTTCTCTCTTCAAGATCAAGACGATGGATTCAACAAGTATTTATTCCTAACGCTTCCGCTTTATCTCTTCCTCTATCTCATTCTAAACTGAGCGTGGCATTCAGGGTTACGAAAATTGTTCCAACGGTGAATTGCGACTCAGATCGAGTACCGAAAGGAGTGGTAACCGAGTCATAGAAAGTGGTATTCGATTCGTAAGATTATTGTTGCAATGTTCGAGTTCATGAATCAAGCTCTGATCAGCTACTCTGTTAATCTGTGAAGAATGAAAATCCTGTTTCATGATTTTCTCCTCATTGGCAAGTCTATTTTTCTCTGTAAATCTCGATTATCCCCTCATGAGTTTCCTTCTCTGTTTGTAGTGCTTATTACAGCACAGCCATAGGAATTTTTGTACTCCCTCTATCCCAGACTAAGATTCTTACTTTTCTTTTTAGTTTGTCTCAGACTAAGGTTCTTAATTGCTTTATTACTTAAAATGGACCATGGGACCCATTTATCATTCTCACAACAAAAACTGCCTACCCACTTTATCTCTCATACTTTCTCTTACTTACTTTTTCATACTCACAACATTTACTTTTTCTTAATCTCTGTGTAAAGTCAAACTAATAACCTTAGTCCGGGACGGAGGGAGTACATATTTTCTCGTAATTTCAAATTAAAAAGATTAAAATATTATTTTTTTGATTGAATCACTTGTATGGTGTTTCTTGTTGTTAGACCATCTACAATGGTGGAAATTTAGGGTGTTGAATGACCATTCAATAAATGTGGAGGTGTTGAATGGCTCCAATGGTGGTTTAATAAGGGGTTGAATGGAGTTGTGTGTTGAATCCATTCAACACTTGTTGAATGGAGAAAGACAGCCTTTTTTTTTTTCTTTTTCCTGATTGGGCCACGTGTATGAATTTCATTTGCTGTATTTTCGGATTATTTTCTTTTATCTAAATTAGTTGAGCTCAATTATTTCATAGATTTTTTTTTTACACCAAAATTCCTAAAAAAAAAATCTCTATAAATTGACGTAAGTTTCATTGTATTTCGACACAAAAAAAACCCATCTTTTTCTTGAAATGGATCCCAATAATAACCATTTCAACACTCAAAATTCCATTAAAAAATTAATTAAGTGTGAAGTATTTATTATTATTATTATTATTATTATTATTATTATTATTATTTTACTAATTATAAAAATAAAGAATATAAAATAAACTTTAAGTGGTGGGGTATAGGATGATGAGTGGAAAAGGTGTTGAATGGGGGATTAAACAAACCATAGTAGGGTTAAAAGTTGAATGAGTGTTGAATGGATGAGTTGGAAGAGAGAGAAGATGATGTGGAGTGATAAAATGGGTGTTGAATGGAAAATGGTGTTGAATCTATTGTAGATGGTCTTACCCGTGTAAAAAAGTAGCCACAACATGGTTTCAGAGGTTTGGCATTGGCTGTGAAGTCCAGAGAGAACCAAGCCTCTCAATGAGTGCGGCAAGGCAAAGATTAAAATAATGGTTCCATTCCACATCATTTATAGGCTGCTAAATGTTTATGCGTTTTGAGTACGGCAAGGCTTTGCCTTCGAAGAACAGCGAGTCAACTTCATTCTTTAACTCATGTCTTTTAATGCATTGACAAGGAGGGTCAAGGAGTGGTTGGAAGAACTTCTTCCAACCAAAATTTATTTAATCCACTATGAATATGAGACCTTTATTTGTTTTCTAATCTAACTTGTTTTCATCAGTAGTTTTCATCTTGAGAAACCTTCGATCTCAAACCACAAGTTAAATGAGAGGATAATATATTGTCAAGTAAAAATGCAGATACAACGCATACTACTCTCCGGCTCAAAATTATCTTCCCCATTTTTTTTCTCTATGCAATCGGTTAGTCGAACGGCAATGGCCGATGTTGTTTCTAAGGCCTCTTTTGTTAACGAAAGCCCCACTACTTGGGTTGCGTGTCCGTCATATATGGATAACTAATTTCAAACTTTGTGTGTTTGCTAATAAGATTTTGTTGTATGCTTCAAAAAACTACTCCCTAGAATAAATTTCGTAGTTTTTTAGATGTTAGTACAAATGAACTTTGAGCAATAAGTTTAGGTCGATTTACTAATCCTAATAAAATTTTAAAACTTGTCATTGATACACTAATATAAATACTATCAATAACAATTTTTAAATTTTCATTAGAATAATTACATTAACTTAAAATTATTGCTCAAAGTTCTTTCGTACAAACGTTTAAAAAATAGCGACATTTATTCTGAGGCAGAGGCAGATGGATTAATAAATACAAGCAAGTAGCTGAGGCAATAACGAAGGCCTGGCAGTTGCACAATAATTGCGACAGTACTTGAGTTGAGGGACCAACTAAAAGTCTCGTCTTTCATCTTTACTATTGAAGATGATGGTTAAAACGTCAATTATACGCGTATGCTGTCAATTATACGCGTATGCTATGGGGTAATACTATATACAAGGCATACATTTTACAAGGCATGGACAAATGACTAAAATGTCTTTATATATATACTAAGGAAAAAAAAAAAAATCCCTCCTTCCCATTCAAACGTATCAGTCGCTCTTCTCTCTCTCTCAAAAACCAACGGCGAAACCCTTCTCTCTCTCGACGACTCGACGAACCCGGCGACCACCACAACACCACCACCGGAAATGAAGACAAACCTCACTCTCACCGGTGGAAAGTCCGCCTCTTCTACCGCCGCTCCAAAAGTAATATAATCTCTTTTTAACCTAAAATTTAAATTTGAAAACCCAACAACAATTTTATGCCTAAAACCGATTATATAACTGTTAAATGTTGTGTAAACCTATCCAAAATGGTTCTAATTGTGATTTGGTAAAACAAATTAGGGTTTTTCGTTGGAATTGGTTACGAATTTGTGGGGTATAATCTGGCTATGTCGGGGTGTGTTTCGTGTATTACAACACGAAATGGTCACCAACATTTCGTGTAATGGCACACGAAATGTAAACTGATTCATCAGTTTACATTTCGTGTGCCAATACACGAAATGTTGGTGACCATTTCGTGTTGTAGTACACGAGATACGTTCCACATTTCGTATATTAGGACACGAAATGTAAATTGATTCATCAGTTTGCATTTCGTGCTCTAATACACGATATGTGGTGAGGTTTCTCGTGTCTTTATACACGAAATGATCACCAACATTTTGGGTATTCCCACACGAAATGTCAACTGATTCTTGAAAATTAATTGTCTCTTATTTAATTTTTTGTAGGGACGTAGACCTGCGACCGCCTCTAATAGAAAGAGGAAGGCCGAGGAGGCAGCTGCAGCTAGAGTAGATGCACGGAGCAAAAAGAAGCACGACAAGAATGTCGCGATTGAGCAGATTGTGGATGATGAGACAAATAGTGAGGGTACAAATTCTAGTACGGGGTCGGAGGAGGATTCATCTTCTCGTACTCGTTCCCGAGGTGCATCTGTGCATGAGGCACAGTTATCTAGTGATGAGGAGGTGGAGGAGGAGGTGGAGGTGGAGGAGAGTTTATCTGTGAGGCCTCGCAAGAGGCGGGAGGCACGGGCTAGAAAGGGGAAAGGGGCTAAGGATGAACAGTGGCAGCTTAAGAGTAACCCCGGTGGTGGCCCGGAGGAGGTTGATTTGTTGTACGGGTTTGGTCATCACCGAGCCCGTAAGATATGGGAGAACGCCACTTGTGAGCCGGTGTTGAAGCGCCAAACGAGGCAGCAGATTCTAGATAAGTAAGTATATGATTTGTTTATTAAATAGCTTTATTATTTGTTGTTATTGTTTTAAACCTCCTCTGTTCCAGAAAAACAGTCCCATTTTGACTTTTTGTTAAAAAAAAAAAATCAAAATGAGACTATTTTTCTGAAACAGAGGGAGTATTAATTATAATGTTTTGTTTGTAATCAACAGGTTCTCGTATGCTTCTTTACCGGCGGATGATAGAGCTTGGTGGGCTCGTGTTCAGGGTACCGGCCTCCATTACCTACATGATGCTACCATTCGCCGGCCTAGCATGGCGCTCCTAACGGCGTTTGTGGAACGGTGGTCTCCCGAGACTAATACCTTCCATATGCCGTGGGGGGAGATGACGATCACTATGCATGACGTCACTCATATCCTAAGTATATTCTTGTTTGTTGTCTATTTTTTATAAATTACATAAATTTTATCAATTTCATAAATTTTATCAATTTTATTAATTATTTCATTTTCAATTTGTAGGTATCAGCTGTTCAGGTGGCCCTGTTAGGAAGGCGGTTCCAGAGCCTAACGTAGCCGGTATCAGGGCACGCCTTGATACATGTCGGAAGGGCACGACGTACTCTTTAGATGGCCTCCGCCGGTCCTTTGAGACCCCTTCCGACATGACTGACGATGAGCGCGCTTCCACGTACATCATGTTCCTCCTCGGCTCCACGCTGTTCGTGGACAAGACTCAGGATAAGATGCCCTCAGACTACCTTTCATTGTGCGTGGATATTGACAGAGTGGGGGCTCTATCCTGGGGGACAGCTGCGTTGGCATATCTATACCGGGAGTTGGGGAAGGCATCTAGATACGGATGCAAGCAGATCGGTGGTTGTTTGAGTCTTTTAGAGGTAATATTTAACAATCATTTAATAATTACAACATGTATTTATGGTTATAACATTGTTAACTTATTTATTTTATACATTTGCAGGCCTGGATATACGAGCACTTTCCGGTTTTCCAGAGAGATATTGACCCGTTATGGACGGAGGGCCAGTCGAGGGCTCGTAGATGGGTACGTACTGATACGGCCGGAAGGGATATGCCCCATCTATTGAAGTTCCGGTATACCCTGGACACGATGACGGTTGATAGGGTGAGTTAGTTATATTTAAAGTTTTACAAATTGTTATAATTTATTATTTCTGTTGACGGTGTCTAACAAATTCATTTTTAGGTTTGTTGGACTCCCTACGGTACCACCCCAGATGCGCTTTTGCCGGTCTCATACTTTCGTGGCGTTATACGCTTCCAGGATATCACGGAAGCGTATATGCCTGACCGTGTTACACGACAGTTTGGGATCCAGCAGAAAATCCCCAGAGACCCCATATCTTGCGGCCGAGATTGTTCATTGATGGCCGGTCAAAAGGGGTACAAGAAGTCCTATGGAACGCGTGATGAGGTATGGGAGGATTGGTTAGAGGACGGCTTGGGGTTTTCGATCCAGTGCGTAGATGGGGGCCGTCCGTGAGCGCATCTGATCCTGTTACTTCCACGTATATGCAGTTGTTCCTGGCTAGGACTCATGTTCGGATTACTAATCCGAATCATGATGCCCTAGTTAACGTTCCACCACCGCCTAGGGTTGAAGAGGCACGAGATATACTACTTCCGCTGCTCACGGATGACAGGTTACCCGCGGATGCCATAGATCAGATTAGACAGGCGCACGATCTATTACGAGGTCCCTTTTAGGTACTATTTCCATTTTTATTATCACATTTCAATTCTTATGTTCCTTTTGTATTGTTTTAGTACTTTTGTTTTGGGACGGAGGTTGTAAATTAATGATTTATAACTTTTAATTTCAGGTTGGAGAGGAGTATGCCCCAGGGATATGGACTCGTGACTGCTCTGCTTGAATTTATGATTTGTAATTCTGGTTTGGTAGTTTTCTGATGATGTATGATACATTGATTGGATTTTGGCACTTTGTATTGTTTTAGTACTTTTGTTTTGGGACGGAGTTTTTAGTACTTTTGTTTTGGCACTTTGGTAGTTTATTATGAGTTGGGATACATTGATTGGATTTTGGCACTTTGTAAATTAAGGTTTTGTAAACTTTTGATGTTTGGCACTTTGGGTAAATTTTGCTGAAATTCTGGTTTAGTGTTATTGAAATTTTGGGTATGTTTTTGTTACTTTTAAGCTTCTGTTTTTTTCCAGTAAAGAGACCATCTCGTGTGCTAATACACGAGATGGTATTAATCATCTCGTATGAACATACACGACATGTCTTCATTCATGTCGTGTATACACACACGAAATTCATTTATACCCAGAAAACAAATCATTTCGTGTTTGTATATACGACTTGTTTAATTCAACTCGTGTAAAGTTCATACGACCAGAACAACTACATCTCGTGTATGTTCACACGAGATACAAAGAACCCAGAAAAAAAAACATGATTACATAACCTAAAACCCACAATTTCATACATCATTTAATACCAGAAATTCAAAACCCAAAAACCAATAACACAATCTTACTAAAGTCAACTAATGTATCCATACATCACAACAACCAATATCAAAACAAGAATTTCAATATTACATCAAGTGATCCAAAAATAATAGTACTAACTTTAATATACTATCTCCATCCCAAACAATACGAAACTTCATACAAACTGGATGATTCAAACATCAATACACTATACACATAAACTATGGCCTATTTCCTGCAATTCGTGCTTCGTTCGCCATAATTGAGAGTCGGTTGAATGTTTCTATCCGAGTTCTGTATGGCATAATCAGGTTACTTGCGCTTGGATCACGTTGCTCCTCCCAATATAGTGCTACTGATGGTATCGGGTAATCACTATCTGACATGTGCAGCTGTAAAAGTAATAAAATTGTCAAATATAACAAATTTAAATAAGATAGTTAAATACAACGAATTAAAGTATCATACCAATATAAAATGGTTTCCCACATGTCCCAACACAAGTGTGTCTTTGGGTGGTCCTGTTCCTTGTGGTACAGTCACTGGTAGGCATGTGAAGCCAGCGGTTTGCGAGTACGAGACAAACACCACATTATACACCGTGGCTATGATGTGCCCTATCTCTGGGAGTATCAACCAATAATATTACGAACAAGGGGAGGCATAGTGAGTAATGCGACTATAGAGCTCGTCCATATCTCTCCAAGGCATAACTCTCTCATAAAGCTCGCGGCGATGAAGCAGCTCCTTGGCACAATCTGAGCGCACTCTTTGCCACATCTCCTCTGTACCGTATATTTGCGCTGCTACTGCTTTATATCCACAATTTCCATCACCCATCACATCTGTGAAGCCATCAATAAATGGGACAATGAGAGGGGTAAGCAACATCCTATGCACAGAAGTATGTATATCATTGACTTGTCCATTTCCATAACCCCGTCCCCGTCCCCGTCCCCGTCCCCGTCCCCGACCTCGACCTCTCCCAGGACCTGAAGCAGCTAGTGGTGGAAGAGATGTAGGAGTAGTAGGGCTAGATGGTGTAGTGTTTGAAGCTGATTTCGGATTTGGTGACTCCCGCGACATCAAACCTGATTGGGTTGATGCAATAAATGAAGATCTAGGCCTGATGCTAGTGGAGGGTGGTGTAGTGGGGACTCCAAAATGTCTGTCGGTACGCTCCCAATCTGACAGTACTCTACAACTGGTGGTCCGGGGTTTATTTGCCTTTGAAATATGATCCGGCTCAGAAGCATCTCCGGTTTGTGGATGTAGCCCTTCATTTATCGTTTGAAATAACCTTCTCTTTACCGGTCCAGGTGCGTTCTGCAGTTCATTCAACACAACTTCAAAAATCAGGTCCAGTGGGACAGTATTCTACTTCAATGTCCAACTTCTTCCAAAAATCATGAATCGAGGACAACTCAATCCGGCCCCCAGAGTTTTGTATGCATGCAATCTCGTGACTACATGGAAGTCCATGTGTTCGCCTCAGGTAACACCTACAGCCTGAAGGATCCATGACATTATCCCCACAACGACTCCGCTCTTCTTTGATGATGTCCAAAGTTACCTTTGACACTCGCCCCAATATGTCGTGATACAGATCACATGTCTTCATATCATTTGGAATTCTACTATTTGATTGCTCCATAGTAGCTTTGATTGTTGTTATTTGGATTTCCATAATCTCATGAGCCTTTTTGAATAATGTGTCAAAAGTAGAAGAAGCACTCCCCAAGGCCTTCTTCAACCTGTTATGCTCACTCTCAGCCCTGTTCGTGGTGTGGGTTCCGAAGTGTAGTAACTGATCTGTGTGCATCGACAAAATATTCGTAGAGTATGGAGCAATCCAAGTCTCGCGGAGGTAGGTCAATAAATCAGGATAAGATCTGTAACGATCGCAAAACAATTGCCAACGGGTGTCCCACTCTTCGCGAGTAGCGGCTGATATTGCTTCATTAAATCTCCTCATGAATGATAGTGCAAACTCATTGCTACCAGTTTTAGCCAACGCTCTCCTTTTAACATTGACTTCGATATGCCTTCGACACAAATGGTGTGCGGTCTCGGGAAATACCATTTGGACAGCATTAATGAAAGCCAAGTCACGATCAGTTAAGAAAACAGTTGGAATGTGGGGAGTATGAAAAAGACTTTGCAAATTCTTGAGTGCCCACGTGTAATTCTCAGTCTTCTCATTTTGGAGGAACGCATATGCAATTGTGAAATTCTTCCCCGTTGAAGTAAATCCTATAATCTCAAGTAATGCCATTCCATAGCAGTTGGTCTTGTAAGTGCAGTCACCTTGTATCATTTAAAGAGAAATAAAGTTAGAAATGAATAAAATTTCAATTCAAAAAAAATGCATACGACTTGTGGAAAACAGAGTCAAAAAACAGATTCAAAAAAATCAAAAATTTACCTTGTACTACATATAGAAAACAGTTAAGCATATCCGATGCTCGTGGGTGAGAGAAGAATATGTCACCGATCATGTCACTCTCGTTAGCTTTCCTCATGAAGACGGTATATTGCTTATCCTCGAGTGCTTTTATGAACTGTTGAAGCGAGGATCTCCCTTGTCGTTCTTGTGACTTGCATTTTGTGAGGGCATTGTGGACGTGTTTCGGAGTACTCACGTTCTTCTCATCCTTCCTCTTTAACATTGTTAGAATGTTATTTGGACGCACCGAAGACTGACTTGCGCTACACACCTCCTCATATTCAGAACTAGTCAATTTACCCAACGGATGACCTTCGGGATACGTTGGAAAGTCATGATTATGAGAACCATGCTTCACAACGTAACCCCATACCCCATCACCCCTATCTTTGGCCCGGATTTCAAAATTGCACCCAATCTTCTTCGTACTAGTCAACCTCACATCTTTAGTTTTTCCGGACCTGTACTTGCCACCAAAATGGCATACAATCTTCGCGTAGCCTATGATCTTGCCACTTGTCTTCCTCGAATCTCCTATAGAAAGGCTTATATTTTGACGGGCCCCGATATCCCGTACGTGTTTAACAAGATCATCCCTATTTGAAAATAATAGGGATGTATCGAATTGATCACTGACATCCGGTCCCTACAAATTGTATAACCATCAATTAGAAAATTTCACAATAAACAACAGGCTGTATGACATTTCGTGTAACATTATACGAGATGGTCTGGCATATCTCGTGTAACTATACACGACTTAAACGCATTTATCTCATGTGACGTAATACGAGGTAATACACCATCACTCGTGTAGACACACACGACAACTAGCATAAAACTCGTATAATCTCACACGAAATAGAGTAATATCAGAATTTAAAAATCCAATCTTGAAAAACAATTTTGTTTCAACATTGGATTTTTATTGCGATTTTGATCAAAACACCAAATATAACTTTAAAAACTTACTTCATTGCTGCTTGGATTTTGATTTTGATGTGGAGAATTTGGTGGCAAACCTTCTTCTTCAAAAATATATTCCACAAGATCAAGATCAATATGATCATAAAAACTTGGAGAATGTTGTGGAGAATCCATACTATGGTGTTAGATGATTTGAGAATTAATGAAAATAATGGGTATAAATTTATGGGTGTTAAGACTTGGACAATGTTGTGGAGTATATCAATGCTGCATGGGTGTACAGCAATGGTGTTTCTCTGTAGGGTTAAGTTGTCTGCGTGTATATCGTGTTTTATGTAGGGGTTCAGGGTGTATCTCGTGTGTATATACACGAGATACTATGGTACATATCGTGTAAAATCACACGATATAGTCTTTGTTTCTGGTAATTATCTCGTATGAACAATACACGAGATATAATGTTTCATTTCGTGTATTGTTCATACGAAATGTCTTACTAAATTTCGTGTATTTCAACACGACACACCATATAATAAAATAAAAATTAATTATAAATAAATGTGGTAGGTTATATGATATTGTATGATGTTGGTTCAATCTTATATGTAATCATTGTTTGTTTTCCAACTTATTATAACAAGAAACATATAATCTTGATTAACAAATATGATAATTTCAAATATATAATCTTGAGTAGTTGGTATTCCTCTAATGTACAACTTATCATTAACCCCGTTTGGCAAATCATCGAAACAACTTAACTCGTTATATAACATATTTAATTAACTCATTATATATAATCTTGATTAGAAATATAACACATAATTCATTAATTTAACATAGTACATGCACATCATAACATCGGTTGTTAGTTGATAAATAAAGTGGTATCACATTAACCTAATGAATGTGGTAGCTTATATATGATATTGTATGATGCATTATAACATGTTTAATTACCTCTTTAAATATATTATTGATTAGAAACATAACACCACAATCATTTGTTAGGTGATTATAAATAAAGTGGTATCACTTAAATGTGATAGGTTATATGATATTGTATGATCCAATATGACGTTTGTTCCTTGTCATGTATAAGTGTATAAATTTTGCTCAATTAACAACACAATTCAATAATATAACATAGCATATGCTTATCATTAACATCGTGTTGCAAATCATCGAAGAACACCTTCATTTTGATATGTCGTATGCATACACACGAGAATATAGACTTATATCGTGTTATTATATACGACATGTATGACACGGCCTGTCTTATAAAATATACACGACTTGTTTACATTTATTTCGTGTGTCTATGTACGACAGAGTATTGTACAACTCGTATAATTGAACACGACTTAACATCTTATACATTTGGTATATATCGTGTGTTTTAACACGACACAAAGCCTTCAAGTCGTCCTTTTGCACACGACACGCGAGGGTAGTTTTGCCATTATTGGTGCCTTGTATGTAATATGCCTTGTATATAGAATTTACCTATGCTATGGCACCCATATACTCCCTCTGTCTCTAGTTAGTGTGGACCAAAATTTTTAGCACACACACATAAATTAAGAAAAAGTAAGAGAGATAAATAATGGAATGAGGTGTTTGTGAGTATGAAAAATATTTGAGGCTTTGACCAATAAATCCCTAAGCCAAATAAAAACTACCAATAAGGACAGACATTTTGAAAACCTACCAAAAAGTCCTTGAAATTTTTCCTAGACCGGAATACCCTTCGGTCATGCGCGCCAACCCAGCCCTTTTCTGGTCTCCGGAGACTTCAACAACTCCCCCTGTCATGAGGAACTTCATCTTGAGGTGAATAGGAGACAGTTACACTATGGCCTCTCTTTCTCTCTTCCTCTCTCTCTTCCTATTTTTCTCCCTTTTTTTTTCCACCTAAAATTTTAAAATGACATATCTCAAAATCTATAAACTGAAAAAATGATCTGAAACCATTGTTTTAATCGTGTCGACAATACGAATCAAACAAGTACACTCCACACATAATTCAAATTTTATAAATAAAAAATTCATTTTTCACTTGTATAAAATTGAAAAAAATCATTTTAATTTCTCAATTAATTTCACAATTTTAAAAAATAAAATTTTTATTTTTCACTTGTAAAATCATTTTTCAGCTGATTTCTCAGTTGTATGATTTCACAGTTGTGTCATTTTTTTCATTTTTAAAAACTGATAAATTCATCTCTCAATTTTTTCACAGTCATTATAATAACTGAGACATGCATTTCTCAGTTGTTCACACATGATTTTTCATATAATAACTGAGACATTCATTTAACAGTTATTCATAATTGAATAACTGATACATTCATTTCATAATTGATGACTCAATTTATCGGTTTAATTATATAATAAATGAGACATTCATTTCTCAGTTATTCACATATGAATTTGAGTACAAGAACTGGTACATTCATTTCTCAGTTATCAATTTTTCTCTGTTGTTAATATAATAATAAATGAGATATTCATTTCTCAGTTATTCACACACGAGTTTAATATAAGAACTGGTAAATTTATTTCTCAGTTGTTAACACACGAGTTGAGTGTAACAACTAAGAAATTCATCGCACGGTTTTTACAAAGGATACTCATTTTCAGAACTATGTGTTGTCAAATGCTCATTAAACAATTGAGAAATAAATTTATCTCTTTTTTTATTAAAAATGAGTAATTGTTCAATTGCGAAGAATTAATACTCCTAACCCAAAAAAAAAAAAAAAAAAAAATATTTAAAGGAGGGAGAATGAGTGAGAGGAATAGTAAGTTGATTGGTGTTTGTGAGTGTAAAAGTAAAGTAGGAAAGAGAATGAGTCGGAAGAATAGTAAAGATTCTTTGTATTTTGGGGTAGTCCACACTAACCTGAAACGGACCAAAAAGGAAAGAAGTCCATACTAACATGAGACGGAGGGAGTATATGTTTAATTAAATTAAACTCATGTTTACTGTCTCTTTCTCAAAGTTACGGGTTGTTATGCGAAATTTTGGGATTGAAGCGACCTCTTTTCTACTTACCCATAGGGCTGGCTTCCTTCCAGGCAGGGGCGTGTCTATGTTGTCATGAGAGGGGTCACCTGACCCCCTCAACTTCCCATTTTTTCCACTTTAACCCTTTAACTTTTGTGAAAAACTAGTACAGTATAATTTACCTCAATTGACCCCCTCAAAATGTATTTATATTTTATACTTTGTTCATCCTAAACTAAATATCTATAAAAGATTCTAATAAATGTTACTCCCTCCGTCCCAATTAAAGGTTCTTACTTTCTTTTTTGGTCTGTCCCAGTTTAAGGTTCTTAGTTGCTTTATTCCATAAATGGAAAAGAATGAATAGTTCTTTTGAAAATCTTGCCCTCAAAAAATTCATTTAATTACAAAAAAACCATTACTTACCTAACTTACTTTCACCCACTTGCTTCATGAATAGTGTTTTGGACATTTCTATCCTTCACTCTCTACTTTTAGTAGATTTCGAACCGCTGCACCCCTATTTAGCTCCACCCAATGGTTCCGATTGGAGCCACCTCATTTTAGCTCCACCCAACGGTTCAGATGTGGCTGAGCTCGGTGGGACCCACAAAAAATTGAAATCATCTTAGCCGCACAAATGATGAGCTCGCATATGTGGCCTCGATCTGAGCCATTGGGTGGAGGAGTGCAGCGGTTTTGGGTGGAGCGGTTCCGGGTCCACTTTTAGTTGACCCATTTCCTTTATTTTTGCCTTGGTTTATTAATAAGCGTGCATAGTCAAACTAAGAACCTTAAACTGGGACGGGGGGAGTAATTTATATTTTCTATTGTTGTCACTAATAATCTTTTAATTCTTGTTTTTCACATTCCATTATATACTTACAAAATAAATGTTAATTTCTATTTTCTATTGTTGTCACTAATAGTTTTTTAATACTCCCTCCGTCCCAGAGTATATGTTCACTCTCCCATTTACACGGAGATTAAGAAATGGTGGAAGTGATGTAAGTGTTGTGAGTATAAAAGTAAAATAGGAGAGAGAATGAGTGGGAGTGAATAGTAAGTTGATTGGTGTTGTGAGAATAAAAGTAAAGTATGAGAGAGAATGAGTGGGTGGAATAGTAAATGTTCTTTGCCATTTTTGGAAGTGCACATATACTCTGGGACGGACTAAAAAGGAAAGACATATACTCTGGGACGGAAGGAGTACTTGTTTTTTATATTCTTACAAAATAAAAATTTTAGAAAATAGATAGCAAAAATAAATATATATCTTTGCATTAAATTCCATAAAAGAATAATGAGATGAAGAGAGTAGTGTAAACATTTTATAACAAAAAATGTATAATATCCCTTTCATGGTAGTTTGATTAAAAAAATCTAAAGTTAATGCTTACATTAAATAAATGATTAGGAACGTATTTACACTTTGATATAATAGTCCTTTCGGTTGAAACTAAATGTCGGTTTAGAAGTTAAAATTTGATTCAAAATACTTGTCGTTTCTAAGACATATATGCGATATTAAAATTTTAAGCTTTCAAAATGTGATTTTCATTTTCCTCATTACCCCTCAGAATTCGACCTCCCTCACTAAAATTTCTGGATACGCCACTGCTTCTAGGTGCGGAAGAGAGAGAACGGGTAGTGGTACTATGTGCTTGTCCATGGCGAACCCATAGTTTTTTAAAATGGGTGGTTAAAATTATACTCTAAATCAGAGTATATATATGTGTGTGTGTATGGAGCAGAAGATTGACAATTGTAAAAGAATAAGGGAATGCTAAATATAATTATAGTGGGGAGTCTATAATTTTTAGTTCGGGTGTTAAATTTTTGTAGTTTGAAAAAAAGAAATACACTATCAAAAAGAATTCATATACTTGTTAGAACATGGATTGCATAACAAGTCATCTTTATTTTCATACATGAAATCATACTTATAATGTTAATATAAAGTGTAGTGAATCAAATAATGTGTAGAATTCCTGAGATGTAATATACCTATTTATGATGGGCAAGATGGTAATTTCACATCGTTTAATATGAAAGGGTGTAGTCCTTAAATGAAATGCCTATTTGTTTCCTATATAAGGGTTCTCCATCAACCCTAGAAACATACTTCATACATTCATTACTCTCTCAATATTCTCTTCATTAAGTGTTAAAGAAGACAAAGAGTAAAGAGGCAGTCTCGCGTGCGGCGGCGCCGAGCCGAGCCATGCCCTATTTTTTTTTTTTGCCGATTTTTTTTTTTTTTTTGCCTCCACAACCTTTTTTCCTCCCACCAAAAGTAACACTTCTTATAACGAAATGTAACACTTTTGTTTTTCAAATGTAACACTTTTTTTTTCAAAAATGTACCACAATTTTGATGCAATAGATTAAAGATAACATAAAAATTAACGACTAAATTAATCTAACACTTTTTATAAAGGAATGTAACATTATTTTTTCAAATGTAACACTTTTTTTTTCAAATGTAACACTTTTTCCCCCCCAACATTAACATAGGATTGACAACTAAACTAATGTTACATTTTATAAAAAATGAATGTAACATTTTTTTTTTCTCAATTGTAACATTTTACATTCTTAAATGTAACATTATATATGAAATGTAACAATTTTTTATTGAGAAAGTAACAATTGAAATGCAAAACCCATTTTTTTTATAAAAACTGTTGTTACATTTAACAGTAAAAAGTGTTACTTTTTGAAGATGAAAGTGTTACTTTTATCAGAATAGAGTGTTACATTTGAGCTGACAAGCAGATCAATTTTTTTTGTGTCTTAAAAAGTATTTTTTTTCTTTTTAAAAATCAAACCATATCATGACCTATGTAGTTTTATTCGTCTCGTTGAGACGAACACAACGGTATTTTTTAAAAAAATTTATGAGTTGTAAATCTCAAGATATAGCATTTTAAAGTATTTGAGTTTTTTTTTTAAAGGGACACGTGTCAAAATCTGGGAGAGTGAGGGTTGGATCTGGACAGTCGGATGCAGCGCCCCAGCCAGCCGCGTGAAGCAGCGGAACCAAGCACCCTTGCCACACATGGTGCGGCGGATGTATGCGAGAATTTGTCAAGAGTAAAAGCACTATCATTTAGAAGTATTACTTTCCCTACTTCTTCTTCTTATTCTCTAAGCAACATTGAAGATGGATTCGACAGGTAACGCTTCTGCCTTCATTTCCCTTCTCAAACTTATTCCAGAATTGAGTTTATGGTATTAATGGATTAAGATTGTTCCAATAATTGGTATCATAGCCCGCTCATATTCTGGTTTAGGTTTGAGTTCTTTTGGAAAAGCTTTAATGTTTTATTTGATTCATAAATTCTGTTGAATCATCAAGTTTTGATGTTGTTTAGAGGCTCTATTCATTACTAGAGTGCTGATATTCATCATCTAAATAAAGTTTTTAAAATGTTTGAAGTTTTGTTCAATGAACACAATGGTTCAAGCAAGATTATCCCTTCATAGCATGGTTGTGTATAATGCATAACTATGTGGATCTACTTGCTTGATTACATTGTTTTAAAAACAAGATTATCCCTAAATAGCATGTCTATACACTGTATAAATATATACCCATGTGGATCTACTTGTTGTTCATTATTTTGGGACAAAATTTAGAAAGTGCAGCAGGACAATGCATGAAACGGTGGCTCCTGGATTCAGGTGGTCCGGTCGGGTCACGCATGAAGTCCGATCGGACCTCAATAATCTGAACCGGCGGCTTTTGGTTTTGGGACGGTCCGGCCGGGTCTTTTGCTATGTCCGGTCGTACCTTAAGAGCAGTCCGATCGGGTATCTGGTTCTGCCCGGGCGGACCTTAACAAAAGGTGCGGTCGGGTCTTGAGTAAGGTCCGGTCGGACCCTAAGTAAAAAATCCAATCCGAGAATACACTGTTCACGAGGTTTTTTCTTTAAGGATTTTGCACTATTTTGTTTCCCCTCTTTGAGCAAAACATACATTTTTCAAACCATAAAGTTTTGATTAATTATATGCTTAAACAAATTTTTACATTGTTTAAATAATATTATCGCCAAAGTGATTCACGTTATTTAAATCCAAAATTGTTATAGTGGTGAATGTATGAGTTAATATGTGAATGACATGAATTTTCCAAAGAAGATCTTGTTGTTTGACTAAACTTATACATTCATGTGGTAACAAATAAAATGAATATTAAGTGGTTTTGTTAGATGGTTAAATCGGTACAAAGGAAGATTAAGCATTTGATTAAAACATTGTTCAAATTACTTGTTACCTAAGGCAATCATTTATGAGTCAACTCGCAATCCAAAGATTAGTTTTGATGTCATGTTGATTGTCTTGTTGATGGATTTCGTTGATATAATTAATCATTTATTCATTATGTAGTTTCTTATTCATGTTTTGTATTCATTCTTGTTATCGAATTCCAACAGATTTGCTTATTGCTTCATCCATAATTACTGCTATGAGTATCATATCGATGCTAAATGGGACTAATTTTAAAACTTGGAAAAATAAAATGACAATGATCTTAGGTTGTATGGACATAGATCTCGCATTAAGGAAACCGTTTCCTCTTCCTCTCACTAATAAAAGCACTCAAGAAGATCGCTTAATTGCTGAGAAATGGAAACGCTCCAACCGCGTGAGCCTAGTGATCATGAAGGAGAATATATTACTATTCAATGGCAATTACAAAAGACGATTTTCACTAATCTAGTTGCACGAATTATTAGGCAAATAATTCCGTCAACCTAAATCTAGATCTTAGATCTGTACTTGTATCTATCAAAGATGTCCGGCAAAAATAATGCTAGAGGAGGGGTTAGTATTTATAAGCATAAATACTAGAAACCCAAAAGGAGAATGATTCTTATTCCCTGTGTACAATGTAATTGGAATCCTATTTCTTATGTACAAAGTAATCATATTCTCATTAGGAAGCAACTTTCCTAATTCTTGAACAATTCGTTGTACCAATAAGAAACCTAATTAAACCAATAAACATTAATCCATGTACCAAAATGATTTCTTTTCCTTGCCCAATTCAAATCCAAAAAACTACTCGATTTGTCGCGGACATATCCTTAACCAATAGTCATTGATTCAAATGCTCCCAACAAACCTAATAATGTTGAAATAGTCTCCTATGTTATAAAACTGGAGAATTAAGAGCAAAATCTTAATAGAGAATATTTTATTTCAAGACTATTATAGAGAGTATACAAGAGAGAAAGATAGAAGTTAAGAACTTCTGAGGTGTATTGAAATGAAAACTAGAGCCTACTATTTATAGGAGGAAATTGGCTTCCTCTGTAAGCTTCTCTAAAGATATTTACAAAGCTTCCCTAATAAGCTTCACTAAAGATATTTACAAAGCTTCTCTAGTAAGCTTCGCTGAAGATATTTACAAAGCTTCCCTAGTAAGCTTCGCGAAAGATTATCTTGTAAACTTCCGGTTCAAAGGACATCCACACAATAATATATCATAACACTCCCCCTTAGATGTCCGCTGCTAAGATATCACGTGTTGCCTCATTAAAAACCTTCTGAGCAAAAACCCTGTGGGAAAAATAATCTCGATGGAAAAGAGTACAACGCAAAATCTTTTCAATCAACACTCATTGCCTCGTTAAAACCTTGGCGGGTAACAAAACCCAGTGGGAAAAATAACCCCGCACGAAAGAAAAAGAGTACAATGTAATCTTAGTATCTTCTGGATACTCCCCCTGAATAAAACATTACTAAATATCTCTTAGTCGCCTCATTCCAATATCATGCACTAATTTCTCAAATCTTGGAGTTGGTAATGACTTCGTAAGCAAGTCCGCAAGATTGTCATTTGAACAAACTTGTTGAATATCAATTTCACCATTTTTCTGAAGATCATGAGTGAAGAAAAACTTTGGTGATATGTGTGCTTTGTTCTGTCTCCTTTGATATATCCACCCTTGAGTTGAGTTATACATGCTGTATTGTCTTCAAATAGTGTTGTTGAACTTTTCGCATCCAAAGCCAATCCACACGCCCCTCGTATGTGTTTAATCATTGATCTTAGCCAAACACATTCACGGCTTGCTTCGTGGATTGCTATAATTTCAGCATGATTTGATGAAGTGGCGACTAACGTCTGTTTCGTGGAACGCCATGATATAGCTGTAGATCCAGTTGTAAATAAATAATCTGTCTGAGATCGAGCCTTATGGGGATCAGATAAATAACCTGCATCTGCATAGCCAATAAGATGTGATCCACAATTATATGAATAAAATAAGCCCATCTCAGTAGTTCCTCGGAGATAACGAAATATGTGCTTTATTCCATTCCAATGTCTTCGGGTTGGATTGGAACTATATCTTGCTAATAAATTTACCGAGAAGGCAATATCAGGTCTTGTATTATTAGCGAGGTACATTAATGCACCAATTGCACTAAGATATGGTACTTCTGGACCAAGGACTTTTTCATTATTTTCTCGAGGCCGAAACGCGTCCTTTTTCACATCAAGTGATCGAACAACCATTGGGGTACTCAATGGATGTGCTTTGTCCATATAGAAATGTTTCCGGACTTTTTCTGTATAAGTTGATTGATGGACAAGTATACCTTGTTTAAGGTACTCGATTTGTAGGCCAAGACAAAACTTTGTCTTTCCCAGATCTTTCATCTCAAATTCTTTCTTCAAGTAATTAACAGCTATTGAAAGTTCTTCTGGACTTCCAATAATATTGAGATCATCAACATAAACAGCAATTATTACAAATCCTGAAGCCGACTTTCTAATGAAAATACATGGACAAATAGGATCATTCGTGTATCCTTCCTTTGCCAAGTATTCACTAAGACGGTTATACCACATCCGTCCTGATTGTTTTAAACCATACAAAGATCTTTGTAATTTAATAGAACAAACTTCCCGGGAGTTTGAATTGCATGCATCAGACATCTTGAATCCTTCTGGGATTCTCATATAAATATCATTGTCAAGTCTGCCATACAAATATGCAGTGACAACATCCATTAAACGCATATCAAGCTTTTCATGTATTGCCAAACTAATGAGATAGTGAAATGTAATTGCATCCACCACAGGAGAATATGTCTCCTCATAATCAATTCCAGGTCTTTGCGAAAATCCTTGTGCAACAAGACGTGCTTTATATCTTATTACTTTGCCTTCTTCATTTCGTTTTCGCACAAAGACCCATTTGTACCCTACTGGTTTTACACCTTCAGGTGTATGGACTACAGGCCCCAAAACCTCACGCTTCTCAAGTGAGTTTAATTCTGCTTGAATTGCGTCTTTCCATTTTGGCCAATCATTTTTGTATCGACACTCGTCGATACACCTTGGTTCATGATCCTCGTTATTTTCCATAACATTAAGCGCTATATTATATGCAAAAATATTGTCGACAATTGTTTCCTCTCGGTTCCATCTTTTTCCAGTATTGACATAACTGATCGAGATCTCATCATTCTCAATGATTTCAGGTACCTGAACTTCTTCTAGAAGTATTTGATCAGATTTGTCATGTATCTCTTCAGGAGATTCGTTTACCTCGACGGGGTTTTTCTCACAATTTGCTCCTTTTTTCTTTCGAGGATTTTTGTCTTTGGAACCGATAGGCCTTCCACGCTTCAGGCGTGGTTTAGATTCATGAACGGATTGTCAAATCGGGACATCAATCCGTATTGGAGCATTTACAGCTGGAACATGTGACTTTGTCACTCTTTTTAGGTCAGTAAATGTGTCTGGCAATTGATTCGCTATTTCTTGCAAGTGGATTATTTTTCGAACTTCTAGTTCACATTGCTTTGTACGAGGATCAAGATGATATTGCAACGTATTCCACTTGATTTCCTTTTCCAGCTTATTATTTTCTCCCCCTAATGTTGGGAATATTTTTTCATCAAAATGACAGTCGGCAAAACGTGCCGTAAATAGATCTCCTGTTAATGGTTCAAGATATCTTATAATTTAAGGAGAATCATACCCAACATATATCCCCAATCTTCGTTGGGGTCCCATCTTGGTGCGTTGTGGTGGAGCAATTGGAACATATACCGCACACCCAAAAATTCTTAGATGGGAAATATTTGGCTCCTGACCATAAGCCAATTGTAATGGGGAGAACTTATGATAACTCGATGGCATGATGCGTATAAGTGCTGCTGCATGTAGCACAGCATGTCCCCAAGCTACGACAGGTAGCTTTGCTCTCATAAGCAATGGTCTAGCTATTAACTGAACTCGTTTAATAAATGCTTCAGCTAAACCATTTTGTGTGTGAACATAAGCAACTGGATGTTCAACATCTATTCCAATAGATGTACAATAGTTATTAAAAGCCTCTGATGTAAATTCACCAGCATTATCAAGGCGAATTGTCTTGATCACATAATCTGGAAATTGTGATCGTAATCGAATTATTTGAGCGAGTAATCTCGCAAACGCCAGGTTGCGAGTTGATAATAAACTTACGTGTGACCATCTAGTAGATGCATCTACTAAAACCATAAAATATCTAAATGGTCCACACTGTGGATCAATTGGTCCACATATATCACCTTGAATTCGCTCTAAAAATTTTGGAGATTCAACTCCAACTTTTGCTGGTGATGGCTTAATTATCAATTTTCCTTGAGAGCAAGCAGCACATGAGAATTCTTTAGATTGAAAAATCTTCTGGTTTTTCAATGGATGCCCATGTGAATTTTCCATAATTCTTCGCATCATATTAGAACCGGGATGCCCCAACCGGTCATGCCATATAATAAAACCATTCATATCAGTAAATTTCTGGTGTACTGTCATATGTACTTCAACGGTGCTAATCTTTGTATAGTACAGTCCAGAGGAAAATACAGGTAACTTTTCTACCACACTTTTGTTACCTGATTCAGTCTTTGTAATGTATAAATATTCCATCTCCCCATCATTAGCAGTCTCAATATGATATCCATTTTCACGAATATCTTTAAAGCATAGTAAATTTCTTTGAGACTTAGTTGAGAGTAATGCATTTTTAATACTGATTTTTGTTCCTCTTGGTAGTACTATGTTAGCTCTTCCGGAGCCATCAATTATCTTTGTACTACCACATATTGTACTAACATTAGCATCATTCACTATCACTTGAGAGAAGTACTTTTTATTTTTGAGTATAGTATGTGTTGATGCACTGTTTGCAAGACACACATCATCATCTCTGCTAGCCATTTTCTTCAAGAAAAATAAAAGGAATAAAATATAAGACAATACTTATATTACAAACAAAAGTTAAATATGTTACAAACATACTGAAATAAAACACACTTAAGTAAAATATTACAATCTAGATATTTAATTTATTTGGGTCTCTCCACCATCAAGCATGTAATCATCCCCCTCTTGATTGAGAAAATCTGATATATCCAGATGTGTACTTGTAGATGGGTCTTGATTCACATCATCATTTCCATAGACAAAATTTGTTTCGACATCTTTCCCTTTATTCAGCATTGATGCTTGATACAGTTTAACAAGATGTTTTGGCGTACGACAGGTACGGGCCCAATGACCTTTCATTCCACACCGATAACATAAATTCTCAACTTTTATCGGTTGCTCAGTTTGTCTAGCTGATGATTTTTCTTTATTATCTTCTCTATTCCACTTCAGGTGGCGAGATATATTTTCATCATTATTGGGGTGATTATTATTATGATACTGATTATAAAATCTTCCCCGACCACGGCCGCGACCACGTCCACGTCCACGGCCCCGTCCACGACCACGTCCTCGGCCTCGCCCATTATTATCATATATACTCGCGTTCACTTCAGGGAACGGAGTAGAGCCAGTAGGGCAGGCTTCATGATTTTTCAATAAGATCTCATTATTTTGCTCAGCCACAAGAAGGCATGAGATTAATTCAGAATACCTTCTAAAACCTTTTTCTCGATATTGCTGCTGCAGGAGCATATTCGAGGCATGAAATGTGGAGAACGTTTTTTCTAGCATATCATTATCAGTAATTCCTTCCCCACATAGTTTTAACTGTGATGTAATTTTAAACATCGCAGAATTATATTCACTTACGGTTTTAAAATCCTGCAAACGTAAATGAATCCACTCGTAGTGTGCTTTTGGGAGAACAACAAATCTTTGATGATCATACCTTTCTTTCAAATTGTCCCAAAATACAAGTGGATCTTTCACGGTGAGGTATTCTGTTTTTAATTCTTCATGGACATGGCGTCGGAGAAAAATCATTGCCTTAGCACGTTCTTGCATAGAGGCAGTATTTCCGTTTTTGATGGTTTCTCCCAGACCCTTGGCATCTAGATGAATTTCTGCATCTAAGATCCATGATAAGTAGTTCTTACCCGTAATATCAAGAGCTACAAAGTCAAGTTTTGTGAGATTTGACATTATAATATTTTGAAATAACTTGAAATGAGACTAGGTAGATCTTACCAATACCGTACCTACTTTGGTAACTATAGCTCAGGATGTGGAACTAGAACGAAGTCGTGCTGATAACGTGTTATAAAACTGGAGAATTAAGAGCAAAATCTTAATAGAGAATATTTTATTTCAAGACTATTATAGAGAGTATACAAGAGAGAAAGATAGAAGTTAAGAACTTCTGAGGTGTATTGAAATGAAAACTAGAGCCTACTATTTATAGGAGGAAATTGGCTTCCTCTGTAAGCTTCTCTAAAGATATTTACAAAGCTTCCCTAATAAGCTTCACTAAAGATATTTACAAAGCTTCTCTAGTAAGCTTCGCTGAAGATATTTACAAAGCTTCCCTAGTAAGCTTCGCGAAAGATTATCTTGTAAACTTCCGGTTCAAAGGACATCCACACAATAATATATCATAACATCCTAGCCATCAAAACAATATTTGAATCACTATCTCTCTTTAGCAACCAATAAGCAAAACATTCTCTTGCACTAACCCCTTGCCTACCACCTGTACCACCGCACCTATTATGATAAGGTATATCTTCTCTATAACCATCTTCACCAAACGGAAAGAGCAACAGATACTGAAGGCTCAAATATGAAGGATTTAACTGATTTATTGTTTGAAGTTTACCACCCCTACTTTGAATCAAAATATCGTTATCTGCAACAGAACTATCAAAATCACCAACAACCAAAGCAGCAACTTCAGATGCTGAGGGCAAATTATAAAGTCTAGCATCACCAGAACGTCTCCCGATCAATTTCATTTTAATTTCCCTAGGTTGTTCACCAGAAAATATTTTTTTCTCTAGCCATCCGAAATGATTTGACTAACACATTGTTTTCATCCAACATAGACATTAATCCTTGGACAATATCATCATTTAAATCATCAACAGATCCATCAGGCCTATAAATAACAATATAATATTTTTAAATTAACAACTTTAAATATTAACCAACATCATATAAATATAATATAGTAAAATTGAAAAAAAAATTACCTTACACAAGCTTTTCGATTGGCAACTTCATTTTCAGTGTCATAAATATATAACTGTGCAAATTTGGGCTGCTCACCGAATTTAGGCAACAAATTACCAATTAAATGATAGTTTTGTCCATGCAACTTGAACACAGGTGCCGAAAGGCCTTTATTAACACTCCTATCAATCTTTCCACCCAACGATGTGAAACAAAACATGTTATTATAAGATAAAATATTACGCCTATATTCCTTACTGACTTCAGATTCACCAAACACAAAATTATCCAACAGGGAAGGAGGCTTGTTGATTGAAGGAAGACGTATTTTCCCTTTATTGCAACATAATCCAAATTTAGGAGACTTAGAATTATAATGCCGCCGTAATCGCTCTTCATACAAAAAATACGCCCCACAAAAGGTGCAATTGTACGTTGAATCTCCAATATCCATATATCCTAATATAAGAAATAACGAAAATATTAATTTAATATTAAGTTTATCAAAATTTTAAAAAACTTAACTTCCTTTGTCTAGCTATAACATTTTACTTTCTTTTTATTACTATACCAATTTAACTTTCTTACTAATTGTTTTTTACCTAAAATTGACAATGAGACACACTTCTCATTCTCATATCATAAAAATCGTTACTCAAACTTTACTATTAAACACATAACAAATTATTAATCTAATGTCTGTGCAAGGGAATGTAAGAACCTTTAATCAAAACAAAAGAGAGTAAAAATAAAAAAATTAATACTTACGCAACAGAGACGAGAGTGGAAAGCAGCAGGCAAAACAGTTGTTTTAGCACGTTTAACCAAATTCAAATTATAATTAAAAAAAAGTAAAGATAAAATTTTTACATAAATTACATGTTTTAAGAAAAAAAGTAAACCAAATTCAAATTATAATTTTAAAAAAAATTGTTATGAAATTTTTTTAACCAAATTCATGTTATATAAATAAATTAAATCCAGAAAAATTCAACAACAATACTTACAGTGTGAAATTTCAAACAATGCACGACCAGGGTAAGATGAATCTAAATTTGTTATAGCTGATTCAAGTGATTGATCCCCTACACAAATATTCAAATAATAAATAAACCAAATGATGCCTTAAATTATTTAGAAATACTATAAACATATATACAATATACAAATACAAAATAGTTCTTCATTAAAAATAATATTATTATATATTTAACATTTAGATTTAAATCAATAAAGAAATATTCATTCAAATTAACTATTTAACATAATAATACACATTAAAAAAAATGCAACTCTATAAAATAGAAAATATATAAAATAATACTCCCTCCGTCTCAGAGTAAGAACCTTACCATAAATTTTAGTACGTCCAAGAGTAAGAGTCCTATTCCTAAAATGGCAAAGAATATTTACTATTCATCCCACTCATTCTCAATCATATTTTACTTTTATACTCACAACACCAATCAACTAACCATTCTCTCCCACTGAGCGACATAAACCGACTTGGTTAAATGAGACCCATACACTCTGGGCCCACACACCTAAAGGCCTGTACTGAGAAGCCCATTCACAAAGAAGCCCATAAAGATTGGGGCTAGGGCCGACATCAATTAGGCCGAGCAGGCAGCCCTTGTCTAGGCCGAGTTCAAGAAGCCTAATCCCTAGTCGGCCTCAATAACGAGTCGGGCTAGGTGACGGCCCGAGTTATATCAGAAACCTCCCATTATCATAGGGAGTCCACATATAGAGTTCTATTACAACTCTAGCGCTAAGAATCCTTGTCTAAACAAGGATATCTCTTCTACAAGGTAACTGGGATATCATCATCCTTATCAGGAGTCTATCTCTAAGGAATACGAGTCCTAGATCAATACGGGCATTCTGGCTTACTTGACAAGTCAGGACTCATTCACCCACGCCTATATAAACAGATCCTCTACACAGGAAACGGGTAATGAACTCTTTTGGCTCTAAACACTAGTCAATTGATTTCTTAATACACATACCATCCGTATTCTTACTCTCACGCCGGAGGGCCTTCGCCGGTGAAGCCCCGGCTTAGTTTACGTTTGTTCATTGTGCGCAGATCCGTATGAGGAAGTTCTCATTGCTGGATTTATCCGAACCGCTAGGCGAAGGGCTGATCCGACACGTTTTTGGCAGCATCAGTTTGGTTCCATTGGCGGGAAGCGTCGATCGGAGAACCTTTCTGTCCGGATAACCACAATTTCCTCAAGTCTGGAATTCGCGCCGATGGTCAGGAGGTCAGTGTTTCACCAGATGCTAATCTCAATCCGCCCCCCCTAACGAGGCGAATAACAATGTTCCTTTGAATCAAGGGCTCCCTCCTCTACCTCAGGGAGGCGGAATGCATACACGCTCCAGAGGACCGCCACCTGAGATTGTTCAACAATATGGACGGAGAAGGCGAACAACTTCACGCCCTCAGAATACCGAGGCCGGCCCTTCTAGGCCTTCGTCGATTGATCGAAGGGTGTTGCTCCAACAAAACCTTTTGACCCCCTAACAGCTAGCCGACGCTCAAAGGGCTCTTCTAGAATTCGACCCTGACCATTCCTTGGCACCCTTTGTCCAGCCCTCGAGAACTAGAGGAGCCCTAGGAGACGAGGAGAGGAGAAACCGTAGGGGAAACCTACGTACTGAAGACAGGCGTCATCAGGAACCACGTGATGCACCCCCAGGAAACCGAGCTGCTCAACCAAGCCGACTAGAAGGCCCACTCGGCCCAGTTAATAATGTAGGAAGAGATCTGAGAGATCAAATAAACCGTAGGAGGGAAGAAGAGGCAGAGTCCCCAGATGTAAGAATTCTAGTAGAAAGGCGGCGATGGGAAGATCAACGTCAAGCCCCACCAAGGTAGGCACTATCTCGCCGTACTCCACCGAGACGACCTCTAGAAGATCCGGAGATAAGCCGAGTCGCTGGAAGAGGCCAAGATAAAGAAAGAGAGAGGCCTAGGAGTTCTCATCGCAGCTTGGCAATAAGCGAAAGGCTTATAATGGACTTACAGGAGAGGCTGGAAAACATAGAAATGAACCAGGGGCAGAGAAAGCCCAGGACTGACTATGATGCAATGCGTCCGTTCTCACAATGGATCAAGGATTCTCCACCTACTCCCAAATTGAAGTTACCTCACCTGGACAAATACTCAGGCAACTCAGATGCCTTGGATCACCTCCAATCCTTTGAGGCTATGATGGCACTGGTGTCCAACCAGAACGACGTACTTTGCAAGGCCTTTGCTAGTGCGTTGACCGGGGCAGCCAGGTCGTGGTTCATGGACCTAGATAGAGGAAGCATTAATTCCTTCTCTAAATTGAAATCGAGGTACTTGGAATATTTCGCCACTGCGGGGGCTAGAAAGAAAAGGTTGTCAGACTTAGCAAACAAACTACTAGAAACTTCCTATTTACCGACGGAAATATCCGTCGGCATTTAACAAATTCCGTCGGTATTTTGATTTTTCCGACGGAATATTTCCGTCGGTTTCCGTCGGTATATTTTAGTGGGTAATACCGACGGACATTTCCGTCGGTGTTTCCAACGGACAATCCGTCAGAAAGGAAGTCAAATCCGTCAGAAAGTTTCTGTCGTCAAAAAAAGTCGGCGGATGGTTACCGCAGAAACTGGACGGAGAATGCCGACGGAAATTTTCCGTCGGTAATACGTACGGAAAAGTCCGTCGGTAAACCATTCTTTTTTTTAAAAAAATAATATTATTTTATCTGATTGTACCAACGGACTTTTCCGTCGGTAAAATGAATAGATTAAAAAAAAAAAACAAATAAAGCCACCTAAAAACCAGTTGAAATACCAAAAATCTACCAGGTGTTCAAATATCACCATTCATACCAACATTCACCAACTATAAAAATAAAGTTTCAACATTCAATATCACAAAATGCAACATAAATCTACCATCCACAAAATGCAACATAAATCTATCATCCATGAAATGCTAACATAAATCTACTTCAGTTTGATTACAAATTAATAAAAGGAAGTCTAATGTCCACGGCCACCACTACCACGACCACGAGCACTACTGCCACAACCATTACTCCCACGGCCACCATTACGTGAACCACGACCACTAACACTACCACTACCACGACCACTATCTAAATTAAGAAACTGACCGACAGAAGAAGCAGAGGCATTACCGCTTGGAGGTTGCTGTTGTTGCTGCAGTTGTTGTTGTTGCATAAATGCCATTATTTTCTCCATTTTGTTTTCCATTTCCTTCTGGGAATCAAGCAATTGTCGAGTTTCCGCTTCTCGCTCTTGGCGCTCTACCTCCAACTGTTGTTCTACCTGTCGTTCCACCTCGTCTCGAATCCGAGCATCGAATGTCTCCTGCTCCAAATTCTGGCTAGTGGAAGAAGAAAAGCATTGTGAAGAACGGCTGGTAAGCGGCATGTCAAAAAATCCAGCTCCGTGCTCTCCAAATCCGAGCAAGCGGTCTCCTTTTGGTCTCTTATCTTCCAAGGTAATAGACTTCCAAAGATTTCCTCGAAATTTGGGACATTCGGTACTTTGAGGATCCATACTGCCTTCTTCAATAGCCTCCTCACGAGAACGCCTTTCATAAGTTTCCTGCCAATTACACAGAATAAAGAAACAATTGTTCAAAATCCTAAACCAAAAACCGCAAGGAGTCTTTAATTCAAGTGCACTCTTTTAACATATTTTCCACAACAATTTTCAAGAAAATATACAAATGATGCAAAAGATCTTTTTCCAATTTTACAAGACCAAATTGAGATCATTACAAGAGTAAAGTAACTAAATGAAGAGTAGAGCTTGGGGGAATAACTCGATCGCCATAATAAACAAAACCCATATGTATCTCTATCAAACCAACGTACACCATGTTTTGAGTATACAAACAGCAAATAAAATATAGGTTTTACACCGAGAATCACAGCATAATTCCGCTCAATGAGCTGAGCTAGGGTACAGTTTGAAATTACATGATATCCACATTACAAACTAAACAAATACAAAATAAACAATCAAGTATCAGAAACTACCAGCTACAAAACAGATCTTAACAACTATATTAGCAATTAAAAGGCCATCAACTATATTAGCAATTAAAAGACTCATTGACGGTTTTGGTTTAGGCTTTTTCAATAACTAAACAATTCAGTATTTACTAACAGAATTTTTTTTATAAACACTTACAAATATGTTCTGGTGATAAGGAGTAGACCACTTGAGCGAGCCGTCAGGAGCCCGCGCAGTATGCGTGACAAGGTACGCAATAGCAGCATCAGCACCAGGTCCATATTTTTTAATCTTAAATCATATTAAAAATACATTAGATCTAATAATAACAATGAATAAAAGAAAGTATTTCTAAATTTAATAATAATATTAAATTGAGTAAACTTACCAAACGGTCCCAAGTCTCACTGAAATTAAGAGAGCCCCCTGTGTGTATACTGCCCTGCCCCTGATTTGAGTTCCTGTTAGCCTTGGATATAGCTGATTTTTTTTTTAAATTCTTCACTTTCCCAATGGGCTTCCCATTGCGCCCATACACTTGGCGTGCAGTTAGCCGAAGGCAATCCATCACTTTTCAACTTCTGGTGCATGTCATGGACTTTCTCCTTGTACCGGCCTTGTACCAAAAACTTGAAAGCCTTCTCAATTTGAGCCTCTGAGGAACGGGGAATAGAATATGTGTGCTACAAATAATTTGATAGATAAGTTAAAAATAATTCACAAATATTTAAAAATGCATAAAATAAAACAAAAATACTCATGGAAGCAGGGTGATCCAGAAGAGAAATCATCACACAAATCCAAAAGATATGGCCCAGAAAAGGAAAATGGAATTGCTCCAAAACAGTCCAGCCGCAGGGACGGATTTGAGCAATAAACTGCTTTTTCTCTGGCCATATTGGGCTGATTGGCATACATGGATTCGAATCCCTATGAGTCTACTTTCCAACGGCCCAAACTGAGAAGCGTTTGGAATTTTCTAGATGGAGTTATGGCCTTTTTTCTGGAAGATGGCAGATTCATCCGAAAATCTGTCAAGTTCATGACTTTTGGATTTTGAGTCTTTTTGGTTGGGTTTTTTTTGTAAAATTCATTTCATTTGCATTATCAACTGATTTGTGAAGTCAAAATAAATGTAGAAGTAGTAAAGCCAATAGTCAACAGTGAAAGTCAAATAATCTGCTCATGCTCATGGAAGCAATAAATGGAAGCAGGGATTGGAGTGAAAATAGAGGTGCAGTGATTGTTTTTTACGATTTTGTTGACAATTCAAGATGTGGTTGTAACTTTACGATTAAGGAGAGCAAATTTTACATTTACTGATATTAGGAATCGGAGAGAAAATAGAGGAGCATTGATTAATTTTTACGGTTTTGTTGACAATTAAAGATGTGTTTATAAATATGTGATGCAGGAGAGCAAATTTTACGTCTGCTAATTTGAGGGAATCAGATTTCAGTGGTTCTACATTCAATGGTGATGTAGGAGGAATTCCAGCGAAGCAGCATAACGAGCGCCCGCATGAACAAGACCAGGCGCCCGCCTGGAATTAAGTTCTAAACGGCTTTTGTTTCTGCCGTGATCGAGCGCCCGCTTGGCCCAATTCAAGCGCCCGCTCGGTTGTGCGGCAGAATAGTACCAGTTTTCGTTTTTATGTTTTATGCGCAGATTAATTAGGGTTAGTTTTGGTATTATTTGTTTAGTTTAGGTATTTTATTAGACTAGGGTTTGATTAGTTGTTAGTAGTATAAATATTTTTCTTTCATTATTCTAGGGTTACAACTTTATTTTATCAATTGAACTTTTGTTCTTGGAGATTTATCTCTATTTCTTGGTGGATTCCAAGGTTTATTGCGTTTGAGGTTACATCGCTTGTGAAATCTTGTGATTAGTGCGCTAAATCACGAATATCTATCGCTTCCGTCCTGCGTCAGTTGGTATCAGAGCAGGCCATATCCTGTCTTTTGCATCATACTGAAGTATTATGGGGGATCAAGCTATAAAGGCCGGTATCGATGGCATAACCACCGCTATCGCCGCCTTGACAACGCAGATTGAAGCGTTGGTGGCGGCTCAACAAGGGCAAAACGCTGTTAATCAAAACCGTCGTGGTGAGAGAGACAGGGTTAATCCAAATTGAAGTCCGCAAAGGACATAAAATCGGGATGAAGGGGTTTCCAGTTCCAGTTCCGATGACGGAGTTATTCATGAAATCAATCTTCGATTGGATCGTGCTCGACAACAGGAATAATATTTCCTAGCATTAGAGGACGAAGAACTCGATGAAGCGGACAAGCATGATCGACGTGTGCAGAAATATAAATCAATCAGAGATCTGAATCTAGCAGTAAGGGAGCGAGTGCTTAGGAAGCGACATAGGATGGAAGCCAAATATTATGCTGACAAAGCCGATCACTACACTGCCAAAATTCAGAAACTAGAAGCGCGTAGATCTGCAGTCTATGAACGTGCTGAAGAAGAACGTCGGGTTCAGTTCGAGGTTTTGTTGCAGAATAACAAAATTTGTGCTGAAGAAGAACGTCGCAGGGAAAGTCTCCACCACGTCGAGCCGATTGAAAGGAAAGGATCAAATTCAAACGGAGGAGATTTAGTTGGAGTCAAGTCCGCGAATCAGGATCTACAAATATTGAATGAAAGTTTCAAAGGAGAGAAGATTAGTAATAATTTTCTGTCCGTGATTGAAGATTCAGCTTCAGAAGAAACAATTTTAGAGTCGGTTTTGGTTGCCTCAAAGATCTCGGCATGGCGTGGTACAATTCTGATTACACACTATTACAAGTTTTTTATACCACTTTCTCTGTTACACAAGGGATATTAGGTTTTCACTCGCAAGAATATGGCTGAAGGGTTGATTATTTATATGGAAAAAAATTTTCTACATCAAATTGTGCTTAAGGAGCGGGTTTACTCGAAATATTTATTCAAGTGGGACGGAAATTTCCAAACATCGGAGATGAACTCGGGGACGAGTTCTTTTGAAAAAGAGGTGACTGATGTAGGAGGAATTCCAGCGAAGCAGCATAACGAGCGTCCGCCTGAACAACACCAGGCGCCCGCCTGGAATTAAGTTCTAAACGGCTTTTGTTTCTGCCGTGATTGAGCACCCGCTTGGTCCAATTCAAGCGCCCGCTCGGTTGTGCGGCAGAATAGTACCAGTTTTCGTTTTTATGTTTTATGCGCAGATTAATTAGGGTTAGTTTTGGCATTATTTGTTTAGTTTAGGTATTTTATTAGACTAGGGTTTGATTAGTTGTTAGTAGTATAAATATTTTTCTTTCATTATTCTAGGGTTACAACTTTATTTTATCAATTGAACTTTTGTTCTTGGAGATTTATCTCTATTTCTTGGTGGATGCCAAGGTTTATTGCGCTTGAGGTTTCATCGCTTGTGAAATCTTGTGATTAGTGCGCTAAATCACGAATATCTATCGCTTCCGTCCTGCGTCAGTTGGCATCAGAGCAGGCCATATCCTGTCTTTTGCATCATACTGAAGTATTATGGGGGATCAAGCTATAAAGGCCGGTATTGATGGCATAACCACCGCTATCGCCGCCTTGACAACGCAGATTGAAGCATTGGTGGCTGCTCAACAAGGCCAAAACGCTGTTAATCAAAACCGTCGTGGTGAGAGAGACAGGGTTGATCCAAATCGACGTCCGCAAAGGACAGAAAATCGGGATGAAGGGGTTTCCAGTTCCAGTTCCGATGACGAAGTTATTCATGAAATCAATCTTTGATTGGATCGTGCTCGATAACAGGAACAATATTTCCTAGCGTTAGAGGACGAAGAACTCGACGAAGCGGACAAGCATGACCGATGTGTGCAGAAATATAAATCAATTAGAGATCTGAATCTAGCAGCAAGGGAGCGATTGCTTAGGCAGCGACATAGGATGGAAGCCAAATATTATGCTGACAAAGCCGATCACTACACTGCCAAAATTAAGAATCTGGAAGCGCGTAGATCTGCAGTCTATAAACGTGCTGAAGAAGGACGTCGGGTTCAGTTCAAGGTTTTGTTGCAGAATAACAAAATTTGTGCTGAAGAAGAATGTCGCAGGGAAAGTCTCCACCGCGTCGAGCCGATTGAAAGGAAAGGATCAAATTCAAACGGAGGAGATTTAGTTGCAGTCAAGTCCGCGAATCAGGATCTACAAATATTGAATGAATGTTTCAAAGGAGAGAAGATTAGTAATAATTTTTTGTCCGTGATTGAAGATTCAGCTTCAGAAGAAACAATTTTAGAGTCAGTTTTGGTTGCCTCAAAGATCTCGGCATGGCGTGGTAGAATTATGATTACACACTATTACAAGTTTTTTATACAATTTCTCTGTTACACAAGGGATATTGGGTTTTCACTCGCAAGAGTATGGCTGAAGTGGGACGGAAATTTCCAAACATCAGAGATGAACTCGGGGATGAGTTCTTTTGAAGAAGAGGTGACTGATGTAGGAGGAATTCCAGCGAAGCAGCATAACGAGCGCCCGCCTGAACAAGACCAGGCGCCCGCCTGGAATTATGTTCTAAACGGTTTTTTTTTCTGCCGTGATCGAGGGCCCGCTTGGCCCAATTCAAGCGCCCGCTCGGTTGTGTGGCAGAATAGTACCAGTTTTCGTTTTTATGTTTTATTCGCAGATTAATTAGGGTTAGTTTTGGTATTATTTGTTTAGTTTAGGTATTTTATTAGACTAGGGTTTGATTAGTTGTTAGTAGTATAAATATTTTTCTTTCATTATTCTAGGGTTACAACTTTATTTTATCAATTGAACTTTTGTTCTTGGAGATTTATCTCTATTTCTTGGTGGATTCCAAGGTTTATTGCGTTTGAAGTTTTATCGCTTGTGAAATCTTGTGATTAGTGTGCTAAATCACGAATATCTATCGCTTCCGTCCTGCGTCAAATGGGGCATATCTTGAAAAAGCAGTCGCATAGAAGGCCAGTTTTACAGGTAAAAATCAATCATTCATATACTCCATTCTAATGGAAGCAGGGAAAGTCAAATAAAGAGTATTTGATACCCACAGGAAACAAATACCCTTTCCCTTACCCCCTTAGAATAAGTAAACAAATAAACATAAACGTATTCTGGGAATGAAATACCCATTCCTACAACATGAACACAGAAAGAAGAAACAAAGCCCAAATTTCGAACACTACCAAGACCAGTTGAGAAGCAACTCAATACCCAGAACAAGAACATGAACAGAACACCACATACGACCATGGATAGGAACAACAGTTTAAACATGGTTTTTGTTATTAATTGTGATACTCATTCATTATGAAACAAGCAATGACATCAAGCTGGGATGGAGGGAGTAATAGTTTATTACCCGAAATTGGTTATACCAGATACCATACACCTCTTTTGATATCTTTTTCGCTGTTGGGAAATGCTGCTCAAAAATATAGCTATTAAAACATTTATCCCCAAACCATCGAGCTGGGTTTGGACTAGCACCGTGCACAAACCTATCAAGAAATTACAAGAGACATATCAATATATAAATAAGACGTTAAAAGCAAGTTTAGAGCAGTTTCAGTGCAACCAGTATACATCAGCAACATTGTTCTAGTGCAGTAATATAGCAGTGCATCAGTTTTTCAGTGCAGCAGTGTAGTGGTGCAGCAACGCAAGAACTTGAGTGCATAAACTAAGTACAGTAGGTTCACATCAGTAATTTTAGAGCAGCAAACTCAGCAACTTCGCAGTCCGTCTAAAGGATTTTGCAAACAAAATTAAAGCACGGTTCTGATCAGATTTAAGTATAAGTTCAGACCAGATTATAGAGCAGATTCAATAAAATAATACTTACTGGCCACTGCGCGATATAGAAATAACATATCTGTTTTCATCATCTACAGTTCTGTCCAGGAGGACCTTATCAGAAGGTTCATTTGCCTCCCCAACAGCAGCGCTAGAGCTCCCATGACCTGGACTGCTGTTAAGGGACACATTCTCATCCATATCATCCGCTTGATCTCCTGAGGTGTCTGACCTACCATGCCTTCCCCTACCTGATGGGGAAATCTTATGCACAAAAGATGCAATTCTCCCTCTCTTTGCACGACCTCTACCTCGACTAGACATGTCTAAAATAAAAATAAAAATTATAATAGACAAATTACAACACAATTTAAGTAGAACCAAACTTTCATTTAAACTAGAATATAAACTACAAAACGTAAATATGATGTGCAAAAACAATATCTCAATTAAAACTAAATTATTCTATTACAATCATTCACTTTCATCACTAACAAACTCAATTTCCTCTTCACTGCTTCCTTCTTCCCCATCTTCTTCTTCTTCTTCTTCTTCATCGGAACCAGATACATACCCTTCTCCTTCCTCATCTTCTTCATCATCACACTCAGGTTCATTATCAATAGTGACTTCCTCCACTTCTAGAGGGAGAGTGTTTTCAACCATTAACGCTTCTTCCACCCCATTATTATTTAAGGAAATTATAGGAGGTATAGGCATTTCTTCTTCTTGATAACAATCATCTAATGACGAATCAATAACTGAACTAGATGTTTTTGGAAGCAGTTTTATATCAAAAGTGCTTCTTGCTTTAGTTTTCCAAATGGCCCACCATCCGCTAGACTCTCTTCGTCGATGAGGGTAAGGGGTCATATACACCTGTTGTGCTTGAGATGCAAGAATGAATACGTTGTGACCCTGGTGTCTTGAAGAGTGCTTAATATCAACAAGGTCAAACGTGCTATGTTTTAAAATGCCTCCTTCAGCGTCACGCCAATCACAATTAAAAAGAACTACAGAATTTCCAAGAAAGTACTCCAATTCAATAACTTCTTTCAATATTCCATAATAGTCAAGATTTTCTTTTAAATTGACCCCACTATTCCAAGTTGATTTTGTTCGCCCATATTCTTCTGTGTGAAAGACGTAGCCATTGACAAAGTATCCCTTATATACATTCACTTTTAAGAGCGGACCGTGAGCTAATACTTCTAATTTCGCAGATTTTTCATCTTCGCGATTGTTTAATATCAAATAAAAACACGTTAATATTAAAAAAAACATATTTAAAAATGTTAAAAAAATGAACTAATGAATTGACATTTACATATTGGCAAAACCATCTAGGGAATTCGTTGTCTGTCCTTATTGAAATCAAATCTGGCGCCAAGTCTCCAGCCTGTTCTTCGAACATACTGCAATTATGGAGAACATATATGCTTACTTCATATTGAAATGATCAGGATTAAAATTACTTGGAAAAAAAATGAAGAATTCTTACTTCAAGTATTCCTCGACCTCAGCGCAGTTAAGGAGAACATACAGTTTAGCCGCTTCTAATTCTTCTTGGCTTAGCATGCGGGTGCACTTTTTATTGCCAAGGAATCTACCAGGTGAAGAAAATACTGGAATTTTTCCATCAGAGTTGGTGACTACTCCATCATAATTGCGTCCTACTGTGGTGAACCTTGTCTCAATATCAGGGTGAAAATATGTTGAAACAAACAACACAATTTCATCTATGATCACTGATTCAGATATAGATGCCTCAACTTTTGTTTTATTACTCATCTTCCTTTTCAACCTCCCCAAAAATATTTCAAACGGATACATATATCTGTACTGAACAGGTCCACCAACTTTAGCTTCATAAGCGAGGTGAATAGGTAAATGCTCCATTGAATCAAAGAAAGATGGCAGAAATATCTTTTCAAGCTTGCAAATTGTCACCACAATGCTCTCTTTGAGTTTTTTCATGTCCTCAACACGGAGAGTGCTCGAAGTCAATGCTCTGAAGAATTCACTCAATTCAGTTAAGGCGACCCATATTTCATTTGGGAGAATGTCCCTAAATGCAATGGGAAGCAGCCTATCCAACAACACATGAAAGTCATGACTTTTTAACCCATATATTGTCCCTTCTTCCACATTCACACAGTTACCAATATTAGACGCATACCCATCAGGAAGCTTCAAATCCTTCAACCACTGTAGAACACATTGTTTATCCTCTCTTGACAGCACAAACGGGGCAACTGGATTGTAATCTTTCCCATTCGACTTAATAATATGGAGCTCTTTGCGATTGCAGATCACTTCAAGGTCTAGCCGCCCATTAGAAGTGTCCTTTGTTGTGGCCTTAAAATCCATCACTGTATTAAATACATTGTCAAACACATTTTTTTTCAATATGCATGACATCAAGGATATGTCTTATCAAGTTTGTCTTCCAATAAGGCAACTCCCAAAATATACTCTTCTTGATCCAGTGTTGGTCTTTACCAAACCCATAGATTCTATCCTTAGCAAACTTCTTCCCCCACCTGACAGCAGGAAACTCAGACACCATCTCAAAAATATCCTCACCAGTACGACGAGGAGGGGGACCCCGACGTTCTACTTTATTTTTTGTGAAAGCATTCTTCTGCTTACGAAATGGATGATCAGTAGGAAGAAACCGTCTATGGCAATCAAACCAGCACTGCTTCTTATAATTTTCAAGTGTGAATGCATCTGTATTTTCCATATAATACGGATATGCCAATCTCCCATGTGTGATCCATCCTGACATCATACCATACGCAGGAAAGTCATTAATTGTCCACATCACTGCAGCCCTCAAGTTAAAGTTTTGCAGCTTGAAAGCATCCCAAGTTTGAACACCATCATTCCATAATTGTTTAAGTTCATCCATCAGAGGTCGAAGATACACATCAACGTTTTTGCCTAGATTCCAAGGCCCAGGAATGAATAAACTCAAATACATATGAGGATCGGTCATACATAACCATGGGGGAAGATTATAAACTGTGACTATAACAGGCCAACATGAATAAGTTTTTGCCCCGGGTCCAAATGGAGAAAATCCATCTGTGCATATTCCCAGCCTTATATTTCTAGCATCCGCAGCGAAGTCGGGGTAAGTAGCATCAAAATGTTTCCATGCTTCACCATCAGAAGGATGAGTCATCACACCCTCTTCACGCGGACACTCTTTGTGCCAACGCATGGCTTTCGAGCTGTCTTTCAATGCGTAGATTTGTTGAAATCTACGAATTAACGGAATATAACGCAACTGCGCCCGAGGGACATTTTTCTTGTGCTTGGCCGCTGTGAATACGTGTGTTTGAAATTGGGAATATTCATAGCAACATTAAAAATTATGAGAGTCGCCACGCCGTTTTAATTATAGCCAAAACATTGAGAAAAAGCATGTTAATGGGTTCGGGGGTCAAATTACAACAAGAGAAGAATATTGAACGTTATCACTCATATTGCCCGAATTGATCGGTCTTTCTATCATGATGAATGTGTTAGTAGTGTGTTAGTGATTGAGACCGGATCCGAAGATTGCCTACGTTCCTCTCAATGTGAGAAGCTCAGGTCAGCGTAGTTCGAGAAGAATTTAGAATAGGCAGAAGAATCGGGATCATGCATAATGAGGGGGAAATTACCTAAATATTAGGGTTTAGAAGTAGTTCCTAGATCATCCTTGGGTTGATGAACCCTAGATCATCATTGGCTATGAAATAACATGTTAACATGAAGATCGCAACCCTAAATATAGCATAAATAAGGTTTTAACCTAGAATATGATGAATATGCGAAGAACATATTATGAACATATGAATGTCATGAAAAAAATATGAATAAAGATGTTAGGAACATGAATATTATGAAGAACACATGAATAAACATATTAAGAATATGAATATTATGAAGAACACATGAATAAACATATTAAGAATATGAATATTATGAAGAACACATGAATAAACATATTAAGAATATGAATATTAAAGATCTACATTAGAAATAATGCAAGAACATGAAGAAAAGTTAGAAAACTTACATTTGTTGGCAAGAAATAACCTTGGATCTTCTTGGGATTCTTGAGAGTGTTTTTGGAGGCTTGAATGACTTGATTTGGGAGCAAAATCGTCACTTGAAAGCTCTAAAATTCGGATCCCCCTATTATGAGGCAAGGGAGGTCTTTAAATAGGAAACTGATGGAGAGATCTGACGGTCCAGATCATCCGGGGCGGATGTGGCCGCGTGGCCAAGATGGAGGGCGGCGGCGAAAGTGGCCGCGTGGCCATCGTTGCGCGCTGACTTGAAATTCAAGCTAGGGTTTTACTGTTCATACAAGGCAACCCTAAATGTCCATATTTAATGTTTTCTAGAACATTGAGCTATTTTTGGGAATCCGGGACAAGTCTTTGCAAGGTTTCTAATTCCTATAAAGTCCTTGTATATTTGGGAAAGCCCTAATAAACTCATTTTCAGATCGGGTACTAACAGTAGCCCCTCGGCGACGCTTCTTGCAAGGCAATGGAGGGTCGACGATAAAAATAGGAACCGTTCTGAAACATGAGTTTCAAAACAGAGGAAAGGTAAGGGAACGGCTGAACCTTGGCAGGCGACCTACGTATCCGCGGGGGAATCAAGCCAACGTAGTTCAAATCTGATGGGGAAATTGAGGATGATTGTCCTCTGATGGGGAGCAACGCTTTCTGCTGGGGAAAATGCACCTGCTGGGGATGAGAGATGACCATGTCAGTCGGGTGGCTGAACCTTTTCAGGTTTCCTACGTATCCTTGGAGGAATCAAGCCGGTCGTAGTTCGAAGGGATTAGGGAAAAACGAGCCATCGGACTTCTTCTAGGGATAATAAACCTACGGGCACTATCCTGTATGAAGAACGAACATTCGTTAGGAAATGAAGTCATTTGAAGCAAGAGGGATAATAGGACAATAAAGACTACGTTGTCTAAATAATCCCGAGGTGGAATAATAAACGCTGAGGTAAGCGCAAACAGAAACGCCCGGGTTTCTGCCGATCGCGCTAAAATAATGGATGCTGGATCTTTCGCAAACAGAAACGCCGAGACTTCTGCCAGTCACGATCGATCTAGGATGCGTATGTCATAGAGGCGCCGAAGTCTCTACAACCATACGAATCCTAAGCAAATATTAGGAAGTGCTAAAATAATAGATGTTAGATCTCTCGCAAACAGAAACGCCGAGGCTTCTGCCAATCGCGATCGATCTAGGATGCGTATGTCATAGAGGCGCCGAAGTCTCTACAACCATACGAATCCTAAGCAAATATTAGGAAGTGCTAAAATAATAGATGCTGGATCTCTCGCGAACAGAAACGCCGAGGCTTCTGCCAATCGCGATCGATATAGGATGCGTATGTCATAGAGGCGCCGAAGTCTCTACAACCATACGAATCCTAAGCAAATAATAGATGCTGGATCTCTCGCAAACAGAAACGCCGAGGCTTCTGCCAATCGCGATCGATCTAGGATGCGTATGTCATAGAGGCGCCGAAGTCTCTACAACCATACGAATCCTAAGCAAATATTAGGAAATGCTAAAATAATAGATGCTGGATCTCTCGCAAACAGAAACGCCGAGGCTTCTGCCAATCGCGATCGATCTAGGATGCGTATGTCATAGAGGCGCCGAAGTCTCTACAACCATACGAATCTTAAGAAAATATTAGGAAGTGCTAAAATAATAGATGCTGGATCTCTCGCAAACAGAAACGCCGAGGCTTCTGCCAATCGCGATCGATCTAGGATGCGTATGTCATAGAGGCGCCGAAGTCTCTACAACCATACGAATCCTAAGCAAATATTCGGCGAAGAATGGAAATTTTAAGGGGCTTTCCGTTCCCAAAGGTAACGAATATCAGTCACAATAGTGCTAAGGGCACCTGAAATGAACAAAGGGGAATGTACTAAGGGTAAAACTGAAATTTTGCATGTGGAGGCAAAGATGATGGATTGTTATGAAGTCGCAAACGGGATGAACTTTCGGGGAGTCATGAAGGTGATAGACTCTCAGGGAATCGCAGAAGTGATGGACTCTTGGGGAGTCGCAAAGGTGATGGGCTCTCGGGGAGTCGCCAAGGTAAAGGACTCTTTGGTGAGCAAAGGACGACCACGGAAAGCGTAATGTTTGGGATCCGCTTACCCTAAATTAGGAGGAATACATAATATGAGGCTATGAACCATTAAGATGAAGGTATTAGGTAAGGGACATTTTGCTTGGTTGCTTAGGGTAGGACCTAAGGCTTTTAAGGAAAGGGGATGGGTAGCCTCTTAGCCTTGAGATAAGGATGCAAAAGATGTTATGGTTGTTTAGACTTGAGATTGTGTCTTGGATACAATGTGGGTTTCCTAGGCTTACGGGCTAGGGTTTGGAGAGAGTGCGAATACCTAGGCTCGAGGATAGGGTTCGGAGAGAATAAGGAAAGGCTATTGTATCCTAGGCATAAGACTAGCGGGGGATTGAGATTATAAATTTCCTAGGTTTCGAGACTAGGGTTTCGGGAATTTGGAAAGGATGTTGCACACAGGGCTTTGGAAATTCCCTAGAACTTGGGCTAGGGTTAAAGAGGATGGTGCTTCTGTTGGTCCCAAAGACACAACAAGGGTATGAAAGGAGGCTAGAGGGGGGGGGGTGAATAGCCTACTTAAAATTTCAACCCTTTTTCAAAATTCAACCAAGTGCTTACAATCTTGAGTTTGCGGTCAAGTAATAAACCGTGCGGTCAAGATGTAATATGCACAGCGGAAGTTTTCGATAGAAATAAGGTAAGGTTGTTTTTGATGAAAATCTCTAAGTGGATTCTTTCTCACGGTCAGGTAGTTCCGGTCAAGAAAGATGCGGTCAAGGATGTGCGGTCAGAGATTTGCGGTCAGATGGTTGAGAGATTGAAAGTTGTTGTCTTAGAAGTTTTTGGCAAAAGATAAGTTAGTCAGATTTTAACTTAGGCAATGTGAAGAACAAACAAACACAATTCACAATACGTTCTTAAATCTGAAAGATCAAACACTAAAAAACAAACAAGATTAATATGAACAAGTGAAGAACGAGATGAACAATACTTGAAGGTAAATTTGCAGAAAGTAAAATGACACAAGTATTTGGAAAGGTTCGATCTGTTAAAAGATCTACGTCCTTTACCAAGATTGCCAGTCTTGGATTTTGAATGGAGGTATATATTGATTCTTGAGTGTACAGATTACAGAGATGAAGCTTTGAATCAGCACCTACTTTCTATGAAGAACAAACCCTAGACTTAGACTAGTGTATCCCTTTTGATTCAATCTAAGTGATTGATCAATTGGGGTGAGTGTGTGTGTAAAAATCAGAAGCTCTTTAAAATCTAAGTGATTGTAGAGCCTAATGAATCTTAAGTGTTACAAGGCTTGAGATGACTTGTTTGTTGCTGGAGATCTTTGAAGGTTTGAAGGTGAGTTATTTGAAGATTCAAAGGATTCTGGAAATCTTGAGTATGATCTTCAATCACCAAGTATTTTAACAGCAATTTCTCTCTTAGAATCTCAGCACTGTTCAATGAAGAACTTAAGGGCTATTTATAGCCTTGAATGAGAAAATAGCTGTTGGATTTACTTGGGCTCCAAGTTGAAGGACAATGAGCTGTTGAATTCTGATTGGAGCTCAATCTGAGTTTGTCCTTTTTGCAGATAAGAGGTGGTCCCACTTAGATGAATTCAAATTTGAATTACTTGGGATCCAAGTTCTGCAACGTTCTAAACTAACCATAGTTTGACCATGGTTAAGTTTTAACAAACTTGGGTTCTTGGACAACTTCATCATTTGCGGTCAAGGCCTCACGGTCGAGTGGCTTGCGGTCGAGGGGTCAGATGTGACCTGTTAAGATATGCCACAAAGCTCACGGTCACTGACTTCCGGTCAAGTGATTCACGGTCAAGTGGTCTTCCACGGTCAGGTGGTCTACCACGGTCAAGTGAATTCACGGTCAAGGTCTTGACCACTAAAATTCCAGACTTAGAAAATTTAAGCCTATCAAACTCAAGCCTATACTATCAAAGTGGACTATTCTAAAAATGAAGTTTAACACTTCTTTACAATATATCCTAAAGTCCACAAAAAGATAAAATTAGGTTATGGGATCAATCAAATCTAGGTAATAGGAGTGGTTTATAATAAGCATACCCAACAATCTCCCCCTATTTGATTGAGACCATTACCTACTATAACAAAGGCTAATTCATTGTACTTGGTAATAACATGTTTTCAAGAAAATAATATTTTATTAATTTCATGCCCCAAGTCAATGCACACTCTAAGCCAGTGTCATAGATTTCTATCAGCCTAAAAGGATAAAAAAATACTAATCCTAGCAAGATAGACATATAAGGTTTGAATGCATTTTTAGAGAAAACAACAATAAGCAAATGCATCAAACTAACATTCAAGAGGCACTCCACAAAAGTATAACCATTAAAGTGAGGAGTGGAGACAAAAGAGATTAAAGTTTTACAAACCCAAATAAAAAACAAACAGAAATAAAAATTGTTTTGAGACAAACATTAACAAATTGTTTCAACATGACCACACACGGTCAGTTCAAATGGTGCGATTAACCAAGATATGGATCTCCTTTAAAGTAGCAAAGATTAGTTGAGAGGCCAACTCCAGGTATGATGATGGGGTCCTTGAGGTCATTTACTTCCAGGAAGTCTGAGTTGTTCATGGTTGGAAATTCAAAACAATCTTCACCTTCATCTTCTTCTTCTCTAGCAATCCTGCTTCCATGCCCGGTCGCCTGATTTTGAGAGGAGGAGGCTTGAGAGCTAGCGAGGTTGTCCACGGTCAATTGTAGGGTAGAAATTTTGCTTATCACTTCCTGCACATTTGAGTTAGAAATTTCATAAACCCTATCAATTTTAGAAGTTTGACCTTCTAGCCTTTGAGTGTGGACTTGCATGGCTTGCCTCATAGCTTCTATTTTTGGTACAAACTTGTCGGCGACCGATAGCAATCCTACAGAAATACAGGCATTGATCTCTGCCTTGAGAGAGGATTTTACTTTATCCATTTTCTCAAACAAAAAATTCTTATCATGGGTCATTGCCTTGGTCAGCTCCAACCTAGCTCCTTCAATAATCTTGACCACAGAACGGTCAATAGCGAAAGATTGTGACTTGAGCTCTTCCTTGAGGTCAGCATGGGTAAGAGGAGCGGTTGAGGAGGATGCGGTCGAGGCAATGTTTGGGTTCACGGTAGCTAGGATTTCAAGAATAGCCTTTATAATATTCTGACTCTCCCCCTTAATGGTCTCAACAACTGAAGCCTTGAGCAGATCAACCTTATTCTGTAATTTAACTTTGTTTGCAGCAAGCTTTGCAACCTCACTCTGAGTATCAAGATTGATTTGCGTTAAAGTTTCAACTGCGGTCAGTAGATGAGCCAAAGGATCGACCGAGCTATCAGATGCGGTCGTGGCTTGAGTAGTTCTAGGAGGAGAGAGAGCAGGAGATTTAACTAACACATCATCATCATGATCACTGGGTACACGGTCGCCATCATGACCGTGACCCTGAAACTCAGCCTTATCAACTGTTTGGTCATCAACTTTTTCATCACTAAAGTCAGGACTATCAACATCAACAGTATTCTCAGCATTTTTACCAACACCAGCTTCAATTTCTACACCAGCTTCAACATCTTGATTACCAGATTCACTACTAGATTCTACCAATTCCACATCATCTGGTTCATCAACTAACTCAAGAGTATGCTTGACTCTTTGACGTTGCGGTTGAGTAGGAGCTATTTCAATATCATCATCACGGTCACTCTGCATAGGTGAACCGGATGGAGTGAATACCGGAGAAGCGGTCGATGGAGGAGGTCTTGCAACCTTGGATTTCTTGGAGGTTTGGATGGGACTGAGTGAAAGGTCCCTCTTTTTGGATTTCTCCCCCTGAGACGAAGCAGGAAGTACATGAGACTTTGATTTTAAAGTTTTGGATGGAGCGGTCGGAGAGGACACGGCAGGTTTGGAGACCGTTGTTTTGGAGATGGGTGCGGTAGACTTGGTTTTGATTGGAATGGTAGGAGGGATTCTGGAAGGGAGCTTGACCGTTGAAGGGTCTTTGATAACAATTCCTGTCAATGGTCTGATTTTGGGAGGAGCGGTCGAGGCACTAGCAACGCCTTTGCCTTTGATTCTTTTTGACACTTGTTCTTCCTCAGATTCTTCAGTCTCTTCCTCATCCTGAATGGAAGTTGACTTTCCAGGATCATCAATACCTAGAGCCATTCTTGCTGCTTTGGTGTAGTTTGGAGCAACATAGGGTTCTTTTGGATCACGGGTGAGGTACTCTTGATACTGGGTATCACCAAACCGATTGCGGAAAGTAGAACGCATGGTCTTGATATCAAAAACTTTAGATAGAGAAATAGGTACCTTGGCATCCTTGTCTTTGCCAATTGCTTTTCTCGTTTCAGGAATGAACTTAAAGATCATGGAGAGAAACCTGGAGTTTTTCTTGTACTTGGTGGGGGCTTTGTCAGCCAACTGCTTCTTGTAATCATTGATGTGGTCGATTAACAGGCCATAAAGGATTTTAGGCCAGTTCATCTTCCTTCCCAAGTAGATTGCGGTTGACAGGTGCCATTGAGTAGTGTTAAAGTTCCCATGATTGCCACTTTTGCAGAGCAGACCATGACCAACTAAGTGACCAATGTAGTACATCACCTCAGGAAATGCTTTGCGGTAAGGCTTGCAAACGTCAGCATATCCAATCAGCCTTACTGCTAACCTATCATATTCGGCAGTTGACAGAGATTCAGGAGCATCAAAGTCTATGTCCAGGCCTAGAGTGGCAGCAATGTCGGTGTAGTCAATTTCAACTTTGTGACCGTAAACTTCAGCTTCAATCCAGTGAAGTGGTTTGTTCTGCTCATCACGTCCCTTGACTTCTTTTGCGGTTGAGTAAAATTCACCTACTGCGGCAAGGTAGTGACTGGTTTGATTCATAGTGAAATAATGGAGAATACCAGATTTCTTCATTCTCTTGATTATGTGCCTTCCAATGGCATCATTTTGAAGATCTTCATAATTGATAATGCATCCAGGAATAAATGATTGTTCTTCCTACAAAAGTTTGAGAAGTTAGAAAGTATTTAGCACGGTCGACAATGCACGGTCAAGTAACCATAGCGGTTAAAGACACAAGCTGTCGACAAGGAAGTCACGGTAGACATAGAGTGCGGTAGTCATAAGTACTTAGTGAAATTTTAACAAAATTTCGAAAACACACACAAACACCAAAACACTATGTGTAGCAAAAAAATGAGAATCAAAAAGTAATTGCTCAAGAACACGAAGAACATCATAAGAACACTGTTCATCGCGAAAATCCAGAATACGATATAGTTGACGAAAATTCATAAAAATTACACCAAAATGGGCACAAAAACCGATTAAGCAAGAAAATATCAACAATTTCACTACCAAAATATCATAATTACCAGAATATGAAAGGGAAAAATAAACCAAAGTATGAATAAAAGCTTTAAAGATATACATGGCATAGAGGGATTTATCAAACCAAACTCGAATCCAACTATTGTATTGAACTCGAAATCATGAATATAGCTAGGATGCAAAGTATCAAAGCACATAACAACCCAGAGATTGAATTAAGACAATAGAATGCGAAGGGTTGTGGAAACCCGCCAAAAACAAAAACTGAAAATGGAGGAGTTTTGGGTCAAGAAATCATACCATTGTATCTTCAGAGTGTGGTTCTTGAGATTTCTTAGATGATTTGGTTGTTTGAGAGGGTTTAGGAGCCATTTAAATAGAGGAAGTGAGAAGAAATGGTGAAAGAGAGAGAGAGGGATGAACTGGGTTTGTAGAGAGAGAATTAGAGAGAGAGAAAATAGAGAGAGAAAGTGGAGGGGTTTCTGATAAAAAGAATATGCAGAGAGGTGGAGGAGAGAGTAGTGGAACAGTTTGTACAGAGAAGTGGGAGGTTAACTCTGCAAAATTCAGGGATTTGACCAGAGATGTCCTTTTGCCATAAATGCATGGATAGTGACGGCGGACATAAATAGGGAACAAAATTAATTGCAAATGATTTGAATTAAATAAAAACGAGGGAAAAGAGGAAATTACAAAATTACCCTTTTGGATGACTAAGATGATCCTGAAAATTTGCTAAGTTAGAAACACTTACCTGGTCACCTAGCTTTTTGCGGTCACGTGCTTGACCGTGATTATTGCGGTCAAGATAGTTACCTTGGCCTATGAATGCTTCTTTGAAGCAGTGAACGGATATCATCATTTTCCCATGCGGTCGGCTTCTTTAAAGCCTTGAACAAATTTCATGTCATGCGGTCGATATTGAATGTGGTCAACATAGATGCGGTCAGAACACTTTAAGGATCTTGATACTTCGACCGCGGATACTTGATCGGTGAGATATAATCGACCGTGATTGCTTTACCGGTAAGGGTGTTGACCGTGACCTACTTGTTTTTGAACTTGGATAAAACATAAGACATTAGCACAATCAAAGTATATGGACAAGTAGTTAAAGTTCTAGCATACCCATTTCTCCTCTAAGATACCTAAATCTTTTGGAATCCAAAGCCTTGGTGAGAATATCTGCAATTTGATTGTCAGTACTCACATACTCTAGATGGATATTACCTTTTTCCACATGATCCTTGAGAAAGTGGTATTTGATATCAATGTGTTTGGTCTTTGAATGCATGACAGGGTTGTTGGAGACAGCAATGGTAGATGTGTTGTCACAATAAATTGGACAATTTTCTTCTTTGATTCCGTAGTCGACCAATTGTTGCTTCATCCATAGCACTTGGCAGCAGCAGCTTCCAGCAGCTATATATTCAGCTTCAGTGGTAGATACAGAGACTGAGGCTTGTTTCTTGCTTGCCCATGAAACTAGTCGATTTCCAAGAAAATGACATGTTCCACTCGTGCTTTTCCTGTCTATTGTACATGCTGCATAATCTGCATCTGAGTAACCTGTAAGATCAAAGTTCGAATCTTTGGAGTACCAAAGTCCAAGGTTAATAGTCTCAGATAGATATCGAATAATACGTTTAACAGCAATAAGATGTGCTTCTCTAGGATCAGCTTGATAACGTGCACAAACGCAAACACTAAACATGATATCTGGTCTACTAGCAGTTAAGTATAGGAGAGAGCCAATCATACCTCGATACAAGGTTTGATCAACCTTCTTACCTTTCAAGTCTTTGTCTAGCTTGTTACCAGTAGCCATAGGAGTGTCGTATGCCTTTGCATTTTCAAGTCCAAATTTCTTGATAAGATCCTTTGTGTACTTTGCTTGGTTGAGGAAGATGCCTTCAGCACATTGTTTAATTTGTAGCCCAAGGAAGAATGTTAATTCTCCCATCATGCTCATCTCAAATTTGCTTTTCATTAGCTTCTCAAATCGCTTACACAACAATTCATTAGTAGAACCAAAAATAATATCATCTACATATATTTGAACGAGTAAAGTATGATCATGATATTTTGTCGCGCCCCGTACCCGTGGTCCTACTTGGCCCCACGCTCGGGACACGAACGGAAGACGTTATAAAACCTTTTAGAAAAATTTTCGAAATATACTTTTAGAAAGTGGAATAAAAACACACTTGAAGTTCAAAGACTTCACTTAATCTTGAAACAAACTTTGACAAACACTTTCACAGCGGAAGTACTTAGCCCGAAGGCTTACAAACTTTTAAACAAATGTACATACATCAACCTTTACCAAAATAGATGGAACCATAAGAAGTACGGGTACTCTACCCAAAGGGTTTACATTTACATAATGTAACCTTCAACAAAATAAGTCCCACTCTTACCCAAACCAACGTCCTCCCGTGCCGAGTGTCCTATCCCCTGGACCCGCCTTTATCTAAAACAGTAAACAAATAAGGGTGAGAATAAATCTCAGTAAGCTACTAAAATGCAACTACGTTACATGCTGATATGATGATCATAAAGAAACAATATCAACAAGTAAACATATAGCATATAACATCAACTCATATATCACTTTTATCACATTGCCCACACTCCGGTGGATACCAAAGCCAAGGTTTAACCAATAACCATAACTGATGAGGATACCAACTGAGAAACCCATCAGAGAAAACCATCTGAGCAGCATAAATAGCTGAAGCCGTCGGGATCCCGAAAACCAAACCATAACCAATAGAACCAAGTAACCAGAGAGGGAAATATGACACAAAGTCATAATCCAAATACTCACCAAAGGGAGCAATTCATCCCATCCAAGGCCAATCTGGACTGGGGAAACTAGAAGGCACAGTGGACACCTTATAGTGAACTTGGCTTGTGTGCCACTATAATTCTCCCACCGCCTGACTCACAAGCTCTAATGGAAAACCTTATAGTGGACTTACCTGTACCACTATAATTCTTCCATTGGCTGACTCCACAACAAGACCAGCTGGACTTTTAACAAGAAGCACAGTAATGAATACTTGCTAAACACAACCCGGGGCATTTAATCCAAGAAGGAACTAAGCCAAATACATCACAAGATGCACACAAAGAATCCTTATAAAGAGTCCATAAAAAGGACATTTAATCACAACCCAATCTTGTTTGTCAACGACATAAAAGTCATACACATACACATTTAAGTCATAAACAACCCTAAGGATCACACAAACATTTGCCCTCTTATACCCAACTTGATCAAAACTATCAAACTTTGGAAACAGGGGGGATGCGCACGCCTCACCCCATAGGGTGCGCGCGCCTCCTAGGACCAGAACTTCACTATTGTTGATTCACTTAAGGGTGCGCGCGCCTCATCCAAAGGGATGCGCACGCCTCCCTCCTCCAGTCAATTTTTGCCTAAGTTGGTACCAATGGATGCGTGCGCCTCCTTATAGAGGGTGCGCGCGCCTCCTCCTATTTTGGGCCAAATCCCAGATTTCTTCCTTAGTTCAATTTTTACTCCTTCCGTCCCACAAGTACAACATATATAACACAACTTAAGCAACTTACAATAACAATTTTCATTAGCACTTTCAACATGGTTTCTAAACCATTACAATACCCAGATAAACCAAGTTCATATACTCCCTTTGTCCCAAAATTACAAGTATAGCAAATATTACCCAAAACACAAAATTAACAAGTAGGAGTATCATATATAGCATATATGACTATTTTAACATTTAAAGGGGAATTAGTAACTTACCTAGTTCCAGAAAAAGTATCGCTGAAATAAGTTTTGTTCGGCTAGAAATGACCTACTCGACGCCCTGATCATTTTTATATAATTAGTTTTTAAAACGTGTAAGTAAATAAAAAGAATTAAATCGAAATGGGTTGAACTTACCTTTTTCTTTCTTAACCTACGGAGGAATGTTGCAGAAGGAGAAAAATATACAGAGAAAGATAAGAGAGAAGGGGAAAGTGTTTTTAACAAAAAATCTTCTCCCATTTTTATAACTTGGTCACCCAACTTTCAAAGTTAACACTTTAGCCCCTAAACTTGGATTTCCAACAAAGACCCTAAAGTTTCAACTTAACCATTTAACTCCTTTAATCATTATTTTTACTAACTAAGTAAATAACACAAATAATCAAGTATAATATGCAAATCATAAAATATGATGCAACACATAAAATGCACATATAAGTCAAATAAAAATCCCCAAAAATATAAAATAATTAGGGACGGGTTTTGGGGTCGCTACATATTTAGCAATGAATAAAGTTGTGTCAATCTTACCACGCTTGAAGCCTTTCTCTAGGAGAAATTTAGATAGAGTATCATACCATGCACGTGGAGCTTGTTTGAGTCCATATAAAGCTTTACGGAGTTTGTAGACATGATTTGGAAATTTGGGGTCTTCAAATCTGGGCGGTTGAGCAACAAAGACTGTTTCTTGAAGTTCTCCGTTGAGAAATGCACTCTTCACATCCATTTGATATAGCTTGAATCTTTTGTAAGAGGCATAAGCTAAGAATATCCTTATAGCTTCGAGTCTTACAACGGGGGCAAATGTTTCATCATAATCAATGCCTTCTTCCTGTCTGTATCCTTGTGCAACCAACCTAGCTTTGTTCCTTGTGATGCTTCCATTCTCATCCATCTTGTTTCGGAACACCCACTTTGTACCAATCACTCCTTGATCTTGTGGCCTTGGAACTAAGGTTCAAACTTTGCATCTTTCAAATTGGTTGAGCTCTTCTTGCATAGCAACAACCCAACTTGAGTCTTGGAGTGCTTCATCAACTTTCTTGGGTTCAACTTGAGATATAAATGCTGTAAGTGCATCGTAGTTTGATCTTCTTGTTCGAACGCCAGAATGCAAGTCACCAATGATATTCTGAATTGGGTGATCTCTAACCTCATGAACTTCTTGAGGTATATCTGGTTGAGTTGATGGTGGTTGTAAATCTTCTAGTGGTACATCATTTGTCCTATCCCAATCATAAGTAATTTGAGGGATAGGTTCTTCCACATTGATAGGTGTTTCAACTTCAACTCCATTTGAGGTAGCAGCAAATGTGGTAGTTTCTGGTGCTTCATATGAGGTAGATGGAGGTGCAGTTGAGGTAGATGGGTTTCCTTGAGTTGATTGATTTTGTGGTTGATTTGTACCTATCTCATTAAGCTCAACAAAATCATCAGCAATATTTGGAGCCATATGTGGCTCAAGGAGAGAATGTTCATCAAAAGTAACATGGACAGATTCAACTATCTTAACAGTGGTTTTATTAAATACACGAAAATCTTTTGAGTGTTTAGCATACCCAATAAATATACCTTCATCGGCCTTAGGAGCAAATTTACCTCGATGTTCTTTACCATTGTAGAGTATGAAGCATTTGCATCCAAATATCTTGAAGTATGCTATGTTGGGGGTTCTTCCTCTCCAAAGTTCATAAGGAGTTTTGTTGTAGGTCTTGTTGATGAGGGATCTATTTTGAGTGAAGCATGCTGTGTTAACGGCTTCAGCCCAAAAGTATTGAGGTAGCTTTGCTTCAGCAATCATTGTCTTTCCAGCCTCTATCAACGTTCTGTTCTTCCTTTCCACAACACCATTTTGTTGAGGAACTCCAGCAGCAGAGAAGTTGTGGTCAATACCATGATCATCACAGTATTGAGCAACACCGTTGTTCTTGAATTCTGTACCGTTGTCGGATCGAACACTAACGATGTCATCTTCCTTTTGTGTTTGGAGCTGTCTAAAGAGTGCGGTCAAAATGTCATAACAATCATCTTTGGAGCTCATCATCTCGACCCACGTATATCTTGAGTAGTCATCTACCACAACTAAGGTATATCTATTTCCTCCAATACTTGCGGTAGTAACAGGTCCAAACAAATCCATATGTAGCAGTTGCAAACATCTAGAAGTTGAGGGTGTGGTCTTGCTGGAGAAAGACACCTTCGGTTGTTTGCCTAGTTGACATGCTGTGCACTTCTCATCGTGGTGATCAGCTACTTTGGGTAGACCACGAACTAGATTTTCTCTACCAATCTTGGAGAGATACTTGAAGTTTAAGTGACTTAGTCTTTTATGCCACAGCCAACTATTCTCACTAACATTCTTTGCTACAAAACAGAGATTAGAAGAAATGCAAGATGAAGTAAAATCAACAACATAAACATTTTTCTTACGAATCCCTTTGAGCAAAGTGACGCCGGATATGCCATCTTTGATGAGACAGAAATTTGAAGTGAAGTGGCATTGCAATCCTTTGTCGCAGAACTGAGATATTGAGAGTAGATTGTGTTGTAGTCCAATAACTAGAGAGACTTCTTGGATGGTGATTTTTCCTTTACGAATGACTCCATATCCTACAGTCTTTCCTTTGTTATTATCTCCGAAGGTTACTGATGGCCCTTTTTCTTCACGGACATCTTCCAATAAATTGATATCTCCGGTCATGTGCCTTGAGCAGCCACTATCGAGATACCATAAACTTGATTTATCCTTGAAGTGTCCAGCCATTAAGCAGAGGATCTATAAAATAAACATTTAAGAACAAGGTCCCCTTTTTATTCTTTTGGGTCCAAAGGGTTAGCAACCTTTAACAACCCACACTTGCCTCACAGAAGGGGGTTTAAGCCTTCTGGGATTTGGTGTGAATATTAAAAGACATTCAGCAGCCTTGTGACCATAATCATCACACACGGAACAATGGTGGAAGCCACCCAACTGAGGGTTAACAAACTTCGTTGTGGTCTTGAGCACAACATCGTTAACTGGTATGGAAGATCTCTCCTGAACAAAGTTCAATTTCTTGAACTTGACCGCATGACCCTTGTTTGCGGTCGACATGCCGCGGAAGGCTACTCGACCGGATCTTGAGGTTGATGCGTGGTCGTGTCCAGGTACCTTACCAGAGTATTCCTCTGCGGTAGAATCTTCCATGACTTTTTCTTTCAACTTTGAAGCCTTGCCAGTTTGATACTTAGGGTAGACATAGTGGAACTCTAGTTTCTTCTTTGGTTCTTGTCTTTTACCCTTTGATTCTTGATGTTTAGCTTTTGACCTTTCCAAAGTTTGCTGGGTAAATTTCTCATCTCTTTCACAACAAGATGCACATTTAAAGTTGTCACTAGTTTGGAATCCCAAGCCTTCCTTATCACCACTAGACTTTTGGGATTCTAAGATTTGTTCCATAGTGACACGAGAATTGGTCCACTCATTAGTGATCCTTTTCAGGTCGTTTATCTCAGCAACCAATTCTTCATTTTTAACTTTAAATATAGCATTTTGTTCTTCTAAGAAACGGTTTCGATCAGTAAGAGGAGTCATACTCTTGATCTGCTCCTTAAGGAGGGTGAGTTCAGATCTTAATAGAGATTTCTCCGTCTTAAGCTGGGAAATTTCTTCAGTTGAAAGTGCTAAAGCTTCCTTCATGCCAGAGAATTTACTAATTACCTGTTTAGCTTTTGTAAACATCTTTTCTTGTTCATCGGGGGAAATGTCAAATTTTACTTGTGGTGTGGTAGACAGAACTTCCTTCACTTTGGGGTTTAGTAGAGCCTTCTTTACTGCACTCACATCACATCTTAAAAATAGAAGATCACCATTCTTTTGAACCGGAGTTAGGAATCCTTTTTCTGCAAGTTCATCGGCCGTATAACTTATCCGTTTAGGTTTTGCATTTGGTGAGCGACGACTTTTATTATCATCCTCATCATCGGACTGAACGACCAAACAGATGTGACCTTCTTCAGAATCCTCATCGCTTTCATCAGAATCTGACTCTATCCAGGTAGCTAACTCTTTTGTGGTAGAGTCCTCTTCAGCAACCATCCCCTTTTGCTTTGAGTATCTTGGATTGAAGTTGTTTTTCTTCTTCATATACTCATACTTAGGAATTGGGCATTCTGATGCGAAATGACCGGGTTTCCTACAATTAAAACAAACGATATCCTCTTTCTTCTTTGAGAAGTTAGAGTATTATTTCTTACTTGTTGAGTTGCTCCTTGAGAACCTTGTTGGAGTTTTGCTTGATGATCCGGGTCTTGCTGTCTTTATGAACTTTTGGAATCTTTTCACGAACATAGCAAAGTCATCATCATCCATATCTAATAAATCAGATGTGGAGATTTTTGGATCTTCTTCCTCGATCACTTCTTCCTTTTGTGCAACCAACGATAAGTTCTTTGTTTTTCCTTCCATTTCAGCAATGTTGTTAAGCTTGATGTCAAAGACCTTGAGGTTGGCATAGAGGCTTCTGAGAGACATATCATCTAGTAACTGGGTATCTTCAAGAGTGTTTCCTTTGTGTAGATATTGCGAACCAAGAGCGGCAAGAAAATTAACATTGATTTCTTTCTTGGTAAGCTTCTTTCCGAGTGCTGTATAAGTACTCACGATCTCATAATAACGATCATAAGTGGCTCTTAGTGATTCACCGGGGATCTTAGCAAAGTTGTTGAATCTTCTTTGAATTGCAAACTTTTTGCTTTCCTTGCAAGCTTGATCTCCTTCGATGTAATCTTCAATTGCATCCCAAAGTTCTTTTGCAGTAGAGCATTCCATGATCTGTCGACGCTGTGACGTACTCAAGGTACTTCGAAGTATGCCTTTTGCTTTCACATCCATTCCGACCAGTCTTTTCTCTTCATCGGTCCATTCAGTTTTTGGTTTCTTAATAGTCGGATTTGCACCATTGGTTTCTGGATCCGGATTAGCTTTCATTGGGAAGTATGGTCCAATGGTAAGACAATCACCAAGTTGCTCATCCATGGAGTAGAACTGAGTTAGAATGCTGTGCTTCCATACGTCAAAATTATCTTCGTCGAACGCTGGAACGTGAGTGAAGTTAACCGTTGCCATAGTTTTCTGACTTGCCATTTTGAATCGGCACCCAAGCTGTTAAGCTTGAAAAACAGAAGTTTTATGAAGGTGTTTGCTCTGATACCACTTGTTGGTCCCAAAGACACAACAAGGGTATGAAAGGAGGCTAGAGGGGGGGGGGGTGAATAGCCTACTTAAAATTTCAACCCTTTTTCAAAATTCAACCAAGTGCTTACAATCTTGAGTTTGCGGTCAAGTAATAAACCGTGCGGTCAAGATGTAATATGCACAACGGAAGTTTTCGATAGAAATAAGGTAAGGTTGTTTTTGATGAAAATCTCTAAGTGGATTCTTTCTCACGGTTAGGTAGTTCCGGTCAAGAAAGATGCGGTCAAGGATGTGCGCGGTCAGAGATTTGCGGTCAGATGGTTGAGAGATTGAAAGTTGTTGTCTTAGAAGTTTTTGGCAAAAGATAAGTTAGTCAGATTTTAACTTAGGCAATGTGAAGAACAAACAAACACAATTCACAATACGTTCTTAAATCTGAAAGATCAAACACTAAAAAACAAACAAGATTAATATGAACAAGTGAAGAACGAGATGAACAATACTTGAAGGTAAATTTGCAGAAAGTAAAATGACACACGTATTTGGAAAGGTTCGATCTGTTAAAAGATCTACGTCCTTTACCAAGATGGTCAGTCTTGGATTTTGAATGGAGGTATATATTGATTCTTGAGTGTACAGATTACAGAGATGAAGCTTTGAATCAGCACCTACTTTCTATGAAGAACAAATCCTAGACTTAGACCAGTGTATCCCTTTTGATTCAATCTAAGTGATTGATCAATTGGGGTGAGTGTGTGTGTAAGAATCAGAAGCTCTTTAAAATCTAAGTGATTGTATAGCCTAATGAATCTTAAGTGTTACAAGGCTTGAGATGACTTGTTTGTTGCTGGAGATCTTTGAAGGTTTGAAGGTGAGTTATTTGAAGATTCAAAGGATTCTGGAAATCTTGAGTATGATCTTCAATCACCAAGTATTTTAACAGCAATTTCTCTCTTAGAATCTCAGCACTGTTCAATGAAGAACTTAAGGGCTATTTATAGCCTTGAATGAGAAAATAGCTGTTGGATTTACTTGGGCTCCAAGTTGAAGGACAATGAGCTGTTGAATTCTGATTGGAGCTCAATCTGAGTTTGTCCTTTTTGCAGATAAGAGGTGGTCCCACTTAGATGAATTCAAATTTGAATTACTTGGGATCCAAGTTCTGCAACGTTCTAAACTAACCATAGTTTGACCATGGTTAAGTTTTAACAAACTTGGGTTCTTGGACAACTTCATCATTTGCGGTCAAGGCCTCACGGTCGAGTGGCTTGTGGTCGAGGGGTCAGATGTGACCTGTTAAGATATGCCACAAAGCTCACGGTCACTGACTTCCGGTTAAGTGATTCACGGTCAAGTGGTCTTCCATGGTCAGGTGGTCTACCACGGTCAAGTGAATTCACGGTCAAGGACTTGACCACTAAAATTCCAGACTTAGAAAATTTAAGCCTATCAAACTCAAGCCTATACTATCAAAGTGGACTATTCTAAAAATGAAGTTTAACACTTCTTTACAATATATCCTAAAGTCCACAAAAAGATAAAATTAGGTTATGGGATCAATCAAATCTAGGTAATAGGAGTGGTTTATAATAAGCATACGCAACAGCTTCCTAGGCTTGATACTAGGGTTTGGAGAGAATGCAGATTCCTAGGTTTGGGGCTAGGGTTTGGAGAGGTTGAGGTTTGGGAACTTCCTAGATGTTAGGGTTTCGAACAAGGGTTTGGAAACTGGTGTTTAAGGACCATGACTCTCCTAGGTTTGGGACTAGGGTTTAGAAATATCCTAGGCTTCGAGGCTAGGGCTTGGAGCTGTGGTTGGTTCAGAGGTTGCAAAGGCGTTGGCTTTAGACCTAAGGCTGGGAGTTGAAAGGGTTGTGACTTCCTAGGCTTGAGACCATGGACCGTTGGGAAGAGGGATTGCTTTTGTGGAAGGTCCACTAAGCTTGATGTTAGGGTTCACCATTTTCCGGGATTGGTGACTATGGCTTGGAAATGTTCATGGTAACCTAGGCTTTAGGCTAGGTTTTAAGGCTAAGGACTGTAAACTTCCTACGCTTTGAGACTAAGGTGAAGGGGTTTCCTAGGTCTAGGACTGGGGTTTGAAGGGAATGTTGAATCCTAGGCTTGATGATAGAGTTTAAAGAGGATAATTTCTACCTAGGCTTGAGGCTAGGGTTTTAGAAAGAGTGCGACTACCTAGGCTTGAGGCTAGGGTTTAGAGCGAATGCGACTACCTAGGCTCGAGGCTAGGGTTTAGAAAGAGTGCGACTACCTAAGCTTGAGGCTAGGGCTTGGAGCGAATGCGACTACCTAGGCTCGAGGCTAGGGTTTAGAGCGAATGCGGCTTCCTAGGCTTGAGGCTAGGGTTGATTGAGTTTTGGACAGGGCATTATATCCTAGGTTTTGGACTAGGGTTCAATAAAACGGAGAATTGAGATTGTAAATTTCCTAGGTTTCGAGACTAGGGTTTCGGGAATTTGGAAATGATGTTGCATACGGGGCTTTGGAAATTCCCTAGAATTTGGGCTAGGGTTAAAGGGGATGTTGTGGTTTCCTAGGCTTAAGGCTAGGGTTTAGAGAGGATATGTGACTACCTAGGATCAAGGCTAGGGTTTAGGAAGGGTGTAGCTTCCTAGGATCAAGGCTAGGGTTTAAGAAGGATGTAACTTCCTAGGCATTAGGCTAGGGTTTGAAAGGATGTAATTACCTAGGCTTGAGGCTAGGGTTCAGAGAGAATGATATGACTACCTAGGCTTGAGGCTAGGGTTTAGGGAGGATACGTGACTACCTAGGATCAAGGCTAGGGTTTAGGAATGATGTAAATACCTAAGCTCTAAGGCTAAGGTTTAAGAAGGATGTAACTTCCTAGGCTTTAGGCTAGGGTTTGAGAAGGATGTAACTTCCTAGGATTTAGGCTAGAGTTTAGAGGGAATGTGACTACCTAGGCTCGAGGGTAGGGTTTAAGAAGGATGTGGCTAACTAGGCTTGAGGCTAGGGTTTTAAGGGAACGTGACTACCTAGGCTTGAGGCTAGGGTTTGGGAAGATGTGATTACCTAGGCTTGAGGATAGGGTTCGGAGCGCATGTGACTTCCTAGGCTAGAGGCTAGGGTTTGTAGAGGATGTGGCAACCTAGGCTTGAGGCTAGGGTTAAGAGAATGTGATTACCTAGGTTTAAGGCTAGGCTTCGGATAGAAGGTGACTACCTAGGCTTGTGGCTAGGGTTCGGAGCGCATGTGACTTCCTAGGCTAGAGGCTAGGGTTTGTAGAGGATGTGGCCACCTAGGCTTGAGGCTAGGGTTGAGAGAATGTGATTACCTAGGTTTAAGGCTAGGCTTCGGATAGAAGGTGACTACCTAGGCTTGAGGCTAGGGTTTAGAGAGAAGGCGATTACCTAGGTTTGGGACTAGGGTTTAGAGGGAATGCGATTACCTAGGTTTAAGGCTAGGCTTTGAATAGAAGGTGACTACCTAGGCTTGAGGCTAGGGTTTGGAGAGAATGTGACTACTTAGGCTTAAGGCTAGGGTTTGGAGACCGAAAGTATTTGAAGGTTTGTCTTGGCTTAGACCGAGCAAGTTTGAGGTCTAAGAGTGTTGCGGTTTGGGGCAGGTGAGCTTGATACCTCATGGCTGGATAGGCTCGATAGGTTAGACCTAGGCTAGAGTGCTAGGGTTTAGCTAGGGTAAGCCTCAGACATGTGTTAAGGAGACCGGGGCCTAATGGAATGGTAGGCGTGAGATCTAGGAGATCGAAGGCTAGGCAGGGTAGCGTTGGGACATAAGGCTTTCAAGCAGGTAAGTCTTTTGTCCTAGAGAAACTGCGTTATGGGTTAGGACCAAGCAGGCTTGAGGTCGGCCAAGGAGCAACGGATTGGGATTGGATGATCCTAGTACCTAATACGCATGTCGGGCTTGGATCCTAGAGTGTTTGAAAGTTTAGGCTAGGTGCGAACCATAGGTGCGGGAAATGGGTTTGGATATGTGACCATGTTGGCGCATAGGTATGGACTTGAGTCTCAAAGACTTTGCTCGAGTTCAATAGGTGCCTAACAGGATTGGGTATGCTTAGGACTTAATTTTGTCTTAAAGGTCATGCGTGTGACTAAGCTCGTTTGGCAATTGCGAAGGTAGGTTAGGGATGGGGCCAAAGGTGTTAAGCGTACGATTTTTGACTGGACGGGTTTTAATATCTTTATGGCATATCACGGTACGCGGGAGGTCCTATGCGTTCGAGCACGTTTGAGGTTTGGACTCGTGGGGAAGAAAGGTTTGAGATCCATGGAGTTCAAGGGTGGACCTTGTAGGTGGCGAGGTTTGGACTCGGCTCGGATTAAGTAGGTTAGAGACCTAAGGGGTTGAAGGTCAGACTAGGAAGTCTTTTGAAGCTAAGGAGCAACATTAGGTTTAAGAGTGGCAGGGCCATGGTTTGGGTATGACGGTAGGCGTAGATGGCATTGTTTTTGTTGGACCAAGTAGGCTTGGGAACTAAAGAGTTCTAAGGGACGAGCTCTAAGGTTATAGACTTAGAGGGTAGACAGTTTTGTGATCTAAAGGGTTTAGGAGTTGAGACCTGAGGTGTGAATCGGATATGCTAGAGACCTATAAGGTAGGTGTTTGGCGGCCTTGCATGGACTTGGGATCTAAGGGATCGTTCAACAGGTTAGACTGGGTAAATCTAAGAGGATGGACCTAGGATGATAAGAGAGCTATGGCCTAGATAGGGTAAGGACGAGTATGTGTTGGTAGGTTTGAGATCTAGGAGATCGGGTAGGCTTGGGACCGGAAGGTTCGGGACCTAATGGTTCATCCTAAGGACTTGGCTTTGGCCAACCGGTTTAAGGTTTGAAGGTCTGGGTAGAACCGGTTTAAAGCCTAAGGGGTCATGCTACAAACTTGCGGAAGGTCGAACTAAGGGGTTATGATGTAATCTAGGTAAGACTCACCGGGTAGGTTCGGGACCTAAGGAGTTATGGTGTAACCTAGGTAAGACTGACCGGGTAGGCTTGGGACCTAGAGAGTTGAGGGTTTAGTCCTAAAGGTTCCCTAAAGTGTAGGAGATAGGGTAAAGGACCGAGTCAACTCTGGGAATCACATAGATGGGTCCCGGACGGACCGAAGATGTTTTTACAATTTTGTGGAGACCGAGAATGCGGGTTTATAAACAAAGTGTCGGGGAGGAGAAAACATTATGAAAGTGTTATGATCTTATACAGATGCCTTATAATTAATTATGATTCTAATCAATCCAAATAGGTCGTCGCGTGCCGAGTTTGACGATGAGGGGTGCCCTTCTTCTAAGTGTATCCTTGTTGACGCCTCGGTATTCTCTGGGAAACCACATAGTCGACCCATTCCGTTGGGGATTATCTAATTTGGTGAGCGGGTACCCTCCCTCCTTTGAGAAACTCTACGTCAAGCTTGATGATGAGGGATGCCCTTCTTCTAAGTATATTCTTGTTGGGACCTCGGTATTCTCCGAGAAAACACATAGTCGACCCATTCTGTTGGGGAAGCCCCAGTTCGATAAGGGTGTAGAGCGGGGTATCCTACCTCCTTTAAGACGCACCCTTTTTTCTGCCTAGACCGCCCTTTCGGGTTTTCAATCTAGGGGGCATCTCTCTTTTTTTTTTTTTTTTTGAAAATCATTCAGTCGACTAAAAAAGGAAAAATAATTGTTTAAACATGCGGGGGCATTTTGGTGATAGTGAGAGGGAGAGAGAGATAGTACTCGCATTTTGACTCTTTGGACAATTGAGTGTATATAAAAGGAAGGAAGCCCCTGCTTGACAGAAAGTAAGTGTTTAGCTCTTTCCTAGATTGTAGAACAGAAGACTTGTCGAGACATTTGAAAATTGTTTTATTCAAGATTCTCACTTGATTGCTCGAGAATGGACCTCGTTGATTAGTTAATGAGTTATGGTTAATTGGTAAACAAGTAGCCTCAAATTAATAAATGTTTTGATCAATTGTGAGTGAAGAAGTCAGGAGTAGAAATATGGGGGAAGAGAGAAGAGAAAGAAAATTGGCTCGAGGTGGGTTGTGTATATTTTGGACCGAACCGGGAGGTTGCCTACGTTCTCCTCAAGGTGAGGACCTCAGGTCCGCGTAGTTCAGGGATGACCCGCTTGACGATGGTGTCGGGTTTTAGTGGGTATGTGTGGGAGGAAAGAAAAGAAAGAAAGTTGGCCCAAGGTAGGTTATGTTTGGCTTTGAGTGGTTGCCCGGTTGACGATGAAGTTGGTTTTTGAGTTTAGGGGTGTGAGGTTCGTTTGAGGTGAGTTGTTCTTTGTAGCTCATTGCGGTGGATTACTCCTTTGTAGTTGTTGCAGTGGATTGCTCCATCGTAGTTGTCATGGGTTGTTGCCGTTTATCTACTTTGTAAGGAAAGAAAGGAAAATAGAATATTTGAGGTGAAAAGAAAATGAGACTTTTACTTTTCCATGGTGATAGCCCTTTATATTTTTCTTTTTCTTTTTTATTTTATCTCTTTGTGCACACCTTTTTTTTTGCCTAGGCCGCCCTTTCGGGTTTTCAACCTAGCGGGCTTCTTTTGTGCAATGCTCTAACTTTTGCCTAGGTTTCCCTTTTGGGTTTCAACCTAGCGAGCCATATTTTTTATATATATATATTTTTTTATATTTGTACATGAAACATTGGGCAAGATAAGCCCCTAGTTTGCTTTCGCCTCTCTCGATTGCGAGGTAGCTTCCTTATAGTTCAAGCGGCCTTTTGCTGGTGGCGGGCATTCTAGCCCCTTGATTTTCACCGGTAGAGCTCCATTGGATTATCATGTGCACCAATTAATTGCATGAATGACTTCGTGCACTTGTCTTACATTTGCGATGAAATACGGACAGCCCCAGTGTAACGGCAAGTAGTACTCATGAAGGGAACAAACCAACCCTTTAAATTGTGGCAGCATGGATGTCTATTTGATGATGAGCAACCGCAGTCCATTTCTTTGTCACGACCTTATAAAAAGGGGTCTAATGGTGGGATGAGAGGCGTATGAGGATAGTGTATGGGAGAAGGTGTATATAGAGAGTGTACATGAAGTGTGTACAAGGGGTGAGTGTATAGAGAGAGTGTATGGGGGTAGAATGTAGAGAGAAGAGAAAGTGATTCGTTCATCCCAATTGATCGAAGCATTTGTTATTTTGAGATTAATCGTTTACTTAGTTATGTGAATGGTTTGTGGGTCTATTTACCTTTTAATGAGTCGTCATTAATGAGTAAGATTAAGATTAATTCATCATATAAAGATATAGCAATCAAGCGAAAATGGTGAATAAGACAATTTTCATGAAATTGATATATGCAAGCTTATGTCTCAAGTCTAGAGAGAAAAGAAAAGAAATAAAGACCCTTTTATTGGAACTAAAAGATTTAAACTGACTAGTCCGGGGTGGACTTTTACTTAAAGAAACAAAAATCGTCCAAGGTGGACTTTTGACTAAGGACACTCTAGAACCTACGAAGACTGAATGACCCTTTTCTTTTCTTTTATTTAAAGGAGGTAGCCCCAATTTCCTCTTTTGCCCATGCCCATGTATTCCGTTGGCGGGTGATGGCTCCGCTGTCAATGAGGCTTTGAATCTTTCTCCTCAATTGGAGGCAATCTTCGGTGTCATGCCCAATGTACTGGTGGTATTGGCAGTGTTTGGAGGGATCCAAGCCTTGCTTCACCCTACTTGGTTCATAGTTGAACAAAGGAGACAACTTGCCGGCTTGAACTAGACTTTTGAAGAGTTTGGCTAACGGCATACCCAAGTCATTGTACTCGCGTTCGTCCTTCCGAACTGTCTTTGAGGGTGGTTTAGGTACCGGTACCTGTCGTTGATGAGTAGTCTTAGGAGGCATCCCAACGGGGGAAATCTGTGATGGCCCATACATTTGAGGAGCGTACGGGTGTTGAAATTGAGCAAGAGGGAGAACTCGGCCGAGGTAATCATAAATGCAATAAATATCAGAGTGAAGGCGCTTCTCGGTGTCCTTTAGAGCCTTGCACATCTCTTTTTGAAAGCGGTCGACTTGCTTGAGGAGGACAGTCTCAAAGTAGGCTTCTTGTTCGTCAAGAGCGGTCCGGAAGAGGGTTGCTTGCTCGTTGAGGATGGTCTCGAAATGGAGCGCTTGCTCATTGAGATCAGTATTGGTGTGGAGAGTTGTCTCGAGCCCTTGGGTAATAGCTTCATTTGCAACTTGGATGTTCCTTTCAACAGACATGATGCAGGATCTATAATAGTTGTGGGGGAATTATGTCTTTGAATTGAGCTTAGATTTATAATTAATGACAAGGCATCGTTATAAAATCACTTTTGGAAAAGAGTCGGTCTCCACACTTTGAAATGCATTTTTGACAAGAATTTGAAAGTTTGACCGGGCCGAAGTTGCCTACGTTCCCCTTACCATGAGGGAGAGGTCCCACACAATAAGAGGCTCAGGTCGCCGTAGTTCGAGTCAAGTTAGACTTTTAAAAAGAGGTGAGAGATGACCATAGGGGTCAAAAAGAGGGAGATGACTCGGTCTGTAGTCAAGCATGGGTGAGGAAGACCTATAGGAATCGGGTAAGGTTTGACTTAAGGTTTGACCTAAATTTGACCAAAGGTTTGACCTAATGTTTGAGACAAGAAATGGTTCAAGCTAGGATGCGACGATAATGGTGGGTTGACCTAGATGGGTAAAGGATAGGTCGACCTAAATGAGAAGGGTTGGATTGACCTATATGGTGAATAAATCAAGATAGCGGGATGTAACGGGTTGCCTATGGGATGATCTAAGCGGGATAGACATGGTTTGACCTAAGCGAGTCTAAGGTTGACCTATTCGGGTTGGTGGACCAAGGAATGTTGGAGATTGACATAGATGGATCCAAGATAGGTAAGTCGACCCAAGCGGGTCGCGGGTTGACCTAGATGGGTCAAAGGTAAAGGGGTAGTTTTAACCTAAGACGGACGAGTTGACCTAGATGGGTCGAGGATGGTGCGTGGACCTAAACGGGTTGAGACGGGTTGACCTAGGTTGGTATGGACAACGGTGGGTCAAATAATGACCTAGGTGGGTTAGGATGACGGTTAGACCTAAGCGGGTTAAGGTCAAAGGTAATTGGGTTCACCTATGGGACCAAAGATTGACCTAAGAGGTCAATAGCGGATAAGGTTGACCTAGGAGTCCAAGTTTGACCTAAGAGGTCAAAGGTGATTGGGTTGACCTAGGAGGTCAAAGGTTGACCTAAGAGGTCAATAGGTGATAATGTTGACCGAGGGGGTCAAAGGTTGACCTAAGAGGTCAAGGGTTGACCTAAGAGATCGGGGGTGATAAGGTTGACCTAGGAGTCAAGGGTTGACCTAAGGGGTCGGAGGCGGATAAAGTTGACCTAGAAGGTCAAAAGTTGGTAAGGGTTGACCTAGGGGGTCAAAGGTTGACCTAAGGGGTCAAAGGTAGATAAAGTTGACCTAGGCGGTCAAAGGTTGATAAGGTTGACCTAGGGGGTCAAAGGTTGACCTAGGAGGTCAAAGGTTCAGAGGGTTGACCTAGGCGGTCAAAGGTTGACCTAGGGGGTCAAAGGTTGAGAAGGTTGACTTAGGTGGTCAAAGGTTGACCTAGGAGGTCAAAGGTTGACCTAAGGGGTCACAGGCGGATAAGGTTGACCTAGGAGGTCAAAAGTTGGTAAGGGTTGACCAAGGGGTCAAAGGTTGAGAAGGTTGACCTAGGCGGTCAAAGGTTGAGAAGGTTGACCTAGGCGGTCGAAGGTGAAGGGTAGACCCAAATGGATCGCAATGATGGCCCAACGGATGAGCGATGGACCTTAGAGGTCGCCTAGATGCAATGCACATTTTATTTTGCGAAAAGTTTTGCATTTATTTACATCCTAAATGGGTGGTCCGAGGAGTGTCCTAATCTCTATGTGTGGGTTGACACGGGTTAGGTTAAAGGTTCCCACCGCTCACGAAACGTACACGGTGAGTGGAGTAGACGAGTGACTCGAAAAATGTGAGGCAGTAGCGCACAAATTTCTGCACATCGAATACTCCGGGTAGTAGGGACCTGTGCAGTGCTGACACGGACTAGTGGTAGTGTGTGGCAAGAAACTAATTCTTTTTAAGGAGAAAAGAGAGAAGTTTTGAATGTTTGAATGATGCTATGCAATGCAATGCAGGAGAAGGAAAATAATGTACAAGGGAGCATAGCAGAGTTTTGTTTGACCTTAATACTAAGGCGAAAATAACAAAGGTACATGGTACAAGGTACAAGGTACAAGGTACGAGTATTAACATAGCGGAATGCGCGGGTGTATGTGTAAACATGGCTTAACTGTAGGGGGCACGTGAAAACATGGCAAGTGTGCATGTGTAAACATGGCAGGTGTGTGCATGTGTAAACATGGCAGGTGTGTGCATGTTTAACATGGCAGGTGTGTGCATGTGTAAACATGGCAGGTGTGTGCATGTCTAAACATGGCAGGTGTGTGCATGTGTAAACATGGCAAGAATCATGATGTGACGAAAGTTAGACCCACTAAGTTTGAAAAAGTTTCAAAGCAGTCCCCAGCAGAGTCGCCACTGTGAATACGTGTGTTTGAAATTGGGAATATTCATAGCAACATTAAAAATTATGAGAGTCGCCACGCCGTTTTAATTATAGCCAAAACATTGAGAAAAAGCATGTTAATGGGTTCGGGGGTCAAATTACAACAAGAGAAGAATATTGAACGTTATCACTCCTATTGCCCGAATTGATCGGTCTTTCTATCATGATGAATGTGTTAGTAGTGTGTTAGTGATTGAGACCGGATCCGAAGATTGCCTACGTTCCTCTCAATGTGAGAAGCTCAGGTCAGCGTAGTTCGAGAAGAATTTAGAATAGGCAGAAGAATCGGGATCATGCATAATGAGGGGGAAATTACCTAAAGATTAGGGTTTAGAAGTAGTTCCTAGATCATCCTTGGGTTGATGAACCCTAGATCATCATTGGCTATGAAATAACATGTTAACATGAAGATCGCAACCCTAAATATAGCATAAATAAGGTTTTAACCTAGAATATGATGAATATGCGAAGAACATATTATGAACATATGAATGTCATGAAGAAAATATGAATAAAGATGTTAGGAACATGAATATTATGAAGAACACATGAATAAACATATTAAGAATATGAATATTATGAAGAACACATGAATAAACATATTAAGAATATGAATATTATGAAGAACACATGAATAAACATATTAAGAATATGAATATTAAAGATCTACATTAGAAATAATGCAAGAACATGAAGAAAAGTTAGAAAACTTACCTTTGTTGGCAAGAAATAACCTTGGATCTTTTTGGGATTCTTGAGAGTGTTTTTGGAGGCTTGAATGACTTGATTTGGGAGCAAAATCGTCACTTGAAAGCTCTAAAATTCGGATCCCCCTATTATGAGGCAAGGGAGGTCTTTAAATAGGAAACTGATGGAGAGATCTGACGGTCCAGATCATCCGGGGCGGATGTGGCCGCGTGGCCAAGATGGAGGGCGGCGGCGAAAGTGGCCGCGTGGCCATCGTTGCGCGCTGACTTGAAATTCAAGCTAGGGTTTTACTGTTCATACAAGGCAACCCTAAATGTCCATATTTAATGTTTTCTAGAACATTGAGCTATTTTTGGGAATCCGAGACAAGTCTTTGCAAGGTTTCTAATTCCTATAAAGTCCTTGTATATTTGGGAAAGCCCTAATAAACTCATTTTCAGATCGGGTACTAGCAGCCGCCAATATCATGGACTTGCCGTGTCGGGGAAAAAGTCACGGGCTAAATCAATTTAGGGGTTTCTCACGAAATATTCCGTCGGTATTGGAGACGGACTACTTCCATCGGTAACAACGACAAAATATTCCGTCGGTACTTTTATCATCCGTCGGCGAATTTCTTCTCTCAGTATTTGAGATTCCCACCTTCACCAAAGTACTATTCCGTCGGTAACTCTCTTATTTCCGTGGCTAATGCCGACGGATTTTATCCGTCGGTAAATTTCCGTAGGTAATGAACACCTTTCTAGTAGTTTCAAGGAAAGAACGAGCCGACTATGAGTTTCTATAACAGATTCAGAAACTTAGCCGACTCGATTAAAGAGCGACTCACTGACCGGGAGATTATAATGTGCTTCACTAACAGGCAGAGATCAGATGATCTTACTTATGAGTTGTCGGTGAGAGAACCCCTCACAAAGTCTGAACTATACCATGTGGCCTATGCAACGGCTACTGCCGAAGAGAAAAATTTGTTGATGTCTAGAGACCGATATCGAGAATGAGGACGAGATAGCAAGCCACCTCCTTCTTACTCAGCCCAGGGTGCCAACGGAGGTACAAGCCGAGGGAAGAATAGAACAAGAGGGACTGAGGTTTTTACCCCCCTCACAAAGCCGATCTCCGAGATAATGAACGTGGTAAATATTCCCAATCCAAAACCTCTCAAAGACAACCCAAAATTCCCTAGGGACACAAGCAAATATTGTGCCTATCACAAGGATAACGGGCACGAGACACACAATTTCTATGCCCTGAAGAAAATATTGCAGAAGTGGGCTGATCAGGGGAAACTTAATGAATTCATAGCAAGGAAGGATAACAAGCGCCCGAGGGAAGACGAGAAAGAGGATGACCGAAAAGATAGACCACCACGGGAAAAGTTAATCGGAGTCATAAGAGAGGAAATCCCTTCAAACACCAAGCTCAAAGAACAAATCTACGAGCTGAGTAAGGTCTACCATATCCCCCCTTGGATCCACAAAGGGGAGGAAGTGATCAGCTTCTCTCCAAATGAGCTAGCTAGAAACAAGGCGATGAGAGAGCAGCCACTGGTAATCACGGGCAGAATAGAAAACTGTGAGTCAGATAGGCTCCTAATTAACTCGGGGGCCGCCAAAGACGTGGTCTACTACAAGACCTTCAAAAAGATGGAGCTTCCGGACAACATGCTGACACCATACAATGGTAGATTGGAAGGGTTAACGAACCACAAGGCCGAAGCAAAGGGGACCGTTGACTTATTACTAGAAGTCGGTGAGTACCCTTACAGGGCCTCGGCCATAATTACTTTCATAGTTATAGACTTGGCCAGTGATTATCACGCCATTTTGGCTTCCCCCAGTCAAGGAAAGTTGGGAATGGTTGCCTCCCTACCTCACCAAAGGGTGAAGTTCCCAACCCCGGCAGGTATAGGTTGTGTCCCCGGTGCCTCTAAACACTTTTTGGAGCACGTGATGAAGTACAGAAAAGCAAAAACCAGAATGGAGATTGACACTCTTGAAAGGAACATTACCTTATCCAAGTCGACCACGGTCACAACGTCAGCTCCCATCGGTGTGATAATAGTAGACATGCCTAAGGAATGGGTGGTACTAGACGACGACAATACCATGACCGAGGTAACATACGGGTTGGATGGATTTGGCTGTATCTCCATGAACACAGCTTTGGACAAGCTGAGTGGCTCAAACCTCGCCCTCGTCCCAAGCTCGGGGGCCACAATACCTGACCACATGGATGCCGAGATAGACAGACTCCTAGATATGGAGAATTTGATCCTAGAGGACAAAGACCAGGAGAGAGTCAAACAAATCATTGTGGAAACCCTGGAGTTCAGAGACGGTCCCAAGTTAAAACCAGTCGACCAGCTAGATGAGGTCATTATCAACCCCGACTACCCAGAACAGAAGGTAAGAATTAGGAAACAACTCCCTCTGGAAGAAAGAGGGGAGCTAATCAACCTGCTCGAAAACTACCTAGACGTGTTTGCATGGAGAGTAGAAGACATGGTTAGAGTTAAAGAAGTCATTGCTCTCCACAAACTGGAGGTCGACAAGTTTTTCAAACTGGTCAAACAGGGACGAAGGGCCTTCTCCACAGATAAAGAAAAGGCGATCGAGGTCGAAGTAGACAAATTGCTAAAAGCCGGTATCATCAGGGAGGCGACATACCCTGAATGGCTAGCTAATGTCGTCATGGTTAAGAAGCAGAATGGTAAGTGGAGGATGTGCGTCGACTTCACCGACCTCAATAAGGCTTGCCCGAAAGATAGCTACCCTCTTCCAAGGATCGACAAGCTGGTCGATTCAATTGCTGGACACAAAACTCTGAGTTTCCTTGATGCCTATTTAGGCTACCATCAAGTCAAGATGGCCGAGGACGACATCGAGAAGACAACTTTTCAGGCAGCTGGCGGTATCTACTGTTACGTAATGATGCCATTCGGCCTCAAGAATGCCAGAGCAACTTATCAGAGGATGGTGAACAAGGTGTTCAAATCCCAAATCGGCAGAAACATGAAGGCTTATATCGATGATATGGTAATCAAGACCAAGTTAGGAAGTCACGTCCCAGATTTGACATAGACCATACAGAACTTAAAAGCTAACGACATGAAGCTCAACCCAAGTAAATATGTTTTTGGGGTCACGACAGGCAAGTTCCTCGGCTTTATGGTGTCACAGCGCGGCATTGAGACCAACCCAGAAAAGATTCAGGCCCTAGTCAACATGAAGGAACCAACGTGTGTTAAAGAGGTTCAAAGGTTAAATGGAAGGGTGGCCGCCCTAGGAAGGTTTATCGCCAAGTCGGTAGAAAAATCACTACCATTCTTCAAAACTTTGAAGGGAACAAAGGACTTCGCCTGGACCCCAGAGTGCTCGACATCGTTCCAGCAATTGAAGGAATACTTGGGCTCTCCACCACTACTCAGCAGTCCAATTATGGGAGAGGCACTCTCTGTATTCCTTGCAGTAACAGACAGAGCCATGGCGGTCGTACTAGTACGAGAAGACAATGGAGTTCAGAAGCCGGTTTACTATGTGAGTAAGGCATTATCAGAAACCGAGTCAAGGTACTTCAATGCCGAGAAAATAGTGTACGCCTTGGTGATAGCCGCTAGAAAACTACGAGCATATTTCTCCGCTCATCCCATCACGGTCTATACCAACGCACCACTCAGAAAGATACTCCACAAGATGGATAGCTCAGGCCGACTACTCAACTGGTCCATTGAACTGGCCGAGTTCGACGTCACCTACAAGCCAAGGAAGACATTATTGGCACAACCTCTAGCGGAATTCCTAGTCGAGACCGCGTTCTCAAGTGAATATACGCTGACAACCAGGAAGAGGAAGTTCCCCATGGACAGAGAACCCATAGAAGAATTTCCAAGTGATTGTTGGGTCTTATATACAGACGGGTCAACAACATAAGGAAGGAGTGGAGCTGGAGTATATTTAACCAGTCCAGGCGGCGAGCATGTAGCCCGTGACTTTATCAGGTTCAAGTTCCTAGCTTCAAACAACCAGGCGAAATATGAGGCCTTGGTCTTGGGGATAGAGAGGGCAAAGTTCTTTAGTGGCAACAAACTAGTGGCCTACAGTGACTCCCAACTCCTGGTGAACCAAGTGAAAGGGGAGTACAACACCGAGAACCACATGCTTACGAAGTACAGAGACCTCGTTCTGAATATGGCTAAAAACTTGGAATTCTGGGACATCAGGCAAGTAGGACAAGAATACAACCAGGAGACCGACCTGCTATCCAAATTGGCCACAGCAGAAAAGACCAATCCTTTGATCATCTACGTCGACCAACCTGCTTACGAGAGGCTGGAAATCCTAATTATTGACAACGAGGAGAGAACATGGATTGAAGATGACAAGGACTACATCGAGAAAACAAAACTACCAGAAGACGAGTTGGCGGCCAAGATGATAAAGAAGAAGACGGCCAGGTACATAGTCTGGAACGATATTTTATATCGAAGGTCATTCTCCAAGCCCCTCCTAAGATGTGTCTCCCCCAAAGACACGGGGAAATTATTGGCCAAAGTACATAAGGGAGTTTGTGGAGGACACCCGGGGGCCAGAACTCTTGCTGATAAAATAATCACACTCGGTTACTACTGGCCGAAATTAAGAGAGGATGCCCAGGCCTATGCAAAGAAGTGCGACAAATGCCAACGCTTCTCGGACCTGCCTAGAGTACCACCGGTGGAACAAAGTCTTGTCATACCGATATGGCCATTCGACATGTGGGGAGTCGACATCATTGGGCCATTTCCCTTGGCTAAAGGAAGCAACAAGTTCGTAATTGTGGCAGTCGACTACTTCACCAAGTGGGTGGAAGCTAAGCCCTTGGCGAAGATTACAGTAGAGAACGCCATCAACTTCATCCATGACTACATATGGTGTCGGTTCGGCGTCCCACATTCTATTGTAACCGACAACGGGCTCCAGTTCTCTGACGCTTTTACTGAGGAGTTAAACAGACTAGGAGTCAAGCACAAAAAGTCATCGGTCAATCATCCTCAAGGTAATGGGCAAGCCGAGGCAGCAAACAAGTTAATATTGAGAGCCCTAACCAAGAGTCTAGAAGGAAGTTAAGGAAAGTGGCTGGACGACCTCCCCCTTGCTTTATGGGAAGTTCGTACAACCACTCGGGGGCCAACTGGGGAGACTCCCTTTGCACTAACTTATGGATCTGAGGCTATATCTCCAGCCGAGATGGCCTTACCTACCTTCAGAGTAACAAATTACGATGAGGTCGTTAATGAGTATAACCGACTGCTAGACCTAGACCTAGTTGAAGCAAAAAGGCTGACTGCTCAGTTCAGAATGATTAATTACAAGCAAAGAACCAAGTCCTACCATGACAGCAAAGTAAAGAAGGGAGTTTTTGAAGTTGGTGACTGGGTACTGTAGACACCCCATTTTGGACATTAATTTATGATCACACTACTTCTGTGTCTCGCCTTTGATTTGGGTCGAAACTCGTTTAGTTGGACATGTTTTATTAAGTTTCTGACTGACTCCGTTAGTCAGGGGCCAAAATGAACATTAAAACTACTGCAGAGGGCAAATAGTGAATTCCAGCATTGAGATGCCTCGTACGAGACATCCCCCTTGACAGTCGGGTTTTTGGTCAGTTTCCTTGTTGATCTTAACCCCTTTTCTTGGAAAACACTTAAGCAATCCGGGAAAACCTGATAGACGATCCTAGAGTCCAAAAATACCTCTGTGGGAATCAAGTCTTGGATTCCCATCATAACTTCCCTTCTTGGCCAAAACCCTAGGTCTAAAACTCCTATAAATATAAAGGTTCTTGAACCGAAAAAGGCTAGACTCCTCATTCACCCTAAAACCACTCGAAATCTGATCAAAGAGGTCCCCATAATCAGTCCCTCTTCCTCACCCACGAAATTCAAGCCTCCACAACACCACTCAAGCCAAGTTTATTGGAGATTGAAGGCCTTTAGTCAAGGCCATCCATAGGATTCTTGAAGAACGCTTAGGTAAAACTCTTTGTTTTTCTATCTTCTCATCTTCTTCTTTGTCTTTGAAGTAGTGTGATTCCATTAAAGGACCAGCCTAAAGCCTTTCCAATCCATGGAGATGGTCTCGAAGCACATGATCCAACATCCCAAATAAATAAGCAATTATTTATTTGTTTGTTTTCTCTTTTACATACATTTTGCATGATTTTGAAACAATGATGATGATTTTTTAGCAAGACCAATCCTAGATTGGGTGAATTGGGTGCTCCTTGACCTTCCCAATTCATAACTTAACCCCCGAATCTAGATATATCGGTCCGTGTTTCGACAACAACATGGTGGCGACTCTCAAGATAATCAAAAAGGGTAAATCGAAGTCCTCAAAAACACAAACAAAAAAACTCGCGCGCAAACAGTGGCGACTCTGCTGGGGATCGAAGAGCACAGTAAGTGGGTTAGACTTGCGTCGAAAGAAATCATCGTTGTTTCAAAATTCTGCATTCTGTACTGTAATCTGTTCCCCAACTGAGATGCGTCGTACGAGGGATCCCTTGTCTCGTACGAGACATCTCAGCTCTGCCCGGCTGATCTGACTCTTTGGTTTGAAAAAGGATTTTCGTTCGGTTCAAACACGTATACAGGGTTTCAGATCTTCTCCCCCCTCTGTTTCTAAGTCTTAGGACCTTCCTAACGACAAAGAAACTCCCCATATATTATAAGGCTAACCTTTGTTTTGCAGGAGTGCTTGCTAAATGTTTCATTCTCTGCTTTACTTATGTTTGCCTTATGTGTGAACTACGACGGCATGAGTTCCTCTACAAGAGGGAAATGTAGGTAGCCACTTGGGCCGGCCATTTCATGTTTTTATTTTTACTTTAAAAAAAAAACCCTCTATTTTATCTTTGACACCTAGATCTTAACTCTCACACACATGCACACATGTAGAATAATTGCACTACATACCCTATAAACCCAGGTCCCAATCGGAGGACGGATGTTGGTCAGCACCCCCATTCTAACGAATGGACCTCGCCGGTCTCTCCAAAGATGGTGTACCCACTCCGTGATACGCTCCTAGACTGTGTTCATGGGGAGCCTTAGCCGTAAGCCTTGCATCAACCTCATGCATACATACTAGCTAATAAGACACTCCTCGAGACCGGTCGGATCGATTCTTAGGGTTGTTTTAACCTTTGCCCAAGATAACGCATCTTTACGATCTATAATCCTCCCTTGTGAATATGATGAATGTCCCTTCGGTAAAATGTTGAACAAAGGATTTTGAAAGAATGGAGAACCTCCCTATGGGAATCTGACCTTGTGTTTTCCTACTTTCACTATTCTGTGCGGGATTGTGGATGCCATTTTGGCTTAGTTTCGACCGCACCGTTCAACATGTCCCTTTCGGTTGTCCCTTAAAATTCACAAGGTTTGATTGCATTAATGAGTTGTTTAACAAAGTGCAAAACAACTACGGAATCACTGGTTTGGTTAATTGAATGGTGGATTCCGATGAGAATATGGGACCCTTGCCCGAATTGTCCATTTGGGAGAGTGCAATACAGGTGAAAAACAAGGGGCTCATATTTTAGGGTGACAGAATCCACTGTTCCAGGACGAATTAGAGTAGTAACCTCTCAAAATGGATTAAATTCCATCCGACCAATAGGATTAAAATCTGCAAATCTGACTGTCTGGCTAGATGTCTCGTACGAGACATCCATTGTCTCGTATGAGACATCTCTCTTTTTCTGTGATTCTGTCGTATTGGTTAACCCCTATTTCATAAAAGCCGACTTGTTGGGACCCTAGCCTGGATTTGACACAGTTTCTGCACTCTAGGTCCGTCCGATCAGCAAGTTAGCTCCATACTCCCAATACAATCACTTCAGTAATTTACATCCGTGATCCCGCGACCAAGAGACTAAAAAAGGTTGCAGTAATGGCCAGTATGCCCATCACTGACTTGGAGACCGCCAAAGCCGTCATTGCATGACTTGAGCAGCAAGTCAGAGAACAAGCCGAAATTGCCGCCCGTGAGAGTGATCGTCATGCCAAAGACATAGACACCGTCCTTCAAGAGCTCCAAGAACTCAAGAAGAGTAATAAGAAGTCGAAAACCCCCTCCAAAGACGGGGAGTCCCATGCTAGGAAAAAGAATAATAGGGATGATGATTCCGACTATGATTCAAATACATCAGACTCTTCCTCCTCCTCCGATGACGAGGATACTAAGGAAAGTGATAAGAAAAAGAAAGCTAGTGATGACACCAACTCCATCAACTCCGCCACTGCTGAGTTTCTTGAAAAAAGGTTTTCACATCTCGGTCTAGCAAAGGGCTCCATCGTCCCATTTGACCCCATTGTGCTCCGCAAGTCAATCACTAAGCTACCACGAAAATTCCGCACTCCTTACATAGCCAAGTTCAATGGCACTACCTATCCTCGTGTTCATGTTGAAACTTACACTTGGGCCATGCTTCCGATGATAGTAGATGACACCGTCTTGGCCCAAAGCTTTCCCCAAACTTTAGAGGGGGCAGCAAGGGATTGGTACATGTCTCTCCCCTTATCCACAAGGACCGATTGGGCTACCGCATGTGAGGTCTTCCAAAGGCGCTTCGAGGACAATACTACTTACCGTCCCACTAAAAGAGACCTTGAGCAAATCCAACAAGGTACTAATGAGACATTTGGTGACTTTGTCAAAAGATGGAGAGCCAAGCTCACTGAGATTGTTGATAGGCCAACTACGGACGACCAAATGCACATCTTCCTGAAATCACTCCGTAATGAGTATGAGGACCGCCTCTCCAGTACTTTCTTCCCAAGCTTCTCTGAACTTCATAAAGCCGGTCTTCGACTAAATGACATCTTCAAAAGTAGGAAAGAGGCTAAGAGAGATGGTGGATACCGCTACCTTAGAAAAGGCTCTACTAGAAAAAACACATCTGTCAATGCCGTCGCTTTCAACAATCAAGGGAGGAGAAACTATTCCTCCGTCCCTCCACCCAACAAGGAAAAGAAGAAAGAGAGAGTCTACAACAAATTGGAAGGTATCACTCAAGGAGAGCTCTTCGACATACTTATAGAAGCCGGTAAGGTCGCACCAAGGAAGCCTCCTTCAACTCCAAGGGAACTCCCCCCGAATCATGCCCATCATCTCTACTGCAAGTTCCACCAGTTCAGTGGTCACGACACCAATACTTGTAACCACCTCAAAGATGTGATCCAAGATCTCATAGACTCTAAGCAGCTAGGGGTTCCTAATGTAGTGACAAACCCCCTCCCAACTGCGGGAGGAGGGATCAATGTAATAGAAATAGCTAATAAAGAAGAGGAGACTACTCGCCTAACCCAAAATATGGGCGGGACCACTCCAAAGTTTAATAATGAAGTTTCTTTCGGTTACATGTTGTCTTATAATCAAGTACTAAGCATGGAAAATAACAACTTTCTACGCGAAGGGAAAAACTTACCATATTTCGTGTTCCCTGAACCATGGATCGACCATAGGGGGAAGCGCCAACCGGGTTTCGAAATATTCAGTGACTGTGATCCATACTCGCTTGAAACAGAACAGATGCAATTCTCGTGGCTACCTCGAGAATTAGGGGGTACCAAGGCCGAAGCATTCAGTGAGTGGGACTTTGTGTTGGGAGAAGACCTACTGCGCCAATTTCTCAACCTTTGCAAGCTAGAGGACACTCAGATTAATGCAATAAACAAGGGGGACGCTCCGAACCAAGACTACACCAAGCTCATCATGAAGAGCGACATGACTATCCATAATTGGTACACAACTGGGGGACCCATAGCAAGTGAAGACTTCTTGATCAAGGAATTAGGATGTACTCCCCATCCCCATAGAGAAAGAAAATTTGTAACTCTTACCTTAGAGTCAGACACCACTACCAATGAGCTCACCCAAGAGGACTTGGATGCCATCGCGGAACATGTATTCCCTTACTTCCTTAATGAAAAAATAGATCTTTCTGAGTATCCCGAGATTGCTAGCGTCCTAAATGATGAATTAACTAATAACTCTAACGAATTAGATAATAATGAGTCATATGAAGAGATAGATCAAGAAAACAAACAAATCTTAAAAGAAATTAATAAGCAAGCGGAAATGGTCCTATTGATGCCGAAGAAATACAAACAGTTAATCTGGGGACGGACGATGATCTGAAAGAGACCAAGATTGGCAGTTTCTTCAAAGGGGAAGACCGGCAAACCCTCATAGCGCTTCTTCGAGAATTCGTAGATGTGTTCGCTTGGTCCTACAAAGATATGTCGGGGTTATCCAATTCGATTATCGAGCACAAGATACCGCTGCTTCCCGATTCAAAGCCAGTCAAGCAGAAACTCCGCAAAATTAAGCCAGAGTGGTCAGTACAAGTTAAACAAGAGATAGAGAAACTCTTGAGTGTTGGGTTCATCAAAGTGATAGAGTATCCAACCTGGTTGGCTAATACTGTACAGGTTTCCAAGGAAAATGAAAAGGTCCGCGTCTGTGTTGATTTCTGTGATCTCAACAGAGCATCTCCGAAAGACGATTTTCCTCTTCCCAACATAGACATGCTCGTTGACAATACCGTAAAATATGAAGTCCGTTCATTCGTAGACGGATTCTCCGGTTACAACAAGATCCTCATGGCCGAGGAGGACCAACACAAAACAGCGTTCACCACACCATGGGGGACGTACTGTTATACAGTCATGCCATTCGGACTTAAGAATACTGGAGCCACGTACCAGAGAGCCGTAACTGCGCTGTTCCATGACATGATACATAAAGAAATGGAGGTATACGTTGATGACATGATCATATACTCCAAAGGCTCCGATGGGCAGCACTTTGTCAACCTCAGAAAGTTCTTTGAGAGGTTGAGACACGACTCCGGCCAAGTGCACGTTTGGGGTAGTAAAAGGAAAAGTCCTCGGGTATATGGTCACTAAGCGTGGTATAGAAGCAGACCCCGCTAAGATCAAAGCCATCATTGACATGCCTCCACCTAAGACGCAAACAGAAGTCAAGGTATTCATGGGTCGCCTTCAGTACATTAGTCGTTTTATTAATCAACTCACGACGATGTGCGAACCCATCTTCAAACTCCTCAAGAAGAATGCATCCCTAGAATGGACCAAAGAGTGCCAAAAAGCCTTTGAAAGGGTCAAGGGGTACTTAGTGAATCCGCCAGTGTTGGTTCCACCGCATAAAGAGAAACCGTTGACCTTGTACCTCCCAGTCAATGATACTGAATTAGGGGCTATACTAGCATAAGAGCAACCCGATTCGAAGAAAGAGAATGCCGTATACTTTGTCAGCCGTCGCTTCCAAGGGGATGAATTGAATTACTCTGCATTAGAAAAGTTGTGTGCTGCACTGGTATAGGTAGCTGAGAGACTAAAGCCATACATGGAGGCATTTCCTGTACAACTGATCGCCAGAATGGACCCAATGAAGTACATCTTCGAGAAATCACATGTCTCCTCTAGAATATCTAAATGGTACTTTATGCTCGCGGGGTACGATATCACTTACATCACACAGAAATCCATGAGAGGAAGGGACTTCGCGGATCATTTAGCCGAATTTCCATGTGATGAAGCGAAGGGGGAAGACCCGCGATTCCTTGATGAGAACATCATGGCAATAGCAGAGAATAAGTGGCAATTAATTTTCGATGGCGCAGCCAATAAACGGGGATATGGCATTGGCATATTACTAGTAGATCCCTCAGATTTCTGCACTCCACTCGCAATGCACCTTGATTTTGAGGCCACTAACAATATTGCCGAGTACGAAGCTTGCATAGCGGGGCTTGAAGCAGCCTTATAAAGAAATGTGACCGAACTAGAGGTGCATGGAGATTCACAATTTATAATCATTCAGTCACTCAAAAAGTGGAAGGTACAAGATCCTATACTCCAGAAATACAACGACCATCTCCAAGACTTGGTCAAACAGTTTAAAGAGTTCACTTTCTACTATATTCCTAGAGATAAGAACCGCTTAGCAGACTCGCTAGCCATGCTAGCATTACTTGTTGAAATCCCTGAATGGAATGAGGTCAAGACCTTCAAAGTCGCGAGGCGAATGACTCCTGCTTATTACTCAATCATAGACCTGCATGACTACAAAGAAGAGTGTAACTCTGTGAATACCTTGGACGATAAACCTTGGTATTATGATGTATGGAGTTTCCTCCTAGACAGAACATTCCCATCAGACGCATCGCCTAAAGCGAAGATAGCATGGTTGAACAGCCATTATGAACAACTAGCCCTGCTAGATGAACGACGACTTCGAGCCGCTAAGCATATCCAAGCATATCAACGGAGAAACTCCATAAGCCCTAGCCTATGGGATGGAAGCAGTGCTACCAATCGAATTAGAAGTACCATCACTAAGTGTTCTCCTAGAAACCAAGTGAATGAAGTCGCATGGTTGAACAGCCATTATGAACAACTAGCCCTGCTAGATGAACGACGACTTCGAGCCGCTAAGCATATCCAAGCATATCAACGGAGAATGGCCCGAGCATTCAATAAGAAAGTCAAGTCCAGAAACATCAAAGAAGGGGACCTAGTCCTACGCGAACATCGTCCTGGACCATTCAACCCTATAGGAAAGTGGGGACCAAGATGGATAGGCCCTTACATAGTCACGAAGGTATTCTCTGGAGGAGCGGTACAACTCGCAGACCTAGATGGAGATCAACTGCCGAAGCCCGTCAACATGGACAAGCTGAAGAAGTACTACTCATAGCTCCGTCCCCTATTTCAAAAAAAAAAAAAAGGGCTCGCTAGGTTGAAAACCCGCAAGGGCGGCGTAGGCAAAAATTAGAGCGGAGAGCACGAGAAAAGAACCCCGCTAGATTGAAAACCTGAAAGGGCGGTCTAGGCAAAAATCAGGTGTATATATATATATATATATATATATATATATATATATATATATATATATATATATATTAGGGGACAGTCTCGTACGAGACACCTATGTCTCGTGCGAGACATGTCAGTCAGCAGACATAATTTTCTCTTTCTTAAACTAGAACTACGATGACCTGAGCTCCTTATTTAATTGATGTAAAAGGAGAACGTAGGAATCCTTTTGGTTCGGTCTATTCAATAAATAAAATCAAAATCTTGTCTTCTTATTAATTGAATGAATTTCAAGAAAGCAATAAGAAAATTTCTAACATGAATACCAACTTGCAAAAGAAAAATAAATAAAATACTAAAAATTTAAACATTGGTCTATCTATGGCAATCTCTCGATACTCCTAAGGATCTATTTCTTCCTTGACTTAGTAAGGGCTTGACCACGATCCGCTTTGTCATCCCGCTTCCTCTTGAACCAAGGTATATCGAAACTGGGAGGAACATCAAGTCGGCTGAACACCAAGAGAGTCAGTCTCGCAAACACATGAGGCCTATCCAGAGCTTAAAGTTTACCGGGAAGACCGTTTGCTCTCTTCTCGTAAAAGTCACTATCCAGAAAATCTTGAGTGGCATCTACTCTGACATTAGAAGGATCTTCCTTAGCTTCCTTCTCCCTCAAATTCAAGCTAGGCTCGAATTGGTCCCCCAACAGAGAGCGGCAAATCTCATCAATACCATCGACACTGGGACGGAGTTGTTTTCAGAAACCAATCCAAATATTTGTTGGACAAATAGATGCTCCCTCCATCATGATGAAGATTGGTCCAATGATCCATAGTGGTGCCTTGTCCCCAAGCGCGAGCCAAGCTCGTAGAGAAATCTGAGTCCATGAAAGAAATGTTCTGAGGTTGTCCCCCTAACACGAAAGTGTCCTGCGGTTGACCGAATTGTCGCATTACCCTCCGAGCAAAATAGAAAGAGGAGTCCCTCAAACCCGGAAGGATGACCCTGTCGTATCCAAGGGTATTAGCTACAAATCGCTTCACCTTCCAAAAGGATGGGCACCAAGCAATATCATTAGTCTCCACTTTAGCAAAAAGAAGAGCCCACTCCTCAATGCTGAGACCCTTCACCAACAGTCTCCGCCTATGGAAAGTATAAGGAGAATACTCAATCGGAGAGTCCAACAGTTTGAAATGTTCTGTAAGCCAAATGGTCAACAATAATGGACTTCCCCGAGTCATAGAGCCGGTTCGGTGTAGCTCATCACTGTTAGGTTTCGTAGTAACATGCGCAGCGGAATTAAGCAATTAAAATTTATGAAACCCAAAGCCCATAGATCCATTCATATGATTAAGTCAAATACAACATAATGAATACTAGAATACTAACCCTTGATGCCTTTGATTTTGCAACCTTGAATTCGATGGAGACTTGAAATCTTGATCATGAACAAAGCAAGAATCACGAACTATGAAGATGATAAGTTTCACCCTCTAGCGGTATCCACACCACGAACGAATATCAAGAACACTTGATCTTGGTTGCTAGACCAAATTATGAAACACGCTTTCATAATTGTAAGAACTATATGGAATTATGAATATTCTTGTTCTTCACTTTTGGGATCTTAGAACAAGAAAATAACCTCTCAAAACCCTTTGGAGGCACTCATAATCATATGCTTAATGACTGCTGAAAGGATCCTTAAATAGGTCCTAATCCTTAACCCTTAAGGACTTAGGAAACCTAAATCCCGTCACAAAATTAAGCTGCAGAGTTTCTGGACCGACTGCACTGGCACGGTCGTGCCCTTTAAGGCGCACGGTCATGCCTATAGGTGCGCATGTTGCCACCAGCCATCCAATATTGGCACCGTCGTGCTTTTCTTTTGGCACGGTCGTGCCAGTCACCCCGCAAGACTTTGCCTTTGTTCGATTTATGGCACGGTCGTGCCCTTTAAGGAGCACGGCCATGCCAGTTCAACTTTTAGGCGTTTTTCCATAATTCCAATTCAGTCCTTCACGATTCGTTCTATTTGTGTGTGACCCTCTAGGATTACACTAAGTTGGCAATGAGCCCAAACATGAACCCATAAGATATGATTAGGTTCTAGCAAACCGTCATATCTACCTAAATAGTGTAACAAGATACAAGTTCGCATTCCTTTTAGAACATGTCATAATCCCTTTGTCCACGATGTCATTGAACACAAGTCATGGTCAACAAGTCAACTTGTATTTTTCAATACTTTTCTCGATCCCGAATATGTTGATAATCCAAATGACTCTGATCCAATCAATCCATTTGAGTTTGGCCAAACATTTCATCAACATCATTCCTTCGAGGGGCCCAAGCTTGACATCTCTCCGAAGAGGGACAAATCCAATTAGCTTATTATTCTTCCCTACGTGAATCCGATTATGCCAATCATACCCTTTATAACTACCGTGTTAAGGCAATGTTTGAATATGTCAAACATAATCTTCATCAAGTGGAAGACTATAATAACTTCATGTCTAAGGATTCAAATGACATAACTAATATAAGATTTATATATGACATTGACCATGACATAAATCTCATACCGCGGGTCATGTCCAGTACCTTGTTCCAAACAAGTACCCATAAATCTAACATGATCATCCCATGATCATTTAGCCTTTATACTAGTGCTTAACAAGCTCTAGGGACAGAGATTATTATAAGCAAACACGAGCCATAATAATAATCCTATTATCTCTTTATTATCATGATAACTTACAACGTTCAACAAACGTGCCTAGGGCACCAACACCAACAATCTCCCACTTGCCCTAGGCCCAATCTCTAGGTATCCAATACCCATGGACCTAACATGACCATCATGTCTTAGCTTGTGGAAGTCCCATTGTTTAGCGTGTCCATAACGTTATCATTAATAGGTACTTTGCATATATGTACGTGTCTCTTATCAACAATTTCTCGAACGATAAGAAAACGCCTAAGTATGTGTTTAGATTTAGGATGTGCCCTTGGTTCCTTTTGCTTGATCAATAGCACCACTATTATCACTAATATGGTCTATTAGATTAGCAATACTAGGAACCATCTTAAGTTCACCAATGAACTTCTTAATCCAAACAACTTCCTTTGCAGCATCCTATGCAGCGATATACTTAGTTTTAGTCGTAGAATTAGTGACTGTACTTTGCTTGGAACCATTCCAACTTACAGCTTCACTATTAGTTATAAAACTCGATTGCGATTTTTCTATTATCTTTGTCAGTTTGGAAGCATGCATCCGTGTACCCATATACGACGAGATCATCTTCCATCCTTCCATAGATCAAACAAATCTTTAGTCCTTCTAAAGTGTTTTAAGAATTGTTTCACAGCCATCCAGTGACTCTCACCGGTTGTCGGATTAATATCTATTCGTCATGCTCTAAGCATTCGATATATCCAGCTTAGTACTTATCATGTCATAATGGATCCAATTACCGAAGTAAATGGCATCCCATTTATTCTCTCATGCTCATCATTTGTCTTACGACATTTGATTCTTTGCATAAAAAAACATCCATGTAACATTGGCAACTGTCCTCTCCTAGAATTTCCATGCGGAACCTTCTAATGACCCTGTCAATGTGTGCACTTTGGCTTTAAACCAATTTGCTTCCTTCATCTATCTCTATAGATCTTAATGCCAAGGATATATGCCGCTTCATCCATATTCTTCATTGTGAAACACTTTCTTAACAAAGTCTTTGCAGACTAATGTGTAGAAATATCGTTTCCAATGAGCAATATGTTATCCACATATTTAATTTAAGGAATAGCGCTATGCTCCCACTAATTTTCTTGTATATACAAGGTTCATCTTCGTTCTTGATCAAGCCAAAATCTTTGACTTATCAAAACAGAGATTCCAACTCCCATAAGTTTGCTTTAATCCATCCGATGGATTTCTGCAACTTACATAATTTATTAGAATTTTCTTTGACTGTCAAATCCTTTAGGTTGTATCCAATACATCCTTAAGTGAGTTCCCGTTGAGGAACGCTTGTTTTGACATCATTTTATCAAATTTCATATTCCAAATATGAACATGTGACTATGAGAATTCTAATAAATTTCTTCTACCCATGTAAATTTTCTCAAAGAAAACTCATTCCTTTCCTTTGGTTTTTACGGCTTAGGTTAGAATGATCAAGTTCCAAACTTGATTATTACACATGGATTTCCTTTTAGATATTATGACTCCAAGCCATTAATCTAAATGTGGAGTTGATATTGCATCTTTGATAGGTAGTAAATACTTCATTCTAAATGAACTTTACCTCAATACTTTCTATTTCGAAATATCCAATATTTCTACTAATAGATTGTATCCTATCATGTATTGCAAGTATTTGTATATCTTGAACGGACTTTTCACGACTCCTTGTGAAAACTTGTTCAACTTCCATCTTAGGTTAAAATATATTTTCTAGGTCTCGAACCATTCGAGATACATTTTACTCCCACTGATTCTTTTAGAGATAAACCATTTATCTAGAAAAGTACCATCATAATCAACAAACCATTTGTTTCTTATGAGTAAAATTATTATCCTCAAGTTTCCTTAAGATATCCCATGAAAGTATATTTATTAGATTTAAATGTGAGTGTGTCCCAGACAGCTCCTTTTCAAAAGGTCTCACTATCTTAAATCTTTACGAAAGACAAACCGAGTTTTCTTTCATCATTTAACCTCTTTTGATGGAACTCAAATTAGTGTAGTTATAGCAGTTTGTAATACATAACCCTAAGATAAGTAATGGAAGATCAATTTTTGATTTTATCATCTTATGAACCATATCCAATAAGGTTCAACTTCTCCATGTAGATACATCATTCCAAATGGTGTTCTTAGTGGAGTTTATTGTGAAACTATTTCACAACCTTAATGATAACTATCAAAATCTCGGTTCAGTTATTCATCATCACGATCCAATCAGAATCTTTGAATAATTTTACCAAGTATAACTAAAATTCTCTTTCATCATTTCTTCTTAATGCACCATATACATCGAAATGTATTAGGTCAAGTAAGATGTCAGCCTTTTACCAATCATAGTAAAAGATGTCTTGGTCCAAGTAAACAAGATTTGCATAAATCATGTGATTACAAATCATATGACTTAAAACTCCGTCCCATGGAATTTTAGATATGCATTTCTCATTTATTTGATCAAAACAATAATGTATAAAGAATTTTAATTATTTATGTCATAGCCTTTATTACCTTGTTCTTCAAGATTTAGGATATAAGATTTATTTATCTGATAACACAATGAAGTAAATCATAATAAATAAAACACTTTTCTTATTCCAAATAAGAAATAAATATCTTTCATTATCTTATAACAAAATAATGTTATTCTACTTCATGAGTAAAGTCACTTTACAAGTGTTCTATGAACAATGTTGCAAATTTTGCATCATTACCATTCATAGGTCATACTTTACTATAAGTAGTCTTTCAGTTTACTAATCATTGCACATTTATACAAATGTAGGATCCACATCCGATATCCAATACCCAATAATTAAAGTTAGAAAGATTAATTTAAAACATAAAATTCCCAAGTGGTAGTCCCACTACCATTCCTTTAATTGATCGTCCAGAATTTTGACTACAATTCTAAATGGTCAATCCAATTGCCATTTTACCAAATTGCATCTATTAGAGTTATTATTATAACCAAAATTATTTCATTTAGGTTTGACAACTCTTGTCTTACCTTTCTTTTGGCATTTGACTCTTTTCATTATGAACCATGAGTACTTGGAGAACCTTTCTCCACTTTCTTCATCTTCGCAGTTTTAAGCATATCATGCAACTCGAAGAGATTCTTTATCCATTCTAAGCATGTCATAGTTCATCACTAAGTGATCATAACATTTGAACAATGAATCAAGAATGAGATCCGTGGCTTGCTCCAATCCTATTGGACAACCAAGTTTCTAAAGATGCTCTACGTAGCCTTTATCTTGAGCATGTGAAGTTTCCATTTATTGCCCTTTACTCATTTTGCAATAAGTGAATGCAACCATGGTTTTATACCTCTCTTGCTTAGATTGCTCTTTGAAACATGTAACTCAATTCCACGCCTATCTAATAAGCTTCCACAAGTTCCAAACTTTGTTGAAGTTTAAGAGCACATAATCGCAAGCATGAGACAACTCACATTCCTAAAATCATTTGTGATTGTGTACTCCGGAATTGGTTCTTTAGGAATAGGCCCATCAAGAATGTACAACCCATCTTCTTGCCTTAGAACGATTCTTAGGCTCAGGATCCAATCCATGAAGTTTGTACCATTCTTTTGAAGCATTTATCGTTATCAAGGATTAATCGCAATGATTTTAGTTGTCATCTACAACTTATGCAAAATTTCCAAAATTTTACAAGTACCAATCTCATTAAAGAGATAAATAATGTATTTTCCAAAAATACTCCCACTAAATTATATAACCTTCTTATACATCCAATGCATAATATAATTTAAATGGGTTAAGATCTAACTTTAATTTAATTCTAAGTCCGCTATGGCGTATTACACAAAATCAAATTAATTAGGTAGACAACCCTATCAATCATATCTCATATGACTCTTAGATCCTTTCATGAGACTCTTTTGATATTGGGCTAAGATCCAACTTTAATTTAACTTTGAGTCCACAGAGGCAGACCGCTCAAAATCAAATTAATTAGGTAGACAATTTCTTGTCAATCATATCTCATATGATTCTTAGGGATCCAATTTCGAAAGCATGTTTAATCTCATCTTTTGCCTAGGCCCAAAACTGTTTTGACGCCTTATTAAGTCCAACCATTTTAAACGCATGGTTGATGTGCCTCGCTAGGGCGTGCCCACATCATCCATCTTGCTCATACATAGATAAAGTTAATGCACCTCGCTAGGGCGAACCCACATTAAAATCACTCATGCACTAACAAGTGTTTTAATCATGGCGTGGCAAAAGGACTTAAAACTTTCTTTGAAGGTTCATCACATATAGCATACAACATATTTATGAGCACACAAGATAAACATGTTACGCATCAAGTTTAGCCACTAAATTAATCTCCATTAATTTAAGCACAACATTTATGTGTCATTGGTTTCTCTATAATTATGAGGATGAGACTATTTCAACTTTGGTTATTATCTCCAAATCAAGACAACAAGAAATGCGGTCGAACTAAGCCATTAGGCAACCACAATCCCGCACTAATTCAAGAAACCAAGAAAGTAGTCCATGTGGCCGAAACTAAGCAATAGATGGTCTCGATGAACGTAGGCCAATTGCATTCACAATTCCACATGGATCTCCAATCATTGAATCAAGAACAATGTTTCTCAATTTTAGCTATTATGAACTCTTCATAATTCTAACTTCGTTTTATCTTTGAAACTTGGATTACGATCAAGTTTGGGAAACACAATCTCGATGAACGCAGATTAGCCATCCAAACCTTGAACCAATCTTAGAATCACAAGACTAAAACAAATAGGAAAATCAAACCCCAAGATCCACACCCAAACCAACTACCCAAAACCCATTCCAGATCAGCAAGTCTGGCCTGGTTCCGTGACTGATTCAGTTGGACCTTTCGAAAATTCCAGATTCAGTTTTTAAACAAAATCAGACCTGATTTCAGGGGCTGTGCGGCCGCCCAAAACCCTTGTGCGGTCGCCCAAACCCGTGCGGCCGCCCAAGGCATTTTGGGCGGTCGCCCACTAAGATCAGAATGGAATTTTTAGTTCGAAATTTTGTCTCAAAATTGTTTTTCCCCGATTATTAAAACCATGATCCAATCAGAATTAATAATCAAACAATTCAGAATCCATCATAATATTTATTGCGATTGAATCGTGCGATTAAAGTTGTAAAACAACAAACCACATAAAACCACATAACACATAAACATCATATAATCTAATATTCATATCATGCTAGGCATATAAACAATTTATATACACATAACATGATCTAGTATTGAAATAATCAACATGAACGGGGCTCTGATACCACTGTTGGGTTTCGTAGTAACATGCTGTAGACACCCCGCCTTGGACCGCTCACCCCGATTGCACATTTGATTTTGTTTTTCTCCCCATTTTAAGTGTTTCTCGTTAGTTTCTGTCACTTCCGTTAAGTTCCTGACTGACTTCGTTAAGTCCAGGGACTAAACTGAATGACAGGGCTGACTTTCTAGTCCATTCTGTCAAAATTGCCTTCTCTGAGTCGCGCGCCTCCGACACTAGGAGCCAGGCGCGCGCGCCTCCCGCCCCCAAAGCAGGAAGCGCGCGCCTCTGGGCGTCAGTTACAGATTTCTGGCCAGGATTCCCTCCCTTGCTCAATTTACAGGATTTTGCCCGGGAAGGATTTCTTGGTGACTGAGTTTTGGCACCAAAAACACCCCTCTTTCACCTATAAAAACCTCTCTTTACCTCCATTTTCAAGGACGGAAGATTGAACTTACAAAAACTATACCAAAATCACTTTCTAAAGGTTCTCCAAGGATCTCTTCAAGCAATATTTGAAGTTCTTCAAATTGTAGGTAAAAGTCTATCTTTTCCTTTCTTTTCTACTTCATCTCCTCTCTCTCTTTTACTCTAATCAAATGTGCAATCACCCAAATCATTTTGGGACATGACTCTAATGATCACCTCATCTCATTGAGGTTGGTTAAGGAGTTATCTCCTACATTCCAAACTCTATTTTAAACCCCCTTTTCATAACTTAAAGAAGAAGAAGAAGAACGTTATTATTCATGTAGATTTTGATCAAACAAGACCAACTTTAGTTGGGCGAGATGGGTGTTTCGGTACTTCCCATCTCTTAATCTAACCCCCGAACCTCAAAACAAAGAATCTCTGTTTTCGTAATCAAACTTAGGCTACAATCAATAGGTTTTTCTTATGTTCCTCAAAACATAGGTGGTGACTCTAAAACAAGTTAGACATCCTAGGATAATTCACCGCTCTAGCCAAGCCGTGGTTCCCCCGGGGTATCTACAGTGGCGACTCCGCTGGGGACATTTGAGGGTTAAACTTGCATTCTGATCGAAATCTACATCTTTTCTGGGCATTCTGATTCCTGATAAGGGTGCGCGCGTCGGGCCGTTTAACCCTAAGGCGCGCGCATCCCGCATCAAGAACCAGAATTGCCCACTTCTTCATGTTCTTCATCTTCTTCTTCTGCTATTCTGCACTAATCACTTCTGCAGGGGTTACAATATGAACATAGGACCAGGGCAATCCCCTGAGTCCAAAGTCTGACATTCTGACAGGTGTGCCCAGAAGCGCGCGCCTCCCATAAGCATTGCGCCATGCGCGCGCGTCCCACATCAGCACTCAGAGGCGCACGCTTCTGGGTTGATTCCCAGAACAGAAACAGGTTTCAGTGACTGAGCAGAACAGTGGGGTGTGGGCACAGTTGCCTGCATCAGAACAGAATTGAACCCTCGGACTGTTTTAATTTTGTGTTTTATTTACCGGTCACACGGGTGATTCGGGAGTTGTAATTTAGGTGCTTATGTGTTTGTTTTCTTTCTTTTCAAAAAAAAAATAAAAAAATAAAAAAAAAATTGCCACTTGTTAGACCTCACACTACATGCACATATTCCTATGAACTGCTCACTATTGAGTCGCACAAGTCCAACCCCAAACCCGTCGAGGCCCGTCCTAGAAAGTTTCAAGCTCCACCAGACCTTGGCTCTTTCGAAGCGGTAAACCTCAACCCGTGGCGTAGTTCAAGACTACATGCCGGGGGTGACCTTTGAGCCTCATATTCAAGCCGAGCACAAACCACACAATTCTAGTTAGGGTCTAACACTCCGTGACTCAAGTCGGTTTCCATGTACCGAGATTTCCCTAAACTAATGTCTTCAAATCATACATGCCAACTTGTTGAAATGGACGCAATAAAAATCCGTCCCCAAAAGTGGTTATTTTGGACGAAAATAAAAATCCGTCCCCGCATGTATGCTTTACTACATTAATTTAGTTTAATCCCGATACATGTAGGATTCACAAGCGCGATGGAATCCGATGAGTATATGGGACCGCGAGATGGTCTATATACTAGTGTGACGATTCCATTATTTTCTTAGAAACCCCAAAAAGGGATTCATTCCCTCCGACTTATATAAAAAAAAAAAGGAGTCTTTTCTTATGTGGTTCGAGTCGTGTGCCCAACTGTGTGTTCTAAGCCTCTTCATGGACCGCAAGTGTTACTCAAGACTGACAAGGGCCTCTTCTGCAATATAGGTTCAATTGGTACTTACAGAGTCTACCGGGATTCAGCAAATCGGTTAGTCCGTGAAGAGATCACTCCAACAGCTCCAACATCAACCATGACCGGCAGCAGCAACACCATGTCTCTCGAACAGCTCTCAAATATGGTCCAACTCCTCCAAGAGCAAGTCTCCACCCTTAATAAGGAGGCACAAAGCAAAGACGACATTTGGCAATCCCACCTCGACAGCCAAAGGGAGGCCCACGAGGCCGAGATGGAGCTAATGAAAGAAAAGCTCACTAACCTTACCAAGGGGAAGAACAAGAACAATGACGATGAATCCGAGTGGACCGAGGGTTTGTTCAAAAGTCCTTATGTCAACACCCGCACCAAGAAAATGGGGGAACCAAGTTCTGAGAACAATGAGCCCAAAATGGTGGATTCTATCATGGCCTACATCGACCAAAAATTCAATGGGCTCAACATGGGGAAAGGCTCCGACACAAGCCTTTATCAATCATCCATCCTCATGAGTACTATGGCCGCTCTTCCCGATAAGTTCAAGATGCCCGACATAAGCAAATTCAAGGGCAACTCTTGTCCCATGGCTCACATTGAGACTTATATTTGGGCAATGGTTCCGAAGAAGGTCTCCCCCAAGGTGATGGCTCAATGCTTTCCTCTCACTCTCGAGGGGGCGGCAAAATATTGGTATGCTACTCTCCCGCTCACTGTCCGTCTTGATTAGGACTCCGCCATGCTTGCCTTCAAGAACCAATACCAAGGCAACACCACTCACCGGCCCACAAGGAAAGAGCTAGAGAACACTACTCAACGAGACAATGAGTCCTTCATCGACTTCACAAGGAGATGGAATGATAAACTCTCTGAAATTGTTGAGAGGCCAAACACAAAAGGGCAAATGGACATCTTTCTCAAGTGTCTCAAGATTGATCTCCGCACCCACCTAAGTGGGGCTTGCTACTCCGACTTCTCCCAAATGTATGAGGCGAGGGTACGTATGGATGACTTGCTCAAGGAGATTAAGAAGGCCACTCCTACTTACCACTACAAGGCCGCTTCCAACTCCACAAAAGAGGCCTCAGTCAACGCCGTCACTATTGACAAGGGGAATTACAAAAAGGTTCCTCCACCTTAAGGGAAGAAGTCCCGAAGTGACCGTGTCTACACGCCTCTCCAAGGCATGACTTAAACCGAAGTGTTCGAGGTCCTCAAGGCAAAGGGTCAAGTCACACCCGTGCAAGGGTACCAACCCAAGACGATCCACCCCAATCATGCTCACCACAAATATTGTGGCTACCACCAATATAGTGGCCACACCACCGAGGATTGCTTCGTTCTCCGCAATGTCATTCAAGATCTCATAGATAAGAAAGAATTTGTAGTGACTAATGATGAGCATGTCAATGTAATAGAGATAGGAGAACTCGAGGGGACCACCCATTCAATCCCAATTGTGAATGGGGGCCCCAATGTTATGAATAAACTTGACAATTCTTGTTATGTAGTGACTTACGATGAGGTAATGAGGGAAGTACTAGAGAATAGGAAAAAGAAGCAAGATGGGAACGTCAACATGCTAACTCGATCCGGTCGAGTCACAGCAAGCAACCCTTCCACTTCCACACCAAGCTCCTCTTCTCAAAGACCGCAAGCTCGCGACACTCCTGAAGACCCTCTACTTGTCCAACTCAAGAAAACTCAAGCCAACATCTCTATTTGGGACCTCATTGCATCCTCAAAAAAACACCGAGATCTTGTCATCCGCAATCTCGATGATACATCAGTTTCTCCCGATACTACCCCCGAGGACCTCACGGCAATGATTGGTCACATTCATTTTGGCAACGTCATCACCTTTGCCGATATGGACCTTCCACCATTTGGTTCCGGCCACAACGAAGATATTTACCTCAAGGTACGAGCAAGGGGGAGGCCCGTCTCAAGAGTCTTAGTGGACGGTGGTTCCGCACTCAATCTCATGCCTGGCAGAATCATGGGCATACTGGGGCTTAAGGATTCCGATTTGAAGCCTTCTACTCAAGATCCGGAATGGTGATGAAATAGTGACCGTCATGGCTGAAAACGTCACTATCCACAGAAAAGGTGAGCCCGTCCACCAAGTTCAGCAAGGTTTACCAGAATCCACTCTCTCCGGCGTCTCAATCAACCCCATTGACAAAGAAGGGGGAAACGGATCATGGACCCCCACCAATCACAAAGTCCTCCGCATGATGAGGAATATGGACTACTTCCCTGGTTTAGGCCTAGGGAAATATCAACAAGGACTCCTACATCCTGTGCAAGTCCCATTTGTAAAGAACACATTCGGTTTGGGGTACGAGCTTACCAAAGAAGACTTGAAACAAGAGCAAGCGATCAAGAGCGAAAAGGCCCGAGCTCGTAAAGAAGGCCGTCGTTATGAGGTCCCTAATCTGAGGCCTTACCGCAAGACGTTGAATGGTTATTTTGTCCGCCAAGGGGAAGACGTTCCATACATGATCTTTCCCGAGCCATGGGTTAACAATAAGGGTGTCAAAAAGCCCGGCCTCGAAATCTTCTCCGATTGTGAGATCCAGAAATCCGAAAGGGAACCACCTCCCATGTCGCCCCGTGAATGGTGGGGAAGGAAGATGACTATAGAATCCGAGACAGAAATTACCGTGGGGGAAGAACTAACAGATTTAGCCTCCATGTTCGAAGATCTTGCCACGATGAATGAATGCCAAGTCAACGCCATCCATGACACCGTCATCATGAACGAGACTATCAGTGAAATCCCGCCAAGATCCGAGCCGATCAACAATTGATATTCAACGAAAGGGCCCGTGGTGTCCGAAGAATTCTTAGTCCAAGAAATGGGTTGCATACCCCGCACAGCAACGAAGGAAGAGCGGCTCACACTTACTTTCGAGTTCGAGAGTGTCTCTAATACCCTCACCCAAGAGGATTTGGAGGCCATAGCCGAGCGTGTGTTTCCTTTCTTTGCTAATGAAAAATTTGATATTTCTGAGTACCCTGAGATTGCAAACATCATAAATGATGAATTAACTAATAATGAACTTAACGAACAAGTTAATAACGATTCAAATTGTGATGAAATAGACCACGAAAACACAACATACTTAAATGAACTTGCTCAACAAGTCCGTAGTCGTGGTGAGAATGGTCCAAAGGCTGACGAAGAATTGCATGTTGTTAATCTGGGTACCGAAGAAGAGCCAAAAGAAACTAAGATTGGAAGCTTCTTCAAAGGGGACGACAGAGACAGATTGACTGCATTACTACGGGAGTTCGTGGATGTGTTCGCATGGTCATACAAAGACATGCCGGGTTTGGACAGAAAGGTAGCAGAGCACAAGATTCCGATCAGAGAAGATGCCAAGCCAGTAAAGCAGAAGCTCAGAAAGATCAAACCAGAATGGTCTTTGCAGGTCAAAGAAGAGATTGAGAAGCTCCTCTGTAGCGACCCCAAAACCCGTCCCTATTTATTTTCTATTTTTGGGGATTTTTATTTGACTTATATGTGCATTTTATGTGTTGCATCATATTTTATGATTTCATATCATATTTGATTATTTGTGTTATTTACTTAGTTAGTAAAAATAATGATTAAAGGAGTTAAATGGTTAAGTTGAAACTTTAGGGTCCTAATTGAAATTATAAGTTAAGGGGCTTAAGTGTTAACTTTGAAAGTTGGGTGACCAAAATGTAAAAAGGGTAAAGATATTTTTAAGGAAACTTTCCTTCCTTCTTCCTTCTCTGTGTTATTTTCTTTCTTCTGCAACATTCCTCTACGTTCAGTTAGGGTTAAGAAGAAAAGGTAAGTTCGACCCATTTCGATTTAATTCTTTTTATTTACTTACCCGTTTTAAAAACTAATTATATAAAAATGATCAGGGCGTCGAGTAGGTCATTTCTAGCCGAACAAAACTTATTTCAGCGATACTTTTTCCGGAACTAGGTAAGTTACTAATTCCCCTTTAAACGTTAAAATAGTCATATATGCTATATATGATACTCCTACTTGTTAATTTTGTGTTTTGGGTAATATTTGCTATACTTGTAATTTTGGGACAAAGGGAGTATATAGACTTGGTTTGAGCTGAGTGTTGTAATGGTTTGGGAATGCAATTTGTATCCTTAATGAAAGTTACTTAAGTTGTGTAGCATATATGTGTTATACTTGTGGGACGGAAGGAGTAAAAATGAGCTAAGGAAAGAATCTGGGATTTGGCCCAAAATAGGAGGAGGCGCGCGCACCCTATATAAGGAGGCGCACGCATCCATTGTCACCAACTTAGGCAAAAATTGACTGGAGGAGGGAGGCGTGCGCATCCCTTTGGATGAGGCGCGCGCACCCTTAAGTGAATCAACAATAGTGAAGTTCTGGTCCTAGGAGGCGCGCGCATCCTATGGGATGAGGCGTGCGCATCCCCCCTGTTTCCAAGGTTTGATAGTTTGTGTTATATGGGGTATAAGAGGACAAGTGTGTATGTGATCCTTGGGGTTGTTTATGACTTAAATGTGTATGTGTATGACTTTTATGTCGTTAACAAACAAGATTGGGTTGTGACTAGATGTCATCATTATGAACTCTTTATGAGAAATCTTTCGTGTGCATCTTGTGATGTTTTGGCTTAATTCCTTCTTGGATTAAATGCTTTGGGTTTTGTTTAGCAAGTATTCATTACTGTGCTTCTTGTTAAAAGTCCAGCTGGTCTTGTTGTGGAGTCAGCCAATGGAAGAATTATAGTGGTACAGGTAAGTCCACTATAAGGTTTTCCATTGGAGCTTGTGAGTCAGGCGGTGGGAGAATTATAGTGGCACATAAGCCAAGTTCACTATAAGGTGTCCACTGTGCCTTCTAGTTTCCCCAGTCCAGATTGGCCTTGGATGGGATGAATTGCTCCCTTTGGTGAGTATTTGGGTTATGACTTTGTGTCATATTTCCCTCTCTGGTTACTTGGTTCTATTGGTTATGATTTGGTTTTCGGGATCCCGACGGCTTCAGCTATTTATGCTGCTCAGATGGTTTTCTCTGATGGGTTTCTCAGTTGGTATCCTCATCAGTTTTGGTTATTGGTTAAACCTTGGCTTTGGTATCCACCGGAGTGTGGGCTATGTGACTAACGTGATATATGAGTTGATGCTATATGCTATATGATTACTGTTGATATTGTTTCTTTATGATCATCATATCAGCATGTAACGTAGTTGCATTTTAGTAGCTTACTGAGATTTATTCTCACCCTTATTTGTTTACTGTTTTAGATAAAGGCGGGTCCAGGGGATAGGACACTTGGCACGGGAGGACGTTCGTTTGGTAAGAGTGGGACTTATTTTGTTGAAGGTTACATTATGTAAATGTAAACCCTTTGGGTAGAGTACCCGTACTTCTTATGGTTCCATCTATTTTGGTAAAGGTTGATGTATGTACATTTGTTTAAAAGTTTGTAAGCCTTTGGGCTAAGTACTTCCGCTGTGAAAGTGTTTGTCAAAGTTTGTTTCAAGATTAAGTGAAGTCTTTGAACTTCAAGTGTGTTTTTGTGCCACTTTCTAAAAGGACATTTCGAAAAATTTTCTAAAAGGTTTCATAACGTCTTCCGTTCGTGTCCCGAGCGTGGGGCCAAGTAGGACCACGGGTACGGGGCGCGACATCCTCAGTGTGGGTTTCATCAAGGTTATCGAGTATCCGACATGGTTAGCCAACATCGTGACAGTCAGGAAGGCAAACGGCAAGGTTCGAGTTTGTGTGGACTTCCAGGATTTAAACAAAGCTTCCCAAAAGGATGATTTTCCACTCCCTAATATCGACATGCTAGTCGACTCCACTGCTGCCTACGAGGTTCGCTCATTCGTGGATGGGATCGCTGGGTACAATCAGATTCTCATGGCCGAGGAAGATCAACATAAGACAGCCTTCACAACACCGTAGGGTACCTTTTGCTACACAGTCATGCCATTTGGGTTAAGAAATGCTGGGGCTTCCTACCAAAGAGCCGTGACAGACTTGTTCCACGATATGATCCACAAAGAAATCAAAGTCTATGTGGACGACATGATCATTCACTCCAAATGGACCGATGGTCAACATTTAATCGATCTCCGCAAGTTCTTCGAAAGGCTTCGTCAACACAAGATGAGGCTCAACCCTGCAAAGTGCACGTTCGGGGTTATCCGAGGCAAAGTTCTTGGTTATATGGTCACTGAAAGGGGAATTGAAGTAGACCCCTCCAAAATCAAGGCAATCATTGACATGCCTCCTCCAAAGACGCAGAAAGAGATTAAAGGTTTCATGGGCAGACTACAATACATCAGTCGGTTTGTGCACCAACTCACTTCCATGTGCGAGCCAATCTTCAAGCTACTCAAGAAGAATGTGGCTCTAGAATTGACCGACGCGTGCCAAGAAGCCTTCGATCAAGTGAAGCATTACTTGACGTGCCCTCCTGTTCTAGTTCCGCCGCACAAGGAGAAACCTCTGTTGCTCTATCTCACTGTCAATGATGAAGCCCTAGGGGCTATGTTAGCACAAGAGCAACGAGAGTCCACAAAGGAGAACGCCATTTATTTTGTCAGTCGCCGATTCCAAGGAGGCGAAAAGAACTACTCTGTCTTAGAGAAGTTATGTGCAGCATTGGTCTGGGTCACTCAAAAGCTCAAACACTATATGGAAGCTTTTCCGATCAAGATAGTAGCAAAGGTGGAGCCGCTCCGCTACATCTTCGAGAAGCCTTTCATGTCAACAAGAATAGCCAAATGGTACTTCATGCTCGCCGGCTATGATATCACTTACGTCACACTAAAATCCGTCAGGGGGAAAGTGTTTAGTGACCAGCTTGCCGAATTCCCGTGTGACGAAGTGAAGGGAGAAGATGTACAGTTCCCCGACGAGCATTAAATTTGTACTGCAACCGAGGAAATTAAGTGGCAACTTTTTTTCGATGGCGCCGCCAATAAACATGGTTTTGGTATAGGAGTATTGCTTGTCGATCCAAAAGACATCTACACTCCCATTGCCATCCGCCTAGAATTCGAAGCTACCAACAACATTGCCGAGTACGAAGCATGTATAGCAGGGCTCGAAGCAGCTCTCGACAGAAACATCACAGAACTAGAAGTATTCGGCGACTCTTTGCTCTTTATCAACCAACAATCGGGAAAGTGGCGAACCCAAGACCCGACTCTCCAACAGTATGGTCAGCACCTAGAAGAACTGGTTGAACAATTCCAAGAGATCACTTTCAACTACCTGCCAAGGGATAAAAATCGCTTCGCCGATGCACTGGCCACCATAGCTTCATTAGTCGAAATGCCCAAAGGGAAAATGGTGAAGCCTTTCAAAATTGCCCGAAGGAACAGTCCGGCATATTGCATGAGTATCGAGATCAACGAGGTTCAAACAAACTCTCCGTGGTATTCGGATATCATGAATTTCCTCAAAGATGACACTTATCCCGAGAATATCAATAAGAAGTCTCAAGCAGCTCTGCAAAGGTTAGCCTCTCGGTACGTACTGATTGGGGACCGAGTCTATAAAAGGCACCACGACGGGATCAATCTCTTATGCGCCAATGAGGCCGAAGCTCAAGAAATAATGTGCGAAGTGCACGAAGGAGAGTGTGGACCCCACATGAATGGGTTTATGCTAGTCAAGAAGATACTCCGCATTGGTTACTATTGGAGCACTATGGAACGAGACTGTATCGAGAAAGTCAAAAGGTGTGCTAAGTGCCAATTCCACGCTAATCTACAACATGCTCCACCCTCGCAACTTTACAACATGGTCACACCTTGGCCTTTCTCTTGTTGGGGGATAGACATCATCGGTAAAGTTCATCCTGCCGGGAGCAATGGGCAGTCATTCGTCCTAGTGGCAGTCGACTACTTCACAAAGTGGGTCGAAGCACAAGCCTATCGGACCCTCAACGCAAAGAAAGTGGCCGAATTTGTAAAAATTAACATCATGTGCCGATACGGCGTGCCTCATGAAATCATTTCCGACAACGGCTCTCACTTTGAGAAAGAAATGGATGCACTTTTGGTATAATACAAGATCACCAAGCACAAGTCATCTCCTTACCGTCCCCAAGCAAATGGCGCGGTCGAAGCAGCAAATAAAACCATCGAGACCATCGTCAAGAAAATGGCCTCAACAGGAAGGGATTGGCCCGAGAAGCTACCTCTAGCATTGTGGGGCTACCGCACATCAATACGGTCTGCGACAGGAGAAACTACCTATACATTAGTCTATGGTTCTGAAGCCGTACTCCCTATCGAACTTGAAGTCCCATCTCTACGGGTCCTCCTCGAGAATCAAGTCAACGAGGTCGACTGGATGCAAAGTCGATATGAACAACTAGCCTTGCTCGACGAGAAAAGGTTAAGAGCACTCGAACGCACAAGGGCGTATCAGCAAAGGATGGCAAGAGCTTTCAACAAAAAGGTGAAGCCTCGAAACATCAATGTGGGAGATTTGGTCTTAAGAAAACATCCTCCTAATGCCATGAATCCCCTGGGGAAATGGAGACCCCGATGGATCGGTCCGTACGTGGTCAAAAAGATACTAAGCGGTGGTGCAGTCCGGCTCGTGGATTTAGATGGTGACCAGCTGCCAAAGGAGGTCAACCTCGACAAGCTCAAGAGGTTCTACGCTTAATGAACAAAGACCATTAAAAAAAAAAAAAAAAACGCTCGCTAGGTTGAAAACCCGCAAGGGCGGCCTAGGCAAAAATTAGAGCACGTGCAAAAAAAAGAAGCCCGCTAGATTGAAAACCCGAAAGGGCGGTCTAGGCAAAAAAAAAAAAAAAATGGTCTTTGTTTGTTTGAACTACGAAGACCTGAACCTCCCAACCGGAGGAACGTAGGCAACCTTCGGGTGCGGTCTAAAACATATCAAAAATACCCAATTCACTTCAAATAACAAAATGCAATTCTTATTCATTCAATGAATTACTCGAGCCATTACAACGGATTTATTGAGCAACAAAAGACATCAAAATATTAAATCCTAAAACAAAGTGGTCTAATTGCAATCTCTTGGGGTACAAAGAAAAATCTAATCTTTCTTAGGTTTGGGAACCCATTGCTTCTTGTTATGCCCTTTAGTCTTCTTGGACGGGGACGGAACATTCTTAGGACCGCCAAGACGGGAGAAAACGCTAGGACGGGACGGAGCTTCATCAACGGCTTTCCCTTTGCCCTTATCAAGCGGAACCTTAGCGGGGACAACCATAGGACGCTTCCACACATAGGAGGAATTTCCTTTACCTTTCTTCTTCTTGGGAAAATGACGGGGTCTATAGTCCCGCACATGAACCACCGGTCTCACGGGGTCAACAACATCGTCATTGGGCCTTCCCAAACGATCAAAAACACTCGGACGCTTCTGCACCATTGGGACGGACCCCACAGCTGGAACGGCATTCACCACTGGAACGGACTTCTCACCCTCGGGGACGGAAACCTTAAATTTTAAAGGAGAAAGTCATTGGGGCCATTATGACAAGAATTTTTTGGTTTAAGAGGAGAAAGTGTTTGCAAAAGAATGCTGTGTGACCATTCTGGTCGAAAATGGTTCAAAATTTATAGCTGTTGGAACATTCTGATCAGAAAAAGAAAGGGGCTGTAATTCAGCAGGCCAGAAGCGCGCGCCTCCGACCAAGGCTGCACAACGCGCGCGCCTCCCAAGTCTAAATCACTTTAAGAAAAGGCCTTGTCAGAGATCTCCAGCTAAAATCAAGGCACAGCCCCTGTCCTCGGACACCCAGTTGGGCACACATTCTTCTGGTCCGCCCTTAAGGCATGTCAAAAAAATTGAAAGTAGGATAAAAACTCCCACTCAAAAGTAGGCCGTCCTCCCACGGATTCCGAACTCCCTAAGTTCTGTCACGGGTGCCACACCCCCCTCAAGAGTCAATCTCAACATTTCATCCCCAGCAGGAACATTTTTCTGGTCGCGGCCAACTGTGCCCACACCCCACAATTCAAAAAGTCAAGTGTGACTCCAAGTGGCACGAGACTTCAAAGCAGTATTTCATCAACGGATTTCACTAATGGATTCGTCCTCAAAGGTTCACTAACAGCCTCATCAACGGATTCACTAACGGATTCGTCAACAAGGGTTCACCAACGGACTCATCCAAGGGATTCACTAACGGATTCATCAAACGGATTCACTAACGGATTCGTCAACAAGGGTTCACCAACGGACTCATCCAAGGGATTCACTAACGGATTCATCAAACAGATTCGTCAACAAGGGTTCACCAACGGACTCATCCAAGGGATTCACTAACGGATTCATCAAATGGATTCAATAATGGATTCGTCAACAAGGGTTCACCAACGGACTCATCCAAGGGATTCACTAACGGATTCATCAAACGGATTCACTAACGGATTCGTCAATAAGGGTTCACCAACAGACTCATCCAAGGGATTCACTAACGGATTCATCAAACGGATTCACTAACGGATTCGTCAACAAGGGTTCACCAACGGACTCATCCAAGGGATTCACTAACGGATTCATCAAACGGATTCACTAACGGATTCGTCAGCAAGGGTTCACTAGCGGCCTCATTCAAAACATTCAGCCGGGAGGTTCACCTAACGGATCATGCCACCCCCTCTATCAACAAAATCCGCTCACACAGGGAGCGCACCACTATCTCTCACAATTTCAAATTCCTGCTTTCATCGAGTCTTTGCTTTTTCTTGGTGATGTCCTCGGCGGGTGTTTTTAACTTTCGTCGACGCGTTTTGCTTTGCAGTCCACGTCGTTGAGGGGCTCTGTAGACACCCCACCTTGGACCGCTCACCCCGATTGCACATTTGATTTTGTGTTTCTCCCCATTTTAAGTGTTTCTCGTTTGTTTCTGTCACTTCCGTTAAGTTCCTGACTGACTTCGTTAAGTCCAGGGACTAAACTGAATGACAGGGCTGACTTTCTAGTCCATTCTGTCAAAATTGCCTTCTCTGAGTCGCGCGCCTCCGACACTAGGAGCCAGGCGCGCGCGCCTCCCGCCCCCAAAGCAGGAAGCGCGCGCCTCTGGGCGTCAGTTACAGATTTCTGGCCAGGATTCCCTCCCTTGCTCAATTTACAGGATTTTGCCCGGGAAGGATTTCTTGGTGACTGAGTTTTGGCACCAAAAACACCCCTCTTTCACCTATAAAAACCTCTCTTTACCTCCATTTTCAAGGACGGAAGATTGAACTTACAAAAACTATACCAAAATCACTTTCTAAAGGTTCTCCAAGGATCTCTCCAAGCAATATTTGAAGTTCTTCAAATTGTAGGTAAAAGTCTATCTTTTCCTTTCTTTTCTACTTCATCTCCTCTCTCTCTTTTACTCTAATCAAATGTGCAATCACCCAAATCATTTTGGGACATGACTCTAATGATCACCTCATCTCATTGAGGTTGGTTAAGGAGTTATCTCCTACATTCCAAACTCTATTTTAAACCCCCTTTTTATAACTTAAAGAAGAAGAAGAAGAACGTTATTATTCATGTAGATTTTGATCAAACAAGACCAACTTTAGTTGGGCGAGATGGGTGTTTCGGTACTTCCCATCTCGTAATCTAACCCCCGAACCTAAAAACAAAGAATCTCTGTTTTCGTAATCAAACTTAGGCTACAATCAATAGGTTTTTCTTATGTTCCTCAAAACATAGGTGGCGACTCTAAAACAAGTTAGACATCCTAGGATAATTCACCGCTCTAGCCAAGCCGTGGTTCCCCCGGGGTATCTACACATGCGCAGCGGAATTAAGCATTTAAATTTTATGAAACCCAAAGCCCATAGATCCATTCATATGATTAAGTCAAATACAACATAATGAATACTAGAATACTAACCCTTGATTCCTTTGATTTTGTAACCTTGAATTCGATGGAGACTTGAAATCTTGATCACGAACAAAGCAAGAATCACGAACTATGAAGATGATAAGTTTCACCCTCTAGCGGTATCCACACCACGAATTAATATCAAGAACACTTGATCTTGGTTGCTAGACCAAATTATGAAACACGCTTTCACAATTGTAAGAACTATATGGAATTATGAATATTCTTGTTCTTCACTTTTGGGATCTTAGAACAAGAAAATAACCTCTCAAAACCCTTTGGAGGCACTCATAATCATATGCTTAATGACTGCTGAAAGGATCCTTAAATAGGTCCTAATCCTTAACCCTTAAGGACTTAGGAAACCTAAATCCCGTCACAAAATTAAGCTGCAGAGTTTCTGGCCCGACTGCACTGGCACGGTCGTGCCCTTTAAGGTGCACGGTCGTGCCAATAGGTGCGCATGTTGCCACCAGCCGTCCAATATTGGAACGATCGTGCTTTTCTTTTGGCACGGTCGTGCCAGTCACCCCGCAAGACTTTGCCTTTGTTCGATTTATGGCACGGTCGTGCCCTTTAAGGCGCACGGCCGTGCCAGTTCAACTTTTAGGCATTTTTCCATAATTCCAATTCAGTCCTTCACGATTCGTTCTATTTGTGTGTGACCCTCTAGGATTACACTAAGTTGGCAATGAGCCCAAACATGAACCCATAAGATATGATTAGGTTCTAGAAAACCGTCATATCTACCCAAATAGTGTAACTAGATACAAGTTCGCATTCCTTTTAGAACATGTCATAATCCATTTGTCCACGATGTCATTGAACACAAGTCATGGTCAACAAGTCAACTTGTATTGTTCAATACTTTTCTTGATCCCGAATATGTCGATAATCCAAATGACTTTGATCTAATCAATCCATTTGAGTTTGGCCAAACATTTCATCAACATCATTCCTTCGAGGGGCCCAAGTTTGACATCTCTCCGAAGAGGGACAAATCCAATTAGCTTATTATTCTTCCCTACGTGAATCCGATTATGCCAATCATACCCTTTATAACTATCGTGTTAAGGCAGCGTTTGAATATGTCAAACATAATCTTCATCAAGTGGAAGACTATAATAACTTCATGTCTAAGGATTCAAATGACATAACTAATATGAGATTTATATATGACATTGACCATGACATAAATCTCATACCGCGGGTCATGTCCAGTACCTTGTTCCAAACAAGTACCCATAAATCTAATATGATCATCCCATGATCATTTAGCCTTTATACTAGTGCTTAACAAGCTCTAGGGACGGAGATTATTATAAGCAAACACGAGCCATAATAATAATCCTATTATCTCTTTATTATCTTGATAACTTACAACGTTCAACAAACGTGCCTAGGGCACCAACACCAACAATCAAGGACATGAAGGGTATCCCCCAAGATGAGAGGAATTATGCTCGTCCTCTAGCTTGCAGAACTATGTCCACGAGCTCCGTGTTTGCCATGCCACACTTGCTCATGAAAAGCGCGCTTCGAAATAAGCACAATGCCAAGAGACAGCACTGAGAATCCACACCATGACCATGAGTCACCCGGTCTTTAAATCTCCTAGGCAAAAAGTGGAGATCGATATAGCGGTTGTGAATGTAACTCTATGCCTTGGGAAGGCCTATACTCAATAGATCCCTGAGAGACTCCGCCGGTACCTTGTCATACTTGGGCACCGCAATCACCCCTGTCAATGGCATGTCCAAGATAGCCGTCATCTCCTCTACAGTAGGGACCATCTCATTAAGTGAAAAGTTAAAAAGATGAGTCGATGGATCCCAAAAGCGTGCAACTCCCTTTAGAAGGTCCCATTCCGGTTTTAGATTCTTCAAGGTGAAAAGAATCTTAAACCCGAACATCTCTATGAATCTTTCTTGATGAGCTTTGTCTAATGAGCAAAAGAACGTTCCTAAGTCATTCTTGTAGCGTTCCACTAATTCCGAATCCAAGGAGAACTCATCAACAATTATTGATGAAGGGACGGATTTACTTAGGGCCATTGGGAGCAAAAGGTTGAGAATTTTACTCCAAAACAAAAGTTCCCAGAACTGATTCAAGGCTGCATGGTATTCTAGGATGGACTAGAGGTGTTTATATACAAGTTTGGACACCAAATCCTCAAGGAAAAGGGAGAAACAGCCGCAGATTAAGAGGATGACTCGTACGAGACATCAATGTCTCGTACGAGGCATCTCCCAGTACAGGACAGCAACAACTCTGCTCAGATCCCAGGTTTCCCGGCAAGTCAAAACATGTCTCAATCACTGTGAGAGCCCGCGCTCGAAAGCTCCTCCACGCCGAACACATGCGAAATGATGTATGATCGCTCAATGAAAGCGGTTCGGGTGAGTGCCTCGTGTTAATGTGCCTTTGGAAATGCGCTCGGTTCCCACACAATGGTTTCCCCTCGATGGAATCAAAACAGTCAAGAGTCGCCACCTCACTTTATTTTAGGAAAAATGAAGATAAAACCTTTTTTAGAGAAAGTGGGTTCGGGGGCTAAGTTACGAGAAGAGAAGGGATTAAGCACTCTCCTCGCCCGTGACGGTCTCTAGAATGCATGCCACTTAAGTTCAATTTTATGCCTTTTTACCTTGCCTTTACGCCCTTAACAAAATTGTGATTTAATATATGCGGAGGTCTTCCTAATCTAAGTATGTTCATTTTAATTCGCAACCGGGAAATCGGTTTGGGTGGATTTCCCGATTGGTTTTTTAGAGAGGTTTGATCATTTCAAGAAATAAAACATCCATGGGAGGGGGATTATCCACAGTCTGGGATATACATATATACAAAAAAGGGAGACAAATCCCATAAATAAAATAAATGTCCTTAACGGGGCTTTTGTCGATTTTTGGTGTCATTCTCCGTCCCCGAGCCATAGTACCTGTCCTAAAATGATCCAATTCCAAAAATAAAAATTGGGGATTACTCCCAGAATGTTAGGGATCACAGTGAAGTTTTCATGAACTTTTTGGATCAAATTTAGACCCCAAACACAAGCAAGAAAGTTCACAAAAAATCTGTCCAGAAAAGGCACACAGCAAACCTAGCACATTGATCACCAATTTTAACCATTTTGGACCATGAATCTGACAAAACACAAAGATTAAAAGTTGAAGACCACAATGAAAACATGAATATCCCAAAATTTTGGGTTCAGAAGATGAGTTTAAGAGGTTCAAAGGGTCTCTGACATTTCAATTTCAGAGACTGGAAGTGCAGAAACTGAAGCTTGAAGGCTGAAACAAGTGACTAAAAAGAGCACTTCCAGTGGTCCAAAAAATGTTTCAAAAATATGTTCATCTTCCTGAGTTTGTGTAGAACAAAATCTATGTTTTGACCGGTATATCTGAAATATTTTCATAAGCTAGGAACGACAATAATATTTTTTTTGCCCTTCTTGACCACTTGATGAGATATTTTGAGATATTTTGAGATATTTTGCAATGTGGATAACCATCTTTCCCATTCCGGAATTAGCTCCGCAACTGCTCCGTCTTGCGCGCTTCGGTGTCCCGATTGTCCGCGGGTCCAACATGAAAGTTGTTTGATATAATTTTGTGGTCGCGCCCGTCTATCTGGAATATTTTTATGAGCAAGGGATGACAAATATATATTTTTAAATGTATAGAATGGACGATAACGAGCAGTTCTAAGGGTGTGGGCCCCGTTTCGGGTCCCGCACCTCAAAAATTTGAAGTACATGCATGTTTACTCGTTTTTTCGCTCTGATCATGAATTTGAAGTCCGCTAATCCATTCGATGCAAAGATAAGGCTCACGGCACTCCCGCATAGCCAAATCTAGGCTTCTAGGTCAATTTTAGGGTTTAGAACGATAAAAAGGGTTTGATGAGAGGTGCGAGATCGGGGTATCTACAGAGCCCCTCGTCGAATATCTTTGTAAAGTAAAGGGGATTTTACGATTCACTAAGAGACACTCGATCTCGTCTAGGGTGTAACAGCTGGGTCCAGGGTAGGAATTCCTACGTATCTCTTTCGAGAATCAAGCCTCCGTAGTTCTAACTCAAACAAGCAATCAAACACAGACAAACAATGGTTGGTACCGGATTTCCAGTTTACCTACGTATCTCTTTCGAGAATCAGACCAATCGTAGTTCAGGTTTATTGAAATTTAAAATGCAGGGGGTCGCATTGAGATGCGTTGTCTCTTTGCTGGGGAAGAAATTGACACGGAAATGACTGGGTTCTCTCGAGCATCCTACGTATCCCTTTAGGGGGAATCAAGTCAAAAAGTAGTTCGGGGGAGTTTAACATGAGGAAAATTTTATGAGAATGGGCGACTGAGCTCAACGGTATAAACGGTGAACTGCCTACGTATCCCTCCATGGGAATCAAGTCACAGCGTAGTTCTGGGGAGGTACAACTCGGACGCCCGAGATGCCCAAGGTGGAGCAACATAGTTTTGGCAGCGAGATCTAAATTTCCTCGAGCCGAAATTGATTTTTGATGGCGAGATCTAAATTTTCTCAAGCCGAAATTGATTTTTGATGGCGAGATCTAAATTTTCTCAAGCCGAAATTGATTTTTGATGGCGAGATCTAATTTTCTCGAGCCGAAATTGATTTTTGATGGCGAGATCTAAATTTTCTCAAGCCGGAATTGATTTTTGATGGCGAGATCTAAATTTTCTCGAGCCGAAATTGATTTTATGGCGAGATCTAAATTTTCTCGAGCCGAAATTGATTTTATGGCGAGATCTAAATTTTCTCAAGCCGAAATTGATTTTTGATGGCGAGATCTAAATTTTCTCAAGCCGAAATTGATTTTTGATGGCGAGATCTAAATTTTCTCAAGCCGAAATTGATTTTATGGCGAGATCTAAATTTTCTCAAGCCGAAATTGATTTTATGGTGAGATCTAAATTTTCTCGAACCGAAATTGATTTTTGATGGCGAGATCTAAATTTTCTCAAGCCGAAATTGATTTGTCTATAATTGGAGGTGAGATCTAAATTTTCTCAGACTAAAATTGATTTGGGGTGAGTGCATTAGGACGGTATAATTTCCCAATAACAAAGGTCACACATTATAATGGGTCGCCAAGAGATAGCATTTCTCAAGGCAAGCGGTATAGTTGCGAGTAAAATATAGCAAAGACAGGTAACACGTGTATATTTTAAGGATACGCTGCATTCTGAGCCATGCCCAAATTCTTCGGCTTTTGAGTTGCTGTGTGATGAGATTTTTGTGCTTTATCAAGCAATGAACCATCGCTTCGCGTGATCCATCGGTACTGTTTTTGAGTGCTGCAACCTCATTTTGGATTCCCATTCACCCTAAAAAGAGTTTTTGATTTTTTTCACAATCAAGCTTCTCCGCTTTTGGATTCACTGAAACATTACTTTGCGTGGTTTGTTGGCACCGTTTTGAGTGCTGCAACCTCATTCTGGATCCCTGTTCACCCAAAAAGGGTTTTTTATTTTTTTTCACAATCAAGCTTCTCCGCTTCTGGAGTCGCTGCGACTCTTGGCAATTGATACCGGGTTGGAATCATTCAGTTTTGACCGCAGTCTCACGTATATCAGGAGAAATGACACGATCAACATTATCTGTTGTGACCTGCAAGTTAGCTCTTTGGTTTTGCCATTGTTGTGGGATTTTGATCGCTTGCAATAATCAACCTCTTTGTTAAACCAAGATGTGATTCGTTGTGTGGTTCCAACTTCATACATGCATAAGATTTTTTGCAAGTATGTGGTCGTGCCTGAAAATTCAAGCTGCCTACGTATCTCTTTCGAGAATCAGACCAACGTAGTTCGACTTTAGCAACTCGAACTGATTTTGCAGAAAGGGCATTAGGAAATTCCATTCCCTACGCAGAAACATGAGCGTCGACTTTGTCGAGGATCCTTCTTGTGAGGATCATGATGTGGTAGAATGGATGGTTTGTCCCTGCAAGAGATTTTTAAGAGCAAGCAAAATATATATCTTGAAATTGATGTGCTCGAATGTGTCATTCATGAGCAGCAAAAGTTTGATACACATACATGGATTGAAATCTTTAAGATCGAGAGATTGAGAGAAAGGTTGAGACAAGAACACATTCTCTTTTCATTTTGCAACCACTTGCCTTTTGAAGGGTGAAAGTCAAATTTCTCTTTCTATGCATGATGATTTTTTTTCTTTTTGACACATGTGCATTGCTTGCATTTCAAACTTCGTTTTATTATGAATTAATGAGTGAAAGTTTATGAATGAATAGAGGGAGAATCATGGATGAAATGGATTGCGCACTTTATTGTTACTTTTGCATTTTTGCGAAAATGGAGATGTGTATGGTGAAGCAGAGTTGAAAGCCTAGCGCGAGCACTCAAAAGGTCAATTACAAACACCCATTTGATCAAGACTACTCAACGGTATATCTCTGGATGCTATGGTTGGGTCAGCCCCAGTTGTCGGCTGAAGAAGCCCCATTTGTTCTTTCTGACATTGACCCCCAACAATCTCGCTGGTGAAGCCCCAGTGTCTCTCAAGGATCAACCTCAGATGTTGGCTATGGAAGCCCCAGTATCTCCCAAGGATCAACCTCAGATGTTGGCTATGGAAGCCCCAGTCAATATAGGACAAGCCTCTGAATTTGGCATGTGCAGTTCTTGTCGCACTTGAAGAGTGAATCTCATGTTGATCCAATTTATCGCTTCAAGAAAACTTCACGTTTTGGCATTTCAACCTCCGGGGTCTTAACTGTCATTGAGAGTTATTCAAATGTTTGATATCTCCCTATTGGAGGCAATTCACAATTTCTGATATGGAATACCCAATCGGTAGGGAGTCAACTGTCTTTGAGAGTTGCTCGGTGGGACACAATCCCGATGTTGCTGAAGAAAGAGCTTTGAGCTTCGCGGGCCATACTGACAATCCGAGATGGCACCTTGTTTCTATTGATTCCCACATTAAGGGACCGACTGTCTATGAGAGTCATCCCACATTTGATGCTTTGCTGCTGATCATAATTCACGTTTTCTGACATTCAATACTCTTTCTTTGAGGAATCAACTGTATTTGAGAGTTGTTCAGCGGGACACAATCCTGATGTTGCCGAAGAAACGAGCTTTGAGCTTTGCGGGCCATACTATCAATCCGAGATGGCACTGTGTTCTGATGATCCACCCATAAGGGACCTAACTGTCTATAAGAGTTGTCCCACATCCTTGATATCCTCCGACCTCGATAGTTACTGAAACTAATGATGATTCTCAAAACTTAATCTTTGCATTTCTGAGTCCTTTCAAAGGATCAACTGTCAATGAGAGTTTCTTTGTACTCTAGCATTTTTCCATCTGAATTTCCATGTTACCCGGAGCAACCATTCTCAACAAATCATATTGTCATGCAACCACATCATTGCTCTTGAAACAAAACCCAAAACTCTGACATGCAGCCCCAGTTTGGTGTTCATTCATTCGACATCTCTTGCCGGCATTTGAGATTCTGAGATATAAAGAATAGCATTCCTTTGTCTATTGTGTTGTGACAACTTGCAGGATTTGGCAGGGGAAGGCACGAGGCCAGTGTTTTGTGGAAGCAAAAGGAAATCCCAGTGGGATCTCCGACATCGTGTTTGCGCAGAAATGAGATGACGGAAGGACGAGAGTAGGGGGAAGCCCCTAGACTCGAGAAAATATGCTCACACATTGAAATCAAAGACTCAAGACTTAAACAAGCGTTAATGGTCAAGTACCTCAAAATCAAATGGACCCTTCTAAAATTGGATTAGCATTTTAATTCTGATTAAATAAGCTTGACAAATTATTTGAACACAAGTTAGACCGTGACAAATCGACATGAGAACATCGTTGGGCAAGAGATATGATTCGCGTCACCGTCTGACCTCGTTTGATGAGAGGCCTTCGTCGTTGTCTCGCTTTCCAAGATTGGATACCTCGTTAGAGGCCGTCTGGATTTTGGTTCTTGGGCTCCCTCAGTGTAAGGGGTTGGTAGAGCACGTTGGTATCCAACAAAAGCCACCAGTTGTCGTCGTTGATGGTGCTTTGCCCAAAGTTGAAAGATCGAGATCTTCTTTAGTGCAGATTGGCCTCGCATGCGCAGTGCTCCTTGGAATTGATGATGTCACATGAGATTTTTGGACCCTCGGTCTATGTCTCATCTTTGATACGAGCGATGAAGTCTTCAGAATGAAATTCCATTTTCCGTCGTTGAAGGCATACACATAAACTTGAAGTGTCGCGATATCCTTTCTAAAACAATTGAATTAAACAATAAAGCACATGGAATATGTACCAAAATAAATGAATAATGCTTCTTCTTTTTTTTTTTTTTTTTGACCTCCCCTTTTTTGCTCTCTTTCGATTTTTTTTTTTTTTTTACACTCAAGAAGAAACATCATAGCGTGCGGAATACAACAATTTTACAAAAACATAAACATACAATATGCGAGAATTTACAATGCATCATACATTAAAGGAAAATCGCCGACACTTGCACTTGCATCACTGATAGTCTTCAGCCTTTGCTATTTGATTGGCCTCTCTGATCATGCCCTTGATTTCACCCTGAAACCTTCGTTCGTCGGATGACTTTGTCGATCGCCTTCGTGAACTTCGTTGATTGCCTTCGGCCCTAGTTCCCATCTCAATTAATCACAGTCTAAAATTTGTTCAGATTTCATTTATTGCTTTTAATTAAGTGAGATTAATTGTTTGCTGGTCCAGATTAAGAAGGCACTTGGTTATAAGGCAAGTTCATTGACTGAAAACATATATTACATGACAAGCAATAAAATAAAAGCACGAAGACAACAACACACTCTAGACTTAGAAGACAAAGAAGATATGTGAGCACATTACTAAGAGATACGCAAAAGGGACAGGATTTAGGAGTAGGGGCGGTGAGCCCAGTCACAAGCAAAAAGAGATCTAGATACTGGAGGCACGACCTTACGGGTCAACACACTTCAAACATTTAACAAAAGTAACCGCTCCTCGGTCATAACAAAGTTCGGCCACCAAACAAAAGGGAAGACTTTCCTTGGGATTCGGTGAGCCCCTGGGATACCTTGAAGGAGTCAAACATTCAGTAGGGGTCGGCCACAACATTCAGCTGGATTGGCTTCTGGATCATCCGATCCTCGATCATATCTTGCAAAGTATGCCTCAAATTCCAGCAAGCATCCGTCGCATGACCAGGCGATACGTGGTATGCACAATATTTGTTGGCATCCCAATTCTTTGGAGGCAGATTAGGCGGGCGGTATCCTTCTATCGGCTTCAATACCCCTTGGGCAACCAATCCCTGGAAAATAGTGGACAACGGAGCGTTGAATTTATCAAACTGCCTATCTCTCCGGTTTCTACCATTCCTTTGCTGATTGTTGATAGAATTAATTGACCCATCTCGATTGTGGCATGGGGAAGCTTTGTTGTAGTATCTCTGATTAGGGCCAACTGTGTGGACCCAGGACGGTGCAGGATTGGTAGAAACATGATTCACATTCGGTGTGGGAGCTTCAGCAGATGTTTGGTAATTGTTGGATCCAGGAGAAGGATATGGCTTGAGCATTCTAGTTCGAATGTCCTCATCAATGCGAGAACCCACACCTAGGAGGGAAGCGAAGTCAGGGGAAGGAAGGTACTTTATCTTTTCATCATAAACCGGTTGGAGGTGCTTGAGGAAAATGCGAGTCTGCTCGGCGATGTCGGGCCTTTCCAAAGTCTGAACGATCTTCTTTTGTGAACCGCTTGGTGACCAGATTTCTGTGGGTTTCACTGGAGTTTCATGTATCTTTAGCAGAGCAGTAGGTTTCAAATTGTTTGATGTCGCCATTCGGCTAGCTTCCCCACAAATATCATTACGAGTCACAAATCCCATATCTCGGGTAGTGTGAAAGTTCGGGTTGGGGTTGACATTCTGGGACTGGAGTGCTTGGAGATCTTTGAGCTCCAATTTCTTCAAAAGGGTAGCCATAAGGTCCAACATTTCTTCCCGATCCCCCTGGAATAGGCTAATCATGCGATTGGTGTGATCATTCAAGCGCCTTTCCAACCACTGTTCCATTGCATACCCTAGCTCGAAGTCTGGCAAACCCTTAGTCGAGTTTGATGATGTCTGTCCTTTGTTGGCCATGATTGATGAGACCGGAGTAGAGCTTTGATCAACGCGGTGCTTGAAACGGACCTCGAATGTCGCGCTAGAGAACAAGAAGAAATTCTCCCTCTACAAGATGGATGAAAAAAGGAAACCTATTTTAGATTCCCGGGAAATGAAGCTTTATGTACAAAAGAAGCCAAAAAAAATTTCTTTTTTGTTTCAAAATTTGAAGCGCAAGCAACGCACAAACCTATGAAAGCCGGACAAGCACCTTACTTTGTTTTGACACGTTTTAGCATGAGATCTTGGAATAATGGATACCGTCTCCAAAGTATAGGATCAACGTTTTGCACATGTACTATTGGCCGTCCAAGCCCCTAGCGAAGGGCCTATACTCTTTTGGGGATCCACCATTCAGTTACGGTCTAAGGGAGGGTCTTGACAATTTAAAGTCAATCCGATGAGCTCCTTTATACCCTCGGGTTACATTCTCGGGTTTGTACGGTTCTACGAGATGTCTTTTTCAAAAACGTGCATGTGTGTGAGGTATCTATAAGTTCAAAAAAATGATTTTTTGAAAGCAAGTAAAGAAACTCTTTTCCCCTTTTTTATTTTTTCCATTTTTCATTTTTTTCCTTTTTTAAGAGAATCACCCACCACGCATGCATATATATATACAAATAAAAGGGTGAAGGAAAAAGAATGTCCCTACAAAACAAAGGTTAGGGCATAAATATATACAACCCAAGTAAGGCAAGTAAAGCATGGCACACAAAGATTAGAGTTTAGCCCACTTTAAACCATCCCCAGCAGAGTCGCCACTATGAGAGCCCGCGCTCGAAAGCTCCTCCACGCCGAACACATGCGAAATGATGTGTGATCGCTCAATGGAAGCGGTTCGGGTGAGTGCCTCGTGCTAATGCACTTTTGGAAATGCGCTCGGTTCCCACACAATGGTTTCCTCTCGATGGAATCTAAATAGTCAAGAGTCGTCACCTCACTTTATTTTAGAAAAAATGAAGATAAAACCTTTTTTTAGAGAAAGTGGGTTCGGGGGCTAAGTTACGAGAAGAGAAGGGATTAAGCACTCTCCTAGCCCATGACGGTCTCTAGCATGCATGCCACTTAAGTTCAATTTTATGCCTTTTTACCTTGCCTTTACGCCCTTAACAAAATGGTGATTTAATAATGCGGGGGTCTTCCTAATCTAAGTATGTTCATTTTAATTCGCAACCGGGAAATCGGTTTGGGTGGATTTCCCGATTGGTTTTTGAGAGAGATTTGATCATGTCAAGAAATAAAACATCCACGGGAGGGGGATTATACACAGTCTGGGATATACATATATACAAAAAAGGGAGACAAATCCCATAAATAAAATAAATGTCCTTGACGGGGCTTTTGTCGATTTTTGGTGTCATTCTCCGTCCCCGAGCCATAGTACCTGTCCTAAAATGATCCAATTCCAAAACTAAAAATTGGGGATTACTCCCTGAATGTTAGGGATCACAGTGAAGTTTTCATGAACTTTTTGGATCAAATTTAGACCCCAAACACAAGCAAGAAAGTTCATCACAAAAATCTGCCCAGAAAAGGCACACAGCAAACCTAGCACATTGATCACCAATTTTAACCATTTTGGACCATGAATCTGACAAAACACCAAGAGTAAAAGTTGAATACCACAATGAAAAAATGAATATACCAAACTTTTGGGTTCAGAATATGAGTTTAAGTGGTTCAAAGGGTCTCTGACATTTCAATTTCAGAGACTGGAAGTGCAGAAACTGAAGCTTGAAGGCTGAAACAAGCGACTAAAAAGAGAACTTTCATTGGTCAAAAAAATGTTTAAAAAATATTTTCATATTCCTGAGTTTGTGTATAAAAGAATCCATGTTTTAACCTTTGTTCAAAAAACAAGTTTTCATTGAGTTTGAAGCTCAAGAACAGAGCAAGGTACCACAAGGAACAAGCAGGACAGCATCACTGGAACCCAAATTTATGCATAAAAATATAACCTACACATGTAATCTGAACATGAAACTTTAGGATCATGCACTTAAACATATTAGGAACAACTTTTGTTTTTTGACTCAGACCAAGAAACCAATCTAAGATGGAGTTACAAGAGAATAAAAATCATGGCTCTGAACAGAATATAGAAACTGATTGCATGAGGCATAAACATGGATCTCAAAACACTACCAAAACTCCAAAACAAGCCATGATGATCAAGGATTTTATCATTTAGCATGTTAAGAACATTATCCAAGATCCATTTTCCAACAAATATTGATTTTTACATGCATGCTCACTAAGAATAGCCAAGGAGGGCCAGATTTGCACCCTTTGAGAGAAAGATGAGAATTTACATGCAAAACTCAAAGAAAATGAACATTTTGGCTATCATAAAGGCATACAAACTTGATAAACTGAATATTAACAACACATATCCATCATTTATATATACATATTGCAAGTTTTACATAGATAAAAACATGGAGGATGAGGGAAACCTAGTCATTAGTTGACTAGGTTCCAAACTAATCCCATGACCATTTACATAGCTAAAGTGTTCAAGGTTCCCTAGAGATTTACCTAGCTTGTAAGATGAAGTGGTGCTTCCTTTGTCTACCAAGGGAAGACTTTCTTTTTTTGTGTTTGATTGAAGTTGGTTTTGGTTTTGTTTAGTGTTTGTGTTGTGGTGGTGCTATGGTGGTGCGGTGGTGGTGTGGTGGTGGTCTTATGAGGGAGATTGAGGGTGTTTAGGGTTGCTAGAGAGGGCAAGAGAGAGGGAGGGCTGAATATATGGGTAGTGTGTGTGTGAGTTGTGTATGAGTCCTCTTTTTTTTGTAAGAATGGAGGAGGGAGGTGGTTTTTTTTTTTGATCATTAACTATCCTTGAGTCACTAAGGCTTCAAGTCATCTTCTTTGTCTCCCGTTCCGGCATTAGCTCCGCAACTGCTCCGTCATGCGCGCCTCGGTGTCCCGGTTGTCCCGGGTCCAACATGAAAGTTGCTCGGAATATTTTTCTGGTCAGGCCGGTATATCTGAAATATTTTCATAAGCTAGGAACGACAATAATATTTTTTTTACCCTTCTTGACCACTTGATGAGATATTTTGAGATATTTTGCAATGTGGATAACCATCTTTCCCGTTCCGGCATTAGCTTCGCAACTGCTCCGTCGTGCGCGCTTCGGTGTCCCGATTGTCTGCGGGTCCAACATGAAAGTTGTTTGACATAATTTTGTGGTCGCGCCCGTCTATCTGGAATATTTTTATGAGCAAGGGATGACAAATATATATTTTAATGCATAGAATGGACAATAACGAGCAGTTCTAAGGGTGCGGGCCCCGTTTCGGGTCCCGCACCTCAAAAATTTGAAGTACATGCCTGTTTACTCGTTTTTTTCGCTCTGATCATGAATTTGAAGTCCGCTAATCCATTCGATGCACCGATAAGGCTCACGGCACTCCCGCATAGCCAAATCTAGGCTTCTAGGTCAATTTTAGGGTTTAGACCGATAAAAAGGGTTTGATGAGAGGTGCGAGATCGGGGTATCTACAATCACCTCAGAAACTCACCCGAAACAGTTCATGCACCATATATAAATGGCCCAACGCGAATCCATCTCATAAAATTACCCTCAGTTTACCAACCGGATATGAGTCAATACATTTACACAGTCAGAAATAAAACTAAAATCAACTAATGTATTGTGTGTTAGAGTTAGGAAATAACTGTTGCATAGGTACCAAAAGAAAAGGTTGTCTTCGCCTACGCCGAGGTAATAAGTACATCATCAACAAAAAGAGGGAATGGGGAATCCTATCTACTCCAGAATCAACCGAGGCATGAGACGAGCGAGGAAGTCCTGATAATCAGCCTCCAAGGACATGTGGGCAAAAGCATCCTGACCAATAATGAGGTCCCCTCTCTCCTCCTCCGCGGTGGCATAAGAGTTAAGCATATGGGCCGGCGGGTCCAGAGGAACAATGACATCGAGTCTGCCACCACCCTACTGGCGAAAGACTCTCTCTCCTAAATAGAAGCATCCCCCTGTAAGGCCAATCATTAGTAATCTCATACCAGCAAACCCGTAGGCATGATCAATGCCCAGACTCTGCCAAGGAAAGAAAGCGACAGCGGACTCAGGGACGGCCTCCCACCTGTCGAAATACAGCCGCATACGCTCCACCGTCATATCATCCCCCTCTGCCTGCTTAGCACGGGTATCCCTGTTACCCCGGTACCATTTCAGAGTATCTGGGAACATAACGGTGTTGTCTCGAAGGTTAAAAGTGAAGAGACCGACCATGGCGTATCCCCAAGCCTGCAAATGGGAGAAACATAGAGAAATATCAAAACTGAACGAGTTACCAAGACAGAAAGTAAAATGGGGATGAAATAAAGGAGGAATACAGAAGAAGATGAGTATTATACCTCCTAGGCATGACTATAGCCGCCTAAGCTAGCGTTCGCATGATCCCGCGAACTCTCATCCATAGCCACGTAACAGTGGGCCAAGCCTGCCAATCCCCAACAAGCATCAGTCACATGATGCATATCCCTCAGGCAGCTTAACAAAGTAAACAAGTCGGTCGACGCATGGTTAGCAAATAGCGTCTCAGAAAAGGCCCACCACAGAAAGCCGCGGGCGGCTGCGATACGGGTGTCAGTAAGGTGCATCTGACCGACATTAACAGCAATATAGGCATCAACCTTATCCCTCAAAGCCTTCAGAGGGACACCCTTGCCTAGGGTACGCACAAAGAAGCCCAAAAAATGCCTCATATCATCCCCGCTGGGAGAAAATCTGTATCAACCTCAAGAGGCTCACCGGCAATGGCAAGCCCGGTAATGGCATGAAAGTCAGTAGGGGTCATGGTAACCTCCCCCACCGCATATGCATAGTATGAATGATGTCCCACCAACGCTCTCGAATAGCCTGGAGCAGGTAAACGTTCCTCCTCTCACCGACTAGGCCGTCAAAGAAAGGTTTCAGCCCGAGATTCTCGATCTCTTCCTTCATCTCACCATTGAGAGTTGCCCACCTCTCGGCAACCTCCCGCACGCTGCCTCTACAGTTATCAATGACCATGAATGACTGTAAACAACAAAGGCAAAAGAGACAAATGTCAGAAAAACGGTAAAATCCTCATTTAAGCATTTTACCTGAAAAATCGCAGAATTGCCTAGAACGACAGACAAAATCATGTACTACTATACTACAATGATTTTCAACATCAATAAGGATGAAACTCCATCGAAAGATCAGCCATGCATGGTAAACCCTAGCAGCGATAATTCTAGACGAAAAATTGACAAAATTCGAGTTGCGAAGGAACCCAATTGAGACATGCAACGATGAAATTGACATAGAAACTCAGACAAAGGAAGAGATCCTTACCCGCCTCGTCCGAACGGCGTGAGAAATATGATCATCGGGAAACGGGCACAACTCATCCGTCGCCCACACTTTGCCTCTCATGTGCCTACCAAAGAGGTGTTCCCTATGAGAATGATTTGCATCGGCCATTTGAAAGGGTTAGAGATTACCAGAACTTGGCGAAAACAAAGATTTTTGAGTGAAAAAATCGCCTAGGATTGAGAATTCCCAAAATGAAGTAAGAAAAGTGATTTGAAAATCTCCTTCAGCGCCTCCGTTATGCGTAAAAACAGAGAAGTCTCGTACGAGACATCGATATCTCGTACGAGAGATCCCCATAAAAATCTCAGAAAACCATGTTTTCTTGGGAAATTCCAGAAAAGCCCTACTTTTAACAGAAAGGTCAGAAAAAGCCCTGCTCTTGACTGAAAGGCCGAATCTGAACCCGATTTAAGATGGAACATTGAGTTATCAACAAATGGATATTTTCAGAATTGGAACAAGCAAAGTTGTTTCTAAGTACGAATTTATTCTCACCGCGCATCCAAGATCATGGGTGAGCAACGAAATCTGCATCAGCAAACTTTAAATCCCATGACTGTCATCAAGACGTAGGTTAATGGCACAGGATTTACAACCGTGTATCCCACGACTGTTATCAAGACGTAAGTTAATAACACAGGATCCCACCATTCGGAGTCCCATAATTGTCATTAAGGTGTAAGCTAATGGCATAGGATTCACATTTTCAACGGAAAGACAGTCTCGTTGAAAGGGGAAGCAAGGTCCGAGTAATTGGCGTCTCCAAATCCGGGTATCTCACGACTGTTATCAAGACGTAAGTTAATAACACAGAATCCCACCATTTAGAATCCCATAATTGCCATCGAGACGTATGTTAATGGCATAGGATTCACTTTTCCAGCGAATAAGGCAACCTCGTTGGAAGGAGAAGCAAGGATCCAAGTAATTGGCGTCTCCAAACCCAGAGTCCGATAATTGTTATCAAGATGTATGTTAATAACATAGGATTCACATTTTCCGGTGAATAAGGCAACCTCGTTGGAAGTAGAAGCAAGGTCCGGGTAACTGGCGTCTCTAAAATCTACGACGGTTCGTCATCAACAACAGGGCATGTTCAGAATTGGAGTCAAAGAGATTGATTCCTTAGTATGGATTGCAACTGGAGACGGTTCGTCATCAACAAAAATGAGAATATTCAGAATTGGGTCAAGGCCATTGATTCCTCAGTGTGGGTACTCTCTAAACTCTAAACTTTACTTACCGCAAGTATTGTTTTCAAAAATGATTTTCAAAATACCTTAAACCTCAGTTTTTGCGTGTTTTTCAGAGTCGAACTACGTTTGGTCTGATTTCCTTCCGAGGAATACGTAGGCAGCTTTTTAGCACGACCATACCCCTAGTTCAAAATGGCGTCTTTTTTATCGACGACGGTACTTCATCCATAAGTATCATCGCCGAAGGGCTCTGTAGACACCCCATTTTGGACGTTCTTTTATGATCACACTACTTCCGTGTCTTGCCTTTGATTTGGGTCGAAACTCATTAAGTTGGACATGTTTCGTTAAGTTTCTGACTGACTCCGTTAGTCAGGGGCCAAAATGAACATTAAAACTACTGCAGAGGGCAAATAGTGAATTCCAGCACTGAGATGCCTCGTACGAGACATTGATGTCTCGTACGAGATATCCCCCTTGGCAGTCGGGTTTTTGGTCAGTTTCCTTGTTGATCTTAACCCCTTTTCTTGGCAAACACTTAAGCAATCCGGGAAAACCTAATGGACGATCCTAGAGTCCAAAAATACCTCTGTGGGAATCAAGTCTTGGATTCCCATCACAACTTACCTTCTTGGCCAAAACTCTAGGTCTAAAACTCCTATAAATATAAAGGTTCTTGAACCGAAAAAAGACTAGACTCCTCATTCACCCTAAAACCACTCGAAATCTGATCAAAGAGGTCCCCATAATCAGTCCCTCTTCCTCACCCACGAAATTCAAGCCTCCACAACACCACTCAAGCCAAGTTTATTAGAGATTCAAGGCCTTTAGTCAAGGTTATCCATAGGATTCTTGAAAAACGCTTGGGTAAAACTCTTTATTTTTCTATCTTCTCATCTCCTTCTTTGTCTTTGAAGTAGTGTGATTCCATTAAAGGATCAGCCTAGAGCCTTTCCAATCTATAGAGATGGTCTCGAAGCACATGATCTAACATCCCAAATAAATAAGCAATTATTTATTTGTTTGTTTTCTCTTTTACATACATTTTGCATGATTTTGAAACAATGATGATGATTTCTTAGCAAGACCAATCCTAGATTGGGTGAATTGGGTGCTCCTTGACCTTCCCAATTCATAACTTAACCCCCGAATCCAGATATCTCTGTCCGTGTTCCGACAACAACATTGTGGCGACTCTAAAGACAATCAAAAAGGGTAAATCGAAGTCTTCAAAAACACGAACAAAAAAACCCGCGGGCAAACAGGTACTCAGAAAGATCGAGTCGACACCCTTGAAGGCTCAACAAAATAAGCTCTCCCCGAATTGGGAAGGTCCCTACATTGTCACTCACGTTATCAGAGAGGGGACCTACATGCTCAAAACTCCGGAAGGAAAAGAGCTGAAACACCGATGGCATTCGGAGCACTTGAGAAAATACTATCAGTAATACCTCGGCCCCCTATCTATCTTTTATTGCTTTCTAGATTAGATTTTTGGTCTCTAGTTTTTAGCCTCTGATAGCTTAAATAGTCATAGTTTGATTTCATCAATAAAGTTTCCTTTTATTACGAAATTGATTTCACATCACATATACACCAAGCACGGTTTAAGCATTACTGGACAGTGCCGAGACCGCCATTCGGAATCTAGGGCTAATACGCCTGACTTCCCTTAAAGCCTAGCTTCAACAACTAGCATGACCACGGCATATATGACATGCAGGGTCGTTTTATGAGTTGAGAGATGAGACATCTCGACTCTTGACAGTTTGAACCTAGTTCTGACAACTAGTCCACTCAAAACCGGGTTAAGATCATCATCTGACTCCCATAACGGTTTGAGCCTAGTTATGACAACTAGTTCTTTCAAATTTAACGAAACCGAGCACTTAACGCTCGTCGCGGCCCATAACGGTGAACGACCACGGCCTATAAACATGGCCTAAACCGGCTGACATATCTCATCATTTCAGAGAGTGTTAAGACATCTCAAACCGAGGTAAAATAACATGAACAAATGAACGAGAGAACAAGGGTTAACTGACACCTCAAACCGAGGTAGATAAATCCCTACAAACCACAAGTGTTTATGCCCCCAGTTAACACCAGGACAAGGCATACAGATACTTAAGCAAAAACAACAGTGTTTGCGCCCCTCAAACTACGCTGGGCCTCGGCATGAAAATACTTATAAACAAAAAAAAAGGATATTGTATCTACGGACAAACCGGCCCACAAATCAACAGTTCAAATTACAAACTAATCAATATCGGCATCAGCCTCCTCCTCGATCCTAGCAATCAGATCATCAAGATTCCCTTCCTTAACGGGCGGAGGGACCCACGGTGGATTTCCTGCCTTGCGATCTCGGCTCTGAATCACTCTCAAGCCTTTGTCAGAATACGGAATTAAGGAATGAGCAGCCCGGGCTTCAACACCATAGGCATCCTAGCTGTAAAGACGAGCAAGCTTATCTAGAGTTATATCAACTTCGGGGTCAGTCCAGAGAAGACGAGACAGATTTGACCAAGCGTTATTATAGGTGGTGCCGACTTCATCTTGAACCGCCGCCTTTATTACTGGACCTTTCTTGAAAGCCTCTACTGCTCATGTCTCTCGACCCGGTATGCTTTCCTCCAACTGGGCAAGCCTCTCCTCAGCAGCATTCTTCTCCAGCACGAGACCCTCGGCTCGTTAATGCTCTTTCTCAAAGTCGGCCTTCGCCACATCAATCTCTACCTTAGCCGCTCGAACCACCTCCTTGGCTCATCAAACCGTCTCTTCAGCCTCCGCCGACTTATCCGCTGCTCTTTTCAGCTCAGCTTCAAACGAGGCCTTCTCCCCCTCAAGGGCCTCTACCCTTTCCTTCAGCTCGGCGTTATAGGCACGGAGAGGCTCGACCTTGTCCTCAAACTTCCTGGCGTTACTTATGGTGAGTTGCATCAAATCATACTCATGCTGAGCTATAGAAGCAAGCTACAAAGGAAAAACCAAGGCGTCAGAAGCAGTGCAGCAAAGGTCACATAACAGTTAATAAAAGCCAAGTACCTTACTGATAAGTAAGCCCTTGCGGTTCCAGAGCTGTGTGGAGGTCGGCCTGGTGTCTACCAACCTTTGAATAGTTCGCTGGTTTATGGCTCTTTTGATAACTGTCGCGCTGAGCTTGAGAGCAGGACTGGAACGAACGGAATCATAAATATCCAGCATTATTACCACATTTCCGAGGACGTTGGCCAAATCATTGATCTCGGATTCAGTAGGACCCGAGGCCGAAGCTGAGCCGCGATTCGAATGAGTTCTCTTGGACGGGGGCTCTAAGATACCCTCAACCTCTCCTATCGACCTCTTACGACCTTCCTGGTCAACTTCCTCCTCAAAATGCTGGCTTTGACTAAGGCCCTATAACAGATCAACATTTGGTACCCCGTCCTCCTTTTCAATAACCTCGACCTCTTTCTCCTCCCAACCAGCATCGACTTGGACAATAGGGGGATCGGTGGGAAGGACAACACCTCCTTTAGCCTGCAACGCCTCTTATCTAGCTACCATGTCAGTATGACGCTTCTCGACACCACGGGTACGTGACAACTATTTCTTCCATCTCGCCGCCATTGTAGGATCAAGTTCTTCTTCATCAATGATCTGGATGTCCTCCATTGAAAGATATGCATGAGAAGAAGATTTAACAGGATGTCTAGAAAAGACGAGGTAAAATCAGAAAAGTGTAAAAATAGCAAGCATAGAAGGGAAATTACATCCTATAATATCTTTGGCCTTGAGACACTTGTCAACCTCGGTCTTGCATACAAGACAGTCAAAATGGAAAACAAGATCAGGATGAATCACCCAATCTAGGAGTCGGTTCCCTTTCTCTACCACAACTCTCGGGCTAACGCCACCAATTGGCCCCCTCATCAGACCGGCCTGTACATGGAATCTGAAATCGATCTCGATCTTGGACCAATCTAGTATAGCAGTAGCAGCAAACTCCTCCAATTTCTTTATCAAGGCAGTGCTCCAACCAGGACGATGAACCACCTTAGGCCTGACGGGATCTCTGTCTGGGCCTAGGAATTCCCAACCCTGACAGCTCTTCACCTTGATAACGTGTCTATTCCAACCAGTCACCTTATTCACAACACTCGAGATAGGAACCATGAGCTTGGGTTTGTTGGGTTCAGACTTTATGGTTATAGTTCTGGTGGAGGAATTATAGGATGATTGGAAGAAATGATAAAAAAGCAGACATACACGGCTCGAAGCCGAGACCGCGACAGAGAATTATGAAGCCGGTAAGGTACCTAATTGCATTCGCACCCAGATGGGCCGGCACAATGTTCCATCCTTCCATGAATTCATTAATAAAATGGTCAAGGGGAAGCCGGAGGCCAAGCTGGAACTGTTTATTGAAAAAAGGAAGGAAGGCATCGTCGTAATAGAACTGCTTAACCTCGGCATCAGACGAGAAAGGTTGGGATTTGCTATAAAATAATTTGAACTCCCTTCTATCCACTCCAAATTTCTCATAAAGATCCTTAATCATGGCATCCCCACTAATGGGGTGCCTAGGCCGATTTGATCCTGAAGGACCCACCCCATCTCAACCTCTCCTGGAGGCCACGGATTCATCACCAAACCGATCAACTATCCTCCCAAAAGCACTTTCCTCGGCCATACCTGCAGTAACCAAGGGGTTAGAATCATCCCGTGACAAGGACGAGGTGACCTTCCCCCCCCCCCCGATTCAACTTCTGGGGCTGAGGAAGGACCCTCAAAATGAGACCGAAAAGCCGATTTATCCTTAACGTAATGAAGAAAAATGTTTTGAACAAGGGCGTCAAAGGTATTAAGTAGCACAATGCCATACGTACTACCACTAAGAGATCTTGGAGCAAACAAACCTGATGGATACCTAACGTCGTCCCTAGGGGTTTTATTCAGAAACAACAGGTCACATATAGCCATTAGCGAAAACATTTTCCATATCCCCTTCGACTTCATGTATATCTTAATATTTCGCTCATAAAAGCCGTACATGGCGTCGGGATCAAAATTGGGGGTACCAGACATAACAGGAAAAAGGAAAGCTATCTTAGAGCTACAGTTCACTCTGAATCAAAGTCCAAAAGGATAAAAGCTTGAAGCTTTACAGTTCTGGAACCCTAACAATGGTAGAAATAGCAGAAAGGGCGAAAAGGGTCGGAACAGTACCTTTATAGGAAATGTGATCGGAGAAAAAGGGTTAGCCGACGGAGCAAATGAAGACGATCGGAGCAGAGTGGCGAGATTTTCAACGGGAATCGATATTTTCGAAGACTCACCGGTAATGGACACACTATTCTTTTGGGTAAAATTTTGAAAATGTGGAATTTCGAGGGTTTCTGGCGTGTATATAGGACGGGTCGAAAAATTATGGTTCGGGTTTGACCCAATTTTAACCCGCGATCCATGGGCTTCACGTACATCCAGGAACCCATCATGTCTCGCATTAAATGGGCCCCATTTCCAAGGTGAATGTCACATCATTAAAGTACGTGCGCCGTTTGAAGTAATTGGGGCTAGATGGACGTTTGACATGACCCAACCACCATAAGACACAAGGAACAAAAGTAAATATCAGGCCAACACATAGAAAGACGAGGACGACCTCCAAAGAATCAATCAGTGGAGTGCCAGTGACGATGTCAACAGAGTCAATACAGAACAGCCGAGGTCGACTTTAAGAAGGCATCTGGTTCATTCAAGTCAGTATCATGGGAAATAATATGCTAGATGACTAGGTCGACATAGGAGGGTCCACTATACGGACGAAGCCGACTTGACGATGATAAACTGACATTCCTAGTAAACTGTGAGCAAGGCGATGCCGAGATAAAGAGAAGGATTAGTCGATGCCAAGGTGAGGTAAGCTGACAAACAGACCGCCTTCTAATATCAAGTCAAGTTAAAGATGTAAAGCTATGAAGTAAACAGAGCAAAAACAATGGTGGCATAAAAGATAAAATCCCATTATGTGCACGCAAAAGACCCCCACAACCGGTCGGGGGCTTAACTGTTACAAAGCCAAAAGGAAAATAGATAGGCAAACTGGTTAAAGATTTAATGGAGATCTTGGTCCTCATCATCTTCCTCCCATTCATGATCTCCATCATATCCCTGATCATCAACATCAGCGTCATCCTTGATATCATCATCTTCATCCTCATCCGTATCTTCATCAATGTCTTCACCATCACCTTTTCCCTCGTCACCATCATCAGAAAACTCATTCTCGCTAAAAATAGGATCTAGCTCTGAGAATTCTTCATTGCTGTCAGACGGAGATTCTTCAGCCGAGAAAGATGAACGGTGTTTCGAGGGAAACATAGAATCACTGTTGCTTGATGAACTTGAATCTCCAGCTTGGTTCGCTTCATCTGAATCCACTTCTTCAGGGAATGGATCGTCATAAGTTCTTTTTGGGGTCACTTGAAATTTCTTGAAGGATCTTTAAAGGAGAGGAAAAGACTTTTGGAAAATAGAATACCAAGGGTTCTCTCTTTTATAAGTCACCTGGATATGGGAAGGTGGAGTATTTATACTACCCATAATGGGGGAGCAATTAATGAAGGCTTTGTTCTCCAAGAAGAATAATGATTTCACCTGACATAAATCAAGATGACATCAGAAAATCTAAACTGCGAAGGATTTTGGCGGCAGTCTGTCAAATCAACATAAATGAAGCAGCAATCAATACAGTTCAGTTCCTACTCGGCATACCGAGATAGAAACTCGGGGGCCACTGAGCGACATAAACCGACTTGGTTAAATGGGACCCATACACTCTGAGCCCACACACCTAAAGGCCTGTACTGAGAAGCCCATTCACAAAGAAGCCCATAAAGATTGGGGCTAGGGCCGACATCAATTAGGCCGAGTAGGCAGCCCTTGCCTAGGCCGAGTTCAAGAAGCCTAATCCCTAGTCGGTCTCAATAACGAGCCGGGCTAGGTGACGGGCCGAGTTATATCAGAAACCTCCCATTATCATAGGGAGTCCACATATAGAGTTCTATTACAACTCTAGCGCTAAGAATCCTTATCTAAACCAGGATATCTCTTCTACAAGGTAACTGGGATATCATCATCCTTATCACGAGTCTATCTCCAAGGAATACGAGTCCTAAATCAATACGGGCATTCTGGCTTACTTGACAAGTCAGGACTCATTCACTCACGCCTATATAAACAGGTCCTCTACACAGGAAACGAGTAATGAACTCTTTTGGCTCTAAACTCTACTCAATTGATTTCTCTATACACATACCATCCGTATTCTTACTCTCACGCCGGAGGGCCTTCGCCAGTGAAGCCCCGGCTTAGTTTACGTTTGTTCATTGTGCGCAGATCCGTACGAGGAAGTTCTCATTGATGGATTTATCTGAACCGCTAGGCGAAGGGCTGATCCGACACGTTTTTGGCAGCATCACCCACTCATTATCTCTTCTACTTTCTCTTACTTACTTTTTCATACTCACAACATTTACTTTTTCTTAATCTCCGTGTAAAGTCAAACTAAGACTACCTACAATGGGGGTGGAATTTGGTGTATGAAATGGAGGGGGTTGGTATGAAACCATTGGAGGGGGTGTGGAAAATGGGGTGTGGAATTTGGGGTATGAAATATTTCATACCTGTTGAAATTTTTGGAAAAGCTGGCGCAAAGACACATGGCTGGCTATCATTGGGCGGGCGTCAGGCGCGTGTACCACACGGCCCGACAGGGCGCGTGTGGAACAGCGCAGACGCGTTTTTTTTCTTTGTTTGCCACGTGGCTGGCTCTCATTGTCCGTTTGATTTTCGGATTAATTTTTTTTATCTCAATTCTTTGAGCTGAATTATCACCTAGTAAAATATATATTTTTTTTCCTATAAAATGATGCAAGTTTCATTAGATTTTGACACCAAAAAAAACTCTCTTTTCTCAATTATCCTTCTCCATTTTAGCCTACACTTAAAAAAAATCATCATCTTTTGAGTATTATCTTGCTGACAGTATATACTCTTCTTATCCGACTTTTGTCAAATCAGTTAGATGATAAATGACAAATTTATAGTCATTTATAGTATTTATTATAGTCATTTTATCTTAGTTTTAGCTATTTTTAGTCCTATTTTAGCTTGATTTATTTTATTACACTTGATATAATGCACTTGGTAGTGTTTATTGTTTTAGACAGGAAATAGGTACACTTTTATGGCTTTAGACATGATTCTTGGAGCACTATGGAGCAAGAGATAGAAATAGGAGCACTTGGATAAAGAAAATTGAAGAAATGGTGCAGAACAGTGTTTGCACGGCTGAGTCTTATGACTTGCACGGCCGTGCACCTGAAGAAATAAAAAGCTGAACTGAAATAAGGAAGGCACGGCTGCTCCACTTCCTTGACTCGCCCGAGCTGCTCGGCCGAGCACCTTGAACTGCACGGCCGAGCGCGCCTGTGACAGCCATTATTCAGATTTCTTCCAAAAGGTGCCTTTTGGAGAAGACACCCGGGAATGTGCACATCCCTTCCTCCAAGGCTTATATAAATGACTAGAATTCAGTAGTTTAGACACTTAGAAATTATTGTAAGATTACTATAGCAAAATTCTAGTTCAAAAACATCATTTATGCTCAGAATTTGTGAAGATCATAAAGAGTGTTCTTGAGAAATATTCTGAGTTTGAAAGCAATAATATACCGAGTTTATTTCCAATTATTTGTCTCCATTTCCATCATTGTGAATAAGTATTTTTTATCTCTTTATCTATTTTATATCTTATTCATCTTTTATTATCTTTATAACACAAGTGGCTTGTGAGTAATCCCCCATATTCTTGGGGTTGGAAACTCAACACACATATGTTCATCACTTTAACTCATGCTCTTCTTTTTTTCTCTTCATATTAAAACAATTTATTCATATCGTAACTAAAACGCCTACGACCATGGTGACGTCCATGATTCGTATGAACTCTAGTTAGTCAAGAGAAGTACCTAGCGGAGAATCTTAACTAGTGGATCCATATGAAGTAAACTGGGTTTCTATTAATCACGAGAGTAGATTAATGGCCTAGGGATGGTCCTTGAGTGGAAATTACGTGGAATTTTCATAAACATTAATGGGTTCTTACTAATTATGGGCCATCGAGAGATAGGGCATAATTAGTATGAGAATACAAATACTACTTGCTTGATCGTGAGAAGTAGTATAGGCCTAATGTACCATCCTTGTTTTAAATGGAACTTTAATCTAAAAAGAGCATGATTAATCGATGAATATATGTTGTTTGAGTCCCAATCCCGAGAATTCCTTAAGCATAAGAGTTTTCAATCCAAGTTATAGTATTTACAATTTATTTCTAGTTAAGTGACAAACCAATTTATACCCCCAATCATACTTTTTACTATTTTTCTATTAAAGCAAAGATTTTCATAAAGTAACCCTGTCGGGATCGACCCGTACTTGCACTTTTCTACACTATCAATAACCCGTGCACTTGCGGTAATTTATAACTAAGCCTTCGTTTAGGCCCAACAAGTTTTTGGCGCCGTTACCGGGGAGAACGGTTTACATTCTAAATTTTTTTTGCTTTATAATTTTATGTTTTTATCATTTTTTTGTTTTATTTAACATCTCTTTCGAAGATTTATTATATTTCTTTCATTAGGTACTCTCGAAGTATATGAAAAGAACCCGGATCTCTCTCGAAGAATTTGATCCGAAACCAGAAAGAACCTTGAAAGAAATTTAGCTAGGACTGTTTCTGGGTAAAGCCACTTATAATCGAGAATACGATGACAACTGTCTTAACAACTGACACGAAAACACACGCACACGTTCAGAGAATATAAATAGCAGCGGAATAAACGATGAATAAACACTTCATCAAGAAACTTCTTGCTGGAAAACTTTCATTACCAAAGGATCTTTCAGAATACAAGATTTATGAAATATCAAAACTAATTAAAAGAACAAAAACTATTCTAGGGTCTGGAACAAATCAAACATAAAAGACTTGAACTCTTAATGAATAAGAACTCCAAGAATAAAGGAAACTCTCTCTCGATGATTCTGTGAATGCGTGAAGAGAACAGCCGCAAACTACCACAATATATACACGGTTTTGTGAGATGCCGTGTATATCTTTAACCTTGAAAAGTCATCATTTACCAATCAACCAATAAAAGAAGAGTCCACCTTTTCCTAAAATAAATCACTAACTTACCATAGAGAATTATTAGTAGGTTAGTGAAATAACATAAATAAACTTAACATAAAATATTCCTAAATAATTACAGCTAATACTAAAATAACACTAAACTAAATATTCACCTATAAAGAGAATCAGAATCACAAAGATATTTATGAGAAGAATATTTAGAGTATATTCATACTCTTTAAATCTCCCCCTATCTTTGTGCTTCTGATCAAAATCTGCAAAACAAGATTAGTCCCAACACAAACATTTCATAAACTTGACTTATACTGAGAGACATCAAACAAAATCAAAAACCATCCACAAACTGAGACTTTCCAGACATAAGAAACAGAGCAAGCTGTTCAGCCATCCACAACCTAACCAAAAACTAATAGTCAATAAAACAGACCAAAAGAACTTAACATCAGTCATCTGTAATACCCCTGAAAACAACCAATTCTCCCCCTGAAATTGATGGGGTACCATCTGAGGTTCCAGCATCTTCTCCCCCTTTTGAGAAGAACCACCGCGATCTAACAGTTCTCGGAGATACACCAAGGAGCTTTCCAAACTATCCACCAAAATTTGTTTTCCTGCAATACTGTCCTGAAGGGATGCAATCTCAGCTTTGAGAGAATTTACCTGAGACTGAGTTTGACTGTATTGAGCCAAGAGAGTCTTGTTGTCAGTTGATGAACCAGCTGAGGAGGCAGATGACGGAGCAGATGGATTGACAGGTTCATCAATATCATGGAACCTGGAAGGGGCAAGCATGGAAAGAGGCTGGCCAAACATATCAGGCAATTCACACAAACTCTCCCCCTCAATATCAGCAACACCTTGGGATTTTAGCAGACAGTAGATGAGACTCGGATGGGGAAACCGGTAGGAGGTGTTAGGTGTCTCAGCAAAGCTCACTATATTCTGGAAAATGATCTCTCCCAAATTCACCTTCCTCTCATGAATGGAGTACAACAGAAGAACTTTCTCTTTGGTAACTGAGGAGGAATTGGTGGTGGGACACCAGTTGTATCTCAGAATTTGGTGAAGGAAAACATTCAACCTGGATGCAGCTTTTCTTTTCGCAGCTCTTGTCAGACGCCTAGGAGAGGGAACGGAAACTGTGGGTGGTGCCGGCGCCTTGGCCGCAACCCTTGATTTGGTCTGGGATTCAATTGTCGGAGAAGAGGATGGCGGCGTATCTTCATCGGATTCATCACGGAGGATTAGCTGACGGATCTTGGAAGGAGGAGCCGGCCTTTTGGCTTTTAGGGTAGCACGAACGACGGCGGGTTTGAAGGAGCCGGAGGAGGTCCCTTTACCTAGATCATGGAGATGCGTCTAACGGTGGGACCCAGGCGCCAAGGGAAGACGATTCGCCTCCAACGCTTGCAGTTGCCTGGGATTGTCGACATCGATGGCGTATTCGGGAAACCCTAGAGCTGAAGAATCCACCGGCGGAGCAACGGAGACTGAGGCGGCGGTGGCTGACAGCAGAGAAGGAGAAGACGGAGAATCCATTAAGACCTGTAGAAGCTGAACACAAGATGATTATTGTAAATAATCCAGAGAGAAATTGGAAGAGATTAGACGAAGAAGAGGGGGAAAGGGAATTAGACAGGAGCAATTAATCAAGAGAGAAGAAAGAGATTCCTTGAGACACGAAATACATAATAAGGGAGAAAAACTAGTGAATGCTCAGTGTTGGACACCCATCAGACTTCTAAATTAACTTGGGATTGTAATTTTAAAAATCAGATCTTTCCCATATTTTATGATGAGTAATTTTCCCAAATTCTACACTTGCCAATCTCAAAATAATCCATAAATTCCACAAAGGTACCCCAAGAAAATTCCACAACCTGCACACAAGAGGACTGAAACACCAGAACATTAGGTCATCGGTAATCACATGAACTTCATCAATATTTAACATTTAAGGACATCAGTTCAATTTGCCGATGGAAAAACCAAGGAGAGAAGAAACCTAAAAAAAAATATGCCTAAAAACACACAGGTGAAGATTAGTCTCAATAAAGTGTGATATGGTATAGACAACAAGATCTATGACCCGGTTTTGACTCACAAAAATTCAATGAGATACCCTTCAATCATGAAGCCTTGGAACACATTCATTTTAGGCAATGAACTAGTTACGGGGAGGAGCTTTTCACTCTCTCAATACAGTGTCACCATACTTTTCTTTCTCAAGTGATGTTTTTTAAACAACGTCGGCATTTTGCCTATATGAGTAGTGACTTCAAAGATTGGAGGCAGCTTGTTTTCCCTGTAACCTAAGCGAGAGAGTACACTTCATGATAAACAGCACGGAGGAATTAACAGGATAATTTTATTATCAAGTTAAGAAGGATCTCACATTTAAGGGTCAAAACACAGAGTCAAACACCAAGTCAACCAAGTGATCACAAGAGACAATCATGCAGAGAATGAATGCAGATTTTTTTTTGTACTGTAATATACAATTATACAGTTGTGCAGACAGTTGTCTGCACAGTTGTGCAGTCAACTGGTATCACATAGTCCGAGAGACTTCTTAAGAGAAGAAAATATCTCGAAATCCAAAGCCTTGGTAAAGACATCAGCAAGTTGATCCGTTGTACTTACATGTTCAAGAGTGATGGTTCTTTGTTCAACGAGATCCCTAACGAAGTGGTGTCTTATGTCAATGTGCTTTGTTCGGGAATGTTGTACCGGATTCTTGGCAATATTTTGGGCACTCAAACTATCACATAATACAGTCAAGGTTTCATTTTTAAGACTATAATCCTTTATCATTTGGTTCATCCACAACAACTGGGTACAACAACTACCAACTGCAACATATTCAGATTCCGCAGTTGATAAGGAAACACAATTTTGTTTCCTACTAAACCAAGACACAAGATTATTCCCAAGATAAAAACACCCGCCCGTGGTGCTTTTTCTATCAACAGGTTTCCCAGCCCAATCTGAATCACTAAACCCCACAAGATTGGTGTTAGTGTCTTTTGTGTAGCTTAACCCCAAATTTGTGGTACCACCAACATATCTAACAATTCTCTTAACAATAGTTAAGTGGGATACCTTGGGGTCAACTTGATACCTAGCACAAAGACAGACACTAAACATTATGTCAGGCCTACTTGCCGTAAGATACAGCAAGCTTCCTATCATGCTCCTATAGAGAGTGTGATCGACACTCTCACCATCCTCATCTTTAAACAATTTTTTAGACGAGCCCATAGGAGTTTTCAAATGAGAGGCATTCTCAAGACCAAATTTCTTAACCAAATTCTTAGCATACTTGGATTGTGAAATTGACATTCCCTCTTTAGACTGTACAATTTGAAGTCCGAGAAAGAATTTCAATTCCCCAACCATACTCATCTCGAATATGGATGTCATACTCTCTATAAAAGTATTAAGCATGTTTTTACAGGTAGAACCTGTTGGGTTTCGGAGTAACATGCGCAGCGGAATTAAGCATTTAAAATTAATGAAACCCAAAGCCTATAGATCCATTCATATGATTAAGTCAAATACAACATAATGAATACTAGAATACTAACCCTTGATGCTTTTGATTTTGCAACATTGAATTCGATGGAGGCTTGAAATCTTGATCACGAACAAAGCAAGAATCACGAACTATAAAGATGATAAGTTTCACCCTCTAGCGGTATCCACACCACGAACGAATATCAAGAACACTTGATCTTGGTTGCTAGGCCAAATCATGAAACACGCTTTCATGATGTATAGAACTATATGGAATTATTATGTGCGTGTGAGATATTCTTGTTCTTCAATCTAGGGATTTCTTAGAACAAAAACCATCCTCTCAAACCCTTGGAGGCTCTCACAATCAACTAGGTTAATGACCCTTAATGGCTGGTGAAAAAGACTTTATATAGGTTCTAGTCATTAACCCTTAATGACCTAGGATTCCTAAATCCCGTCACCCAATTAAGGAAACAAGTTTTTGGCCAAGCAGCTCTGGCACGGTCGTGCCCTAAAACTGGCACGGTCGTGCCAATAGGTACAAGCCATATATCCCTTTTCTGATTATTGGCACGGTCATGCTTTATAACTGGCACGGTCGGGCTAAACACTTTAGCACGGTCGTGCCCTATAATCGACACGGTCGTGCCAAACACTTTGGCACAGTCGTGCCCTAAAACCAGCATGGTCGTACCCGACCAGAAAAGCTTATTTTCACATAATTCCAATTCAGTCCTTTAGGATTCGTTCTATTCGTGTGTGACCCTCTAGGATTACACTAAGTTGGCAATGGGCCTAAACATGAACTCATAAGATATGATTAGGTTCTAGCAAACCGTCATACCTACCCAAATAGTGTAACTAGATACAAGTTCGCATTCCTTTAGAACATGTCACAATCCCTTTGTCCACGATGTCTTTGAACACAAGTCATGGTCAACAAGTCAACTTTTTTTGTTCAATACTTTTCTCAATCCCAAATATGTTGATAATCCAAATGACATTGATCCAATCAATCCATTTGAGTTTGGCCAAACATTTCATCAACATCATTCCTTCGAGGGGCCCAAGCTTGACATCTCTCCGAAGAGGGACAAATCCAATTAGCTTATTATTCTTTCGTACGTGAATCCGATTATGCCAATCATACCCTTTATAACTACCTGGTTAAAGGTAACGTTTAAATATGTCAAACATAATCTTCATTAAGTGGAAAACTATAATAACTTCATGTCTAAGGATTCAAATGACATAACTAATATGAGACATATGTACGACACATACCATGACATAAATCTCATACAGCGGGTCATGTCCAGTACCTTGTTCCAAACAAGTACCCATAAATCTAACATGATCATCTCATGATCACTTAGCCTTTATACTAGTGCTTAAGAAACTCTAGGGACGGAGATTATTATAAGCAAACATGAGCATTAATAATAACCTAAATATCTCTTCATTAATATGAATATAATGATAACACATACTACGTTTAACAAACGTGCCTAGGGCACCAACACCAACAATCTCCCACTTGCCCTAGGCCCAATTTCCTAGGTATCTAATACCCATGGACCTAACATGATCATCATGTTTAGCTTGTGGAAGTCCCTTTGTTAGCGTGTCCACAGTGTTATCATTAGTTTGTACTTTGCATATATTTACGTATCCTTATCAACGATTCCTCGAACGATATGAAAATGCCTAAGTATGTGTTTGGATTTAGGATGTCCCCTTGGTTCCTTTGCTAGATCAATAGCACCAGTATTATTACTAATAAGGTCTATTGGATTAGCAGTGCTAGGAACAATCTCAAGTTCACCAATGAACTTCTTAATCCAAACCACTTCCTTTGCAGCATCCAATGCAGCAATATACTTAGATTTAGTATGTAGAATTTAGTGACTGTACTCTGCTTGGAACTATTCCAACTTACAGCTTCACTATTTAACACAAAACTCGATTGCGATCATCTATCATCTTAGTCGGTTTGGAAGCTTGCATCCGAGATCATCTTCCATACCTCCATAGATCAAAAACGAATATTTAGTCCTTCTCAAGTACTTAAGAATCGCTTTCACAGCCATCCAGTGATTCTCACCGGGGTCGGATTGATATCTACTCGTCATGCTCCAAGCATTAGATATATCCGGCTTAGTACTTTTCATGGCATGGTGGATCCAATTGATATCTACTCGTCATGCTCCAAGCATTAGATATCTCTCTTTTTAGATACCACCTGCTGAAGTTAATAAAATAGTTGGACTTGCAGCTTTCTTCAAAGTCAAAGAAATAAGATGTCTGGCTTATTGTTTCTAATTTCGAAATGTCTCCAATTTTTCTGTCTATGTACGTAGGTAGAGTGGTTGAAGTCATGTCTTTAAGTTAGTAGATGTCTTTAAGTTAGTAGAGGGTTTAAGCATTGACTAATATGTGTGTACTAAGGACTTCATATCTCCTTATAATGTAAGGAGTAATTTTCTGGTCTTACTCTTTTTTGGCAATCTTTTGGTGGAGGAGTATTGACTATAGGTAAGTTCATGTACTAATGGTAGTATGTAATGTCCTATCTTCTTCTACTTATGGAGAAGTATGCATTGTCTTATTTAATTAGTAATGAAAGATTGTGTTGTTTGTGAAATTTTTATAGATTGCACTGTGGTACGTGTTTTTTTCTTTAATTTATTTCTTTTCAGGGAAAAAAAATGGTAGATTGCAAACATCAATTATACAAATTGCAATGTGGTACGAGTTTTTTTTTTTTTTTTTTTTTTTTTAATTTATTTCTCCTCACATTGTTAAGTTATTCTCCAAACTAACGTTTGCTTTCTCTTTCATATGCCACTCCCTCTGTCCCTACATAAATGTCTATTCAAATTACGGTAAAAGAATACATTTACCGTCGTAACGGTTGTTGTAAAAAGTTTGAGCTCATTTCCAGTTCAAATTCCGTACTCTCTCCGTCCCGGATTGAGGTTGTTATTTCGATTTCACATGAAGATTAAAAAAAACTAATTGTTGTGAGTATGAAAAAGTAGGAGAGATAAAGTAGGTAGAGATTTTTATTTTTATAGTGCATGACAAGTGAGTCAAATAGTCCATTTTAAGTAATAAAATATCTAAAAACCTTTGTTTGGGACAAACTAAAGAGTACAGTAAAAACCTTAGTTTAGGAGGAAGGGAGTATTCAGAGAATGGTGGTTTTGGATGTTGGTAAGTTGAGAGTTGAGACAATGTATTAATATGAGTCATCTTTACCTCACCATTTTCATTACCAATCGGATGAGCACTATTATATCTTTAAACCTGGTCCAAATGTATGAAATAAAACAACTAACAAGTCTTATGACATTATCATATATCAGTATATGTGAACCGTATACAGACAATATTTTGTTTTCTTTGGGAAAATGATTATGAAAAGTATCATCTTTTCTCTGACTCATGCACGTGCAAAAACCACCATGAAAGTCCAATTACCAATAAATAGATGGTCTTCCTATTACCATTAACACCATCTTAATGTTTTGGAAATAAAGAATTGTATTGTGTTTCAAATGTGTATAGATTGCAATGTGGTATGAGTTATTTTCTTAAATTTACTTATGTTGAGGGGAAAAAATGAAGAATTGCAAACAGCGACTGTACGTATTGCAAGGTGGTATGAGTTATTATCTTCATACATACACATAGTAAATGTTTGTAAAGACAATTATAAGATTACATATTCCCTCCGTCCAATTAGTTACTTCACATTTACTATTTACACTAATTAAGAAAAAAGTTAATGGAGTAAGTGTTATGAATATGAAAAGTGAGGTAGGAAAGAGAAAGTGGGGTACCCATTAGTTACTTCACATTTACTATTTACACTAATTAAGAAAAAAGTTAATGGAGTAAATGTTATGAGTATGAAAAGTGAGGTAGGAAAGAAAAAGTGAGGTAAGGAATAGCGAATTGGTTGGTAGTGTGAGTATAAAAGTAAAGTGAAAGAGGAAATTAGTGGTAAAATAGTAAAGATTTTTTACCATTTTAGGAATTGTGAAGTAACAAATGGGACGCCTAATGAGGAAAGTGTGAAGTAACTAATGGGACGGAGGGAGTATGTATTTTTGCCACCAAAATTTACAAAAATTTATGTCCCTTACAATTAAATTAAAATACTCATTTAGGGACGGAGGGAGTAATATTTTTTCCCAACTTTGTAACATTATTTATACTAACAGTTTAAATTACGGTAAAATAATACAACGGTACAACTAGTATGTAAGTATAGAAAAGATGAAATAAGTTTAGTTAAGAATAGTTACCAATCAAAACATTGTCATCAATGTTTTGCCACAGAGAAAGATCATCATAAATTTTGAAATCAAATACTTCAACCAGATTACTCTTCGGAGTGAAAATAATTCTGACTTCATAGTTTGTGGTCTTAACCCTCGTATTATTAGTGGTTAAAACAAAGTTTTTGATAGCATAAAGATATTCCTCACGCAATATGTTCTGAAACTTTGGAATAAGAACCCTCTTAATTGAGGCATGAATCCTACCCCCTGTAATTTGAATGTAAACTCAGTTTAATAATATGAAAACCAAAATAGAAGCATTATGAAATAACAAAATAAAAATCAAAGTGTAAAAAACAAATAACATACATTGACATCATGATATACACACTCCAAACTATAAACATTACTAATGTCATCACCAGCGTGAAGACCATAACAACGGACAAGCCTCACTTTGATTGCTTGATCCATATTAGAAGGATCAAGTTCAGAAATCATTTTGAACAAAGGAGGCGTATAGTATTTAAGACTTTTAAAACTTAAATGAAAAATAAGACTGAGCACACTACATTCACAAACAAATACACTATATTTAAAGAACAATTTGGGCGCTTAAAATTTTGAAACCCAATTCGAATTTGCTGCCATTAGCGCCCAAAATTGCAATGATAATCTATACTGCAGTAGGTTGGGCTGGAAGATAAACATAGCATTTTAGGTGATTGGATTTGTTAGTATGAGAAAAATTAAAATGGTCATGTCTAAGAGATAAAGCAATAGAAATAAGATACTCCCTCCGTCTCACTCGAATTAGGATAAATTTTCATTTTGGGTGTCCCATTCAAATTAGGACAATCCAAAATGGAAGTGTTTTATTTAGTGGGACCCACATTCACGCTCACAATAATTTTCCACTCATTATTCTCTACCTCACTTTCTCTCTCATACTTTACTTTTCATACTCACAACACCTACTCCACTAACACTGTTTCCTTAATCCATGTGTCCAACCCAAAAATCCTAATTCGGATGAGACGGATGGAGTAAATGTTTATTTGAGAAATAGGCATCCACTCACAATTTGCCATAGGCATAACAGATGGCAATTGTGAAGATTGCATAAATCCAGCTGTGAGCCGTAGAGGGCAAGCGGACACTATTGAGCCACGTCAAAACTGTAGAAAAAAAAATTAAGAAAAAACAACTTTACCCTGCAATTGTGAAGGAGAAAAGGTTGGGCGCCAAAACAATTCCATCCACGATCATCATTTTATATTATTGAAGATCGATGTGAGGTTGAGCGGGAAACTAAAATAGGAAAAAAGCTCATCTTACTTCAACTATTTTATATATAGATATACTCCCTCTGTTTCATGAAAACTGAGATTTATTTCCCTTTTCGTCCGTTTCACCATAATTGAGACTGCCCAAAATGCAAACTTTTTAATCTTTTATATTCACCCAACCCCACCACTCATTCTCTATCTTCATTTTCCACCACTCATTTTATTCAACCAACACTACTATTTACCCCACTAATTATCTCTTTATTTTCTACCACACATTTCTCTTATTTTATTAGTATTCCTTAGTTTTTGTGCCATTTGCTTTAGTCTAAATTCTCGTGAAACGGATGGAGTAGATGAGTAAGAGAGAGAAAACTAAATATTTTAAATTTTAAATACGTAGCAATTGTGCCTTGCAAACACAAACTAACTGGGCCATCTATCTGTAGGTCGAAGCCACGTACGGTACGGGTCCATCTTTTCCTGCGGAGAAGGCAACTAAACTAACTGCAAATGAGGGGTCAGATTCTAAAGGGTTGCTACCGCCTACCGGGGGCGGAGGCCGTTGGTGGCTATGTTCGATTCGGTCGGTGACACGAGGGCGGGCTGCGGCGGAGGAGGTGGAAGGTGTAGAATTTGGCCTACGTCTACGCGTCCATAATAATCAGGCAAACGACTCCCTTTCTCTCATGAATTTCTATCCTTATCGGTCAAGTCTAGATGCCATGTGAGTTAATCCCTTTCCAGGTATGCTTACGGTTTCTTAATCAGGGAATTTATGTACATGTTTTCTAGGGTTTGTAATTTCAAATTAAAAAGATCAAAATAATCTTTGTTCATTACTTGATTGGATTTTTGTACATGGTCTCAAATCGCTAGTTGAGTGGTTCTATTTGAGTGCTCTTTTATAGTCTCCCCGAAGCTCATAAAATTGAAATACTCTTATTCCTTATCGATCACCGACTTCATAGTACAAGGAAATAGACTCGAAGGGTACAACTAAACAAGTACTAAATACATGAACCAACCATCATAGTGTCATTCTTGAACCACATAAAATCCATGCTACACACACCATTGTGCCAATCTTAGACACGCCTTGTAAGAAGGTTAGAAAGATCTTGCATTGATGGCCTTGCTTGTGGATTAGCATTTAAACAGTCCCTTGCCATTATTAGAACGGATGTCACCACCTTTTTAATTTCAGGTGACGGAGGTGGAAGACGTTGATCAACCATATCATTTGCAAATATCTCCTCTGCCGATGAACTTAAGATAGAAGCAATAAGATCACGAGGGTGCTCTCCTTTAATTACTTCCAGTGCCAACACCCCAAAGCTATACACATCACACTTTTCCGTTACCTTCATTGTATAAGCAAACTCTGCAAACAAAAACAAAAACAATAAACATATACCCCCGTCGATTTTCTATCAGTATATTATTTGTTAGTCTACAAAAAAAGAAGATTGAAAAACAATAATACCTGGTGCAATATAACCATACGTGCCAGCAACTGCAGTTAAGTTGGATGAATCTATCTTTAAGAGCTTGGAGGTACCGAAATCTGAAACACGAGCCTCATACTCAGAATCAAGCAGAATATTTTTGCTTGATATATCTCGATGGACAATTGGGGGTGTGCAATCGTGGTGCATATAAGACAAAGCTTTAGCTATGCCCTTAATGATGTTCACCCTCTTCGACCAGTCCAGCAACTGAGCTAGGCCTTCGCTACTCAACATGGCCGCCAAACTGCCCTTTTCAATGAACTCGTAAATCAGAAATGAGTGTATGGAATGCGAACAAAACCCATGAAGTTTCACAATGTTACGATGCCTTATTTCTGACAATGCTGTTACCTCACTTAGAAAACCTTTGCGATCAGCTGGCTCAGAAGATGAGTGGAGTTTCTTTACAGCAACCGTGGTATTCGCTTGCAGGATTGCTTTGTAAACACTTCCTTGGCCTCCCTCTCCAATACAATACTCGGGATCAAAATTGTTGGTGGCATGTAAGATTTCCTCATACATTGCTCTTCCGTCAAAGGTTGTTATGGCAAACAGATCAACCATTTGCGTATGAGCATTGGGTTCTTCTGTTGCTTGTTTTTTTCGTCCGTAAACGATAAGAAGCCAAGTCAAAGCACATAGAAGAAAAACTGCACCTAGAATGGAGAAGGTGATCACTAGAGTGATGTGGTGGCTCTTTTTCATACGTTCACAAGGTTTGAAACCCGTAATGTTTCCACATAACTCTTTGTTTCCTTGTAACGTAGAAGCATTTGTAAAGGCCTTGTTCATTGGAATGGGACCCTCCAACTCATTGTAGGATATGTCAATATCGAGCAATGCATGCATGTTCTGGAAAGCCTCAGGAATTGTACCACTGAAATGGTTGTGGGAAAGATTCAGCTTCTCCAAGCTTTGTAAGCCTTGAATCTGTGATGGGATCTTCCCTGTCAGTGAGTTACGACTCAGATCGAGTACCGAAAGGATTGGTAACCGAGTCATAGAAACTGGCATTCCATTTGTAAGATTATTGTTACTCAAGTTCAAGTAAAACATGTGCAAGAACTCCCCTTCTGGAATCAACCCGCTCAACTTGTTTGAAGACATATCTAACTTATTTAGAGCAATCAATGATCCAAGCTCTTGTGGTATAGTGCCAAAAAGTTGGTTTAGACTCAAATCTAGTTCAAGAAGATTCTTCAACCCCCCAATTTCTTTTGGGACCTCCCCAACTAAATGGTTCAATGAAAGATTGAGTTTTTGAATATGTGTAGCGGTTCCAAGATCTGGTGGTATGCTACCACTTATGTTGTTTGCTGCCATCAGTAGGGAAGATAAGTTACTGCACATACTCCAGTTGGCAGAGAGTTCCCCAAAAAAGTTATTGTTACTAATATCCATGATATATACATGTGGATGCACACAAAATATTCCTGATATATTTTCAGTGAGCTGGTTTCTGTCAACCCGGAGTCTAGCCAAGACAGAGCAATTTCTCAGGCTTCTAAAGATTGGACCGACAAGAAAGTTGTTCTGCAAATTTATGAATTGAACTTTTCCACTTTGGCAAATTCTTTCAGGCATAAGGCCTGAAAATTGGTTGTTGTTGAGAATCAATGTGTCTAGCTTGCTAAGATTGCCAAAAGAAGTATGAATAGAGCCATGGAGATAATTATCGCTCAGACCTAAATAATTGAGGAGCTTCAAATTCTCAAAAGTGGATGGAATTTTACCTGTTAATGAGTTGTTTGAGAAATCTAATTCCTGAAGATATAACAGATTTCCTAACTCAGGAGGAAGATAACCAGAAAGTTGATTACTATACAAATAGAGAATACTTAGGGAGCTTAGATTACTTAATGAAAGAGGGATTTGACCAGTGAGACTGTTTTCATAAAGGGCTAATGATTGAAGTGATCTTAAATTTCCCAATTCTGAAGGAACTAAACCAGAAAGTTGATTATCATACAAATCGAGTTCACTTAGGGAAGTAAGATTACTAAATGATGCTGGGATTTGACCCGTGAGGCTGTTTTCATAAAGTTGGAGGATTTGAAGTGATCTTAGCTTCCCCAATGCAGAGGGGATTGAACCAGATAGATGATTTGAAAAGAGTTGCAACAAGGTTAAGCTTTTCAAATTCTCAAAAGTTGATGGAATAATACCAGTTAATGAGTTGTTTGAGAAATCTAATCCCTGAAGGTACAACAAATTTCCTAATTCAGGTGGAATGAAACCAGAAAGTTGGTTATCATACAAAAAGAGTTCACTTAGGGAAGTTAGATTACTTAATGACGCTGGGATTTGGCCCGTGAGACTGTTTTCATAAAGAGCAAGGATTTGAAGTGATCTTAGCTTCCCCAAATCAGTGGGAATTGAACCTGATAGATGATTCGAGAAGAGTTGCAAGGCGGTTAAGCTTTTCAAATTCTCAAAAGTTGATGGAATAATACCTGTTAATGCATTTTCGGAAAAACCTAATTCCTGAAGGTATAATAGATTTCCTAATTGAGGTGGAATGAAACCAGAAAGTTGATTATCATACAAATAGAGTCCACTTAGGGAACTTAGATTACCTAACGATGCAGGGATTGCACCTGAGAGATTGTTAGTGTAAAGGGCTAGGATTTGAAGTGATTTCAGGTTGCCAAAAGTTGTTGCAATAGTTCCTGTTAGAGAGTTGTTGCTAATAACAAGTTCCTCGAGATCATAAAGATTTCCCAATTCAGGAGGAATGGAACCAGAAAATTTGTTGTCATCCAAATAGAGAAAACGTAGAGAGTTCATCTTCCCTAGTCCAGGAGGGATTGTGCCAGAAAAACCATTGACAGAGAAGTCGAGATAGACAAGATTGGAGAGGTAAGTGATCTCATGGGCAGTGATGGTACCAGAAAGCTCGTTCGTATTAAGATCAAAGTGGGTAAGATGGGGGAAAGATGAGAAAGAGAAATGGTCAAGTGTACCTTTAAGACTCGACATGTTTAGAGCCAATTTGGTCACACTTCCATGAGCATTGCAAGAAACTCCGTACCAAGTACAAGGGATACTCAACACACTTTTATTTGTTTTGGTATGAAAATTGGTCCAAGAAGATAGGAGGGAAGTGTTGTAGCTTACTAGGCTGGCTTTCCATTTCAAGAGAGCATCAGCTTCTTGTTCAGAAGAAGCTGACACAACAAGGGAACAAGTGAAGAATGCTGTAAAACATATTAGTAGGGCAAGAAACAAGGGCTTTTCCATGGCTACCACTAAACTCATTTGGTGTACAAAAATGACGGTTCCATTCCACATCATTTATAGGCTGCTAAATGTTTACGCATTTTGAGTACGGCAAAGACTTTGAAAAACAGCAAGTCAACTTCATTCTTAGACTCATGCCATTTAATGCAATGACAAGGGATAATGAGGTATGACTGATGATAAGATTCTTCATTGCTGAATGCTTGTTTCCATGAAAGCCCTACAATTTGGTGTACAACTGAAGACTTACTTTTTCGTTTCTCAAAAGCAAAAAGACTTTTGTAGATGGACCCCCTAAAAGACCTGTCCGAAAGACTTGTGGAACTCAATAGCTAATATTATACTACCAAAGCTCATTATGGTTGCGCCTAGGATCATGATTATAAATATATGGAAATATGTATTTTGCAATTTGATATATGTCAATTTTAAAGTATGTTAGTCTATTTCTGAAATTTGAAATAGTATGCTACCCTTAATTATACAAGATTCAGTTTGTAACGAGTAAACTCTTACTAGGTTTATTTTGCAATTATCTCTCTATAGTCTGCTAAACGTTTATGATTTTTGAGTATGGCAAAGATTACGAACAGAGAGAGTGACCTGATGGTGAGATTCTTCATTCCTGAATTCACTTATTATTCCATACTTCACTTTCATTCTCTTCTTAGTCACACATTTACTCTACTATCAATATTATACTATTTTTCTTTATTTTTTGTATATCAAAATTTAGTTCAAAGTTCTTGGAGACGAAGTGATTATATATAAAACATTTGACCGTTAATTGCAACTTCTTGTGAACTTTGAGATAAATATACAGTTGGAACCTCAATACCAAATTTAGTGCAAAGTTCCTCGAGATTAAGAAGATTTCCCAATTCAGGAGGAATGGAACCAGAAAATTTGTTGTCAAAACAAATTGAGATTACGTAGAGTTTAGCTTCCGTAGTCCAGGAGGGATTGTGCCCGAAAATCCATTGACAGAAAAGGGGAGATAGACGAGATTGGAGAGGTAAGTGATATCAGGGGCAGGGATGGTACCAAAACGTTCATCGCAAGAAACTCGTGTATTTTAATACAGTGACAAGGAATAATTATGTATGACTGATGATAAGATTCTTAGTTCCTGAATGCTTGTTTCCACGAAAGCCCTACAAATTTACAAGTCAGTCTTCCTTCAAAGATGCAGTAATGCATCAGTGCATCTAAGAAGATGTCTATTCATTGTATTTTCCAAGCTAAATTTTCCCTGTTCTCTGTGATATATTTTCTTGGAACAACTTCTCCCCACCAAACGTAATTTAATCCACTAATTCATCATGAATATAAGATCTTTTATTTGTTTGCTAACTCAACTTGTTTTTCATCCATTGTTTCAGCTTGAGAAACCCTTGATTTCGAAGGCAAATACGAAGATAAAATATTGTCAAGTCAAGTCAAGGCAGATAACGTCCATATATTTTTTTCATTTCAACACTTGCAAAGTGGCGAAGGCCATTGAAAGCCATGTCGATGATGTAACAACTGTACCAGATTTAGAAGTTTGCTCGTATGGACCCAACCGAAGACTTTTATTTTTCTCTCCTAGAAGCCAAGCAAAAAGACTTGTGAAGATGGAACCCCTAAAAGACCTGTCCGAAAGACTTGTGGAAGGACAAAACTAAAAGACTTGTGGAAGGACCAAACTAAAAGACCTGACCATAGCAGACCACGACCTCAGTTGTCTACTTGACACGGCCAAGTGGAAAATACATTAGATGCTCAAATATGACTATGCAGCTTGTTTTTTTACTGGAGAGATTTTTTTTATTTATTTATTTTTTTTTTTTTGTGTGAAGAGTAGGAATCTGAAGTCCCTTCAACTTTACATTACCATGGTATGTAAATGTGTAGAAATTACTTGGTGATTCAGAATTGAATCATATCCAATAGGGATGACCAAACCGGACCGGAAAACTGGACCGGAACCGAACCGGAAAAGCTCAGAATCGGAGCAAACCGGGGAGAAAACCGGAACCGGAGTAACCGGAATCGTGAGTCAGCCGGTCCGGTTAAGGGTCGGGGGTACCAAAACCGGTGAACCGCCGGTTCTTCGCCCCGGAACCGTGAACCGGTTCAAAAAACCGGATGGGAACCGGATGACCCAGACCTTGACCTTCACCTAACAGCTATACTGGCAGTGGGTGTGGGCTGGTTGGTCACTTGGTCTGGCTCTGCTCTCTGGCAGACTGGCATGCGGCAAATGGCATGTGGGCTTGGCCCACCTACCTACTTACTAAGGCTACTAAGCTACTATTACTTGTACTTTTGCTACTAAGGCTGTAAGTGTAAGGCAGTGAGTGAGAGCTGGAAGGGACTGCCGAGTGGAGTGGGCCAGTGGGGGATGATGGCTTTACTTTAAGTCCAATCCAAACCACTTTTTAAATTTAAAGTATGAATGGATCTGTTGGAAATTTAATTTATGCCCGTTTATTTTCGTTAACTAATGGAAGTTTGACCAAATATAGCCGTTTTGATTGCGTTTTTGACGATTTTCAAACTTAAAAAAAAAAAAAATGTTTTTGTTATCCTAATTAAATTTCCTAACTATAAATACTATTTTCCTCTTCAAATAAATTACTTCATCAAAACTCAGTTATCTCTCTCAACTCTCTCAAACGAAAATAATCTGATTCAAGACTTTCAACTTTAGTTCCTTTCTTCATTTCTCTCTACGACATATTTTTTCCATCATGAGTAATTTCCTTAAAAAAATTGACAAGCAACAAGAGTAAATCCGGTAATGAGAAAGTCTCATCTTCATTACCCCAACCCCAAACACCACCACGACCATCATTTGTTGATCCACTACGACGATCATGTGTTGATCCACAACGACCATCACTTGTAGATCCACCACGACGATCATGTGTTGATCAACCACGACCATCATTTGTTGATCCCGAAGGTCTCTAATTTGAAGGGGGAGCTGCGGGAGCAAATGAAAATTTGTGGGGGGAATGGAATGAAGGCGACGAAGTGCTAGAAGAAGTTCCAAATTTTGCACCGTCACCACCATTTGAAGATGGTCCAAGTTCAACTCCAAATACTGAAGAAAGTGATGCCAATAATATGGAAGCGATAGCAATGGGAGGGCGTCGTCGTAAAGGAAGTAATATCCCGAGACCTCCTAAAGCCAAAAGACAAGAATCCGCAATTTTCACAAAACACTACAGAAAAATACCCGTCAATGATGGCACGGGTAGGAATTTCACCGTAATATGCAACTATTGTCCAAAGGGGAGTGAAACAACTTTTCCATTCTCTAAAGGGGGTGGATACGATACTATTGATCGACATACAAGAAACCATCATCCCGGAGAATATGGCATAGATTCGAAGCAAGCACAATTGCAAGGATTTGTGCAACAACCCAATCAAGGTACGTGTTCTCAAACTTTTTCTAATTTATTTTCATATGATCATTTAAACCATAGGAAACAAATGGCTAAATTTGTTTGTGCGCAATCCCTTCCCTTTAGTTTTCCCGATAACGAAGACTATGAACAATTAATTAAGCTTTCTCTTAATCCTTCCGCTACGAAAGTAGCTCGTACAACCCTCACTCGTGATGTTAAAAGTTTAGTAGCAGAAATGAAATATGCTTTATTTGAGACATTTGGTCATTTGTCATCTAAGGTTTCTATTTGTTCTGACATATGGAGCGATAGCAAAATAAGGCATTTTTATATGGGTGTAACATGCCATTGGATAGATGATTCTTGGAGAATTCAAAAGAGATTACTTGCATATCGAATATTTGATGAGGCACACACCGCGCATAATATAGCTCATATGTTATAAATAATTTTGAAAGAATATAATCTAGTTGAAAAGGTTTTTTCAATGTCTTTTGATAATGTTAGTGCTAATACCGCTAGTTTGTCCGAATTAATTTTAGTTTGTAAACCATCACTAGGTGGTCGATTTTTTTATATTAGATGTTTGTGTCATATTTTAAACTTGTGTGTCCAAGATGGTTTGCGTGCTTTGGATACTTCTATTACTTTAATTAAAGATGCGGTTCATACTATTATGAAAAATTCAAAAATCACAAGGCAATGGAGACATTATTGCACAAGTCAAGGGAAAAAACAAAAAAAATTCCCAACGGATGTTCCAACGCGATGGAATTCTACCCTTCATGTATTACAAGAAACTTGGAATTGGAGAAATGAAATTTGCATGTTCTTGGGATCCATTAACTATGGTGCAAATTTATATACTCAATAATGGGATGAATGTGAGACTATGATGAATTTGTTGACGAAATTCGAGATTGCAACCACGGCGTTATCCGGTACGTATTACCCCACTTCTAATTTAGTTCTTGATCATTGTCTAGAAATTTTCAGTGTATTTTCTGAGTTTCAAAATGATATATTTCTTAAAGATGCGGTTTTAAGAATGCGATCAAAGTGAGTTAAATATTTGCTTGACATCCCCGATCTTTTTTTTAATTGCTAAGTTATTAGATCCTAGAGTTAGAGAGGCGGGTTTAACAACTTTTTGGAATATTATTATTCAAACTTTTATTTGTTAAATGATCCCAATTTTCCTAATGTTGGTCAAAAAGTTGCTAATGTTAGACAAGCATTTTTAGAAATTTTTGTGGAATACAAGTCAATATATGGTGATGCTACTCCAACTCCAAGTGCTACTACTCATATTCAACCTTCCTCTACCACCACTTCATCACAAGCACGACCATCATTTGTTAAAAACTACTATGGAACTAGTGGACGATCTCGTACTACCGGTGCTAATGGAGAATTTGATAAATATTTAACCGTTGATTTTGAAGATGAAGATGATTTTGATATTTTAAATTGGTGGGCAGGCAAAGCAAAAAAATTCCCTATCGTTGCTAGAATTGCAAAAGAAGTACTTGCTTGTCCCGCATCAACGGTTTCGGTTGAGCAAGCGTTTAGCATTGGTGGGAATATTGAGCATAATCGTCACAATTTATCATCCGATAGTTTCGAAGCTTGTAATTTGTTGAATGATTGGGTTAGAGCGGAAAAAAGAACGCAAGATGAGGCGCCAAAATATGTTTTAGACGAGTACTTTGATGAGACTAAATCGGGAAGCGATTAAGGTAAGTAAAATGTAATTTATTTAATTGTTATTGCATTTTCTTTTTATATGTTAGAATTTAGATAAATATTTGTAATAAAAAGAGGTAAAGGCTCCTAATGTCCTCCCTTAATTATAAAAGGGCAAGGTTGGTTGTCCCCCTCATTGTAAATTTGTCTTTAATTAATAAAATTTAAAGGGTACCGTCCTTTTTTTATTTTATATACTATCATTTGTTTTATTTTTTTCTATGTTTGTTTTTCAATAGAATGTTGATTTAGGTTTATTTTTTTAAAAAAAATAAACCACTTATGAAATAATTTTATTAATAGTAGATAGAAAAAAATAGAAAAAAGAAGGTAAAAACTATTTAAAATATTTGTAATAAAAATCATTTTTCTATGTTTGTCTTTATCTTACTTAATACTTACTCCACACACTCCATGTCCTGAGTCCACACTCCACAGTCCACCACACTGACACTGACTGACGACTGTAGTGTCAGTGTCTCTTCTTACACTCGTCAGTTTTTTTTTTTTTTTTTTTAAAAAAAAATCAGGCTCAGAAGTTGGGTGAGAATTGAAAAAAAAAAAAAAAAAAACCGCCGAGCCAAACCGGAACCGATTTGTACCAACCGGGATCGGAACCGGGGTTAGGCTGGGCCGGTTAAAGTTCACCCTTTTGCCAAACATGAACCGGGCCCGAAACCGGTTTTGGCCATCCCTAATATCCAACCAACTGTTTCAAATTGATAAGGTTTTGTTAGTTTATACTACGTACCATAATCTCATTTTGGTTACTTCTTGGATCATAAGTATAAATATATACTCCCTCCTTTCCATAATTATGTGGATAAATTGCCACTTTAGGTGTCCCATTGATAGGTTACATTTTCTTAAAATAGCAAAGAATTTTTATTATTCATCCTACAAATTCTCTCTACTGCTTTACTTTTACACTCACAACACCAATCAACTTGCTATTCCCTACCCCACTTTCTCTCTTCTATTTCACTTTTCACATTCACACCAACTACCCACTATTATTCATCCCTTAATTCCCGTGCAAAACTTATTTTGTCCACATTATTATGGGATGGAGGGAGTATCTTGCAATTAGATATATGTATGAAATATTATGCTACCTTTCATTATACAAGATTCAGATTGTAACGAGTAAACTCTTACTAGGTTTATTTTGCTACTAAATATTTACTCCATCTGTCTCGGAAAGTTTTTCTCAATTGACTTTTTTTTTTCAACTTAAATGAACTTCGACCAAGCATCAGTGTCAATCTAATGATCACAATGAAATCTTAAAATTGTTATTGATAAATCACTTAATGATTTGTAAATTACAATTTTTAGAAGTTCACTAGAATGATTAGATCACTATCAATGTTTTATCAAAGTTCATTTATGTTGACCATCAAATGTCAAAATGGGACAAACTTTCCGAGACACAGGGTGTAGTTTAAGACGGAAGGTGTAAGTACTTTCTAAATTGCATTAAATTGGGTTAATTACAATTTAGTGTCGATAGTGGATCTTCCAATTGAACACTCATTTTTTCCGGGCACATTAGGGCTCGAAATGTAACTTTTATGCCAATACTTCGGGGCTTTTTAACGAAAATTGTTAAAAATATTGTTAAAAGTCTCATGTACCGGTTCTGAAGCCGTACTCCCAGTCGAACTCGAGGTTCCTTCTCTATGAATCTTACTCGAGAACCAAGTCAACGAGGTTGATTGGATGCAAAGTCGGTACGAGCAACTAGCCCTACTCGACGAAAAGAGGTTAAGAGCGTTTGAACGCACAAGGGCTTATCGACAAAGAATGGCAAGGGAGAGCAACGGAGCCTAATCCGATATAATGACGATTCATTTTACCAAAAAGCCCGTGGAAAGCACCGAGGATAGATTCACTCTTGAATGCAACTATTGTTCGCATTCACTCAAATTTAAAACCGGTGATGGATATGGAGATGCAAGAGGACACTTGAATAGGAATCATAAAGATAAAGTGGAGGCGGCGTTGCAAAGGTCACAAACTCAACTACAATTCACTCCTCAATCTTCACAAGGCACGTCTTCTTCTACTTTATTCAAGTTTAATGCCACTAAATATAGGAAATATTTAGCTAAATTAGTTAGTGTCAAAGGTCTTTTGTTTAGTTTTGCTAGTGATAAGTAATGGGAGTTTTTTGCAAAACTTTGTCTCAATCCCTCTGCCCAAAGAGTACCACGTCAATCTCTCAAACGTGACATTGCTCCAAACTTCCAGTCCAGTCCAAGTCCAAGTCTGCGCAAAAAAAATAAAATAAAATAAAAATTGAACGAACCGGATGAACCGCCGGTTCATGAACCGGAACCATGAACCGTATATATACGGTTTATGATTTTTACGAACCGGCGATTTGATGAACCGGGCATGTCTAGGGTGTGCAAGCAGCCCTATAGCACAGGGCCTCAAAATTCCAAGGGCCTCAAATACTCCTTCCGCTTTCGAAAATTAGTCCTGATTTTTTTTATTATTATTATTATTATTATTTGAATCAACTTTGAGCGATAATTTAAGTTAGTTTTAACTATCTTAATGAAAATCTAAAACTCTTTATTGATCCACCATTGTAAATACTAACAAATAATAAGTTATAAATTTTCATTAATATAGTTAAAACTAACTTAATTTATTACTTAAAGTTGACTCAAGTGAGAATAAAAAAAGTGAGACCAACTTTTTGAGACGAGTGAGTATTATACAGGCCCATGATATTATATAGTACCTCCGTCCCAGACTAATTTGTACTAATACTGTTCATTTGGTCAACTTAATCGAACTTTGACTATATTTTATGAAAATCTAAATATTCCTATTCAATTCTAAAAATTGTTATTGTTTCACTATTAGAAATCAAAGTTTCATATTCGGTTTTGAAGTAGAGACGTTAGAAAAATGCTGACTTGACGTTGACTATAACCCTTAGCCTTCCAAGCTAACGATCCGGGTTCGATTCTCGCTACCTGCTCTAGATCCTCGATTCATCATTGAATACAAAATTGCCCAAATTATGTAAATCGAAGTAAAAAATACTAATATTTTTTAATTTTTTTTTTTTCAAGAAGAAAGTGGAAAGTCGGAATACCCAAAATCCCAAGTAAAAGTGTCCATTGTCTAATGGATAGGACATAGGTCTTCTAAACCTTTGGTATTTGGTATAGGTTCGAATCCTATTGGGTGCAATTTTTCCCTTTCTTTTTTATATTTTGATATTTAGAACGAGAGTTTGAATGAGTTGACTTCCAAAGGCTTTTAAGTTTTGTAAATTATGATCAAAGTTTAATTGAATTGACCAAAAAAATCAAACTGTACACATTGATTTGGGACAGAGGTAGAATGAAACTCATACTCAAAAATTATGATCAATGTAATAAATAATTTTTGAATTTTTTAGTGATTAATTTCATAAAAAATAAATTGTTACTCCATATAAAAACACATATACACACGTATATATTAGGGGTGGAAATGATTCGGCTCAAACCGCGGTTCGGAACCGAGCCGAGCCAAACTGTGCGGTTTAGCTCGGTTTTTAAACTTATGCGGTTCAGCTCGGTTTCGAAAATTGATAAACCACACGGTTTGGTTCGGTTCGGCTCACGGTCTGACCCTTCAAGCCGTTTCGAGCCGAAACGTAGAGCTGAACCGTGGAGCCGATGTGAGTGAGAAGGAGAGAGAAAATGAGATAGTGGATAGTTGTTGTGAGTGGAAAGGAAAGAGAAAATTGAGCATTTTTGGTAAGTAACCAAAAGTATGAGACAAAAAGGAAATTAGTAACCAAAAGTTTGGGACGGAAGGAGTATTTAATATTTATTTTTCAAAAAAATATTTTCTTATTAATTTAATATCAATAATAAATATTGAATAAAAGAAAATTCTAAATTGAGTGGGTGATAAAAAATAAATACTTTAATGTCTTAATTTATTTGATGACATCTTTTTGATGAATTTTTCTTGGTACATGTGAAAAAAAATTATTATATTAATAAAATAAAATAAAAATTATTTATTGATTCTCTTTATTTTTTATTACTTAATATTTTCAAAATAATTTAAAAACCCTTTTATTCAATATTTTAATAGTTATTTTGATTTTTGGCATAAAAAATAATTATTTTGATTTATAGCCTTACAAAGTATAAACTTTTCACTTAGGTCCTTTAACTGACTTTTCTGACGAAAATCGTCAAAAAGGCCTAACGTGGCGAACATTTTTTTGCCTCAAGGCTTAAATTGGCAAAAAAAGACTCTCAAGGTTCGATTGGAAGGGTGGTACTATACTTCAGGGTCTAAATTGTCATTAACCCTTTATTCAACCAACAAAACTATTTACCCCACTCATTCTCTCTCTTCAATTTCTACCACACATTTTCCTTAATTTATTCTTTATCCTTAGTTATTGTGTCCACCTCTTAGGTGTCAAGTGAGGTGGGACGGAGGGAGTACATGCCCATGATTCTAAAGTGTATCAATTTTAGCCCCTTTAAATTGTTAGAAAATGTGTTTTTAGTACTAAAATAATAGATGGATTTATACATTTTGACCATCTTAATTGTGGAAAAATTTAAACTAAATAGGAAAAATTGCATTTATGATCACCCAACTATTGGACATGGGTGGTTTTGATCACTCAACTAATTATTTTTTTTGCGTTTAATAGCCTGAACTATTTTTTTTGTGCCTCCGTGATCACTCGGACTAACTTCATCCAAAAAATTCCGTTGACTCAACCTTCGCTTATCCACGTGCCATTTTTTTGGGGGTAAAATAGGAATACCATGTTTAGTTAAATACAATGACTTAATACGCATTTTGTTAGGTTGTACGGTACCATTACAAACCGCACAAATTCCACAAAGTTGACAAATCGACAAGGGTTCTTAGAAGGCCGAAAGACACAACAACAAAATCAATCAAAATCACCAAAGTGATTCACGAATTGACTCCGGCTTCTCTTTTTTCTGGCTGATCGGAGCTAGGGTTTGGCCGATTGCAATGCCAGATATTGTCTGCCAAAGAAAACGCAAAAAGAGAGCGGAGTTAAACCCTGAAAATTGTTCTGGTATGTATCTTTGTTGGTCCATTACGTTCGCATCGTTGCTTTCTGACCACAATCGCAATACATCTCCATTGTTTGCTAGAAAGAGAGAAGCCAAAGTTAGATTGTGAATTTGTTGGTGATTTCGATCGATTTGTCGTAGTTCCTGTGTATCGTCTTCTTAAACCCTTGTCGATTTTGTGCGGCTTATAATGGTTCTGTACAACCCAACGAAATACGTATTAAGCCATCGTAGTTAACTAAACCCAAAAAAATAATTCAGGCTATTCAACGCAAAAAAACCTAGTCAAGTGATCGAAACCACTCATGCCCAATAGTTGGGTGATCATAAATGCAATTTTTCCAAATAAATATATATTAACTCCTTTGTATGTTAAATTTGGACACTTCAATCATAATATTTATCCTAAACAAAAATATTGTTACTCTTACTTTAATGGTTTGTTTATTTTTTTGTTTATTTTTTTGTTTATTTATTTTTGAACAGTTGTAACATATCGCTCATTTCAAGGCAATTGCCATCGTTTACAAACCCATATGTAGTCTATTACCGTGTATCTATAGCCTTGCCAATCTATAGCTCTGTTTATTACAAGTTCTTATGGAGTTTCACCATTGTTAAAAGGCAATATTGTTACTCAACCACAACTCCCACCTCCATCCCCACCGTAGAATTTTCCAAAACACGTCCTAAAATTTACACTAACTTATTACACTGTCTAAAAAACATTTTCCGGAAAATATAATCCCTCCGTCCCACCACAAGTGAGACGAATTTCCTTTTCAGTCTGTCCAACCACCACAAGTGAGACTAATTTCCTTTTCAATCCGTCCCACCACAAATGAGATTGCCCAAAATGGAATTATTTTAATATATTTTTATTCAACCAACCCCACAATTTAACCTCATTCATTCTCTCTCATCGTTTTCCATCACTCAATTTATTCAACCAACGCTACTACTTACCCCACTCATTCTCTCTCTTAATTTTCTACCACATATACTATCATTTCTTAATTATTGTGCTCCACAAGTTGGTCTCACTTGTGGTGTGGCGGAGGGAGTATATTTTAGAAAATATTTTTATAAAACTATTTTCTAGAAGTCATTTTTCTCAAAACTAGCGGAGTGAGTAAATTTAGGGACAGATAGTGGAAAAAGTACCCTTTCGAACTTGATATATTCATTCATCTGATTCAGGTAACTGTTTAACTGTTGTGATTTTAGATATATTTCTATCTGTTTCAAACTCTTTTAGGTTTTTCAATCTTTGCAACAATAATCCACCTATTATATATTCCCTAGCCCAATTTCTCTACCCTACTTTAATTTTCATACTCACAAAACTTCCTCTACTACTTTGGGGCGGAGAGAGTTTCTTGAGCAAGATTTTATGGCTTTTATCTCTCTAGGCATTGCTCTGGATAATTTATACTCCACAATTCATTCACACTATAAGCAGCTGATTACCAAAAGAACTCACCTTCATCCAGGCACCTTAAAGATTCTATAGTTTGTACCCACCCACTCCCCACCCCCCACCCCAAATATATATATATATATATATATATGGATCAGAGTGGATCGATTCTAACATATAAAATTGAAGATAATAAATGATGATAATAATCAAAAATATAAATATCAAATTGAAATTTCGGAATGAATAGTAACAGTGAATAGTAACTATTTGTGAATAGTGATTTTGGAAATTTTTTGTGAAATTCGTACGTAGACTTTCGTTAAACCTCAGTTTATCCGTCACCCGTAGGTCTGGAAGGTTAGTGGTTTCCACCCTTGTCATGTAAATATTTTGTGATTGCAGTAGGATTACATTGCTTGATATCTGTCTTGTCCCACCATTTGATTTTGTATTTGCAAGTCAGGATAAGTAGAATAGTTTTATGTACGCACACACACTTTTGTTCTTTGTTTGTATTTCCCATTTGACCCATTTGTTCACTCATTTGTTTTCCTTCCCTCTGTATATCCCCCATTTGTCCCATTTGTACACTCATTTGTTGTCATCTTCTTTGTATACCCATTTGTTCATTTTGTTGTCCCATTTTTTGTACACCAATTTGTTCACACTCACACATTTTTTTTCCTGTATGTCAAATTTTGTCATAAAAATCCATGGGACCTGAAAATTATGACAAAATAATGCCCATAAAGGAGATTGAGCAATCTGCTCTGGATATGAAGAATTTGTTGACCATTGTTCAAAAGCTTTTTGCTGTCACTATTCATTCCTTCATTCCGCAAATTTCAATTTGATTTTATATTTTGATTTATTATCATCATTTATTATCTTCAATTGTATATGTTAGAATCGATCCACTCTGATCCATTGAAATCACTATTCACAAATAGTTACTATTCACGGTTACTATTCATTCCGAAATTTCAATTTGATATTTATATTTTTGATTATTACCATCATTTATTATCTTCAATTTTATGTGTTAGAATCGATCCACTCTGATCCATTGGTATCAGAGCCTAATATTCAACAAAACTCAAAGTAACCTAGTCGTTTATTTAATAGTCCCGAGAGTCGGAGTTGTCCCGAGAGTCGGAGTTGTCCCGAGAGTCGGTAGGTCTAAGTCACGCATTAGAAGTGTAAGTCGTGCGTCCGAAAATCCGAAAGGCAAGACAAATAATCCGAAAGGCAAGACAAAAATAATAAACGATGAGTTGGTTAGGTAGTTTTACGAATTGAATGTCTCCTAGAAACAAAGATCAAATGGAAGATTATAATATACAAATTGAAAATGATGAAAGAGAAAATAATCAAAACATATTATCAAAAGAAATTACATGGAATACACAAAGTTTAACAAATTGGAAACCTCCTCTGATTTCAAACTCAGAAATTTATAAAGACAAAGGAATTTTTGACATTAAGTCAAAACTAGCAATTAAAACAAAAGAAACAATCATTCCCTTATTTTCCAACAATCAAACCATGAGTTTATTCTCAAAAACATCAATCAAAAAATATATTTCACAAGGATACAAATTTTTACACATAGGACTAGTTCAAATCGCAATCAAACCATTAACAATGGAAAGATTAAACACAAATATACAAATAGCCTTAAGAGATGCTAGACATCTAAATTACATAGACTCTTTATTAGGAGCCATCGAAACAAGTTTAACAAACGGACCAATTCATTTTAATACTGTAATATCCCAAAAATTTATAAATATTATTTTGGTCTTAATAAATTTTGGGATTTTTGGAATTGATTAATAATTATTTCGTTGGGCTCTTGTGCAAGTAATGGTAATTGGACCCATTTGAGTTGATAAGTTTTGTAATTATTTAGGGCAGTTAGTATGAATAAAAAAACATTTTTTATTTGGGTTAGTAGTAATCATTTAAGTTTAGTAAATTGATTGGGTCAACTAATAAATATTGGATTAAGAGTTACGAGAAAGTTTGATTTTTACTTGGGCCAATAAGACTTAAAATGAGTTAAGGAGTTAAGTAGATATGGCCCAGTTTTGAGGGTGATTTATAAATTGCTAATTTAGGTTTATGTATTTAAAGGTATTATTAACCTAAAATGAGAAACGGGAAAAAGAGGAGGAAGATGGCGGCGGCACCGCATTGGATTATTTTGAGTGTGAAGGGAGTATATACAGAGAGAAGATGACTCTACATGGAGCCACGCATGGAATGTACTACTACTAATCATCCTTATTACAGTACCTAGGTTAAGCTTAATATATTGGCAAGCGGGAATAGTCAAGCTCCGTGTTCAAGATATTGTATAAGCTCAATCAGGTAAGGGATTGTACATCATTTAGGTTATTGCATCGTTATATTACCGTTTCAGTTATTAGGCTTCCGCATTATTTTTTTGCGATGTACGTTCTTTTATACGGTCAAACTGACATCGTGTTAGTATTTGCATTGACTCCCTCGGTCACCGTCTTTTGATAATCTTTTGTTATTCGTTTGCTAAATTCATATCATTTGTTAGCCCTTTGTTAATTCGTTTGCTAAATTTGTATCCTTTGTTTGTCAATACGTGATACTTTTTTTGAGCTTTTGAAATTCGTATTTCGTATAAAAAGAGTTTTGATGAGATAAGCTTTGAAAATATTTTGCATCCTATCAATGAGCACATAAGTTAAACAACTCGTTACGGCGGGGTTTATTTGATTTTGGCCTGAAAAGGCAACTTTGTTCACTGCTCAAGAGGAGTGGTGGGGTGATCCGGATTCACTGTTTTGACCCTGCGGGGTAATTTTGTGTGCTCTTCGGAGTATTTGTCCTTTCGGGGAATTTAGGTTTGAAAAGGTCACTAGACCACTTATGTGATTATTGGTATCTGTGAGGAGTCTCGTTATTTACGGCTGGTATGGGACGGTCGTAAATAATTAGATCTCTCGAGTTAGTTTTGTTCAGTTATCAGTCCTTTGAAATTCTGAAATCTGTGAGTGGTTTAATTATTTATAGCTGGTATGGGACGGTTATAGATAGTTAAATCATTCGAGTCTTTTTGCATCAATTTGTCATCATTTGGAATTCCATAATATCTATGAGTAATTTAGTTATCTACAAACGGTATGGGACGGTTGTAGATAATTAAATTACTTGAGTCTATTTTGTTAAATTTGTAAAACCTTTGAGATTTGTGTGAAAAGCGTTTGAATTTCCTTTTTGATTTCGTACTCGTTGATATTCCTTCAGGTCAACTCCTCCTTAGTAACCGGAGGGGTTGTATATGAACTTACTGAGCTTTTGTTCGCTCACCCCTTTCATTCTCTTTTTCTTCCAGATAATAAATAGGATGGAAGTCTCAGTCTTTGGAGCATTTAGAAGATGTTCAAAGAATTTTTAGATTGGTTTTGATTATTATTAGTCTAGACGCTTTAGTTGATTATTTCAGTTATTTGGGAATTGTAAGACTTTATTGCTTGTTGGGTATTAGATGTCATCTTTTGACTGTGTTTAATTAATGGATTTGATTAGTCTTATAAAAGTCTTATGGTTTTGTATTGTAAATGGTGACGTGGCCGGACTGTGGGCCCGTAAAGTTGGGTCCAAATTCCGGGGCGTTACAAATACTTATCCAAAATTCACAATTTCCTTAACAGATCCTCACATCTTGGATATATTAACCTTGGATATCTTAACACGCAATTATCACATGAAAAAGGATCTCATGTATACGAAATATTTTACAGATTACATTTCAATGTAATGAACACAGGACTCTGTCCAAATGCATTCAACAAAAGAAACAAAATAGGAGAAACCATATTTTGGGAAGTAGACAAAACAAAAGTTAATATTAATATCCCTAAAACAATTAAATAGAATGATATTACTTTACCAGACAAATGGACATATCCTTCTAGGACCGTCCCAATTAAAGAACAAAAACAAACAAATAATTTGGAACAAATCATACAATATGAAGATGGATCTGTGGATCTAAAATTCAAAAAATCAAAATATTTTAACAAAAATACAAATACTAATTTACCAATACCATCAAGAAGGTCTACATCAAGTAGATACGATTACCAACAATCAAACAATTACGATGACAGTTCTTCAAAAAATGAAACAATTTTTGAAAATGAAACTGAAACAAATTTTCCACACCAAACAAACAATATTTTTGAAGATAGTGATTTCACAATAAATACAATAAAAAATGAATTCATATTAAACAAAAATATTTTGAGAAAATATTTTCAAAGCGAAGACAATGAACAAAATAGAGAATTATTTTTTCAAACATATAACAAAAAAGAACAAAAATTAATAAAAGAAACATATTATGAATAGTGTGAATTACAAGGAGCACATATACCATTTTTTAGCTTTCTAAAAAATGACTACTTATATGAAATAACAACAATAGAGAAAAGAATACGTAAATGGTACAAAGTAGGAAACCAAAACTTTTACCAGATCAAGAAGTATACGAAACCAAAAAATCACCTTTGAAACCCACTCATGATAATATCCAACATGGTGTATACCCTACCACAAATTCAAATCAATTAACCAATAAAGATAAAAAAAATAATAGACAAACACCACCTCCAAAGAATCCTATAACAATAACAGAATTAGAACCAAAAATGAAAAATACAATAAACAATTTAATAAATGAAACAAAAACTTATTTACCAATAAACGAAGAAATAACCTCAATCCAAATGATAACAGATTACAATGACAAAACTTCCGAATCAGAAACATCATCCGAAAACGAAAATAATTCATCAGAAGAAGAATTCAAACAAAATACAATTCCAACCATAAAAAGAAATAGTTACAATTATAAAGAACCAGATGATTTAGAAATACCAAAACAACGAATACAACAAATAAGTAACAATTCTAAAATAGAAAAAACAAATGAAATAAACAATCTAGATTTACCAACAAAAAATGATAACTACAACTCTTCAGATAAACCATCCGACATAAGTAATGAAGAATGCCAGTATTGTAATAACAAAATAAATACATTAGAACAATATGATCAAGAACTAGAGATAAATGATCCAACAATAAAGAGAAAATTCTTAAAACAAATAGCAAAAACCATTGACAAAGAAAAATCAGACACATCTCTACCAACCCACTATGAAGATGTATTTCATGACAAAAGAAAAGAGATTTACTCAATAGATTTACAAAATGAAATCAAAGGAATTAAACAAGAAATAAAAACATTAAAACAAAATAATATAGACATACAAAAAGAAATAGAAATTAAAAATACAAAATCCACTTCAGAAATAAGTGCCTCTACAAATACAGAAAAAAGTATACACTCACTAACTAGAGTAAGATACCAAAAAATGGTATGTCAACATACATATGAAAATACAAGATTTTGAATACAAAGGATTAGCTATGTTAGATTCAGGAGCTGATCTCAATTGCGTAGAACAAGGACTAATACTAACAAAATACTTTATAAAAACAAAACAATTTCTTTCAGCAGCCAATTCAACAAAATTACAAGTTAAGTACAAAATACCAGAAGCACATATATGTAATAACAATGTTTGTTTTAAAACAAGTTTGATGCTTGTAAAAGATTTAAATACAAAATTAATACTAGGAAATCCCTTTTTACAAATGTTATATCCTTTTTCAGTCTCTAAAAAAGGAATAAAAACACGAATGTTAGGACAAAATATTATATTTGATTTCTTACAACCAATCATGGACAGTGACATCAACAATTTATAAAAAACAGATATTTCTAAAATAAATAATTTACAAAGACAAATGAACTTCCTTAAAGAAGAATTACAAAATGTCAAAATAGAAGAAAAATTAGAACTTCAAAAATACAAAAATATAATCTCAACAAAACTTGACAACTTTGAAAAAGACTTATGTTCTAATTTACCAACGGCTTTTTGGGAAAGAAAGAAACACGTAATTACCCTACCATATGAAAAAGATTTGATGAAAAAACAATTCCAACAAAAGCCAGACCAATACAAATGAACCAAGAACTATTAGAATACTGCAAGACAAAAATCAAAGATTTACTAAACAAAAAATTAATTAGAAAAAGTAAATCTCCTTGGTCATGCTCAGCTTTTTATGTATCCAAAAATATAGAAATAGAAAGAGGTGCCCCAAGATTAGTCATCAATTACAAACCATTAAATATGGCATTAAAATGGATCAGGTATCCAATACCTAACAAACAAGATTTACTAAAAAGACTTCATGATGCTTCAATCTTTTCAAAATTCGATATGAAGTCCGGTTTTTGGCAAATACAAATAGCAGAACAAGACAAATACAAAACAGCCTTTACAGTGCCATTTGGCCAATACGAATGGAATGTCATGCCCTTTGGACTAAAAAATGCACCAAGTGAATTTCAAAAAATAATGAACGAAATTTTTAACCAATACACTTTCATTATTGTTTATATTGATGATGTTTTAGTTTTTAGCAAAAATCTGGAATAACATGACAAACATTTAAACATATTTTACAAAGTAATGATAAGAAATGGTTTAGTCTTATCCAAAACAAAAATAAAATTATATCAGTCAAAAATTCAATTTTTAGGACACGAAATAACCAATAACACAATAATACCAATTCAAAGGTCGATAGATTTTGCTGACAAATTTCCTGACGAAATAAAAGACAAAAATCAATTACAAAGATTTTTAGGATCATTAAATTATATAGCGGATTTCTTTCCAAAATTAAGACAAATTTGTAAACCACTTTTTGACAGATTAAAAAAGGAACCAAAACCATGGACAAAAGAACATACTAGTGTCGTCAAACAAATTAAATTACATGTTAAAATATTACCATGTTTAACAATCTGTGATCCAAAAGCTCAACAGATGCTTCTGATATCAAATATGGAGGAATACTAACCCAAATCATAGATGGGAAAGATCAGATAATCCGGTATTACTCAGGTATTTGGAATAACACACAATCTAATTATTCAACAATCAAAAAAAAATTCTTTCTATCGTTTTATGTATTACAAAATTCCAAGATGATTTATTAAACCAAAAATTTACTGTCAAAGTAGATTGCAAAGCAGCAAAAGACGTTTTACAAAAAGATGTAAAAAATTTAGCAGCAAAACAAATTTTTGCCAGATGGCAAGCTCTTTTAGCAATTTTGATTTTGACATCATTCATATTGCAGGAAAAGACAATTTTATCCATGATTTCTTAACCAGAGATGTGATATCCCCCATCCCACATCAGAAATATGTGGGAATTGAGTGTGCTATATAGAAGGCCCATACACTCCTACTAAGCATCAAATCATCCATTGGACTTTTGGAGGCCTGTGATGGGCTGTGGTTGACCCAATTGAGGAGATGCTTGGTGGGCTAGTGTATGGTACCTATGTGGCGGGTCGGGTCTGCGGACTCGGGTCGTTACAAATGGTATCAGAGCGGAACCCCGGCCTTAAGGCTTGCGAGCTAGCCCGGGGGTACGATCTAGGTATTTATTGACCTTGCAAGGGACGGTAAGGGTTTGAGTGGGGGAGATTGTGATATCCCCCATCCCACATCGGAAATATGTGGGAATTGAGTGTGCTATATAGAAGGCCCATACACTCATACTAAGCATCAAATCATCCATTGGACTTTTGGAGGCATGTGATGGGCTGTGGTTGACCCAATTGAGGAGATGCTTGGTGGGCTAGTGTATGGTACCTATGTGGCGGGTCGGGTCTGCGGACTCGGGTCGTTACAAGAGAATTCCTACAGGGAAATGGAAAAATTAAATGAAGAGACTTTGCTCATTTCACAAATGGAACAAGAACAAACATGAGATGTTTTTATCAATGGAAATCATATTCATTTAAACAATTCCAATTATACAAATTATTTATTACAAAAATCAACAGTACTGTTAAACGAATGTAAAAAATTTCACAACAGAATTCCTCTTCACAAAACTGTAACCCTTAGAATTCATATTAATGATTTAGAACAACTTTTAGAATACAAATCCTCAGCACCATTTTCAATCCTCATCAAAAATGAAATCTCAACCATTAAACGAATTGCAAATTGTATTTACAATGATTATTATTCAAAAATGTATCTTCTGTTAAGACTACAGGTTTTTACAGGTTCATCATTCAAATTCTCATCCACAAAACAAATCTCTCAAAAAAAGGTAATACCCCTTTGTCATGTCTCACTATGCAAATCGTTGGACAGTGTTAAATTATAACAATATAGAATATTTTGATTATATGATTTGTTACATCAAAATTCACAAAAACCTTGCTGAAAGACATGGTTTCAATAGCACCATAACCAAACTCATAATTTGGGATCTTGAAGAATATATTGCATGTGATGGGGTATATATCCATCAAAAGAGAATAGCAAAAAGCTATCTAAGACAAGTACGAAATTTCTACTACAAAGAATTCAAAAAATGGGTTGTACGAACAAATGTGTGAGTATACAAATGTGTGAGTATACAAATGTGTACAAACAAAAGTGTGGATTCATTCGAGTATGTTCATCCGAACATTTACAAATGTGTTGTGTACAAATGTGTATGTTCATCCGAACATTGTGAGGGTACAAATGGGATAAATGGGGAATTCACAAAGGGAAGGACAACAAATGAGTGTACAAATGGGGTATGGGGAAGGGAAGAACAAAAATGTGTGAGCGTAATGTGTTCATTCGAATATGTTCATCTGAACATATACAAAAGTGTGTGTACAAAAGTGTTTGTATGAATGTATGACAAACAAATGCAAAAGTGTGTGTACAAAAGTGTTTGTATGAATGTATGACAAAAAATGTGTGTGTACAAATGGGTAAATATGTTTGCTTGAATGAAAAAAAAAAAAAAAATACAGGCAAATGATCTACAAGCAACAAGATGATCTCATCTACAGCAAAAAAGTTCAAAAGTTCTTTCATCAATTTTCAACAAAGGAGATATCATTAAAGGAGATATCATCAATTTTCAACAAATAAGATGCCCACTACATTCACACCATCATGTCAAATTACCAAAAGCAAGGATTTTCTTCATCAAAGTTCTTTTAATAAAGGAGACACCACCAAGTTCAAATCAGCAAAAAGCAAAAATTTACAAAGTTTAAAAGTAGGATGCCCACTATCCACAAATTCCAAAAAGAAATGACACCCACTACCAATTCCACTATCAAAAGCAGATACCACCATGCTCCACTTCCACAAAATTTAAAAAAAGAAGATACTCTCTGCAACAAAATTCAACAAAGCAAAAGCCAACCTGGCCCACAGGTTTACAAAATTCAAAAGAAGGATGCCCACAAATTTCAAAAGAAGGATGCCCACTTTCAGCATGCGTCCAGATTCCTCCCAACAAAAGTCAACAAAGCAGAAGCCACCAAAAGAAGATGCTTTCCATTCACCAAAAAAGCAAAAAACACCTCTCAACAAATTCAGTAAAGGAGAAGCCGTCGTGGCCCATATCAAAAAGAAGATGTTCTTCCACTCACCAAAAGCAGATTCCCCTCAACAAATTCAACAAAAGGAGAAGCCGTCGTGGCACACATCAAAAAGAAGATGCCCATTGTCTACACAAAACAACAACAAAAGAAGATTCAGTAGTTAGAATCCTTTCCTATATAAGGATAGCAAATATCATTGTAAAATCAGGCTAAAAATTAGACACAAAAAACAATCTTATAGTATCTCTCTCTACAAATTTCTATCATACACTCTTGTAACCATTTACTATAACCATCAGTTGTAACCATCAACAAATCAATACAAAAATCGATCCACTCTGATTAACCATTTACTATAACCATCAGTTGTAACCATCAACAAATCAATACAAAGTAAGTTCTTCTACTCCTGCCTCGAGTATTTAGAATTGTTTATCAATTGTTATTTACAAATTATTTTTAAACAAAAATGTTACGAAGGGTGGGAACCACTAACCTTCCAGACCTACGGATGACGGATAAACTGAGGTTTAACGAAAGCCTACGTACGAATTTCACACTACGTACGAATTTCACAAAAAATTTCCAAAATCACTATTCACAAATAGTTACTATTCACTGTTACTATTCATTCCAAAATTTCAATTTGATATTTATATTTTTTATTATTATCATCATTTATTATCTTCAGTTTTATATGTTAGAATCGATCCACTCTGATCTCTACAAATTCTCTCATACACATTCCAATGTAACCATCACTTGTAACCATCAACTACAAATCAATATACAAAGTAAGTTCTTCTACTCCTGCCTCGAGTATTTAGAATTGTTTATCAATTGTTATATACAAATTATTTTACAAAACAAAAACGTTACGAAAGGTGGAAACCACTAACCTTCCAGACCTACGGGTGACAGATAAACTGAGGTTTAACGAAAGACTACGTACGAATTTCACAAAAATTTTCAAAAATCACTATTCACAAAAAGTTACTATTCACTGTTACTATTCATTCCGCAATTTTCAATTTTGATACTTAATTTTGATTATTATCATCATTTATTATCTTCAATTTTATATGTTAGAATCAATCCACTCTGATTCATTGGTATCAGAGCCTAATATTCAACAAAACTCAAAGTAACCTAGTCATTTAATTAATAGTCCCGAGAGTCGGTAGGTCTAAGTCACGCATTAGGGAGTGTAAGTCGTGCGTCCGAAAATCCGAAAGGCAAGACAAATAATCCGAAAGGCAAGACAAAAATAATAAACGATAAGTTGGTTAGGTAGTTTTACGAATAGAAGGCCTCCTGGAAACAAAGATCAAATGGAAGATTATAATATACAAATTAAAAATGATGAAAGAGAAAATAATCAAAACATATTATCAAAAGAAATTACATGGAATACACAAAGTTTAACAAATTGGAAACCTCCTCTGATTTCAAACTCAAGGAATTTTTGACATTAAGTCAAAACTAGCAATTAAAACAAAAGAAACAATCATTCTATTATTTTCCAACAATCAAACCATGAGTTTATTCTCAAAATAATCAATCAAAAAATATATTTCACAAGGATACAAATTTTTACACATAGGACTAGTTCAAGTCGCAATCAAACCATTAACAATGGAAGGATTAAACACAAGTATACAAATAGCTCTAAGAGATGCTAGACATCTAAATTACATAGACTCTTTATTAGGAGCCATTGAAACAAGTTTAACAAATGGACCATTTCATTTTAATACTTATCCAAATTTCACAATTTCCTTAACAGATCCTCACATCTTAGATATCTTAACCCTTGATATCTTAACACATAATTACCATATGAAAAAAGGATCACATGTATACGAAATATTTTACAGATTACATTTTAAAGTAATGAATACAGGACTTTGTCCAAATGCTTTCAACAAAAGAAACAAAATAGGAGAAACCATATTTTGGGAAGTAGACAAAACAAAAGCTAATATTAATATCCCTAAAACAATTAAATGGAACGATATTACTTTACCAGACAAATGGACATATCCTTCTAGGACCGTCCCAATTAAAGAACAAAAACAAACAAATGATTTGGAACAAATCATACAATATGAAGATGGATCTGTAGATCTAAAATTCAAAAGATCAAAGTCTTTCAACAAAAATACAAATACTAATTTCAAATACCAATACCATCAAGAAAGTCTACATCAGGTAGATACGAATACCAACAATCCAAAAATTATGATGAAAGTTCTTCAAAAAATGAAACAATCTTTGAAAATGAAACTGAAACAAATTCTCCACACCAAATAAACAATATAGGAATTAATAGAGAATGAATTAATGTACAACCATTTGAAGAAAGTGATTTCTCAATAAATATGATAAAAAACGAATTTACATTAAACAAAAGTATTTTGAAAAAAAGATTTTCAAAGCAAAGACAATGAACAAAACAGAGATTTATTTTTTCAAACATATAACAAAAAAAACAAAAATTAGTAAAAGAAACATATTATGAATTTTGCAAATTACAAGAATGGCATATACCATTTTTTGATTTTTTAAATGATGAATATTTATATAAAATTACAACAATAGAGAAAAAAAATACGAAAATGGTACAAAGTAGGTCCAGATCTTTTACCAACCCACGAATCATACGAAAACGAAAAACCCCCCTTTAGAACCCACTTATTTTTGTAAAAACAAAATCCAATATGGGGCATACCCCCATTGACAATTCTAATCAATTAAACAACGAAGATAAAAAACAAACAGATTTACATTTACAAAATAATTGGACAAATTTATCCCTATATACCATAGGACAACAATTAGATAGAGTTGAAGATAAAATTGATAACGTGACAAATGGAATATCCTTAGTAAGACATGAAATGGACAATCTTGAAGTTGACGTTGAAATTGGACCAACGCCAGTTAAAACAAAAAACGATAACCGTTTTAAATCTACAAGATTTACAGAATACTCAGAATTATATAATATGGATCCCTCAAATAGAAAAAACAAAGATATAAAATTTAATAAACAAATACCACCTTCGAAAAATCCTATAACAATAAAAGAAATCAAACCAAAATTAAAAGATCCCTTAAAAGATTTAATGAATGAAATAAAAACATATTTACCAGTAAAAGAAGAATCAACATCTACTCAAAACATAATAATGTTAACAGATTACAATGACAAAACTTCTGAATTAGAAACATCATCCGAAGACGAAAACAGTTCATCAGAAGAAGAATTCAAACAAAATACAATTCCAATTCAAACAATGAAACGAAATTATTACAATTATAAAGAACCAGACGACTTAGAAATATTAAGGCAACCAACAAAATCCTATAATGCAAAGAATATTTACGAAGGGAATATAGATGGACTAAGCGAAATGGAAATAATAAATATCACAAAAGAAATGATAATTGTAGGAAACATTTACAAATCTACAAATATTACAGAAAAACAAGCAGTCGAAAATATAATAATAGGATTCACAGGACAATTAAGAACCTGGTGGGATAAACTATTAGGAAATAACATAAAAATAAATATTCTTGATGCTGTAAAAATAAACCAAGAAGGGCAACCAATAGTAGATGAAAATGGAAGCCCAATACCAGCACAATTAATATATTTAATATTTAATATTACAACTCATTTTATAGGAGATATGACTTATATACAGAAAGAAATTCTGAAATATTATGAAATCTAAAATGTAGAAAATTAGAACAATTTAAATGGTACAAAGAGAACTTTTTAAAAAGAGTTTTTAATTTAGCTGATCCAAACAATTACCATTGGAAAGCAAAATTCATCACTGGTTTACCAAAATTATTTTCAGAAAAAGTAAAAGACACAATAGAACAAAAATATGGAAAATTATCTTATGATGACCTTACTTATGGAGATTTAATTACTTGTGTAAATCTTACGGGTCTTAGATTATGTCAAGACCAAAAATTAAGTTACAAATTAAAAAGAGAAAATACCCAAACAAGAAAAGAGTTAGGACACTGGTGTGAACAATTTGGCTTTGACAAATTACAATCTCCATACAAAAAGAAAGAATATAACCATTATAGAAGCCCATATTACAAAAATAGCACTTATCAACAAAAACATAGAAATACAAATAAATACTACCAAAATGAACCTCCCACATTGTAACGCCCATCCTATTTCTTGTTAAATATTTGACCTATTTGTTAAATACTTGAACTTGCATATTATGTGTTAGTTTCACTTGGGTTAAATTTTTAACTGCTTTAAATAGTTAAGGTGGTTAAATGTCTAGTTTTGACTTTTGGGTCATTTGTGAAAATTGGACTTTAGGGGCCTTTTTGTTAAAAGTAAAACTTGAGGGGCCTAAGTGTCATTCTTTGAAACTTGAATGTTTATCATGTGGGTTTGCAGAGAATGAATTCCCCATTCTCAAACTTCTCGTTCTTTCTCTGAGGCAAAAGCTAGGTTTAGGGTTTACCCTATTCTCGACTCCTCGAGTTTAATTACCCCTCCGTTCTTGATTCTGATCCCGGATTAATATTCGTGGCGTTGAATAGAGCGTTCCAGGCCGAACAGAAATAAGTTTGGTTGACTTTGATTTTTGACTAGGTAAGTTATTAGCTCCCCCTTGCTTGTAATAACATGCATAAATGTTATTCTCGATACTTGTGAATGTTAATTTTGTGTTTGGGACAATTTCTGTGGTACTTGTAATTGTGGGACAAAGGGAGTATATCCTACTATGTAAAGTAAGGAAATTAAAATGAAAGAATTGGTTTTAAGCTTGTTAGTGCATCCTGGGAGTGTTAAAAATGTTAGTAAAAGTTACTCCTACGCTTGGGACGGAGAATTCTAAGTCTGGGAAGAAATTGGGTTTTGCTGAATTTTGGCCTTGGGCGAACGCCCATGGGGCTTTAGGCGACCGCCCACTAAGGCAGAGATTTTGGTTCTGAAATTGTGATCTTGGGCGACCGCCCAGGATGGGGTTGGGCGACCGCCCAAAACCCCTGTTGCACAATAGTTGTTCAAACTAAATGGAGATGAAGCCTTACCTCTCCTAAGGCATATAGCATTGGTATAAGATGTCCTAGCAAGTGTAATTGTACCTTTTGGGGGCATTAGAGCTTAGTCTTGAACAGTAATACTTATAGAACTCAAATGAGAACTTAAGTACAAGAGTAGTAACTCTTCTTTATGTCTTGAAAGTGCTATGAACAAGCACTAATGTGTTATACTTGTTGTGAAACCAATGATTGTGCACCTTAGGGGCATTAGAACAAGGTCTTAGACTTGAACATCCTAAGAATAGGATTGGGATTTTGTAAGAGTAAATGTATAACTCTTATGCATGCTTGAATGTCCAAAGATTGGGATATAACTTGAAGTATAAGACATTAAAATCTTGTACGTGACTCGAACATCCAAAGAATTGGATTAAAACTTGAGTATATGATAATAAAATCTTGTACTTGACTTGACACCAATACATATGTATGGTAATGAACTAGAAAGTGCTATGAACAAGCACTAACTTGTATGAGACATGTTCTTGTTGTGTATGTGCAAACATTGCATATAGTTGCTTGATAACAAGGTGACTTCTTGATTACTTGAAGCATGTTCCTTGTTGAGCTAGTCCACTACTTTTGGATTAGTTCTTCTCCCGTAGTTCAAGTAAATATCTACTTGTACATTCTTGTGTGAGTCCAGCTGGTTCTCCTTGCTTGTTCGGAAATATATAGGTTCACGCTTGTCGCGAGAGCTGGGGCTTAAGTGACAATCGGGTCCCTATGTATTTGCGCTTGACCCCTTACTACCGGCCATAGTAAGGGCATAGCTTCCTTAGTTGGAGCAATAAGCCTGACTTAAGTGAATGCTAAACTCTTGTCTTGAACACCTCGTGAGTCTTGATATTGGGAATGACACTGGTTACCGGGTCTTCTGATACATACTGAATAATCAGTTTCCTGTTATTGATCGTGATTGTCAAAGTAATACAAGCTACGACAACAATGGTATTCTTGGGAGGAATAAGGAAGGAAGCAATATCCTTATAACTTGCTTGTTTAGCCTTATGTGCTACTTGATGAGTGGCTTAGCCTCTCATATACTTGTTACTTGATGATACTTGATATATGATTACTTGAGTATCTACTTGAATTGTATGATAACATGTCATGTAGTTGCATCTAATAGCTTACTGAGATTTATCTCACCCCGTTCCTTGTTTAATTGTTTTCCTTAGATCAAAGGAAGGATAGTGCGCAGTGAGGCTCGACATAGCTGGGAGCTTACTTCGCAGGTCGTGATTATTTTGGGGCTTGTGTCCTTTTACATTTGGTGAGGACGATGTTTTATGGGTTGGTAACTCCTTATTTTGGGGTAGACAGTCTTTTTCAGTTCTTGTTGTCATTAGACATCTTGTATAGTACTCTTGATGCCAGCTTATGTGCTAGGCATATTTCCGCTGTGTATGTATTTAAGTTTGATTTTAATTTTCTTGTCTAGAACTCGTGTTGTGAGCTAGTATAGCTCCTTACTCTAGAGTATATATATCATGTCAGTTTGTCAAACAAATGTCATTAAGTTTTTTATTAAGTTTCTTGTTCCTCGTTAGGCACTCCCATCCAGGTTCGAGGTTCTATTAGGGGATCCCGGGACCTGTGGGCGTGTCACACATATTACAATAAGAACAAAAGAACAAATTATAAGAAAAGATACAATAACAATAATAACATATACAATAATAAAAAACCTTTTACATCCTTTAAACCATATAAAAAAGAAAACAAATGCTTTTTATGCAACAAACCCGGTCACTATTCAAGAGATTGCCCAGCAAAGAGGCAAATACAACAAATTTGTAACAATCTAAATATAAAGGAAATAGACAAAATATAACAAAAAATAGACAATCTTGAAATATCAACAGATAATGATAATTACAGTTCTTCAAACCAACCATCTGACACAAGTGATGAAGAATGTCAATCTTGTCACAATGAATTATGCCTGTGTAATAACAAATTAAATACATTAGAACAATATGATCAGATACTAGAAAAAATCAAAGAAATAAATGATCCAACAATAAAAAGAAAGTTTTTAAAACAATTAGCAAAAACCATTAACGAAAAAAAACCAGACACATCTCAACCAGCCCAATATGAAGATGTTGTAAAAATGTTTCAAAACAAAAGAAAACAAATATTTTCGATAGACATACAAAATGAAATCTAAGGAATTAAACAAGAAATAAAAATATTGAAACAAAGTAACTTAGAATTACAAAAATCACAAAAAGAAATAGAAACAAAATTAGCATTACAAGAAATTGGAAAACATATCCACCAAACCTACAAAGGAGAAACCTCTAACTCCAAAAAAGACATAAAAGACTTTGATAAACATTTTAACAATCCCTTTGATAAAAATACAAAATCTTCCTCAGACACAGACACAAGCTCCTCTACAGACACAGAAGAAAGCATATTTACACTAACCAAAATTAGATACCAAAAATGGTATATCAACATACATATGAAAATCAAAAATTTTGAATACAAAGGAATAGCCATGTTAGATTCTGGAGCTGATTTAAATTGCGTAGAACAAGGTTTAATACCAACAAAATATTTTATAAAAACAAAAAATAGTCTTTCAGCAGCTAATTCATCAAAACTACAAGTTACATACAAAATACCAGAAGTACAAATACATAATAACAATATTTGTTTTAAAACAAATTTAATGATTGTAAAAGATTTAAATACAAAAGTAATTCTTGGGAATCCCTTCTTACAAATGTTATATCCTTTTTCAGTTTCTAAAAAAGGAATCGAAACACAAAAACTAGGACAAAAAATCATATTTGACTTCTTATATCCAGTAGCAAATAGTGATGTCAACAATTGACAAAAAACAGATATTTCCAAAATAAATTAGGTGTTCATAAAATTATACCCCTATATTTTCAAAGATTTCTTCTTACAAAATGATATTTCTTGATTAATTTGTTTCTTTTAGAATGATTACAGGTTCTTCAACCAAAGACAAAGGTAAGAAAGATGACACCAAGATACAAATTAGGCCATTAACAAAACTCCCAATTTTTGCTCCCGACAAAACACCAAGGACAGAAAATAGATTTGCTATCCTTTCTTCTGAAGCAAAACCTTTCTTTCCCCCACTTTCAAAAGAAACATCATCCCCTTCTTCATCATCATAAATGTCTACCACTTACAAAACAGCTCTCAAAATAGAATATCCTCAGCAAACAAAATCATCAGTTTCCCTTCAAAACACCAATAGACAAATTGTTCTCAACCCCTATCCAAGACAAACACCACCCACTTCATACTCATACAAAAATTATGCAGAACCTATGTGTGTTATTGAACCTGAGATTTATGAAATGATCTCAGAATGGCATCCATATCAAATATCTGAATTTCTTTTGCCAAACTCACATAATTACATTCCTGACTATTTTACAAAAAACCAATTTTACTATGAAAGTATTTTAACACAAACTCAATCGGCCACTTTTCAATACTCTACTAATCATCTTGATCTTACAAAAGTCAGGTATTGTAAATTAAAAATACAAAAATTTCTTACAATTTCTGATTGGGGTCAAAAACCCAATGAAGCAAAAGGACTAAACCTTTCAAACAATTCATCCCGATTTAATTACTGGGATTATATTTTAGCTTGGACAAGAGCATTCTTTCGACAAAACAAAACATTTTCTCTTTCTTATTTCTTTTATTTCAGTCCTCAATTTTCTTATCCAACTCCGTTTTGGTTCCATCAATGGTGGAGTATTTTTTGACTCGATAAAACAATTGTTCCTACAAATGTACAAAAATCTTTTGAACAATGGTCAACAAATTCTTCATATCCAGTGCAGATTGCTCAATCTCCTTTATGGGCATTATTTTGTCATAATTTTCAGGTCCCATGGATTTTTATGACAAAATTTGACATATAGGAAAAACAAATGTGTGAGTGTGAACAAATTGGTGTACAAAAAATGGGACAACAAAATGAACAAATGGTATACAAAGGAGAGGACAACAAATGAGTGTACAAATGGGACAAATGGGGGATATACAGAGCGAAGGACAACAAATGAGTGAACAAATGGGTCAAATGGAAAATACAAACAAAGAACAAAAGTGTGTGTGCGTACAGAAAACTATTCTACCTATCCTGACTCGCAAATACAAAATCAAATGGTGGGACAAGACAGATATCAAGCAATGTAATCCTACTGCAATCACAAAATATTTACATGACAATCCGGAGTACTGCAAGAAGATTCCTCCCAAGCAATCACAACAAAATGAAGAGTTACTTGTGAGAAAACAACAAATCATGGCACAAATGGCACAAATGGCTGGATGTTCAAACCCTACAGATCTAGACAAAATAATGGCACAATTCAGCGATGACAGTTCGTCCTCAATAGCAGAAGGAGACACCATGCCAAATGATGACTTCTATACACAACCAGATGATTTTGATCTATAAAGGTCCAATTCAAAAGGTTCAAAAGCAAAGGTTCACAAAGGTTCACAAAGGTTCATTATTTCATCAACAAAGCTTTCACAAAATTTCAACAAAAGAGATCCCTACTACATCCACAAATTCAATAAAGAAGACACCACTAAGATCAAATCACCAAAAAGACAAAGATACCTTTCAACAAAATTCAACAAAGCAAAAGCAAGTTTACAAAATTCAAAAGAAAGATGCCCAATTTCAGCATGCGTCCAGATTCCTCCAACAAAAGTCAACAAAGCAGAAGCCACCAAAAGAAGATGCTTTCCATTTACCAAAAAAGCAAAGATACCTCTCAACAAATTCAGCAAAGGAGAAGCCGCCGTGACCCACATCAAAAAGAAGATGCTCTTCCACTCACCAAAAGCAGATTCCCCTCAATAATTTCAACAAAAGGAGAAGCCGCCGTGGCCCACAACAAAAAGAAGATGCCCCCTGTCTACACAAAACAACAACAAAAGAAGATTAGCAATTAGAATCCTTTCCTATATAAGGATAGAACATATCATTATACAAGCAGGCTTAAATTTAGAAAGAAAAAAAAAAACAATGTCATAGTTTCTCTTTCTACAAATTCTCTCATACACATTCCACTGTAACCATCACTTGTAACCATCAACTACAAATCAATATACAAAGTAAGTTCTTCTACTCCTGCCTCGAGTATTTAGAATTGTTTATCAATTGTTATTTACAAATTATTTTACAAAACAAAAACGTTATGAAAGGTGGAAACCACTAACCTTCCAGACCTACGGGTGACGGATAAATTGAGGTTTAACGAAAGCCTACGTACGAATTTTACAAAAATTTTCGAAAGTTACTATTCACTGTTACTATTCATTCCTTCATTCTGCAAATTTCAATTTGATTTTATATTTTGATTTATTATCATCATTTATTATCTTCAATTTTATATGTTAGAATCGATCCACTCGATTCTAACATATAAAATTGATAATAATAAATAATGATAATAATCAAAATTAAGTATCAAAATTGAATTGATATTTCGGAATAAATAGTAACAGTGAATAGTAACTATTTGTGAATAGTGATTTTGGAAAATTTTTGTGAAATTCGTACGTAGTGTGAAATTCGTATGTAGGCTTTCGTTAAACCTCAGTTTATCCGTCATCCGTAGGTCTGGAAGGTTAGTGGTTTCCACCCTTCGTAACGTTTTTGTTCAAAAATAATTTGTAAATAACAATTGATAACAATTCTAAATACTCGTGGCAGGAGTAGAACTTACTTTGTATATTGATTTGTAGTTGATGGTTACAAGTGATGGTTACAGTGGAATGTGTATGAGAGAATTTGTAGAAAGAGAAACTATGAGATTGTTTTTTGTCTAAATTTAAGCTTGCTTGTACAATGATATGTTCTATCCTTATATAGGAAAGGATTCTAATTGCTAATCTTCTTTTGTTGTTGTTTTGTGTAGACAGGGGGCATCTTCTTTTTGTTGTGGGCCACGGCGGCTTCTCCTTTTGTTGAAATTGTTGAGGGGAATCTGCTTTTGATGAGTGGAAGAGCATCTTCTTTTTTATGTGGGCCACCGCGGCTTCTCCTTTGCTGAATTTGTTGAGAGGTATCTTTGCTTTTTTGGTGAATGGAAAGCATCTTCTTTTGGTGGCTTCTACTTTATTGACTTTTGTTGGAGGAATCCGGACGCATGCTGAAAGTGGGCATCCTTCTTTTGAATTTTGTAAACTTGCTTTTGCTTTATTGAATTTTGTTGAAAGGAATCTTTGTCTTTTTGGTGATTTGATCTTAGTGGTGTCTTCTTTGTTGAATTTGTGGATGTAATAGGGATTTCTTTTGTTGAAATTTTGTGAAAGCTTTGTTGATGAAATAATGAACCTTTGTGAACCTTTGCTTTTGAACCTTTTGAATTGGACCTTTATAGATCCAAATCATCTTCTTGTGTATAGAAGTCATCATTTGGCATGGTGTCTCCTTCTGCTATTGAGGACGAACTGTCATCGCTGAATTGTGCCATTATTTTGTCTAGATCTGTAGGGTTTGAACATCCAGCCATTTGTGCCATGATTTGTTGTTTTCTCATAAGGAACTCTTCATTTTGTTGTGATTGCTTGGGAGGAATCTTCTTGCAGTACTTCGGATTGTCATGTAAATATTTTGTGATTGCAGTAGGGTTACATTGATTGATATTTGTCTTGTCCCACCATTTGATTTTGTATTTGCGAGTCAGGATAGGTAGAATAGTTTTCTGTACGCACACACACTTTTGTTCTTTGTTTGTATTTCCCATTTGTTCACTCATTTGTTGTCCTTCCCTCTGTATATCCCCCATTTGTCCCATTTGTACACTCATTTGTTGTCCTCTCCTTTGTATATCCATTTGTTCATTTTGTTGTCCCATTTTTTGTATACCAATTTGTTCACACTCACACATTTGTTTTTCCTGTATGTCAAATTCTGTCATAAAAATCCATGGGACCTGAAAATTATGACAAAATAATGCCCATAAATGAGATTGAGCAATCTGCTCTGGATATGAAGAATTTGTTGACCATTGTTCAAAAGCTTTTTGTACATTTGTAGGAACAATTGTTTTATCCAGTCCAAAAATACTCCACCATTTATGGAACCAAAACGGAGTTGGATAAGAAAATTGAGGACTAAAATAAAAGAAATAAGAAAGAGAAAAGGTTTTGTTTTGTCAATATAATCCCAGTAATTAAATCGGGATGAATTGTTTGAAAGGTTTAGTCCTTTTGCTTCATTGGGTTTTTGACCCCAATCAGAAATTGTAAGAAATTTTTGTATTTTTACTTTACAATACCTGACTTTTGTAAGATCAAGATGATCAGTAGAGTATTGAAAAGTGGCCGATTGAGTTTGTGTTAAAATACTTTCATAGTAAAATTGGTTTTTTATAAAATTGTCAGGAATGTAATTATGTGAGTTTGGCAAAAGAATTTCAGATATTTGATATGGATGTCATTCTGAGATCATTTCATAAATCTCAGGTTCAATAACACACATAGGTTCTGCATAATTATTGTATGAGTATGAAGTGGGTGGTGTTTGTCTTGGATAGGGGTTGGGAACAATTTGCCTAATGGTGTTTTGAAGGGAAACTGATGATTTTGTTTACTGAGGATATTCTATTTTGAGAGTTGTTTTGTAAGTGGTAGACATTTATGATGATGAAGAAGGGGATGAGGTTTCTTTTGAAAGTGGGGGAAAGAAAGGTTTTGCTTCAGAAGAAATGATAGCAAACCTATTTTCTGTCTTTGGTGTTTTGTCATGAACAAAAAGTGGGAGTTTTGTTAATGGCCTAATTTGTATTTTGGCATCATCTTTCTTGCCCTTGCCCTTGGTTGAAGAACATGTAATCATTCTAAAAGAAACAAATTAATCAAGAAATATCATTTTTTAAGTAGAATTTTTTGATTGAATATATAGGGATATAATTTTATGAACACCTAATTTATTTTGGAAATACCCGTTTTTTGTAAATTGTTGACATCACTATTTGCTACTGGATATAAGAAGTCAAATATGATTTTTTGTCCTAGTTTTTGTGTTTCGATTCCTTTTTTAAAAACTGAAAAAGGATATAATATTTGTAAGAAGGGATTCCCAAGTATTACTTTTGTATTTAAATCTTTTACAATCATTAAATTTGTTTTGAAACAGGTATTGTTATTACATATGTGTGCTTCTGGTATTTTGTACTTAACTTGTAGTTTTGATGAATTAGCAGCTGAAAGACTATTTTTTGTTTTTATAGAATATTTTGTTGGTATTAAACCTTGTTCTACACAATTTAAATCAGCTCCAGAATCTAACATGGCTATTCCTTTGTATTCAAAATTTTTGATTTTCATATGTATGTTGATATACCATTTTTGGTATCTAATTTTTGTTAGTGTGAATATACTTTCTTCTGTGTCTGTAGAGGAGCTTGTGCTGTGTTTGAGGAAGATTTTGTATTTTTAGCAAAGGGATTGTTAAAATGTTTATCAAAATCTTTTATGTCTTTTTTGGAATTAGAGGTTTCTCCTTTGTAAGTTTGGTGGATTTGTTTTCCAATTTCTTGTAATGCTAATTTTGTCTCTATCTCTTTTTGTGATTTTTGTAATTCTAAGTTACTTTGTTTTAATATTTTTATCTCTTGTTTGACTCCTTTGATTTCATTTTGTATATCTGTCGAAGAGATTTGTTTTCTTTTGTCTTGAAACATTTTTACAACATCTTCATATTGAGCTGGTTGAGATGTGTCTGGTTTTTCTTCGTTAATGGTTTTTGCTAATTGTTTTAAGAATTTTCTTTTTATTGTTGGATCATCTATTTCTTTGATTTTTTCTAATATCTGATCATATTGTTCTAATTTATTTAATTTGTTATTACACAGGCATACTTCATTGTGACAAGATTGACATTCTTCATCACTTGTGTCAGATGGTTGGTTTGAGGAACTGTAATTATCATTATCTGTTGATATCTCAAGATTGTCTATTTTTTGTAATATTATGTCTATTTCTTTTATGTTTAGATTGTTACAAATTTGTTGTATTTGCCTCCTTGCTGGGCAATCTCTTGAATAGTGACCGGGTTTGTTGCATAAAAAACATTTGTTTTCTTTTTTATATGGTTTAAAGGATGTAAAAGGTTTTTTATTATTGTATCTGTTATTATTGTTATTGTATCTTTTCTTATAATTTGTTCTTTTGTTCTTATTGTAATATGTGGGAGGTTCATTTTGGTAGTATTTATTTGTATTTCTATGTTTTCGTTGATAAGTGCTATTTTTGTAATATGGGCTTCTATAATAGTTATATTCTTTCTTTTTGTATGGAGATTGTAATTTGTCAAAGCCAAATTGTTCACACCAGTGTCCTAACTCTTTTCTTGTTTGGGTATTTTCTCTTTTTAATTTGTAACTTAATTTTTGGTCTTGACATAATCTAAGACCCGTAAGATTTACACAAGTAATTAAATCTCCATAAGTAAGGTCATCATAAGATAATTTTCCATATTTTTGTTCTATTGTGTCTTTTACTTTTTCTGAAAATAATTTTGGTAAACCAGTGATGAATTTTTCTTTCCAATGGTAATTGTTTGGATCAGCTAAAGTAAAAACTCTTTTTAAAAAGTTCTCTTTGTACCATTTAAATTGTTCTAATTTTCTACATTTTAGATTTTGTAATATTTCAGAATTTCTTTCTGTATATAAGTCAATATCTCCTATAAAATGAGTTGTAATATTAAATATTAAATATATTAATTGTGCTGGTATTGGGCTTCCATTTTCATCTACTATTGGTTGCCCTTCTTGGTTTATTTTTACAGCATCAAGAATATTTGTTTTTATGTTATTTCCTAATAGTTTATCCCACCAGGTTCTTAATTATCCTGTGAATCCTATTACTCCCTCTGTCCCTAAATGAGTGTCTTTTTTTAACATAACTTTCTCCCTAAACGTTTTTTTTCGAAAAAAATTTCACCGGTTTCTTTATACGTGCAAAACTAAAGGTTTGGAAAGGAGATTACAAGATTATATATGAATCGTTGTTACCAAATTGTTCAAAAAGTTGAGATTTTCAGTGTCCCTTAAAATGAAATTTGGACACTCATTTAGGGACAGAGGGAGTATTATATTTTCTACTGCTTGTTTTTCTGTAATATTTGTAGTCCATCTATATTCCATTCGTAAATATTCTTTGCATTATAGGATTTTGTTGGTTGCCTTAATATTTCTAAGTCGTCTGGTTCTTTATAATTGTAATAATTTCGTTTCATTGTTTGAATTGGAATTGTATTTTGTTTGAATTCTTCTTCTGATGAATTGTTTTCGTCTTCGGATGATGTTTCTGATTCAGAAGTTTTGTCATTGTAATCTGTTATTTTGAGTAGATGTTGATTCTTCTTTTACTGGTAAATATGTTTTTATTTCATTCATTAAATCTTTTAAGGGATCTTTTAATTTTGGTTTGATTTTTGTTATTGTTATAGGATTTTTCGAAGGTGGTAATTTTTTATTAAATTTTATATCTTTGTTTTTTCTATTTGAGGGATCCATATTATATAATTCTGAGTATTCTGTAAATCTTGTAGATTTAAAACGGTTATCTTTTTTTGTTTTAACTGGCGTTGGTCCAATTTCAACGTCAACTTCATGATTGTCCAATTCATTTCTAACATATAAAATTGAAGATAATAAATGATGATAATAATCAAAAATATAAATATCAAATTGAAATTTCGGAATGAATAGTAACAGTGAATAGTAACTATTTGTGAATAGTGATTTTGGAAAATTTTGTGAAATTCGTACGTAGTGTGAAATTCGTACGTAGGCTTTCGTTAAACCTCAGTTTATCCGTCACCCGTAGGTCTGGAAGGTTAGTGGTTTCCACCTTTCGTAACGTTTTTGTTTAAAAATAATTTGTAAATGACAATAGATAACAATTCTAAATACTCGAGGCAGGAGTAGAAGAACTTACTTTGTATTGATTTGTTGATGGTTACAACTGATGGTTATAGTAAATGGTTACAAGAGTGTATGAGAGAAATGACACGCCCCCAGGCCCCGGGATCCCCTAATAGAACCTCGAACCCGGATGCGCGTGACTAACGAGGAACAATAAACTTAACAAGAAACTGGATGACATCTATTTAATAAACTGACATGATATATATACTCTAGAGTAAGGAGCTATACTAGCTCACAACACGAGTTCTAGACAAGAAAATTAAAACCAAACTTAAATACATACACAGCGGAAACATGCCTAGCACATAAGCTGGCATCAAGAGTACTATACAAGATGTCTAGTGACAACAAGAACTGAACAAGACTGTCTACCCCAAAAATAAGGAGTTATACAACCCAATACATCGTCCTCACCAAGAGTAAAAGGACACAAGCCCCAAAAGAATCACGACCTGTGTAGCAAGCTCCCAGCTAAGTCGAGCCTCACTGCGCACTATCCTTCCTTTGATCTAAGGAAAACAATTAAACAATAAACGGGGTGAGATAAATCTCAGTAAGCTATTAGATGCAACTACATGACATGTTATCATGCAATTCAAGTAGATACTCAAGTAATCATGTATCAAGTATCAACAAGTAACAAGTATATGAGAGGCTAAGCCACTCATCAAGTAGCACATAAGGCTAAACAAGCAAGCTATAAAGGATATTGCTTCCTTCCTTATTCCTCCCAAGAATACCATTGTTGTCGTAGCTTGTATTACTTTGACAATCACGATCAATAACAAGAAACTGATTATTCAGTATGTATCAGAAGACCCAGTAACCAGTGTCATTCCCAATATCAAGACTCATGAGTGTTCACGAGGTGTTCAATAGTTTAGTATTCACTTAAGTCAGGCGTATTGCTCCAACTAAGGAATCTATGCCCTTACTATGGCCGGTAGTAAGGGGTCAAGCGCAAATACATAGGGACCCGATTGTCACTTAAGCCCGAGCTCTCGCGACAAGCGTGAACCTATATATTTCCGAACAAGCAAGGAGAACCAGCTGGACTCACACAAGAATGTACAAGTAGATATTTACTTGAACTACGGGAGAAGAACTAATCCAAAAGTAGTGGACTAGCTCAACAAGGAACATGCTTCAAGTAATCAAGAAGTCACCTTGTTATCAAGCAACTATATGCAATGTTTGCACATACACAACAAGAACATGTCTCATACAAGTTAGTGCTTGTTCATAGCACTTTCAAGTTCACTACCATACATATGTATTGGTGTCAAGCCATGTACAAGATTTTATTATCATATATTCAAGTTTTAATCCATTTCTATGGATGTTCAGGTCATGTACAAGATTTTAAATGTCTTATACTTCAAGTTATAATTCCAATCTTTTGACATTCAAGCATGTATAAGAGTTATACCTTTACTTTTACAAAATCTTAATCCTATTCTTAGGATGTTCACGTCTAAAACTTTGTTCTAATGCCCCTAAGGTGCACAATCATTGGATTCACACAACTATAACACATTAGTGCTTGTTCATAGCACTTTCAAGACATAAAGAAGAGTTACTACTCTTATACTTAAGTTCTCATTTGAGTTCTAAAGTATTAATGTTCAAGACTAAGTTCTAATGCCCCCAAAAGGTACAATTACACTTGCTAGGACATCTTATACCAAGGCTATATGCCTTAGGAGGGATAATCTTTCAATTTAATTTGGATTTAAAACACTTTATTTGGAACAGGGGACCGGGCGGGCGCTTAGCATGGACCGGGCGGGCGCTCATCCATGCGGTTTTGAAACCAAAATCTCCTGTTGAAAAGGGCGGGCGCCTGGTCACTAACCGGGCGGGCGCCTGGTCCTATTTTCAGCAAACACCAAATTCTTTCCCAGGCTTAGGATTCTCCGTCCCAAGCGTAGGAGTAACTTTTTACTAACAATTTACACATACCCAGGGATGCATAACAAGCTTAAAATTACTATTCTAAGTTCTTTCATTATTTTTACACAGAGGATTATTACTCCCTTTGTCCCAAATTTACAAGTACCACAAAAATCAACCCAAACACGAAATTAACATTCACAAGTATCCAGAATAACATTTATGCATGTTATTACAAGCAAGGGGGAGCTAATAACTTACCTAGTCAAAAATCAAAGCAACCCAAATAAATTTCTGTTCGGCCTGGAACGCTCTATTCAACGCCACGAATATTAATCCGGGATCAGAATCAAGAACGGAGGGATAATTAAGCTCGAGGAGTCGAGAATAGGGTAAAATTTAACACTAGCTTATGAAACAGAGAGAGCAACGTAAGAAAGTTTGAGAATGTTTTCTCAGAGAAGGAAAAAGGAAGATATACTTCAACTTTCAAAGAATTGCACTTAGACCCCTCAAGTTTCACTTTTAACAAAAAGGCCCCTAAAATCAAATTTTCACAAATGACCCAAAAGTCAAAACTAGACATTTAACCACCTTAATAATCTAAAGAAGTTAAGATATTAACCCAAGTAAAACTAACACATAATATGCAAGTTCAAGTATTTAACAAGTAAGTCAGATATTTAACAAGAAATAGGATGGGCGTTACATCCTCCCCACCTTAAAGAAAATTCGCCCACGAATTTTACTTACCAAGATTTTCAAATAGGCTCGGGTATTTATCTCGCATCTCTTTCTCGGTTTCCCAAGTAGCCTCTTCAATTTCATGATTCCTCCAAAGGACTTTCACAATAGGAATCCTTTTGGTACGCAAGACTTGCTCTTTCCAGTCAAGAATTTCAACAGGTTGTTCCTCATAAGACAAATCAGGCTGAAATGGAATAGCCTCATACTCAAGAACATGCGATTCATCAGCCATATACTTGCGAAGCATAGATACATGGAATACATCATGAATACCAGATAAAGAAGGTGGTAAAGCCACTCTATAAGCCAACTTCCCAACTCTTTCAAGAATCTCAAATGGACCGATATAACGAGGAGATAACTTTCCTTTCTTCCCAAATCTCTTTATACTTCTACGAGGAGAGACCTTCAAGAATACAAAGTCACCTACCTGGAATTCAAGATCCCTTCTACGATGATCTGCATAACTCTTTTGTCTACTCTGAGCTGTGCGCAATCTATCTCGAATGAGTTTCACACTCTCAACTGACTGTTGAACCATTTCAGGACCCAAGAGTCTAGCTTCTCCCACTTCATCCCAGCATATAGGAGATCGACATTTTCTGCCATAAAGAGCCTCATATGGAGCCATTTCAAAGCTAGACTGATAACTGTTATTATAAGCAAACTCAGCCAAAGGAAGATAAGTATCCCAACTGCCTTTAAAATCCACAACACAAGCACGTAACATATCCTCAAGAATCTGTATAAGTCTCTCAGATTGCCCATCAGATTGAGGATGAAAAGTTGTACTGAAATTCAATTTAGTACCCATGGCACCCTGAAGAGCCTGCCAGAATCGAGAAGTAAAACGAGGATCTCTATCAGATACAATACTCACAGGAACTCCATGGAGTCGAACAATCTCCTGAACATACAAAGATGCCAACTGAGACAATGAATATCCCATGGAAACAGACAAGAAGTGAGCTGATTTAGTCAGCCTGTCCACTATAACCCAAACAGCATCATGGCCTCGTCTGGTACGTGGCAAACCAGTCACAAAATCCATCGTAATATGCTCCCATTTCCACTCTGGAATTTCTAATGGTTGCAACAAACCTGCTGGACGTTGATGTTCCACTTTTACTTGTTGACAAGTCAAACATTTGGACACATACTCAGCAATTTCTCTTTTCATATTATTCCACCAGAAATGTTTCTTCAAGTCTTGGTACATTTTAGTGCTTCCAGGATGAATAGTATACTTGGCTTTGTGAGCCTCTTCAAGAATTTTCTTCTTTATCTCAAGATCAACTGGAATACAAACTCGGCCTCGAAAGGTAAGAATTCGATCACTATTGAAAGAAAAATCTGGTTGCTTTCCTTCATTCATTCCACTAATGATTTTCTGCAATTCAGAATTAATTACCTGAGCTTCTTTGATCTGTTGGAGTAAATCTGAAGTAGCTTTTATATTAGCAAAGATAACTCCATGATTTGATTCACAAGGACTCCAATCACACAAGTCTTCAAACATCTTCCATTCACGAATCATCAAGCAAGAAATATAAGTCTTTCTGCTCAGTGCATCTGCCACAACATTTACTTTTCCTGGATGATAAAGGATTGTACAATCATGATCCTTCAATTTATCCATCCATCTACGTTGTCTCATGTTAAGTTCTTTCTGAGAAAACAAGTACTTCAAACTCTTATGATCAGTAAAGACTTCAAATTTGGTTCCATACAAGTAATGCCTCCATTTATGCAAAGCAAAAATAATCGCAGCCAACTCTAAATCATGAGTAGGATAATTCTTTTCATAAGGAGATAATTTTCGAGAAGCATAAGCTATTACCTTTCCATCTTGCATCAGAACACAACCCAATCCTTCTTTAGAAGCATCAGTATATACCATGAAATTCTCAGAACCACTAGGCAACGCCAAGACTGGAGCTGTCGTTAAGAGCCTTTTCAACTCTTGAAAACTTGTTTCACATTTGTCATTCCACTCAAAAGAAATAGCTTTTCGAGTCATATTAGTCAAAGGAGTAGCAATCTTGGATAATCCCTCAATGAACCTCCGATAATAACTAGCCAAGCCCAAGAAACTACGGATCTCTGTCACTGTAGTTGGCCTCTTCCAGTTAACAACTGCTTCAACTTTGGAAGGATCTACTGCAATACCAGTAGCAGACACAACATGCCCCAAGAATGAAACCTCTTCTAACCAGAAAGCACATTTGCTGAATTTTGCAAATAATTGTTTCTCACGAAGAACTTGCAATACCACTCTGAGATGTTGTTCATGCTCAGCCCGTGATTTAGAATACACAAGAATGTCATCAATGAATACCACCACGAAACAATCAAGATATGGCTTGAAGATACGGTTCATCAAATGCATAAATACAGCTGGAGCATTTGTCAAACCGAATGGCATAACAATAAACTCATAATGCCCATACCTGGTACGAAAAGCTGTCTTTGGTATATCCTCAGATCTGATTTTCAACTGATGATAACCACTTCTCAAATCAAGCTTCGAGTACACTACTGAACCCTGAAGTTGATCAAACAAGTCATCAAGTAATTCCTCAAGCTGTGTTTTTAACTCTCTCAACTCAGCTGGAACCATTCTATAAGGTGCTTTAGAGATTGGTGCTGTACCTGGTAATAACTCAATATAGAACTCAAGCTCTCGATCAGGTGGCATGCTATACTCAGAAGAGAATACATCTGAAAATTCAGACACAACAGGAATATCTTCCATCTTGGGAACAGATAAACTCTGATCAAGCACACATGCGAGATACCCGGCACAACCACGAGATAAAAAAATTCTAGCTTTTAAAGCAGAAATAACATGTATAGCACATAAAGGCCTATCACCTTCAAAGGTAAAATCAGGCAAACCAGGAATAGAAAAAGTTACTACTTTTCTATAAAAATCAACAGATGCATGATGCACATAAAGCCAATCCATGCCAAGAATCACGTCAAAGTCCCTTATAGGTAACACGACTAGGTCAGCAAGAAGGGCATGATCACCCACAAGAACCTCACATTTCTTGTAAACCTCAGAAGCAAACATGCAATCTCCCATAGGGGAAGATACTTCTAGCACATAAGGCATAGAATCAGGAAGAACATGTAAATGCGACACAAAATGAGATGCCACATAAGAATGAGATGAGCCTGGATCTATCAAGACTCGCGCTCTCGTACTAGAAAGTAATATAATACCTCCTATGACTGCAGAAGACTCAGCTACACCCTGCTGATCTAGAGCAAACACTCGACCCTGAACTTTTGGTCGACCCCCACTATCTCTCTTGGAACCTGAAGCCTGTTGACTTGTACCCCCAACTTGACTTCCTCTGCCTTTAGGACAATTCTTGACAAAGTGCCCAGTTTCACCACAAGATAAACACTTTCCTTGCTTTAGCCAACACTTGTCTTCATAATGGTCTTCTTTCGAACAAAAACTACATACTTTCCTGGAACCTTGAACTGTTGTTCTCGAACCAGTTGATACACTACCCTTACTTTCAGTTGGTTGTCGGAATCGACGATCTTGGCGGCCAGATTTACCACCCTTGGAACCAGATCCCTGAGCTTTCTCAGACACACGACCAGTCATGGTTGTTCCCAACTTCACCTTATGTTCTTCAATATCATTTTCAATAGCATAAGCCTTCTCCACTGCTTGATGATAACTAGTAAGCTGTAGAGAAAGAAGTTGCTTCCTATACTCAGTCCTCAACCCTTTCACAAACCTCTGTGCCTTCTTGGTCTCATTTGGAACTAAGTGATCACAATACCTCGCCAATTTTGTGAACTTGGTTGAGTATTGCCCCACTGACAAGCTTCCCTGCTCCAGATTAAGAAATTCCATCTCCTTTCTGTCTTGGACCACTGCTGGAATAAATTGTGACTTGAATGCTTTAAGAAAATTATCCCAAGTCTGTGGTACACCTTCCAGTTCCCAGCTTTTATTCAACACTGTCCACCAATGTTCAACGGCTTTCTCAAGTTTAAAGGTTGCAAAGGTTACCTTATCACCATCTGCACATCTCAAGGCTGTAAAGATCTTCTCAATACTCTCAATCCATTCCTCTGCCTTCTTAGGATCAAATTCCCCATCAAAGCTACGAGGTTTCAACTTCAAGAACCTTGTAAGGCGATTAGGATAATCCCAGTCTACATTATCAACCATCTCCTCCTGAGGAGTTATAGATCTCAGCTGATTACTACCACTTGTACCTTCAGAACTCATTGTACCTGTAGGTAAACACTCGGCGTTATTAACACCCCAAGACTCACCCATACCTAGGCCATAGACCCTATCCAGACTTAAAGCAAACCAAGGTAGCTAAACAGGGTAGCTAAACCAGGGTAGCTCTGATACCAACCTGACACGCCCCCAGGCCCCGGGATCCCCTAATAGAACCTCGAACCCGGATGCGCGTGACTAACGAGGAACAATAAACTTAACAAGAAACTGGATGACATCTATTTAATAAACTGACATGATATATATACTCTAGAGTAAGGAGCTATACTAGCTCACAACACGAGTTCTAGACAAGAAAATTAAAACCAAACTTAAATACATACACAGCGGAAACATGCCTAGCACATAAGCTGGCATCAAGAGTACTATACAAGATGTCTAGTGACAACAAGAACTGAACAAGACTGTCTACCCCAAAAATAAGGAGTTATACAACCCAATACATCGTCCTCACCAAGAGTAAAAGGACACAAGCCCCAAAAGAATCACGACCTGCGTAGCAAGCTCCCAGCTAAGTCGAGCCTCACTACGCACTATCCTTCCTTTGATCTAAGGAAAACAATTAAACAATAAACGGGGTGAGATAAATCTCAGTAAGCTATTAGATGCAACTACATGACATGTTATCATGCAATTCAAGTAGATACTCAAGTAATCATGTATCAAGTATCAACAAGTAACAAGTATATGAAAAGCTAAGCCACTCATCAAGTAGCACATAAGGCTAAACAAGCAAGCTATAAAGGATATTGCTTCCTTCCTTATTCCTCCCAAGAATACCATTGTTGTCGTAGCTTGTATTACTTTGACAATCACGATCAATAACAAGAAACTGATTATTCAGTATGTATCAGAAGACCCGGTAACCAGTGTCATTCCCAATATCAAGACTCATGAGTGTTCACGAGGTGTTCAAGAGTTTAGCATTCACTTAAGTCAAGCGTATTGCTCCAACTAAGGAAGCTATGCCCTTACTATGGCCGGTAGTAAGGGGTCAAGCGCAAATACATAGGGACCCGATTGTCACTTAAGTCCCAGCTCTCGCGACAAGCGTGAACCTATATATTTCCGAACAAGCAAGGAGAACCAGCTGGACTCACACAAGAATGTACAAGTAGATATTTACTTGAACTACGGGAGAAGAACTAATCCAAAAGTAGTGGACTAGCTCAACAAGGAACATGCTTCAAGTAATCAAGAAGTCACCTTGTTATCAAGCAACTATATGCAATGTTTGCACATACACAACAAGAACATGTCTCATACAAGTTAGTGCTTGTTCATAGCACTTTCAAGTTCACTACCATACATATGTATTGGTGTCAAGCCATGTACAAGATTTTATTATCTTATATTCAAGTTTTAATCCATTTCTATGGATGTTCAGGTCATGTACAAGATTTTAAATGTCTTATACTTCAAGTTATAATTCCAATCTTTGGACATTCAAGCATGTATAAGAGTTATACCTTTACTCTTACAAAATCTTAATCCTATTCTTATGATGTTCAAGTCTAAAACTTTTTTCTAATGCCCCTAAGGTGCACAATCATTGGATTCACACAAGTATAACACATTAGTGCTTGTTCATAGCACTTTCAAGACATAAAGAAGAGTTACTACTCTTATACTTAAGTTCTCATTTGAGTTCTAAAGTATTAATGTTCAAGACTAAGTTCTAATGCCCTCAAAAGGTACAATTACACTTGCTAGGACATCTTATACCAAGGCTATATGCCTTAGGAGGGATAATCTTTCAATTTAATTTGGATTTAAAACACTTTATTTGGAACAGGGGACCGGGCGGGCGCTTAGCATGGACCGGGCGGGCGCTCATCCATGCGGTTTTGAAACCAAAATCTCCTGTTGAAAAGGGCGGGCGCCTGGTCCTATTTTCAGCAAACACCAAATTCTTTCCCAGGCTTAGGATTCTCCGTCTCAAGCGTAGGAGTAACTTTTTACTAACAATTTACACATACCCAGGGATGCATAACAAGCTTAAAATTACTATTCTAAGTTCTTTCATTATTTTTACACAGAGGATTATTACTCCATTTGTCCCAAATTTACAAGTACCACAAAAATCTTCCCAAACACGAAATTAACATTCACAAGTATCCAGAATAACATTTATGCATTTATTACAAGCAAGGGGGAGCTAATAACTTACCTAGTCAAAAATCAAAGCAACCCAAATAAATTGTTGTTGGCCTGGAACGCTCTATTCAACGCCACGAATATTAATCCGGGATCAGAATCAAGAACGGAGGGATAATTAAGCTCGAGGAGTCGAGAATAGGGTAAACTTTTGTTGGGTTTCGAATTAACATGCGCAGTGGAATATAGCAATTAAAATTTTAAGAAACCCAAAGCCATGGATCCGTTCATATGATTAAATCAAATACAACAAGATGAATAGAGGAATAACTAACCCTTGATGGCTATGAATTTTCTCTTTGGTCTTGGTGGAGATATTGAAGCTTTATCACGAACAAATCACGAACTTTGTAAGATGATAAAATTCACCCTCTAGCGGTATCCACACTTCGAACGAATATCAAAGGAGCTTCTTTGATATTGGTTGCTAGACCAATATTATGAAACACACTTTCACAATATAATAAAGAACTATATGGGATTTATTTGTGAATTATTTTGTTCCTCAATCAAAATTATCTTAGAACAAAATAATATCTCTCTCAAACTCTTTGAGACTCACAAAAGCACTAGTCAATATGGTCTGGCCGAATTGGGGTTTTTATACACAATTAAGACCTATTCCAAATAGGTAACTTGTGTCAAAAACCATTCCTAATCGAATTAGGAAATTTCCAATCGGGATACCGGGCGCCCGCCTGTTTAGGCAGAAACTCCAGTCCCTTTCCGGCTTGAACAGGCGCCCGCCTGGTGCAACCCAAGCGCCCGCTTGGTTGACCAGGAGGCCCAGAACTTTCCAGAAATTCCTTGGAAGTCCTCCGACCCTAAATGCCAATATAGTCCTTTTATTTAAGATTCGTTCTATTGTGTGTGACCCTCTAGGATTATACTAAGTTGGCAATGGGCTCAAACATGATTCCATAAGATATGATTAGGTTCTAGCAAACCGTCATACCTACCCAAATAGTATAACTAGATACAAGTTCGCATTCCTCTTAGAATATGTCACAATCCCTTTGTCCACGATGTCATTGAACACAAGTCATGGTCAAACAGTCAACTTGTTTTTGTTCAATACTTTCTCGATTCCGAATATGTTGATAATTCAAATGCTATTGATCCAATCAATCCATTTGAGTCCGGCCGAACATTTCATCAACATCATTCCTTTGAGGGGCCCAAGCTTGACATCTCTCTGTGGAGGGACAAATCCATTTAGCTTATTATTCTTCCCAACGGGAATCCGATTATGCCAATCATACCCTTTATAACTACCGTGTTAAGGTAGCGTTTGAATATGTCAAACACAATGTTCATCGAGTGGAAGACTATAATAACTTCATGTCTAATGATTCAAATGACATAACTAATATGAGATATATGTACGACATAGACCATGACATAAATCTCATACAGCGGGTCATGTCCAGTACCTTGTTCCAAACAAGTACCCATAAATCTAACATGATCATCTCATGATCATTTAGCCTTTATACTAGTGCTTAACAAGTACTAGGGACGGATATTATTATAAGTAAACATGAACAACAATAATAATCAAAACATCTCTTTATTGATATGAAATAAATGATAACAATTACAACGTTTATTAAACGTGCCTAGGGCACCACTACCAACAACTTTAACCCTAGCTTATGAAACAGAGAGAGCAACGTAAGAAAGTTTGAGAATGTTTTCTCAGAGAAGGAAAAAGGAAGATATACTTCAAATTTCAAAGAATTGCACTTAGACCCCTCAAGTTTCACTTTTAACAAAAAGGCCCCTAAAGTCAAATTTTCACAAATGACCCAAAAGTCAAAACTAGACATTTAACCACCTTAATAATCTAAAGCATTTAAGAAATTAACCCAAGTAAAACTAACACATAATATGCAAGTTCAAGTATTTAACAAGTAAGTCAGATATTTAACAAGAAATAGGATGGGCGTTACAAGAAATTTATAGAGAGAGAAACTATAAGATTGTTTTTTGTGTCTAATTTTAGCCTGATTTTACAATGATATTTGCTATCCTTATATAGGAAAGGATTCTAACTACTGAATCTTCTTTTGTTGTTGTTTTGTGTAGACAGTGGGCAACTTCTTTTTGATGTGGACCACGGCGGCTTCTCCTTTTGTTGAATTTCTTGAGGGGAATCTGCTTTTGGTGAATGGAAGAGCATCTTCTTTTTGATATGGGCCACGGCGGCTTCTCCTTTGCTGAATTTGTTGAGAGGTGTTTTTTGCTTTTTTGGTGAATGGAAAGCATCTTCTTTTGGTGGCTTCTGCTTTGTTGACTTTTGTTGGGAGGAATCTGGACACATGCTGAAAGTGGGCATCCTTCTTTTGAAATTTGTGGGCATCCTTCTTTTGAATTTTGTAAACCTGTGGGCCAGGGTGGCTTTTGCTTTGTTGAATTTTGTTGCAGAGAGTATCTTCTTTTTTCGATTTTTGTGGAAGTGGAGCATGGTGGTATCTGCTTTTGATAGTGGAACTGGTAGTGAATGTCATCTCCTTTTGGAATTTGTGGATAGTGGGTTTCTTACTTTTGTTGAAAATTGATGATAACTCTTTTGTTGAAAATTGATTTGCTTTTTGTGAATTGACGTAGTGGGCATCTCCTTTGATGATATCTCTTTTTGTTGGAAATTGATCAGTGAACCTTTGAGATTAAGGAACCTTTGAACTTTTTGCTATAGATGAGATCTTTTGTTGCTTGTAGGTTGCTGCTTGTAGATCGTCTGCTTGAATTTTTTTTATTTTTTTTCATACATTCATGCAAACACTTTTGTACACACACTTTTATATCATACACTCATACAAACACTTTTGTACTCACACTTTTTGTATCATACATTCATATAAACACTTTTGTACACACATTTTTGTATTTGTTTGTACATAACTTTGTTATTGTACATAACTCGTAGTCATCATATACACATTTGTTGAATTTGTACCCACACAATGTTCAGATGAACATACTCGAATGAACACATATTTGTTACGCTCACACACTTTTGTTCTTCCCCATTCCCCATTTGTACACTCATTTGTTGTCATTCCCTTTGTGAATTCCCCATTTATCCCATTTGTATCCTCACAATGTTCAGATGAACATACACATTTGTACGCACACATTTGTAAATGTTCAGATGAACATACTCGTATGAATCCACACTTTTGTTTGTACACATTTGTATACTCACACATTGTTTGTACAAGCCACTTTTTGAATTCTTTATAGTACAAATTTCGTACTTGTCTTAGATAGCTTTTTGCTATTCTCTTTTGATGGATATATACCCCATCACATGCAATATATTCTTCAAGATCCTAAATTATGAGTTTGGTTATGGTGCTATTGAAACCATGTCTTTCAGCAAGGTTTTTGTGAATTTTGATGTAACGAATCATATAATCTAAATATTCTATGTTGTTATAATTTAACACTGTCCAACGATTTGCATAGTGAGACATGACAAAAGGGGTATTACCTTTTTTTGAGAGATTTGTTTTGTGGATGAGGATTTGAATGATGAACCTGTAAAACCATGTAGTCTTAACAGAAGTTACATTAGTCTGGTAAGAGTATATCTTGAGGATTTAAATAATAATCATTGTAAATAAAATTTGCAATTCGTTTAATGGTTGAGATTTCATTTTTGATGAGGATTGAAAATGGTGCTGAGGATTTGTATTCTAAAAGTTGTTCTAAATCACTAATATGAAATCTAAGGGTTAAAGTTTTGTGAAGAGGAATTCTGTTGTGAAAATTTTTACATTCGTTTAACAGTACTGTTGATTTTTGTAATAAATAATTTGTATAATTGAAATTATTTAAATGAATATGATTTCCATTGATAAAAATGTCCCATGTTTGTTCTTGTTCCATTTGTGAAATGAGCAAAGTCTCTTCATTTAATTTTTCCATTTCCCTGTAGGAATTCTCTGGTTAAAAAATCAGGGATGGAATTGTCTTTTCCTGCAATATGAATGATGTCAAAATCAAAAATTGCTAAAAGAGCTTGCCATCTGGCAAAAATTTGTTTTGATGCTAAATTTTTAACATCTTTTGGTAAAACATCTTTTGCTGCTTTGCAATCTACTTTGACAGTAAATTTTTGGTTATGTAAATCATCTTGGAATTTTGTGATACATAAAACTATTGAAAGAATTTCCTTTATAATTGTTGAATAATTAGATTGTGTATTATTCCAAATACTGAGTAATACCGGATTATCTGATCTTTCCCATCTATGATTTGGGTTAGTATTCCTCCATATCCGATATCAGAAGCATCTGTTGAGACTGTCTTAGGAGCTTTTGGATCACAGATTGTTAAACATGGTAATCTTTTAACATGTATTTTAATTTGTTTGACGACACTAGTATGTTCTTTTGTCCATGGTTTTGGTTCCTTTTTTAATCTGTCAAAAAGTGGTTTACAAATTTGTCTTAATTTTGGAAAGAAATCCGCTATATAATTTAATGATCCTAAAAATATTTGTAATTGATTTTTGTCTTTTATTTCGTCAGGAAATTTGTCAACAAAATCTATCGACCTTTGAATTGGTATTATTGTGTTACTGGTTATTTCGTGTCCTAAAAATCAAATTTTTGTCTGATATAATTTTATTTTTGTTTTGGATAAGACTAAACCATTTTTATCATTACTTTGTAAAATATGTTTAAATGTTTGTCATGTTGTTCCAGGTTTTTGCTAAAAACTAAAACGTCATCAATATAAACAATAATGAAAGTGTATTGGTTAAAAATTTCGTTCATTATTTTTTGAAATTCACTTGGTGCATTTTTTTAGTCCAAAGGGCATGACATTCCATTCGTATTGGCCAAATGGCACTGTAAAGGCTGTTTTGTATTTGTCTTGTTCTGCTATTTGTATTTGCCAAAAACCGGACTTCATATCGAATTTTGAAAAGATTGAAGCATCATGAAGTCTTTTTAGTAAATCTTGTTTGTTAGGTATTGGATACCTGATCCATTTTAATGCCGTATTTAATGGTTTGTAATTGATGACTAATCTTGGGGCACCTCTTTCTATTTCTGCATTTTTTGATACATAAAAAGCTGAGCATGACCAAGGAGATTTACTTTTTCTAATTAATTTTTTGTTTAGTAAATCTTTAATTTCTGTCTTGCAGTATTCTAATAGTTCTTGGTTCATTTGTATTGGTCTGGCTTTTGTTGGAATTGTTTTTTCATCAAAATCTTTTTCGTATGGTGGGTAATTACGTGTTTCTTTCTTTACCAAAAAGCCGTTGGTAAATCAGAACATAAGTCTTTTTCAAATTTGTCAAGTTTTGTTGAGAGTATGTTTTTGTATTTTTGAAGTTCTAATTTTTCTTCTATTTTGACATTTTGTAATTCTTCTTTAAGGAAGTTCATTTGTCTTTGTAAATTATTTATTTTAGAAATATCTGTTTTTTGTAAATTGTTGATGTCACTGTCCATGATTGGTTGTAAGAAATCAAATATAATATTTTGTCCTAACATTCGTGTTTCTATTTCTTTTTTAGAGACTGAAAAAGGATATAACATTTGTAAAAAAGGATTTCTTAGTATTACTTTTGTATTTAAATCTTTTACAAGCATCAAACTTGTTTTAAAACAAACATTGTTATTACATATATGTGCTTCTGGTATTTTGTACTTAACTTGTAATTTTGTTGAATTGGCTGCTGAAAGAATTTGTTTTGTTTTTATAAAGTATTTTGTTGGTATTAGTCCTTGTTCTACGCAATTGAGATCAGCTCCTGAATCTAACATAACTAATCCTTTGTATTCAAAATCTTGTATTTTCATATGTATGTTGACATACCATTTTTGATATCTTACTCTAGTTAGTGAGTGTATACTTTTTTCTGTATTTGTAAAGGCACTTATTTCTGAAGTGGATTTTGTATTTTTAATTTCTATTTCTTTTTGTATGTCTATATTATTTTGTTTTAATGTTTTTATTTCTTGTTTAATTCCTTTGAATTCATTTTGTAAATCTATTAAGGAAATCTGTTTTCTTTTGTCTTGAAATATATCTTCATAGTGGGTTGGTAGAGATGTGTCTGATTTTTCTTTGTCAATGGTTTTTGCTATTTGTTTTAAGAATTTTCTCTTTATTGTTGGTTCATTTATCTCTAGTTCTTAATCATATTGTTCTAATGTATTTATTTTGTTATTACAGGACTGACATTCTTCATTACTTGTGTAGGATGGTTTATCTGAAGAGTTGTAATTATCATTTTTTTTGTTGGTAAATCTAGATTGTTTATTTCATTTGCTTTTTTCTATTTTAGAATTGTTACTTATTTGTTGTATTCGTTGTTTTGGTATTTCTAAATCATCTGATTATTTATAATTGTAACTATTTCTTTTTATGGTTGGAATTGTATTTTGTTTGAATTCTGCTTCTGATGAATTGTTTTCGTCTTCGGATGATGTTTCTGATTCGGAAGTTTTGTCATTGTAATATGTTATCATTTGGATTGAGGTTATTTCTTCGTTTATTGGTAAATAAGTTTTTGTTTCATTTATTAAATTGTTTAATGGATTTTTCAGTTTTGGTTCTAATTCTGTTATTTGTTATAGGATTCTTTGGAGGTGGTGTTTGTCTATTAAATTTTTTATCTTTATTGGTTAATTGATTTGAATTTGTGGTAGGGTATACACCATGTTGGATATTATCATAAGTGGGTTTCAAATGTGATTTTCTGGTTTCGTATACTTCTTGATCTGGTAAAAGTTTTGGTTTTCCTACTTTGTACCATTTACGTATTCTTTTCTCTATTGTTGTTATTTCATATAAGTAGTCATTTTTTAGAAAGCCAAAAAATGGTATATGTGCTCCTTGTAATTCGCAGTATTCATAATATGTTTCTTTTATTAATTTTTGTTCTTTTTTGTTATATGTTTGAAAAAATAATTCTCTATTTTGTTCATTGTCTTCGCTTTGAAAATATTTTCTCAAAATATTTTTGTTTAATATGAATTCATTTTTATTTTTGTTGTTGGTAATCGTATCTACCTGATGTAGACTTTCTTGATGGTATTGGTATTTTGAAATTAGTATTTGTATTTTTGTTGAAAGACTTTGATCTTTTGAATTTTAAATCTACAGATCCATCTTCATATTGTATGATTTGTTCTAAATCATTTGTTTGTTTTTGTTCTTTAATTGGGACGATCCTAGAAGGATATGTCCATTTGTCTGGTAAAGTAATATCATTCCATTTAATTGTTTTAGGGATATTAATATTAGCTTTTGTTTTGTCTACTTCCCAAAATATGGTTTCTCCTATTTTGTTTCTTTTGTTGAATGCATTTTGACAGAGTCGTGTTCATTAATTTGAAATGTAATCTGTAAAATATTTCGTATACATGAGATCCTTTTTTCATGTGATAATTGTGTGTTAAGATATCCAAGATTAAGATATCCAAGATGTTTTGATTATTCTCTTTCATCATTTTCAATTTGTATATTATAATCTTCCATTTGATCTTTGTTTCCAAGAGGCCTTCTATTCGTAAAACTACCTAACCAACTCATCGTTTATTATTTTTGTCTTGCCTTTCGGATTATTTGTCTTGCCTTTCGAATTTTCGGACGCACGACTTACACTCCCTAATGCGTGACTTAGACCTACCGACTCTCGGGACTATTAAATAAACGACTAGGTCACTTTGAGTTTTGTTGAATATTAGGCTCTGATACCAATGGATCAGAGTGGATCGATTCTAACATATAAAATTGAAGATAATAAATGATGATAATAAATCAAAATATAAAATCAAATTGAAATTTGCGGAATGAAGGAATGAATAGTAACAGTGAATAGTAATTAGCCTCTTTTTAGGAAGCTTTAAAAGATGCAACATTTTCTAATACATGTAGGGGGGATCGAGCCCACAACCTCCCAAAGGGAGGAGTGAGCCCATGCCATTGAGCTACAAGCTCGTTGACCTTTTTAGGAAGATTTCAGTAACTCGTCCTTGCCATACACAAAGCTACAGGTCAGCAAACCATGGAATCCTAAGAGTCATTTGCGACGGTGAAAACCACGTCCAATGAGGACAGCAACAACACAGCTGTCGCCTCATTCATCAACTTAACAGCTATCAAAGTGGAGATGAGGATAAAGGGAGACGTATTTTAGAAGCCAGAAACTTAAATAACACTCCCTTTGATCCAAAATGATCTTTCCACTTTTTATGTCGGCATTATCAATGAACTTTTAGCAATACGTGAATGTTGATTAAGATGTCCTAATGAAAATCTAAAACATTTTATTGACAATACTGTGTGTAGTGTGTCAACAACAAATTTTAGATATTCATTAGTATAATTAAATCAACCTAATATTATTGCTCAAACTTCATTCGCAACAACGGTAGAAAAAAGTGGGAAGATTAGTTTATGACAAGGGAAAATTCAATTGCTCTCATTGCATCTCATTATCATTATTTCCCGCAACCTAAAGAACTTACCTTCTTCATATGGGCAACCTTAAAGGTTCTATTATAAGTTACTGGTCCAAAACCATGAAATCCTAAGATTCAGCTGCAGCACTACCGTACCGAGGACAGCAACAGACACAGCTACCGACCCATTCATCAAAAGCATCAATCAGCAACATGAAAATTTGACAGCTATCAGCAACAATGAACCAACAACCGATCTACTACGGCTATCACTTCACAGCTACAACCGCAATTTCATGCACTGTAAAATATCATTTAACGAGCATCAGGATAGACGATAGTCAAAAGTGCAAGGACTAAAATGCAACAGATCCTCTCGCTACATGACATAACCCCTAATGTTAATCAACAGAATAGGCCAAGTATATCCAAGGAGTTGGAAATAACCGGTTATGCTTCCATCACTACATTTGTCGTCACATTAAGAATCGGCATAAGAGCGACACTAGTAAACATTATTTATACCATGTACAAGCCATTTTTGACAACTTGTAAGCAATTGCTTTAGAAATTAAAAAAAAAAAAAAAAAAAAAAAAAAAACTTTATATCCTACTTCAAATTTTAACACTATCTTGTTACTGGAAAAGGAAATAAATTAATGCAATAGCATAAATATAACAAACTATAAGCATCAAAAGTTTGAATTGTTTTGGAAAACGATGATTTTTATGGACAGTGGAAGTAAGATGCAGTAACCATCATTGACACTAGAAACAACAATGGCCTTGATGCCAACTCCAATTGAAAGCACAGTTCAAAGGGTAGTAACTGCAAGAGTATGGTTGAATTCAACAAAAAACTACCATATTCACCTCTTATGCTCAGAACGATGATTATAACAAATTATAAGGAAATAAATTAATGCAATAGCATAAATATAACAAATTATAAGCATCAAAAGTTTGAATTGTTTTGGAAAACGATGATTTTTATGGACAGTGGAAGTAAGATGCAGTAACCATCATTGACACTAGAAACAACAATGGCCTTGATGCCAACTCCAATTGAAAGCACAGTTCAAAGGGTAGTAACTGCAAGAGTATGGTTGAATTCAACAAAAAACTACCATATTCACCTCTTATGCTCAGAACGTGATCCTAAAAGAATTGTTAAACATAAGCAGCAACTAATTTTTTAGTCGGTTCGGATATGAAAGAGTTCATATAATATGATCAATGCAATTTATGCACATAGCCTGCCACTTTAATCTGATCCTCTAAAGGCTGGTTAAAAGTAAATTATGGAAATGAGAAAAGGTATACGGGCACTAGACCACCATCTTCAATGAAATATTTGTACTTACAGAACCTAATGAAATTCCAATTTCAAAGGTTTCTATATCATGATTCCCAAAAAGTGCCTCTGAGGTAGATATAAATATAGATGATTTATAATACTCACTGGCGCTAAACAAAGCGGAGATGAGAACAAAAGGAAACGTACTTTAGAAACTAGAAAATTGAATAGAATTCAAATATTCTTATTTCATCTGATTTTTTCTTCCAACCTTAAAAACTCACCTTCATCCGGGCACCCTTAAAGGTTCTACGTTCAGCTAAACCTCTTCTCAAGAAGTTTTCAGTAGAATCGTGCTTGCCATAGACAAAGCTAGTAGTCAACAACCCATGGTATAATGGTATCCTAAGATTCACCTGCGCACAGATTATCGCGTCTACTGGGGACAGCAAAGACACAGCTACCAACCCATTCATCAAGGCATCAGTCACCAACATGAAAATTTGACAGCTATCAGCAACAACCGATCTACGGCTATCACCTCACAGCTACAACCGCAATTTCATGCACTGTAACATATTTAACTAGCATCAGCATAGACAATAGTCAAAAGTACAAGGACTAAAATGCAAAAGATGCTCTCATTACGTGAAATAACCTAATGTCAGTCACAGAATAGGCAAAAGTCTACCAAAGAATGGGAGATAACCAGTCATGCCTCCATCATTGCATTTGATATCACATTAAGATTCGCGTATGAAAAAATCTGGGCTGCGAATTCCCCCGACAAATGGACAGACACAAACCATCTTTTAGGGCCATCACAGCTACTAAGACTCCCTTAGGGTCCAAAATATGAAAGCAGGATAAAATGGTTTCAGAATCCCATTTTCATTAAGTAATACAAGTTTATAACTCTTACCACTTGCATATCATCAAAAAACTGTATCATAGGTCACCAACAGCAAGAAACTACATCAACCAACCGCAAAGTAAAACAGCATCAACAGCAGCCACACCATCTCCTCATTCAGCTACACTAACTCTTCCCAGACACAATTACCGGTGGGCAGGAATGGATCCATCATATGTCAAAATTTCAATTGATCTTATTAAACATCGAACGGCATGCATGCACAAACCAAAGAGATTAAAATTAAGGCAAGAAGATAAAAAAATATCCTCACTAAGAACAAACTCCAACAAAATAATACGGAACAGTAACATTTGGGATAGTAGCAATAACACGAAGGCTGAAAGTACCATCAAAGGTAAGAGGACAGACGCATCAAGTACAACACAAAAATGTTTAACCTTAAACGTACGCATGAAGAAACCAGTCCACCCATTCATCAGACCAATCATATCATGGACATCTGAAGTATTATCTCATATAGGCGCAGCTGAACTCCATGCACAGATCCCAAGCTCAGTTTTCATTCCTGCAAGGATGAAAGCAAACAATCAGTTCAAACACGAAGCTTTGAATTCAACCAACCATTATTATGTTCTTGTAGACTCACTTCAGCATCTGACAGACGAGATGGGGAACGGGAATCAACAGCTCTACCACGGGGCGAAACACTCTTTGCATCAGGAGTGCGTTCTTTGTTGTTACGCCCAACAGGACTAATGCTCCTAGAAGGAGATGCCTTGCGTGGGGATAGGCTCCTTCGAGGACTAGGGCTACGACGAACAGGAGAGGCACTTCAAGAAATAAAATATAATTACATCATCACACAATTTCTAAGCGTATAGAGCACACATAGGATCTCTCATCATTCTAATTGGATATTGCACGAGAGACGTTTGCAGATCAGTTGGATCGTACCTTACAGAAGACCGGCTTCGACTACGCTTGTCATCATCATACCTATCTCTCCTACGATCCTTACGATAACCAGGACTTCTACTGCGGCTCCTACTGCGATAACGGTCCCTATCTTTTCCCCTGTGCCGCTCACGATCGGATCTACCCCTACTACGGCTTGTGCTTCTGCTTCTGCTTCGACTCCGCCTTCTGTAATCCTTATCCCTGTATTCATCTCTGTACCTGGACATAAATTTCATTATCACAAGCGTGTGAATATTTTAAGAAATAGTTTGTTTGTACATGTCCCTAAAACAACACGCTTACGCAATTATCATGAATAGGCTTGCATCCCCCAAACAAGTAAAGGTTAAAAGTGTATAAAAATCAACACACCATATGATTGATACTATGTGTATCCCTGAAGCTACAAACTTAAAAAGGCTATAATCCTATGGAAGGTTGAAATAATCAAGCAATTAATGTATCCCCACATTTAAAAATCCAACACAAGTCCAATTGCATCCCAAAGAATGAATGTAGCCAATTTCAAATAGAACCTAAAGATTAGAAACAATAGCACATGGACATCGATATCCACAAAGAAGGGTACCTACCTCGGACGAGGACTGCGGCTCCTTGACCTTCCTTTTGGCTTTGGCACTGGTTCCATAATCTTCCCTTTATGACTGTTAAGAACAGGACAAAACAAAAGTTGTTAAGAATCTAAAATGTCACAATACCAACCAAAGAAATAGTTTTTAAAAAATCCAACGAAGCCTGTAACGTGAAAAAAAAAAAAAAAAGATTTACATACTCTGTTCAGAATTAAAACAAACACGATTCAAACACCTAGACATATTATTAGAGCTGTCATCCCTCAGACCCAACCAATTCGCATTTAACAATCAAAAAACTTAATATCATGATTTGGGTCTGATATTTCCTCGAACTTTCACTGGACTCATACTCACTCCATCGGAAAAGGTAGTCTCGTTCATAAAGTCCAATAATAATAAATGAAAATGGAGTAATTCCTTTGGGGGAAAAACGGAAAAAGTACAACTTTATGCCATGTACCAAGCCTTTAGTTACAAAAAGGATAACGTACTTTAGTTTGACAACATAATCCTACGTACTTTCATATTCGTTTACAATTTATGCAACCCCGTTAAATGATGTTAAATTTTATTAACAGAATGCTTTTGTGGTCAATCCAAAACTAACTCCATTAAAGATTAACGGGTTTTGAACCACACTACCACCACCACCGCCCCCACCGACATCATCAACACCTATGTACAACGGGAAACCTATGGTGGATGAACACAAAAAGTAAACCCAAAAAATCCAACAAAAGAAAACCCAAATCGAAGCCAAAATCAAACAGAAATCAGAATTTTCAAACCCAAATCGAATCAAACCTTGACTGGCCCGAATTCAGATATAAAGGCTTCCAGATCCGGGCTTTGGCGACGACATCTTCTTCCTTACCGAAATCGAATCAAACCTATGGTGGTCTGATTAGGAATCAGGGCATAAAATCTGGAATTGGGATTTTGAAATTGATGAAGGCGTTGTTTCAAAAAACGTGTTCAACTCAGAGATTGGAAATTAATGGAGAAATGGATTACAAAATGGGGACTTTGTCTGGAGTTGTAAGATGGTAGTCGGAGTTCAGAGCGATGGTGGGTTAGCGGTGGTCGGAGTTCAGAGCGATGGTGGGTTAGCGGTGTTAATGATAGTGGCGGTGAAGGTTTGGAATATGGATATAAAAGGTTGAAATGTGTTGAGAAATTGGTGTGTTGAATTTGAACTTTTTAACATTGTTAATGTTCTACGTTAGTGTATTTAACGAGAAAAAATTCATGTTAACATTTCTGTTATTTTTTTAACGTCGTTAGGGTAAAAAACTAGTGTGTTGCATAATATGCAACCAATGGAAAAAGTACGTAGATTTAAGATGCAAATTTGTGGTACATTGCATAAATTGTAACCAAAACTAAAGTACGTGGCATATTTTTGTCGATTGGCCGGGGGAAAACTAGTGGAAAGTGGGAGTGTGGGACTATTTTTGAGAGAAGGGCAAATAATAGCTTTGGATGAAAGTTAGATTTAAATCGTTTCATCAAGTGCAAAGTAACTAAAAGTGACAAAATACACTGTCTTTATTTATGGTACACACCAACAGTTTGTAAGAAGGCGCCAGGGGAATTCAACTTACATTTTTTCAGCATTAGGCCCATACTTGGCAAATTGAACCATTATCTCTCTCCCATCAACAACTCTTCCTGAAAAAGAAGATTGAAAAGCACAAATAGATGCCAATTAAACACAACATCTATAAGAATTACCAAGCAATTTCTACAAGAATAAAATATTCAGTAAAACTAAAGATTTCTTTTCACCGTCAAGCTTTTCCACAGCCTTCTGAGCCTCATCTGCATACTTGTACCTTACAAACGCAAACCCCCTCGAATCCCCCGTCCTATTAATCACACAAATTGTAAATCAAAACCCCAATCCTCACACGAAAACAAACATAAAAAATCAAATAAATATAAATAGAGAGAGAGACCGTCGATCACGGGGAATGAAGACATCAACGACCTTGCCGTACTTGTCAAAGAGAGGGAACAAATCATCGGCGGTGGTACCTGGACATACATAAATCAACGAAATCGTGACAACGAATCCAAAAATCTATGAGCCAAAAGAAAATTCGGGGAACTTACGGAAAGTGATGTTAAGGACAAGGAGGGAGTAGGTGTCTTTGATATCCGGCGGGCCTGCTCTTCCGAAGTGCGACATCTTTCTCGGCAAGATTAGGAATTGGTGACTGCTCCAATTCTAGGGTTTGTATTTTAGGGCTTGGAATGTAAAATCGGCCGAGTATGCGGATAATAGCGGCCAAAATGGAAATTCTGTGTGGACTAATATACCCCTACGCGATAATTATATGAGTGGTGATATACACGCCCACCGATTTGATTAGTACGCCCACCAAATAGTAATTACAAACATGCCATTGTAAAAAAAGACATTATAATCCAATGATTTAAGACGAATCCTAATTTGAAAATTCGCCAAGAGCACAAAAGCTCAGATTAAGCATTCATCAACGTTGGCTTGAACAATCCAGATTTGCGGACAAAAAATTCACAAAATGTGCAATTAAGAAGGGATCCTGGTGGGAAGTAATTGTGCAGATGACATAGTTGAAAAGTGTAAGGAAATTAGGTGTGCGAAAATTCAAGTTTCGGTGTCAGAAAGCTGAGAAGGCAGACTTTCTTGCAGGCCGAGTAGTAGTGTCGATTCATAGATTCTGACCGGAGTTGGAGAGTACAGATCAGTTAAGGGGTCGAAATTGGTTTTATTTTTTTCTTCAAGAAAATCGAATTTTTAGGGTTGGTGTATTCTTTGGTTGGGAGAATGGGTGGGAAAGATTTAATAATTGATCTGGAAGTGGTTTTCTTGCAAATGAGTGAGGAGTAGAAGTAATCTTGTTCATGTAATTTGAAGAGTAACGTTGTTCATGTAAGTTTGTAGGGGTGTCTGGTAGTTGGGTTATGGAGAATTAGATGCAAGAAATGCTTATTTCAACAAATCCTAAGAAGAAGCTGCAATTAGAATGCTTTGATGGGGCTAGAAGGTAGTAGGAATGAATGAACGAACGAATGAATGAATGAATGAACGAATGAATGAATGAATGAATGAATGAATGAATGAATGAAGACATGATGGTGGCTATGGAGTTTGCTGGGGAAGAAGGAGTCATGGAAGAATTGATGAAACAAAGTGTGTATACAGAATTTGTAGTAGGGATAAAATTGTAAACTAAATGGGTGTCCTAACAAAATTTGATCAATAATACTTCCGTCTAGTGGGTGAATTAATAATGTGGGTGGAGTAACTAAATTGGTGGGCGTATATATCCCCACTCTAATTATATTGTGTTGGTATTCTCCCTCATCGGACTTGCTCCAATGAGAACTATTTAAAATGAGAATCGTGATAATCAAGTATAATCATTGAATTATACACAAAATTAGTGGTCCAGATTATAGATACATTAGATACACTTGGATACAGAACCTAAATTTCGAATATTGCACTTGGATACAGTAGCTAAATGTTAGGATTCATTGTTAGTACACCCACCTAATTTGATTGACCCATTTCACGTGTCTTTTTATGGACTTTAGGTTTACTTGTAATGAAGTTTTACTTCAATTTTTAGACAAGTCCATTTCTAGATTTTTAGTAGTTAGGCTGAGTTATGATCGGTTTACTCTTAGCGGTTTAGAGTCCCTCAAGCCGCCGTCTTCAAACCGCCAGCATGGTGCCTTAAGTCCTTCATCAAACAGCAGTTTGTGTCTTTGATGAAACCGCATTTCAAGTTCATTCATGAAACCGCACATGCATCTGGTGGAACCGCCGACCAAGATATTGAAGAAGTTATTGCTGTCATTTACTCCTTGAAGACAAACATTCGCTTTTCAACCATAAAAATGAATGACTGGTGACTTGTCCTTAAACTTCAAGTCATGGTTCAGTTATTCTGGGAATGTCGGTTTGTCTAGCTTTTTGAAAAGTTACCGTTGTACTTTTCAACAACTAAAAGGACAATGTCAGGTAGTGATCCAACAACTTCCTGCCACAAAGCAAAAGCAAAGGACGACAGTGACAGGTCAACCAATGGGATTGTGACAACGCATAAAACCGCCATACAATGACTCACCTCATTGTCCAACGGTCACTAATGCCTTCACTATAAATAGCCTTCATTGTTCAACATTGAAGGTTGCTGAGCTTCAAAGAGAATATCCCAAGTATTCAAGTTTGCTTTGAAGATTGAAAACACAGATACTCATATCTTCATCATCTCCTTAGCAAACCCAGAGTTCTTCATTAAAGCTTCAAGCCTTCAAATCATCACAACTCAGCCTTGCACAGAAAGTAATCATTTGCTCACCATCACTTAGATATTTTGAGCTCTTGATTTCTTTCCACACTACACACCCGGAGTATATTTTCTTATAGATTATATACCTCGAAAACACAGGTTGTTATAATAGCATTGTTAGGTTAGATTGTTTATTTAGAGTTTGGATTAATTTGTAATCTTGTAAAAACTCCTCTAAATCAATACAAGTCTAGTAGCTATTAGAAAATCCTGGGCTAACCACCTAGGTAGAGGACGTAGTTCTTTCAAGAACGAACCTCTTCAAATTGTGTGTCCTTGATCTTTATTTTCTGTCTTGTCATTTACATTTATGTTTATGAGCTTTATTTACTTTCATATGAAATGACTTGATAAATGATTTGCATACTTTTGTGATACTTCAGTTGTGCCCTGTCAGTTTCATCATTCCTTTTCAACCACTTAAACCGCCCAACCCTTTATAATTCAGTTTGGACAAAACCGCAAAACTCCGCTGTGCATTTTATCTGAGCGGTTCTAGTGCTTTAAACCGCAATAGACCAAACTGATAAGTACTTGGTTGATTTTCAAGGGTATTCCTAAAAAGATTTCAAACCGCTATTCACCCCCCCCCCCTCTAGCGGTTCTATACCCTTGTTGCCCTTTGGGACCAACAAGTGGTATCAGAGCGTATCCACCAAAAAATATTTTACAAGCTTAACCGCTTGGGTGCTGATCCAATGGCAAACATAAACTCCCATATGATGCAGACATCCAACTCTAATCACTTACCTATTCTTAATGAAGATAGTTTCATCTTCTGGAAAGATAGGATGAAGAAGCACATGATATCTGAGGATCGCAGATTATGGACTGCAATTGTTAATGGACCCTATGTCCCGATGAAGGCTAACCCTGATGCAGGTACTGCTGGACAAACCGCAGAAATCAAGAAGCCGGAAGCTGAATGGACCGAAACTGATCAACGGAATGTGGACTTTTATGGAAGAGCCATGTCCATGCTTGTATCAGCTATTGATCTAAGAACTCACTCAAAGGTTCTAGATTGCAATACCGCAAAGGAAAGATGGGATGGCATCATTGACTTTCTGGAAGGAGATGCCGACACCAAGAAGAACCGCCTCTACCAACAGAGAAGGCTCTTTGATTACTTTGTCAAAGACCCAAAGGAATCTCTTCGCCAATGCTATGAGCGGTTCGTGGAAATTGTCAATGTATGTTTCTCTCTAGGGCACAAGTATTCCAATACTGACCTGAACATGAGATTCATGCAATCTCTTGGTAGCAAATGGCTGATCAAAACTACCAACATAGAAGACAACAAAGATCTGGAAGCTCTTGATCTTCGTCATCTTTATGCCATGCTAAGGGTATTTGAATTCAAGCTTGAGGAAGCTCATGAAACCGAAAACAGATTCAAGTCTCTTTCTCTTGCCGCTTTCAACAATGCCACATCTCCAGTTTACAATCCAGATCATCATCAAACCGCATCTAATATCCATTTACAAACCGCTTCTTTTGATCCAAATATTCCAAGATATATTTCTCAAACCGCACCTCCAGAGTATTACCAACCGCCTCATCAACCTTACCCTCAACATCATCAACCCTATTCTCAACCTCAGCAATCTCATCAATCCTACACTCCATCTCAAAATTCTCAAAGTGTAGAATCCAATTTTACTCAAGTTGACTTTGATGACATGGATGATGACGAGTTTGCTCTCTATGTGAAAAACTACACCAAGTTCAGAAAGAACAGAGCTCAATCTCAGTCAGGCGGCCCTGCAAAGTTTGTCCCTCCAACCAGATTCAACAAAGCAGCTGATGCTAAGAAAAGGGATGATCTTGTTTGTTACAACTGCAGACAACAGGTCATTTTGCCTCCAGTTGTCCCAAACCGCGCTATGAAGCCGCTCCTGCCAAGAAACCGTTCAACAAAAAGTTTTTCAAGAGAAGAAGAATGGTTGCTGAACAAGGAGAACAACCATTAACATGGATGGGTTCTGATACAGATGATAGTGATGAAGATGAAGGAGTTGCAAATCTTTGCCTAATGGGATTTGAAGAAAAGGTTGAAATTGACGAAAGCCTTCCACTGCCACTCCATCAAATGAAGTCAGTTTCACCAAAAACTCCTGAAGCTAAACAAGGCAAAACTCCTACTTCACCAAACTACTCTCCTGAGGATCAAACCGAACAAAGCCATGATGACCAGGTACTTGAACGTGCTAATGTCATTTGTCAACAACACACTGTGCTTAAAAAGGCATATAAATTAATGGCTGCGGAACTTGAATATTCCCAAAAAGAATGCAAGTCCCATAAGGAGGAGATTGAAAAACTCAAGCTCCAAATTGTTGGGATAGCTTCTGTTGTGGAAGAAAACCGCTATCTTAAGGACAGAACCGAGGTTCTTAACACCCGAATCCATGATCTTACTGCACAAAGGGATGAACTTCAAAAAGTGACCGATGTGTGGACTAAGTCTGGTGTCACCATGGAACAAATCGTTAATTCACAAATTCTCTCTAAAGAGAAAAGTGGATTGGGATTTAAAACTGATGATGGGTGTAAGTGTCCTTGTCTATGTGCTGAAGGTGGTGTGAAACCAACTGAACAAACCAAAGAAATTCCTAAGGTGAATCATGCTGGTAAAAAGGGCTCAACACAAGAAATTAAAAAGCAAAATTATTTCTATGAGTATCCTAAAAACCAGACTGGGAGAGATCCAAAGTGGAAAGAGAAATCCACAGCGGCTGAGGCAACCAAAGAAGTATTGAGTGATGAAACCGCTCATAGTCGGTTTAAGGAATATCCTGTTATATTTCCTAAAGCCGCACCTAAGAGAAAGGTGGAACTCAAGAAGGTTAACTTTGTTAAAGCCAAAACCGCTGACCCAGTAAAACACGATAAACCGAAGGTCAGTAATGGATTTGTAAAACCGCAACCACAACCCGGCTTAATTCATTGTTCTATCTGTGCCGATTTTGGTCATAGTGCTGGTCATTGTCTTTTAAGATTCACACCCAATGCCAAGGGACGTAAAAATCCTAAGGTCAAACAGGTGTGGGTACCAAAAAGCTGCTAACCCTAGGACCCAAGGAATAAGGGGGACCAAAACCTTTCATGTTTATTTTTCAGATTTCATGTTTTATGCCTGGAACCGCTAAGAAGAAGAAGGATCTCTAGTATTTGGATAGTGGATGCTCACGACACATGACTGGAGATTCAGAACTACTCTGCAGTTTCATCCAAATGAAAGGTCCCCCAGTAGTATTTGGTAACAACAAGAAAGGAGAAACAGTAGGATATGTAGCAATCAAACGAGGAAAAGTGACTATTGAAAATGTGTCACTAGTAGAAGGACTCAAGCACAACCTTCTCTCCATATCTCAGTTTTGTGACAAAGGAATGAACTGCATCTTCACTTCAACTAGCTGTTATATCAAAGATGCTTCCTCTGGAGTCACTCTACTGACTGGCAACAGAACAGGTGATGTTTATATAATTGATTTAAGCAATATTGTTTCTATTGCTGACCTTTGTTTTGTAGCCAAAAATATAAGTGAAAGCAGCTGGTTATGGCATAAGCGGCTCAGCCACTTGAACTTCAAGTATCTAGCAAAACTGCACAGGGATGGTCTAGTAAAAGGACTACCCAAAGTGGCTGACCATCATGATGAAAAGTGTAAAGCATGCCAGCTTGGAAAGCAGCCCAAACAGTCATTTCCTAGTAAAACCGCGCCTTCAACGAACCGCTGTTTGCAACTGCTGCACATGGATTTATTTGGACCTGTCCCAACCGCCAGTATAGGAGGAAACCGCTATACACTTGTGGTGGTTGATGATTATTCAAGATATACATGGGTGGAAATGATGGCCTCTAAAGATGATACTTATGGCATCGTAACCGCTCTCTTTAGACAGCTCCAAACTCAGAAATTGGATGACATTGTTGCCGTGCGTTCAGGTAATGGAACCGAATTTACAAACAATGGTGTTGCCCAATATTGTGATGATCATGGAATTGATCATAATTTCTCTGCCGCTGGAGTTCCACAACAGAATGGAGTAGTGGAAAGAAAGAACATGACTTTGATTGAAGCCGGGAAGACTATGATTGCAGAAGCCAAGCTTCCCAAATACTTCTGGGCCGAAGCCGTCAATACCGCATGCTTCACCCAGAACCGCTCCCTCATCATCAAAGTTCACAACAAGACTCCTTATGAATTGTGGAGAGGCAGATCACCCAACATTGCCTTCTTCAAGATATTTGGATGCAAGTGTTACATCTTGTACAATGGCAAAGAGCATCGAGGTAAATTTGATGCTAAGGCTGATGAAGGTATTTTTGTTGGTTATTCTAAACACTCCAAAGCTTTTCGTTATTTCAATAAGACATCTTTAAAAATTGTAGAGTCAGTCCATGTTACATTTGATGACCATGCTCTCCTTGAGCCACATATGGCTCCAAATGTTGCTAATGATTTTAGTGATTTTGAGACAGGCACTAGACATAGAGCAACTGACAACCATCCTACTCAAACCGCTTCATCCAGTTCTTCAGCCGCACCTACTCAAACCGCTGATGGTGTAACTGTTGAACCGCTGTCTTCTGACCCCATTCAAACTGTTGAACCAGTTCCAAATCTAACCTTCAATGAAGATTTCAATGATTATCAGGATGATCCTCCTCTGGAAAATCTTCAAGAAATAGTGGTTCAAGACAACCTCCCTCCTAAAATTAATGAGCATAGAGACCATCCAACTGCCAACATTATTGGTCCTATCAGTACTGGTGTCCAAACCAGAGGGAGTTTGACTCACAGAGATAATCACAGTTTGTTCTCAACTGCTCTGTTATCTCAGATGGAACCGAAGAAGGTAGATGAAGCTCTAAGTGATCCAAGTTGGGTAATTGCAATGCAAGAAGAGCTCAATCAGTTTGAAAGATGCAAAGTTTGGACTCTAGTTCCAAGGCCCAGTGATCATACAGTAATTGGAGCAAAATGGGTGTACAGAAACAAGATAGATGAGAATGGTACAATAACAAGAAACAAAGCTAGGTTGGTTGCTCAAGGCTATAGGCAAGAAGAAGGAATTGACTATAATGAGACCTTTGCCCCTGTTGCCAGACTTGAAGCCATAAGATTGTTCATGGCCTATGCATCCTTCAAGAAATTCAAGTTATATCAAATGGATGTGAAGAGTGCATTTCTGAATGGTGAACTACAAGAAGGGAGTTTATGTAGCTCAACCGCCAGGATTTGAAGACAACAAACTTCCAAATCATGTCTTCAAACTCAAGAAAGCATTGTATGGACTCAAACAAGCTCCAAGAGCATGGTATGACACTCTATCTAAATTTCTTATTGAACAAGGCTTCTCTTGAGGTAAAATTGATACAACTTTATTTATAGCTAAACACAAAAGTCATTCATTATTAGTTCAAATATATGTTGATGATATTATTTTCGGTTCTACTAATAAAACTATGTGTGTTAAGTTTGAGAAGCTAATGAAGAGAAAATTTGAAATGAGTATGATGGGAGAGTTGACATTCTTTCTTGGACTCCAAGTCAAGCAATGCCATGATGGGATCTTTATCAACCAAGCCAAATACACTAAAGATTTGATAAAGAAGTTCGGGTTTGAAACCGCTATATCAGTTGATACTCCAATGCCTAAGGCCTGCAGTTTGGATCGAGATGAACATGGTAAGAAAGTTGATCAAACTCTCTACTGAGGTATGATTGGCTCTCTACTTTACTTAACTGCAAGTAGGCCAGATATCATGTTTAGTGTTTGTGTGTGTGCTAGATTTCAAGCTGACCCTAGAGAATCTCATCTTATTGCTGTTAAACGTATTATTAGATATTTATGTGGATCTGTTAACCTTGGACTTTGGTACTCCAAAGAATCTTCATTTGATCTATTAGGTTATTCAGATGCTGACTTTGCAGCATGTAAGATAAGCAGAAAGAGCACAAGTGGTACTTGTCAGTTCCTTGGAACGCAGCTTGTATCATGGTCCAGCAAGAAACAAGCGTCGGTTTCAGTCTCAACCGCTGAAGCTGAAAAATATAGCAGCTGGAAGCTGTTGCTCTCAAATTCTCTGGATGAAACAACAGTTGGAGGACTACGGGATATTTGAACAAAACTGCCCTATCTACTGTGATAGCACTGCTGCAATATCCATCTCCAACAATCCAGTTCAGCACTCAAAAACCAAGCACATCGACATAAGATTTCATTTCCTCAAAGACCATGTTGAAAAGAAAAACATTTTTCTAGCAAAGGTGGGAACAGATGATCAAATTGCTGACATTCTCACCAAACCGCTTGAAAATTCCAGGTTCTATCATTTACGAGGAGAAATGGGTATGTTAGAACTAACTTAAGATATCATATCTATATATTATTTTTAATATCTTTTGTTTAAGTGTTTTGCCTATACTTAGAAAAGTCATCTAGTATGCGGTTCTGTCATCATTGAAACCGCATCAATGTATGGTTCAGTACAAGATTCCCCATCAAACTGACGAGTCAAATGAATGTAATCGGTTCTTTCAAAACCGACAAGAAAGCAAAGTCATTCGGTTTAAACATATAAACCGCCATCAGATTAGAGAGACATCAGTTTCATGAAAAACCGCTGAAGACATAAGGTAAGTCGGTTTGCTCAATCAAACTGCTCAGGTATGAAATTGCATTTTAGTCCCTACTTTATGTCATATCAATTATAAGGACCCTTTTGTAATTTTCTCTGTCGCATTAAATTCTATGTGACGTGGGACGCCATCTGGAGATAATCGTGCGCCGTTCTCGTCGCTCCATTACCCGAGGAACAATTAATTGAGTATAAAAGACAAAGTTTATTTCTTTTTACCTTTTTGCCTTCTTCCTCATTTGCGTATACTCTCTCTCTCTCTCTCTCTCTCATCTGCACTTTATTCTCAACCTCCAATATTTCACATACTTCTTTGAAATTTAAAATGGCACCTAAGAAATCTTCAGACCCTTCTGCTCCATCTACATCTAAAACATCCAAAGGCGATATGGTATGATTTCTTGAACCCTTCACTCTAGCATTTCATTTTTTTCCCGCCATTGTTGTTCGAAAAAGCTTGTTCGTCTTCTCATATTTTTATATTTTTTTTTTTTTTTTGCTTTTTCCTTCAATTTTTGGTTGATTTTGATTACGTATGTTCACATATGCTGGGTTTGATGTTTATTTCATGTCTTTTGTTCAACTTTTGAACAATTTTGATTTTTGGGTTTTTCGGGTGTTCATTCGTATTTATTTTGATACTATGTTCTGGGTTTATTATTTGAACTCGTTATTCTAGAACTTTGTTAGTATCTGCATTTTTCGAGTCTTTTGGTATACTTCTTTCTTAATTTGGTTAAGTTTTTGTTTAGCATGTTTATCCCCTGTTCATCATGTTCTTCATGCATTCAAATGCTTTTTCAAATTCTTTCCATGTCTAGTTTTAGGTGTTTACCATTTTACCTATGTTTTACTTCAACCGTTTATTTCATTGTTAGGATTCCTTGTAGAAGTTTGAATGGTTGGCTTATTCAAACTGCTTGCATCAAACTCTTACTAACTTTGATTATTTTTAGGATGAAACCAACTTTGTACCTGGATCTCAGATCATCAAAGCCGAATTTGAAGCTGATGCAGTTGGAAGAAAACTGCTCGCCCTACTGGAATCATCAAAACTGCTGCCCTTATTCCAGTTAGATGAACCGAAGTTTGACAAGAGGCTTTGTGCAGAATTCTTTGAAAATGGGATCGTCTGTGAGGTACCCCTGCTGAACGGTAAAGGTGAAGAGATCAGAGACTTAGAATCTGGGGAAGTGAAGACTGAAAATGCCATCAAGTCCACTGTAAGGACAAAGGATGTGGTGTTATCTGCTTCAAAGGTTGCTATTTTGGCTGGACTGAAGAATTCTGGAATTCTTTCTATCAAACCAGAATTAGTCAGCAGAACTACTGAGGAGCTCTTGGGGGTCTCTGTCTTCAACACTAAGTCCACCCCTAAGAAGGAGTTTGGAGAAGTTATGGTGATGTTGTGTGACTTAGTGGATACTGGAGTGATGTGCAAGAATGGCAATCACAACAATTTCACTTCTGAGCAGTACAACTACTGCGTAGCTATCTACAAAGGGAAGAAGCTGCACTGGCCAAGGATCATCATGCAAGAAATGATCAATGCCCTCAGCCGCCACACATCTGCCAAAGCCACTGGTAAAACAAAGATCAGAACTCACTGCAGGCTCGTAACCAAGTTCCTTCATCAGGATTCTGTGATCTTTAAGGCTTCTGTGGCCAATGAAGCTGAGTGGGTGCAACCTAATGAGAAGACCTTGTTTGGTGCTTCTAAGCTTGATGCTTTCAGAACCGCGTTTGGATGGCGGTTTGTACAAGCGGTATGGACTGCTGATCCTCTGCCTGAAGAAAAGAGAGGACCCTTTCCTGAGGCTCGGCTAAATAAGTCAGGCAAACCTTATGCCGGTGCCATAGCAGATCAAGCCGCTGCTACTAGAGCTAGAGAAGCAGCTCAAACTGCCACTTTGAATAGGCTAGGAGTTAGCCTGGATGGAACTGAGGCTCCGGTTGAGAGGGAGTCTGCGGTTGAGGGGGAGCCTGCAATCCCTGCGGCTCAACCCAGGGAAACCGCGGCTCCAAGAAAGAAGAAAGCCAAAGTAACTGAAACTTCCAAACCCTCATCCATTCTTCCTCATTCTATCCAATCCCTCTTCTGAACCGCTTCCACCTTACTCTAAACCAATTCCCTTCACAAAACCAACTCCTCCTATCTCTTCTAAACCTCAGATAAAACCCTTATCCCCAATCAAGCCTAATGCTGAAAAATCAATGAACTTTGCACAAGATGTAAACCTGTTGAGAAAACTGAAAGCCTCCTCCTCTGAACCTAAACCTATCTCACCTCCAAAATCCCTTCTCAAACTGCCAACTGTTCAGTTCACTGAAGAACAATTGCAGCTAATCTTTTCTGCCCTTCCCAACCTTAAACCCTCCACTCAAACCTAGCCTGAGCAGACCAAAGTGTCTGAGGCTGCGGTTCCAGTTGAACAAGCCGAGGTATCTACAAGTGCGGTTCAGCCTGAGCAAACTGATGAGTTTGAGGCTGCAGTATTGCCTGAGCAGACTGATGTGTCTGAGGCAGTTCAAGATGAACCTGAGCAAGATGATGAAAATCTTGAGGTTCAACCGCTGAAGAAGAAGAGAAGGTTAGTGAAGAAATATGACTTTGTGGAGCACTGGCAATCAAGGCCACCTGGTGTAATGGACTTCACTGAAGCTTCTGACAAGAAGGATCATTCACCCACTGAAGGCCCATTTGCAAAGGAGTTGAGAGAAAGGGCTGAAATGAGAAAGGCTGGGATAGACCCCATGCTGGTTAAAACCGCTACTCCTTCATTGAAACGAAAGCTGGAGTTTGATTCACCAGAGCACACTCCTTCACCTTCTGAATCCCCTACACTGCCTTTTGCTTCAGCAGTTCAACCGTCGGCTCAACCGCAACTGATCAACATCTCTGCCCCTTCGGTTCTGCCTGAATTCACTGTTGCAGTTAGGTCTCCCAAACCGCGTGGTTTGAAAAGGAAGTGTGCACAGGACATAGCGGGTTACCTGAAGAAGTTTAGAGCTACTACTTCTAAAGCCAACCGCCATGGAGCCATCATCAGAGCCGCCATCAAGCATGAAGAGCAACGACTCAAGTGTGGTCGTCCAAATCCTTTTGCAATCTTTCCAGCCGATGAGTCTCAAGCTGCTTCAAATCAACTGATTGCTTCAACTCTTGATCAAATTATTGAAGATCTGGCAGTTGAGTTCATCTTCTCTCTCTGCTCTCAATTTTTCTTTAGAATAAACTGCATTGTCTTTCCTTATCTATATAGATGGCAGTTCTCTCCTTATTCTTCCTTTCCTCTTTCTAAAACCCAAATTCTTTCCATTTACCCTTCTCTTCCCTACACTTCATTTTCTATCATTCCTTTCCCTTCCTCCCTTTTTAAAACTGATCCTGTGAAGATTCAGTTTGTGCTGGATTCTTTCCTTACCCAATCTGCATTTCTTTCCTCTCTGCCCTTCCTTGTTGATGCCATTAAGAGGGATAATGCTGTTGACCCTAGGATTGGGAGAATGGAATTCAAAATTGAAACCCTTCTGGAGAATCAGCTCAAGTTAGAACAGAAGGTTAAAACTTTGAATGAGCTGACTTCTCTCAGACTTGAAGCGGCCCAAGAAATGAATGAGGCTCTAGAGAAGAAGTTAGACCAACTAGCTGATCTAACGGTTTCATCAACTGACTACTTAGTTCAGTATGCCAACGACCTGAAAAAGCTTTCTGAGAAAATCTTAGAGAAGGTAAATGAACCGACCCATCTACGTCTCAAGTCAGCTGAATATGTGTTTGAAACCGCCAGCATAGTTGAGCCTTCTGATGCTCAAACCGTTGTCCAAGCCGCCGCTAGGGTTCCTGATAGAACTGATTAGAATTCTTTCTATCTTTTGTAATCAGTTTTTGACTTTCATTATTTTCCTTGTAATTTGTAACTTCTAAAACCTTTGAAGGATTATAATGAAAATGAATGCACTGCATCCAATATTCCAAAACTTTGTTTATTCAAACTACTTGTTTGTGGAACAATGCATTTATAAAAACTCATGCACTATTCATCATGAAAAAATTTCTAAGTGTATGTGTTTTAAACATTCAGTTTAAACATGCATATATGATTCTCATAATCATATCTCTTTATATGCATCTGAATGAATATCTTATCTATCTGTGTTTCATTTCCTTTGTCTTTGATAGATTAGAAATCTATGGTATAGCATTGTGTGTGCATTTGACTTGGGACATGCAGTTTAAATACATACTCATTTGAGCATGTTCTTACCAAGTACAATATTTGCTCTATCATAGTGTGGTAATGGCATCAATCAAATAGGGGGAGATTGTTAGGATTCATTGTTAGTACACCCACCTAATTTGATTGACCCATTCCACGTGTCTTTTTATGGACTTTAGGTTTACTTGTAATGAAGTTTTACTTCAATTTTTAGACAAGTCCATTTCTAGATTTTTAGTAGTTAGGCTGAGTTATGATCGGTTTACTCTTAGCGGTTTAGAGTCCCTCAAGCCGCCGTCTTCAAACCGCCAGCATGGTGCCTTAAGTCCTTCATCAAACCGCAGTTTGTGTCTTTGATGAAACCGCATTTCAAGTTCATTCATGAAACCGCACATGCATCTTGTGGAACCGCCGACCAAGATATTGAAGAAGTTATTGCTGTCATTTACTCCTTGAAGACAAACATTCGCTTTTCAACCATAAAAATGAATGACTGGTGACTTGTCCTTAAACTTCAAGTCATGGTTCAGTTATTCTGGGAATGTCGGTTTGTCTAGATTTTTGAAAAGTTACCGTTGTACTTTTCAACAACTAAAAGGACAATGTCAGGTAGTGATCCAACAACTTCCTGCCACAAAGCAAAAGCAAAGGACGACAGTGACAGGTCAACCAATGGGATTGTGACAACGCATAAAACCGCCATACAATGACTCACCTCATTGTCCAACGGTCACTAATGCCTTCACTATAAATAGCCTTCATTGTTCAACATTGAAGGTTGCTGAGCTTCAAAAAGAATATCTCAAGTATTAAAGTTTGCTTTGAAGATTGAAAACACAGATACTCATATCTTCATCATCTCCTTAGCAAACCCAGAGTTCTTCATTAAAGCTTCAAGCCTTCAAATCATCACAACTCAGCCTTGCACAGAAAGTAATCATTTGCTCACCATCACTTAGATATTTTGAGCTCTTGATTTCTTTCCACACTACACACCCGGAGTATATTTTCTTATAGATTATATACCTCGAAAACACAGGTTGTTATAATAGCATTGTTAGGTTAGATTGTTTATTTAGCGTTTGGATTCATTTGTAATCTTGTAAAAACTCCTCTAAATCAATACAAGTCTAGTAGCTATTAGAAAATCCTAGGCTAACCACCTAGGTAGAGGACGTAGTTCTTTCAAGAACGAACCTCTTCAAATTGTGTGTCCTTGATCTTTATTTTCTGTCTTGTCATTTACATTTATGTTTATGAGCTTTATTTACTTTCATATGAAATGACTTGATAAATGATTTGCATACTTTTGTGATACTTCAGTTGTGCCCTGTCAGTTGCATCATTCCTTTTTAACCACTTAAACCGCCCAACCCTTTATAATTCAGTTTGGACAAAACCGCAAAACTCCGCTGTGCATTTTATCTGAGCGGTTCTAGTGCTTTAAACCGCAATAGACCAAACTGATAAGTACTTGGTTGATTTTCAAGGGTATTCCGAAAAAGATTTCAAACCGCTATTCACCCCCCCTCTAGCAGTTCTATACCCTTGTTGCCCTTTGGGACCAACACTAAATAACTACTGTATCCAAGTGTATTTTGAATATTAGCTACTTTATTTTAAGTGTATCTACTGTATCTATATTCTGGACCCTTTTCTTATGCTTGGTTCTCACTTGAACACCTTCCCTCCACCCCGGCCTATTTATTGTATGATTTTCACTCCTATTTTTATTTTATTTTTGAAATATCGTTCCACCCAAATTCTCCTTTAACAATTCAATTATTGATCTCTTATAATCATTTATAATCTAAATTTTCATATTGTTTATTGATCTTGATAACATATTTATTTTGTATTTTGTGGGTTTATAGTAAGTAAATCGATTGGTGTGCCAATATTTTTTACGGAGGAAAAAATGTGTTCCCTTATATCTAAATTTCTGAAGACGTTCAAGTATCAATCAATCACCCATTCACTACAAAAATAATTAGGTATTTAACATTTTTTGCATCTTACAGTTTTTGCCTTTATATTAAGTAATTTATATCCTTTGTGAAGAGTCTTTGCCTTCTGTACATTATGTCGAGAGAATATGTATAATGTTTATTATCTACCCAAGTGTGTTATTATGTCATGTTCTTAAAGCCAACCTATTCGCGCATGGGGGTTTTCTTAATACATGTGTTAAGCCGTGTCCAAGTGTTGCTTGAAGAAGCATTTATGTGACACATGTCATTGTACGTAAGAACATTCATTGGAGATTTGGTTTAGGGCTGGAGGTCACTATTCGAGATGTATTGGCTCTGTGTTGATCGGTTGGTTTATTAACCATTGTACGATCATAAAAAAATTTCCTCTTTGATAAGCTTCTGACTACTATGGAGCGTCATCTTCTTATATGTATAAATGCAAGTAATGTATTATTTACCGGTAGGTTTAGTCGCACACCTACTAAATTAGACCTAAACTCGGTCACTAATAATGTAATTAGGGTAAGTCAGGGTCGATCCACGAAGAACAGTGATTATTTGCGTACTAGTCACTTAACTAGATTGGGGGTTTAAATTGTTGTTATAATATCCTAAGACGAGAAATTAAACTAAGTTGATTGAAAACAATGAGTAAAAAGCACTTCAAATTGATCCCTATCCCCGTCCTTTATTTCAATGTCATTGGTACTTCTTTTTCTTTGTTAATTCTATTCACTTGATCACGAGATGTATTTTAGTCTATGTCTCTTCTTACAATTTAGTCTATAGCACGGGCACAATCACTATAAACCCTAATTAAAATTAAACCTAGACTGGCACAGAAAAGGTCTAGAAATTAATTGATTCAATTTTAAGAGACGAAGATCAAGAACGCATTCTAGGTTACTAGATAATCGCTAAATTTCGCCTACTTCCCGAATTGCTACGGCACATACACAATTCGTGGAGATGCTACAATGACCTAATTATGAGAATTCTATAATAAATTCATAAAAAGAACTAATGAATTGGTCAAATCCACAAACCCTAGTTATCAATCTAAAATAGGAACAAGCAAAATTATGAATAGAATAACAAAAGAAGAAGAAAATACCTTAATTGAAATAAAATAGGTTCAAGCTCACAATCCAAAGCAATGGAGTTTAGTTCTCCATGAAAGGTTCACAAATCTCCAGATTAAAGAAAAGAATGATCTAAAATATATGAAAGAGATAGAAAGACCTAATCTAATGTTTTTAAAAGGTTTAAATACCTACTCCTAGTATAAGTTCAAAAAGGAAAAGAAAAAGGGAAAATAAAATAAATTCATTAATTCCCGTCTGTCCTCTGCGCATAAAAATCCTTGTTCCAGCCCGATCCGCATGACTCGTGCAGGTGTGCACGAGTCGTGTAAACTATGACTCTTCACAGACCCGTGTTGCCCACTCGTGCAAAGCACTCTTGAAACACCCTTACACGACACGTGTTGTGGTGCACGAGTCGTGTAAAGGCAATTTTTCAGCTTCTTTGATTTCTTCACTTTTCTGGCTTTGACTCGTGATTCCCCCCATGGTTGACTTTGACTTGACTTGCATCTTGACTTTTCTCGATCATTGGAACATAACTTTGAAGCTCAAACAAATTACATCCAAAAAATACATAAAAAGACTATTTAACATCCGGATTACATTAAAGCCCAACATTACAATAAATGTTTAAAATACATCAAAGCTAGTCTAAGTACATCAAAATGAAGCATATTACATAGGAAAACTACGGAAATAAATGGTACCTAATCCGCCAAATCATTTTCTTAAAAAAAACATTTGTACCACTCTCGATACTCAACAAGGCGTTTTGAATTTATTTTTATTAATCTGGTATTGACTTTTGCTCAAATACAAATATGGTATCGGCAGTGGCGGATCTACACCAAAAAGTTTGGTGTTGCCTATTCTTTAAAAAAAAAAAAAAGATGCGAAACTAAAATTCAATATGTTTACAATTATAAATATAATAGGCTTCAATATGTCAACATTATATTAAATAAACACAATTTACAATTGATGTTTCCTAGGATTCATATTTTGAAAATAAGTTAAAATCCCATCCTCACTAATAGTCATAAATATATTTATTTCTACAAAAGTTACCAATCGGTCATTTAACCATTCATCCCCCATCTTAGACCTGAAATTGCTCTTCACATGCTTCATAGCTCAAAAGACCCGCTCAACACTTGCGGTTGGTCTTTTCGTAAATGCAAAGTCAAATGATTTTCCTTAAGAAATTGATAGTATGCATATCAACAATCAAATGAGTGGTTCTACCCATTACCCAACCCCCAAACTAGAAAAAAAAAATGAAATCAATTTTAGATTTTAGGGTTTACCTTTGATTGGACAATCTCTTCTTGTTTTCTTTAGGCGGCTGCGGAGGGGGGAGTATTTCCGTCCATCCGGCGATGGTGGCGGTGGTTGTGACAGCCACTGTGGGCGGCGCCGGCGGTGAGTGAGGGAGCGGTGGCGATTGGGCGAGCGAGAGTCGAGAGCGAGGGTCTGTTGTTTTGTTCCGTGTTCGTATTCTTTTTCTCAGTTAATGCGTTTCTAATTACTGAGTTTTTACATATTTTTTTTGTTTTCTTTTTAATATTAAACACCCAAAACGACGTCGTTTTGCAAAAAAAAAAAATTAAAATAAATAATACCATTGCCTGGGCAATGGCAGGCAAAGGAGTAGATCCACCCATGGGTATCGGTTTAAATGTGTTATTTCTTTATAACTTATTTTTGATATATTTTTTCGATTTTTGAACTTGATATTTCAATTGTTTTCAGAAAAAATGGTATTTAAATTTTGGTAAAAATGCAAAAAAAAAGTACCTTGATTTGTCACTCTGTGCAGGTTTGGTACCTAATATCATTTTTGTTGCATGTATAGTACCTCAAATAGTCACTTTGTGCAACCAAGGTCACTTTGGCTAATATCGTTAGTATTTAGACGTTAAATATCCATGTGCTTGGTCATGTGCCATTTATTGAGGGGTAAAATAGGAAACTAGTAAGAACTAAAGGCCTCACGGAGGCAAACGGCGAACGGCGGAACAGAGCGTTGGAGAGAGATAGGTGGGAAGAGAGAGAGAAAAAGGTAAGCATTCCGATGATAACGATGATAATGGCGGCGGTCATGGTGGAAAAGGGCGCATGAGCAGCAAGAGTGACGGAGGACAACAGCTGCCGTCGTCGTCAACGGCTCCACAGTTGCTTCCGCCAATGACTAAGAACAAAGAGAAGAGAACGGCAGTTCACCTCAAGCTTAAGCAACATAAAAAGCTAGAGAAGCGTAAAAAGGCCAAGGCTCGTTAAGCGAACTCGGAATGCTTACCTTTTCCATCCCATTTGAATTCCCCAATTAAAATCCCTAATTTTAGCCCAGCAATCGAAACCTAATTTCAACCCAACAATGTTTGAAATCTTCTATTTTCATCTTGCAGTGTCGGAGAAGATGATAAAGAGGAACTAAAACCCATCACTCGGCTCAATACAACAGATTAGGAAAGTGACAAGGGGAGCCGTTTTTATTTTTGTTCTTTCTAGTTCTTCTTGTATGTAGTGGTGATTTATGGGAGAGAATCTGAATTTATTTTCTGATTTTTGTTTGGAAGTTTGGATTTTGTTGTTTGATTGTTTGATTATAGTGAACATTTACACATAAAAATTAGTGGTGATTTATGGAAATTTTCTGGGAAGGGAAGAGAGGGGATTGCCATAGCCATGGGGAAGGGGAAACCAAGGAAGACGTTGAATTGGCTTAGGATATTGGACAGAGTTTTGTTTTGACATTTTTACCCCTTTAAAAAGGTCATGTGCATCGCACATGTCTATCTTAATGTCTAAATACTAACGGTGTTAGCCAAAGTGACCTTGGTTGCACAAAGTGACCATTTGAGGTACTATACATGCAACAAAAATGACATTAGGTACCAAACCTGCACAAAGTGACCAATAGAGATACTTTTTTTGCATTTTTACCTTAAATTTTTTACATGATATCAAAATCAAGACATTGATTAATTCAAAATTATTTATATTAATTTTTTGTCTCACAATGAATGTTAAAATTTTCTCTTATGAAGCGTAAATTTAAATATTTATTTAAGAAAGGGTAATTATTTTCAATACAATTGATCTATTTTGAAAATATTACTTATAATTTTAGTAGATTTGCACTTTCCAATACAACATTGCAAAAAAAAAAAAAAAAACACATTAACAAACCAAATTTGGGGGACGACTTTTTTACTTTGGTACAGTTTGCACTGACTTGAAGGTTTGGTAGTTTTATTGTACCTAAACTACAACCAATTTTGTACCAAAAAAGGAAAAAAAAAAAAACTACTTACCAGTCCAAAGAAGCTTCCATTCTTCTTTCTGCTTGACAGTTTGTTGAAAGGATTTATTGTTTTAAGACAAAGTCTCGTATACAACGGTTGCACCACCATGCGACGGTCTTGGCCCATGGAGCAGCTCGTCCAACCCGGCCCCTTTACCCGCCCGCCAGCCTCTCCTTCATTCCCAATGTGCCACATGTCATTCCTTTTTTAAAAAAAACCCAATAACTTTAAAATGCTATATCTTGATATTTATAACTCAGAAAGAAAAAAATTAAAAATACCGTTGTGTTCGTCTCGACGAGACGAATAAAACTACATAGGTCGTGATATGGTTTGATTATTTAAAAAAAACATATTTTTTTACACACAAAAAGTTTGAGCTGCTCATCAGCTAAAATGTAACACTCTGTTCTGATAAAAGTAACAGTTTCATTTTCAAAAAGTAACACTTTTCACAGTCAAATGTAACAGCAATTTTACAAGAAAATTTAAATTGTTTGATAGTTTTTGTGGTTAGAAAAAGTAATATTTGAAGTGTAACAAATTGAATATATAATTATAATTTTCTATATAGATAAATGTAACATTTTTATTTAGTAAATGTTACTTTTCTTCTTTTAAAAAAATAGTAAAAATTCATATATATAATCGAGTTGCATTTCAATTGCTACTTTCTCAATAAAAAATTGTTACATTTCAGATATAATGTTACACTTAAGAATATAAACTGTTACAATTGAGAAAAAAAATGTTACATTCATTTTTCATAAAATGTAACATTAGTTTAGTTTGTCAATCTTATGTTAATTTTGGAAAGAAAAAAAGTGTTACATTTGAAAAAAAGAGTGTTACATTCCTTTATAAAAAGTGTGACATTAGTTTAGTTGTCAATCTTTATGTTATCCTTAATCTATTGCAGCAAAATTGTGGTACATTTTGAAGGGAAAAAAAGTGTTACATTAAAAAAAAAGTGTTACATTTCGTTATAATAAGTGTTACTTTTGTTGGGAGGAAAAAAAGTTACGGGTGGCAAAAAAAATAATAAAATAATAATATGGGTCGGCTCCGTGCGCCGTCGCACGGTGCGGCTGTTGCACACGAGACCGGCTCTTGTTTTAATTATTAAGGAGAAATGGTATATACATAAAAATTTGACACGTTTAAGTTTTCATCAACAAACTCTTTGAAAATTATATCGATTCATAATGATAACAACTTATCTTCAGTAAGACGATTTCATAAATAAAGCGAAATAAAAATATATTTACAAAATATATTGTTTCTCAATCATCAAGTAACTTGGAGTGCTCATAATCAACTTCATTTAAAATATTACAATTAAATATTACGAAAGAGTTTGAGCAAAAAATAAATAAAAAAATTGTCGCAATATTAAATAATAATATTTTGGATGAAGTTTATTTTATTTATCTTTATTTTTAGTAGGTAAATTGTTGAAGGAAAATATTTACGATTAGTTAATATATTATTTAACATATTTTACTAGAATTTTCGGATTTAATTTAATTACGTAGTATATTATGAATTAGAAGTAGATTAGGCTCTATTTTGGTAATTATAGAGTTGTATTAGGTTACTATATAGATAAGTGTTATCTTCAGATGTTTTCAATCATTTCCAAGTTTTAAGGGACCCTATAAAAATAAGGATATTTTTAAATTTGAAAATTAATTTAATTTTTGATTAACTAATTAATAAAGGCTAGTTGCAATTTGGTAACATGAGTTTTACACAAAGTTTCAATTAATTTTGAATCCATTTTTTGACCAATCAGTTACATGAGTTTGATAAACGGGTGCAATGTGGTAACATAAAATTAACGAAATTGACAAGGGCGCAATTGTCATTTTTTTTTTTGGAAACCAGGGCGGCACCTGGGAGGATTTTATTAATAAAAAATAAATAATAATACAAGAGGGGGACAACCACCCGACTTATTGCCGGATATGTAGCCGGACCTCGAAATCCAAAAAATAAGAACAAGCCTCAAGAGGTAAGACCATCTAAAAAATAAAGTCCTAAAAAAATTAAACCATAAAATGACCCTAACATTGCTATTTGTGGCCCAAGTCTTCAAAGTCATCAACCCAATCTTCACATGCATAGCCCAAGAGTCCACAAGAAGAGCCCAAAATCCATTCCCAAAATAGCCCAACAGACAAGCCCAACAGTGCCCAATGGCAAAAAACACACAAAAGGCCATCAAAAACCAATTATTACCTTCTTTCCACATGATAACCTCCATCATCGAATCTCAAAGCCTCCAACACCTTTCTAGGAAGATCCCGTGGAGTGTTATAAACCCGTTCATTCCCATGAACATGACCCTCCGCTGCAAGTCTGTCGGCCACTCTATTAGCTTCCCGAAGAACATGTTCTAACCCATAGTCTCTTACCAATGAAGCGCACTGTCGAATCTCATAAGTATATTGCCATGGACATTGGAATTTACCTTTTAGAATATTGATGGCCACTAAAGAATCAGAGATAACCATTACTGATTGCAATCCCCAATCCCGACACATGTTCAGACCATCGCGAAGAGCAAAGATCTCAGCTTGCATGTTTGTGCCCATGCCATAATGCCGAGAGAAAGCAAAAACCATAGCTCCCCTACAGTCTCGAACCATAACCCCTCCAGTGCAGACATCATTAATCGCCGATCCATCCGTATTAAGAGTATAAAAAATGGGACTTGGCCGGTTCCCATCTCAAGTACCTTTTTGGACGAATCTTATGCGCAGCAATCTTGAGACCAAGCCTCTCCAAAATGACACGATCCTCCCTCCTAGGGCCCCCTTTCGGGACTAAAAAAGAGCACATCTCAGTCAAAGAATTCTTGACCCCATCAACTATCTTCGCATTATCCACAAGAACCCCATCAAAAACAGATTTGCATCTAGCTTTCCATATCTCCCAACAAGAAAGCATCATTATACCCATGCGCACCAAGCCCATTTGTCTGCGCTTCGACTGTCCTCCACACCAAACATCCCACAACTGCTGCAAGTCATTGTAAAAGAAAGGCAAAGGGAAGAATCCCGCCCAATGCCGCCAAACTGATTGTGCCATTTCCGATTGCAGCAGTAGATGATTTAAAGTTTCTCTATTACCTCTACCCGGGCAACATACACATCGAGAGGGAAGATTAAAATCTCGAGCCTCCAATTTTGCATCAACCGGTAAACCATCATGCATAACCCTCCACCAAAAACCACTGACCTTTGTTGGGATGTTAGGATACCAAATCTTAGCACCCCATTCCACCAAAGGACTGCGGACCCGGATATGTTCCCACCATGCCGCCGTCTCAAAGATACCAGTTTTTGAAAGAGTAAAGACCGGACGATCCTCACTATGCGTATCAATAACCACCCTACGAATATTGGCATGTAGCTCCTGCGGAATATACGGAATCAAGTCCTCAATAACTTGAATACCATCTCTGACAGACAACAGATGATCTTCAGGAATAGGACCCCCTAACCGAACTCCACACCAATTATCCGCCCAAAATTTAATATCCCCTCTACCAACAACCCAACGGCTACATTCATCCATTTGAGGCAAAAAAGAAGAAGCCGCTTGCCAAACATTTGAACTAGACGCTGCAAATTGGCAATTATATTTGACACGAACCCATTGCGACCACAAAGAATTACCTTTTGTAGCCACCCACGCCAATTTTGCAAGCATCACATTATTCATATCCTCCAATCTCCTTATCCCCAAACCCCTTCTTGGATTGGTCTACAAACCACATCCCAAGAAACCCAATGAGCCATTTTTTCACCACCACTACTCCATAAGAAATTGGACATAATACTTTCCAACTTACGAATTACAACCTTTGGGACTTTAAGCACTCCCAATGAATAAATAGGAATACTGGAAAGCACCGATTTAATGAGAGTTACCTTACCACCAAACGACAGCAGTCGAGCTTTCCACACGTCCACCCGTTTTATCATCTTTGCCTCTAACTCCGTAAAATGTATCCTTTTGACTCGTCCTTTGAACAACGGAATCCCCAAATATTTGAGAGGGAATTGTTGGTGCGTGCAACCCGACCATCTTCGAATATTATCGATCTCAAACCGTCGCCTTTTTACACCCACATAAAACCCACTCTTTTCCAAGTTAATCAGTTGATCCGAAGCCCTTTCATACCTAGTCAACACTTCACGGAGCCCCTCTATTGACCGTTGCCTCCCATTACAGAACAACAACATATCGTCTGCATACAGCAGATGAGTCAAATGAAAATCCCCCCTGCCATGCTCATACGGTTGAAAAACATTGTCTTGAACTGCTTTGCGAAGAGCCCGGGACAGAATTTCTTGTGCAATTATAAACAACAGCGGAGATAGAGGATCACCCTGTTTGACCCCCCGAGACGAGGCGAAATAACCGTGAGATACTCCCCCCATCCGAACAGAATACCAATTACCCCGCACTAATCTCGAAATCAAGCTGCAGCAGTTGGCATTAAACCCAAACGTCTCCAGCGCAATTGTCATTTCGATAGGCATTTAGTGACCAGAACAATAATACATTAAATATCGAAAAAAATATCCTAACTAAGTGGTGATAATGGAGGGTTACAGATGTTCTTATTTTTTTCACACATAAGGACAATCTTAATATTTTGTGGATTTCGTTAGTTTTTGCTAAATGGTCTATCAAAATGACAATTTTACCCTTCAAATGTTATTTGCATGACACATGACATGTTTTCCTTTCAAAAAGTAACAATATGTCAGTTTTATACCAAATTATAACAGATTATCAAACACACAGGCAACCAATTTATCGAAAAACATATTCGAGAATTGAAACTTTGTGTAAAACTCAGGTTACAAAATTGCAATTTGCTCTAATGAATACTACCTCCGTCCCAGCTCTATGCGCAATTTGTTTTTTTTTTTGTCACCTTAACTGAACTTTGACCATAACATTATAAAAATCAAGATAAATTCTAATAAATATTGTTGATATTATTCCTAATGGTGAAACAACAAGTTTTATATTGCATTAATATCTTGATTTTCATAAAATTATGGTCAAAGTTCGATTAGGTTGAATAAAAAACAGTAACTTTGCACAGTGAGATGGGACGGAGGTAGTGTATTTGATCAAGTATTACTCATTCTTTCCACAGTTAAGTTTTTTACTTTTGATGTCAATTCCTAGCAATCATTGTTTCATCAATAACGTAATGAAGAATACTCATTCGACATTGTTTTCTACAATCAACGGATCGCAGTATTTTCTCCCTTTCGCGCTACGTAGTTGGTATCAGCGCTACGTTAACCATGGGATTAATTATGGTGCACTAATACTTTTGGCACTGTCATCAGCATGCCACCATTCAGACAGTTGTGAGTATTGCTCAATCCAAATTTTGGTTGCCTATCAACGAAGTCTCTGTATTGCCTCAAGCAGGCATTGTGTGCTTAGTATCAACGTTTCACAAATTTTGTCTCTAATATTTACTTCTCTCACAACAAATGGAACCACTATCTCTTCATCCACTATTAGGAGACCAATATGGCTAATCTTTTTCTATATGTTGACGATATTATCCTTATCACATCTTTGAGGACCTTTGTCGATCTATCATGACTCACATCTAATTGATTTCATATTACGAAAATTTATATGATGATCTACAAATTATAGGAGCCTAGAAGACGCCCTGGCCTTATAGTATATAACATTCCCATGCTCGAATATCTCATATGTTGTTCAACATGTCTGTCTCCATATGCATACCCTAAAGGATTCTCATATGACAACCCTAAAGCGCATCATGTGTTGTGCTAAGGGAACTTTTAACCACAATTTACATATGTACAAGTATTCTTCCTCGCGACTTGTTGATTGCACTGAGGTCGATCGGGGTGATTGCCTGACATGCGACGCTCAACCTCGTAATATTGTGTTTTTCTTAGCGAAACCAACTATTGTGGGGTTGCTAATGTGATATATGAGTCCTGTTGTCTGTAATCTTCTACTAGAACTGTAGTGTCCAATCACCACGGCCACATTGGTATCTTGTGAGAATGTTAGTGCTATTTACTTATTCGGTACCCCGATCCCACATTAACGAACCAACATTTTGTCTCTTTTCATTACCAAATCGCTGACATATTCATTAAAAATCTTCCGCGCTTAATGTTTGATGAATTCATGGCAGTATCTGCGCCCTTCCACTTTCCACTTCAACTCCTCAGGGGTTGGGTGGGTGTTGGATTATGTAAACAAATACGTAGATTATGTTTCAACATTATCTTTAGTAGGTGAATATTTGTATTTATCACATTATTTAGTTTCCTAGTTTATAAGATGGAAACCCTTTTGTGTTGTACCTATATATTCACTGAGAAAGTACAAATTCCCTATGGAGATATGTTAAAGCAATGCGATATAATACGATAATAAGGAATGAGCCCAAGAAACTGGGATGAGTTAGATCGAGCAAACAACATAATTTTTACAAAATCTCATGTTTCTCTATCCACAAATTAGCATATTCGGAGTAGTTTTCACCTAAGAGGTTGAAGATAAAGATGTCTCCGTCTACACTTAAACATAGTTTGTAAGATGAATTTGATAATTTATTGAAGAATAATTGAATTAATGTTAGGTGATTTTAATTTTTTGGTACAATTAATGTTTTTTTCCCCAAAAGATTTTGGTACAATTAATGTTAGGGTAATGTGATAGTAAGAAATGATCCCCAAATTTTGCTCTATACTCATTAATGTGGCATGATTGAGTTATATTGTGAGTGATTTCAGATTATTATTTTTACTTTATCATGCAATTTTATAATAGTTCACCATAATTGTTCTTAAAAGGAAGAGTAGATAAATTCTAATTATATAATGGTTTCTCTTTCTTAACAAAAAAATAAAAATCATTCAGAGAATAATTTGAGGACTCTTAACATGATTTTTCTTTCAAATAATTCCTTTTTTTTTTAAGTATTTACTAAAATGACAGATTTTGCAAAGTATGTACCAGGATCACCAAGTTTGAGGCATTTCACTCCAAGTAGAGAATTAGGCTAATACGCAATTGCTAAAACCGAAATAGGGATGGCCAAATTAGACCCTCTAATATGCATCGTGCTTAATTAACTCTAACCTAATTCAATATTACCAAAAGCGGAATAAATTAAATGAATACGCTTCTACGAAAAGCGAATTAGGCTAAATGAGTTTAAACCCTTGAGCAGTACAGACAATTCACGGACATAAAAAAAATTGAAGAACACAGACACAAGGGCTACAAAGGGGAGTGATTTTGGCTCGATTGTGGATTGATTTTGGCTCGCTTGTGGACTAATTTTTGACTCGAGTATGAGTGACTTTGTCAATTCCAAGCTAGATTTCTCCATTCCTAATACCAAATATAAGTTTTCATTTGTTATTTAGCAAAATATCTATTGTATTGAAGCTAGGGTTAGGCATTATCCGAATTTTGGTTCAATTTTCTGGGCGATTGTGGATTGATTGTGGTTCAATATCCAAATTTCGGTCATTTTCAGTTGTGAAACATATGTTGGATTTTTTGTTTCAATTGTTTTCATGGTAAAATTTTATGACAATGAGGATGAGGGGTAACATGCCAGTGTTACATGGTAAAAGTCTTAGCAATACTCAGTGTCCTAAGACAACCGATGAGCAGGAGTACATGAATGGAATCCCATATACTTCGGTAATTGGATCCATTATGTATGCCATGATATGTACTAGATCGGATGTCTCTTATGCTTTGAGCATGACGAGCAGATAACAGTCAGATCCTGGTGAGAGTCACTGGATAGCAGTCAAGACGATTCTTAAGTACTTGAGAAGGACTAAAGACCCGTTCTTGATTTATGGAGGTTTGGAAGATGATCTTGTTGTAAGGGGTTACACAGATGCACGTTTCCAAACTGACAAGGATGACTATAGATCATAATCTGGTTTTGTGTTTATGCTAAACGGTGGTGCTGTAAGCTGGAAGAGTTCTAAGCAGAGTACAGTAGCTGATTCTACAATGGAAGCTGAGTATTTAGCTGCATCAGATGCTCCTAAAGAAGCTGTTTGGATCAAGAAATTCATAACTGAATTAGAGAGGGAAGACGTGAAAATATGCAGAGTACCAACGGATGATAACATAGCTGATCCGCTAATAAATGGACTTCCTCAAGCTAAACATGATGGTCATGTTAGGTCCATGGGTATTAGATACATTAGTTATTGGTCCTAGTGCAAGTGGGAGATTGTTGGTGTATATGCCCTAAGCATGTTATTGGCACGTTGTTTGACAATGTTTGTTATCACTTTTTCATTTATATAAAGAGATGTTTTAGATTATTATTTATTGTTACATGTTTTGTTATAATAATCTCCGTCCCTAGTACTTATGAAGAACTAGTATAAGTTTAATTCGATGATCATATGATTATCATGTGTATGTGATACAAGTTAAACTTATAGGTGTGTGTTGGTGAACACATACTGGACATGACCCAACTATGAGGTTTATGTCATGGACATGATGTCATAATTAAACATCTAAATAGTTATATCAATGAATCCTTAGACCTGAGATTATTACGATATTCCACTAAGTGGAGATCATGTTTGACATATTCAAACGTTACTCTTAACCAAGTAATTATAAAGGATATGATTGGCATGATCGAAGCTATGTAGGGAAGTGTAATAAGTAAAGATAGAATTTGTCCCTGTTCGTGAGAGGTGTCAAGCTTGGGCCCCTCGATGAATAGTATTGATGCAATGCATGGCCGTGCTCAAATGGATTAATATGATCAATGTCATTTGTATTATCAACTATTTGGAATCGAGAAAAGTATTGGGCATTGTAAGTTGACCATTGACCATGGCTTACGTTAAATGACATCGTGGACAAAGGGATTGTGATATTATCTATAATAGGATTCACGAACTTTGACAAGTTATATTAATTGGGTAGTCATGATGGCTTGCTAGAGTCCACTCATGATTTATGTTATCAAATGGTTTTGATCACATTTCCAAATTAATATAATCCTATGGGGTCACACACAAAAGAACGGGGGGTCACACACAAAAGAACGGATTAATCAAAGCGCTAAAGTTGAATTTTGGAAAAAGACTGAATTTTGGGAAATTCAGGAGGTTTGGCCGCACCCCCCATAGGACTCGACCGAATCTTTGGAATCCGAGGGAGGGTTCGGCCGTACCAAGTATAAGACTCGACCGAACCTTCTGGTTTCGGGCCCAAGTCTTTTTGACTCTGAGTTTTGATGGGAATTAGATTTTAAAACCTAAACTAGTAGGGTTTTAAAGGTATAAATACCCCTCTCATTACCCTAGTTCATATGTGATTATTGTAATCAATATTTAAAGCCTTCAAGAGAGAAAAACTAGTCTTCTTCTTCCTCAAAAACAAGAACCCTAGTTTTCATATAGCCACTTTGGATCTAGCAGTCCGGATCAAGAAGTGTTCTTGATATTCGTTTGTGTGTGAATACACATACATGGCGTTGATCTCAACTCCTCCAAGTTTATGGGTCATCGATTTAAGGCATGTTCCTACGATCGTGATTCAAGAGCGCGAAGAACAAAGATTCAAGATCCGAAAATTTTAAAGCATCATCACGGTTAGTATTCTAAATTCACCCCCGTATTAATTTAATTATCTTGAAATGATCTAGGCTTTTGGGTTTATTCTGCTGCGCATGATTGTGCAAAACCCAACACACCCATCCGTAGTCAATAAACGGTTTTGATGGGGCTCACGTAAATGACTCGTTGGGGGCATGTATGATAGGACGATCACATATTAAAGTCATGAAGTGATATTTTTTACACTTTTAGAGGTATTATTATCTTTGATTTTGAATTTCAGTTGGCGAGGGGTGTTATCCTTTGGTTATATGACTAAACATAACTTACGCAGCTATAGGCATGCGTTGGAGAGTGACTTCTGATCATGTTGTGTGCGAGCCATATAGAAACTGTGTCGCTCCAAATTGTTGCCTGCAGGGGCGGCTATTTGGAGGATGAAGGCGCTTGTTATCTATTTTAAGAGGGTAGAGTTTCACCTGTGTGGTCGAGTTACCAGTTTAGCATGCACCAGTTGGTCCCCCGGTCGGTTGACACTGAGGTTAGATTGCATCAGATTTATAGACGGGGTAAAACCAACATAAATTAAGTGGATTACCATGCCTACTTTATCGCACAATGGAGGCACATATGCAAAATGGTCTAGACACAGAAATCCTAGACGTAGATTCACTCCTTCTGACTATTGACCATTTTTTTTATTAGTACCCTTATGTGACCGAGATGTGGTTACTTAACTACTTTATATGTTTTATTTGCTTATGTACTAAATTATGGTTGTTTTATGTTATTACCTTATCGTTTTGTATATAGAAGGTCTGATGTTGGGTTTTGTATATACCGGTTGTATAATACCACTTGTTTGGTTGAGCTTTTGTAGGTGGTTTATAAGACGGTTGAAACTACTATAAGCGAATTAGTTAAATGACTAATTCACTACTACTAGTAGCGAATTATCCTGGGATTTATACATTATCCCTTAATGACATTATACGATTGCAAGTTACTCATCCCAGAAAATTGAGCATTAACATCAAACATTAACGATGTAGCGACCCCAAAACCCGTCCCTATTTATTTTATATTTTTGGGGAGTTTTATTTGACTTATGTGTGCATTTATGTGTTGCATCATATTTTATGATTTGCACATATTACTTGATTATTTGTGTTATTTACTTAGTTAGTAATAATAATGATTTAAGGAGTTAAATGATTAAGTTGAAACTTTAGGGTCCTTGTTGAAATTATAAGTTAATGGGCTTAAGTGTTGAATTAGAAAGTCTAGTGATTAAAGTAGAAAAATGGGTAAAGATTTTTTTTTTTATAAAACACACTTATCCCTTCTCCATCTCTCTCTGTGTTTACAATTTATAACAGCAACTTTCTCTCGTTTCTTCTTAGGGTTAGAAAGAAAAGGTAAGTTCAACCTATTTCGATTTAATTCCTTTTATTTATTTATCCGTTTTAAAAACTAATTATATAAAAATGATCAGGGCGTTGAATAGGTCATTTCTACCCGAACAAAACTTATTTCAGCGATACTTTTTCCGGAAATAGGTAAGTTACTAATTCCCCTTTAAATGTTAAAATGGTCATATATGTTATACTTGATACTTGTAATTGTTATTTTGTGATTTGGGTAATATTTGTTATACTTGTAATTTTGGGACAAAGGGAGTATTTAGTATGTTGGTTTGGTTGGGTTCAAAGTAGTATTAAAGTTGTTTTGAGACTGATTTTGTAGTCTTAGTAAAGTTATAAACGATAAGTGTTGTACTTTTGGGACGGTGAAACGGAAGGAGTATAAATCATTTTGGTATTTGCCTGTCGAGTGTGTTGGGCGGCCGCCCAAAAGGGGCGTGCGGCCGCACATCTCTCTTGAAGATTTTGTTCTTGGAAAAGCTGAATGTGTGCGACCGCACACCCTGTTTTGGGCGGCCGCACACTTTCCCCTGAATCTTATAGTTTGGTTGAGGTAAGATATAGAAGGTTATCTTTGGTTTAATCCTTGGGGTATTGTCTAGGACCAATATATGAGTGTCCTGGGATATTATCATGGTTAATGAAGAGGGTGTTAAAGTGTGTGCAAGAATGTATTATGACCTTGAATCATGTTGTTGTAGACTCTTTGTGAGTGATCCTTTATGTGCATCTTTTGATGTGTTTGGCTTGGTTCCTTATTTTAGAATCATTGCCCCGGTTGTTGTTGTTTAGCAAGTATTCATTACTGTGCTCCTTGTGGAAAGTCCAGCTGGTCTTGTTGTGGAGTCTGGCAATGGGAGAATTATAGTGGTACAAGTAAGTTCACTATAAGGTTTTCCATTGGTACCTTGTGAGTCAGGCAATGGGAGAATTGTAGTGGTACAAGTTATGTTCACTATAAGGTTTTCCATTGGTACCTTGTGTCAGGCGGTGGGAGAATTATAGTGGCACACAAGCCAAGTTCACTATAAGGTGTCCACTGTTGCCTTTTCTGTTTCCCCAGTCCAGATTGGACTTGGATGGGATGAATCGCTCCCTTAGGTGAGCATTTGGGTTATGACTTTGTGTCATATTTCCCCATTGTTACTCGGGTTCTTATGGTTATGGTTTGGTTTCGGGATCCCGGCTTCAGCTATTTATGCTGCTCAGATGGTTTTCTCAGTTGGTTTTCTCAGATGGTATTCTCAGACAGTTATGTTATTGGGTAAACCTTGTCTTGGTATCCACTGGAGTGTGGCCTTTGTGGTAATTGTGGTATATGAGTTGATTTTACCTCTCATACTATGTGCTATGTGATTGCTATGATACTATTCTTTATGATTATCATTTTAGCATGAAACGTAGTTGCATTTTAGTAGCTTACTGAGATTTATTCTCACCCTTTATTTGTTTACTGTTTTAGATAAAGGCGGGTCCAGGGGATAGGACACTTTGGCTCGGGAAGACGTTGGAGTGGTAAGAGTTGGGACTTGTTTTGTTAAGGTTACATTATGTAAATGTAAAACCTTTTGGGTAGAGTACCAGTACTTCCTATTGTCACACCTATTTTGGTTAATGTTGGTGTATGTAAATTTGTATATAAGTTTGTAAGCCTTCGGGCTAAGTACTTTCGTTGTGAAAGTTGGTTGTAAAGTTTGTTTAAAGTTAAATGAAGTCTTTGAACTTCAAGTGTGATTTTGTTAAACTTTATAAAAGTACATTTCGAAAATTAAAGTGTTTTATAACGTCTTCCACTTGTGTCCCGAGCGTGGGGCCAAGTAGGATCACGGGTCTGGGGCGCGACAGTTGGTAACAGAGCTAGGTTGTAGATGGTCTAGAATGACTAAATGACCTAGGAGGGTAGTAGAGTATAGAGTGAGTAACATTGAGTGTTCTATGCAGGTATTCATTAAAAATGGTTGAGAATGAAGGAGATCAGGCTGGTTCTTCGGGGCAAGGGGATGCCAGAGAAGAGGCTCGAATTATGTTTCAAGGAATGTTTGAAGCAGCAATGAAAACTTTAAATGATCAGAGGCAAGAGAGGGAACAGGTACCACCAAGATATGGCCTAGAACAGTTTCTGAAAATGAAGCCTAGGGGGTATGATGGAGTGCCTGATGTATCTATGACTGAAAGGTGGATTGAATCAATGGAAAAGATCTTTGATGCTTTGAGATGTTCTGAGGAAGATCAAGTCAGGTTTGCTACTTCTAAGATGAATGGAGCTGCCGAGCATTGGTGGAAAGCTTTGAAAACTAAATGGGATGAGACTCATGTACCTTACACTTGGGAGAATTTTCTGGAAAAATTTAAAGAACACTTCATTCCCCGATTAGATCAAGATAAGAAGGAAATGGAGTTTCTTAGCCTAGAGTAAGGTTCTATGTCAGTTGCTCAGTATTCAGCTAAATTTTCAGAGTTGTCTAGGTATTGTACTCACTTAGTGGCAACTGAGGAGAGAAAGGCTACAAGGTTTGTGAAAGGTTTGAAAACTATGATTAGAACTCAGCTAGTATCCCACAAGTTGCAAGATTTTCAAGATGCAGTTGATCGAGCCTACCAGGTGGAGCATGATATTGAGGAACATAAGAAGAAAATGGAGTTGTTAGTCGCAGGGAAGCAAGTTAGGCAACAACAACAACGTGGTGATAATAGAGGAAATCAAGGTGGATCTTCACAATTCAAAGGGTCTTTTCAAAGACAGTCATGTAATAGAAATCAAATTAACACTTCAGGGGGTCAGAGCAGAGGAGTCTGTAATTATTGTCAGAAAGAAGGGCATTCAGAAGAAAGATGTTGGAAGAAACAGGGCAAATGTTTGAATTGTGGTCAGTTAGGTCATTTTTAGAAGGATTGCCCTAGGTTTAAGATGCAGGCATCGGGAAGTGTAGTTGGGTCTTCTCAGGGCCAGAAGAGGGATTCTTCAGGAAAGCCTAAGGTTCAGGGTCGTGTCTTTGCCATTTCTCAACAACAGGCTTCAGATTCCTCTAATGTGATAGGAGGTATTATTTCTGTGTCTAGTTGAGGGCACGTACACTTATAGACCATGGCTCATCGCATTCTTATGTGTCTGTGCATTTTGCTTCTCGATTGCATTTGTCTTCTGAATCTCTACCTTATGTGTTAGAGGTGTCTACTCCTATAGGGGAGTGTTTGGTGACCAATGAGGTGTTGCATTCTTGTGATGTGCTTATACGTGAGCATGTTTTACCTGCTGATTTAGTTATCTTACCATTACAAGATTTTGATATTATCTTGGGTATGGATTGGTTGGGTAAATATCATGCGTCTACTGATTGTACTAAAAAAGTGGTCACATTTTCTATCCCTAATGTTCCTAAATTTACTTTTCAAACTCTTCACTGGGGTAGAGAGATTCGAATTATTTCTTATGTGAAGGCTAGAAAGTTGTTGAACCGTGGTTGTGCGGGGTATTTGGCTAGTGTTTTAGATACTACTAAAAGGGCTCCTGATATTGAGGATGTGCCTATTGTTAAAGAATTTTCAGATGTATTTTCTTCTGAGTATGCTATGCCTCCTAACCGGGAAATAGAGTTCTGTATTGACTTACTTCCAGGTACGGCTCCTATATCTGAGGCACCTTACAGAATGGCCCCAGCTGAATTGAAAAAGTTGAAGGTTCAGTTGAAAGAGCTACTTGATCGAGGATTCATTCGTCCTAGTGTATCCCCGTGGGGAGCTCCAGTATTATTTGTCAAAAAGAAAGATAGGTCCTTGAGATTGTGTATTGACTACAGAAAGCTGAATCAGGTAACTATAAAGAACAAATATTCGCTTCCTCATATTGATGATTTATTTGATCAACTTCAAGGGTCGGTTGTCTTTTCAAAACTTGAATTGAGGAGTGGGTAGTTGAAAATCCGTTCTGAAGACATTTCTAAAACTGCTTTCCGTAGTAGATATGGCCATTATGAGTTTCTTGTTATGCCTTTCGGGTTGACTAATGCTCCAGCTGTTTTTATGGATATGATGAATAGGGTCTTTAAACCTTATCTTGATACCTTCGTGGTTGTATTTATTGATGATATTCTGGTTTATTCCAAGTCCCGGAAGGAACATGAACAGCATTTATGAATGGTTTTATCTATTCTTCGTGAGAAGCAGTTGTTTGCTAAATTCAGTAAGTGTGCTTTTTGGCTCGATGAAGTATCTTTTCTTGGGCACGTGATTTCTAATAAAGGTATATCAGTTGATCCATCCAAAGTTGAGGCTATTGTGAATTGGAAAAGGCCAGAATCAGTTACAGAAATTCGAAGCTTCTTGGGGTTAGCTGGGTACTACCGAAGGTTCATTGAGGGGTTTTCTAATATTGCACCTCCCTTGACTCAGTTGACTCGAAAGAATGTTCCTTATGTATGGGATAAAAAATGTCAAGTTAGCTTTGAAGAGTTGAAGAAGAGATTGACTACAGCTCCTATTCTTTCCCTACCTAATGGTAATGATGATTTGGTAATATATAGTGATGCTTCTAAAGAAGGCCTCGGGTGTGTATTAATGCAAAATGGAAGGGTAATTGCATATGCTTCGAGGAAGTTGACTCCGAGTGAGCAGAATTATCCTACCCATGACATGGAGCTTGCAGCTATTGTCTTTGCGTTGCACAAGTGGAAACATTATCTTTATGGAGCAAAGTTTGAGATTTTCACAGATCATCAGAGTTTGAAGTATCTTTTCTCCCAGAAAGAGTTGAATAATAGACAACGAAGATGGATGGAGCTGTTGAAGGATTATGATTGCACCATTTCCTATCATCCGGGCAAGGCAAATGTGGTAGCTGATGCTATTAGCCGGAAGTCTTATGTAGCTTCATTGATGGTGCGGGAATGGAAGATGTTGGAGGATGCTCGAGATTGGAGTCCTTATGAATCAAAGCATGGAGCTATTTTTGCGAACATTCGAGTATTACCAACTTTAGTTCAACAAATAAAGGAAGCTCAGAAGGATGACCCAGAGTTGGTAAAGATTATGGATAAAATTAAAGATGGTAAATTTGAGGATTTCTCCCTCAGTTCTAAAGGGGTATTGACTTTCAGAGGTAGATTGTGTGTGCCTAATGTTGATGGGATTAAACGCCAAATTCTTAATGAAGGCCATAAATCGAGGTATACTATTCATCTCGGGAGTAATAAAATGTATCAGAATTTGAAGCAACACTTTTAGTGGAATAATATGAAGAGGGAAATAGCGGATTATGTATCTAAGTGTTTAACATGTCAACAAGTTAAAGCTGAACATCAAAGGCCCGCAGGATTGCTTCAACCATTAGAGATTCCGGAATGGAAGTGGGAACATGTTACTATGGATTTTGTGACAGGGTTACATCGTACTCGAAGAAGGTTTGATGCAGTTTGGGTGATTGTTGATAGATTGACAAAGTCTTCTCATTTTCTACCTATTAAGATTGGTTATTCTATGGAAAGACTTGCAACCTTGTACATTAATGAGATCGTGAGGTTACATGGAGTTCCAGTGAGCATTGTGTCTGATCGTGACCCCAGATTCACATCTCGGTTTTGGCAAGCATTTCAGAAGGCTTTGGGTTCAGAATTGAGATTTAGTACAGCTTTTCATCCTCAAACAGATGGTCAGTCAGAAAGAACCATTCAAATTTTTGAGGACATGTTGAGGGCTTGTTCAGTTGATTTTGCAGATTCTTGGGATATTCATTTGCCTCTCGTAGAGTTTGCTTATAATAATAGTTTTCAGTCCAGTATTGGGATGGCTCCTTATGAAGCCTTGTATGGGAGAAAATGTCGATCTCCTATCTGTTGGGATGAAGTGGGAGAAGCCAAGATTTGGGGTGTTCAGATGGTTAATGATTCAGTTGAGAAGGTTAAACTTATTCGGGATCGTTTGAGTACTGCCCAGAGTAGACAGAAAATCTATGCCGATCATCGAAGGCGAGACCTTGAGTTCGAAAAAGGTGACTTTGTATTTTTGAAGGTTTCCCCTAAGGTTGGTATTCGAAGATATGGAAAGAAAGGCAAGCTTGCTCCGAGGTATATTGGTCCGTTTGAGATTCTTGGAAGAGTGGGAGATCGTGCCTATCGTCTTGCATTACCTCCTTCTCTTGATGAGATCCATAATGTGTTTCATATCTCTATGCTTCAGAAGTATGTGTATGATCCTTCTCATGTTTTATCTGAGGTACCCTAGGATATTGAGCCGAGTATGTCTTATGAGGAGCATCCAGTCCAAGTGATTGATTCTAAAGTCCACGAATTGAGAAATAAGAGTATTCCTCTTGTTCGAGTTGTGTGGAGGAACCATAATGTGGAAGAATCAACTTGGGAGCTTCGGGAAGAGATACTCGAGAGAAAGTACCCTTGGTTGTTTGAGGGCCTCGGTAAGTAACCCTAAAATTCGGGACGGATTTTCTTTAAGGGGGAGTGATTGTAGCGACCCCAAAACCCGTCCCTATTTATTTTATATTTTTGGGGATTTTTATTTGACTTATGTGTGCATTTATGTGTTGCATCATATTTTATGATTTGCACATCTTACTTGATTATTTGTGTTATTTACTTAGTTAGTAATAATAATGATTTAAGGAGTTAAATGACTAAGTTGAAACTTTAGGGTCCTTGTTGAAAATATAAGTTAAGGGGCTTAAGTGTTGAATTGGAAAGTCTAGTGATTAAAGTAGAAAAATGGGTAAAGATTTTTTTTTTATATAAAACACACTTATCCCTTCTCCATCTCTCTCTGTGTTTACAATTTATAACAGCAACTTTCTCTCGTTTCTTCTTAGGGTTAGAAAGAAAAGGTAAGTTCAACCTATTTCGATTTAATTCCTTTTATTTACTTATCTGTTTTAAAAACTAATTATATAAAAATGATCAGGGCGTTGAATAGGTCATTTCTACCCGAACAAAACTTATTTTAGCGATACTTTTTCCGGAAATAGGTAAGTTACTAATTCCCCTTTAAATGTTAAAATGGTCATATATGTTATACTTGATACTTGTAATTGTTATTTTGTGATTTGGGTAATATTTGTTATACTTGTAATTTTGGGACAAAGGGAGTATTTAGTATGTTGGTTTGGTTGGGTTCAAAGTAGTATTAAAGTTGTTTTGAGACTGATTTTGTAGTCTTAGTAAAGTTATAAACGATAAGTGTTGTACTTTTGGGATGGTGAAACGGAAAGAGTATAAATCATTTTGTTTTTTGCCTGTCGAGTGTGTTGGGCGGCCGCCCAAAAGGGGCGTGCGGCCGCACATCTCTCTGGAAGATTTTGTTCTTGGAAAAGCTGGATGTGTGCGACCGCACACCCTGTTTTGGGCGGCCGCACACTTTCCCCTGAATCTTATAGTTTGGTTGAGGTAAGATATAGAAGGTTATCTTTGGTTTAATCCTTGGGGTATTGTCTAGGACCAATATATGAGTGTCCTGGGATATTATCATGGTTAATGAAGAGGGTGTTAAAGTGTGTGCAAGAATGTATTGTGACATTGAATCATGTTGTTGTAGACTCTTTGTGAGTGATCCTTTATGTGCATCTTTTGATGTGTTTGGCTTGGTTACTTATTTTAGAATCATTGCCCCAGTTGTTGTTGTTTAGCAAGTATTCATTACTGTGCTCCTTGTGGAAAGTCCAGCTGGTCTTGTTGTGGAGTCAGGCAATGGGAGAATTATAGTGGTACAAGTAAGTTCACTATAAGGTTTTCCATTGGTACCTTGTGAGTCAGGCAATGGGAGAATTGTAGTGGTACAAGTTATGTTCACTATAAGGTTTTCCATTGGTACCTTGTGTCAGGCGGTGGGAGAATTATAGTGGCACACAAGCCAAGTTCACTATAAGGTGTCCACTGTTTCCTTTTCTGTTTCCCCAGTCCAGATTGGACTTGGATGGGATGAATCGCTCCCTTAGGTGAGCATTTGGGTTATGACTTTGTGTCATATTTCCCCATTGTTACTCGGGTTCTTATGGTTATGGTTTGGTTTCGGGATCCCGGCTTCAGCTATTTATGCTGCTCAGATGGTTTTCTCAGTTGGTTTTCTCAGATGGTATTCTCAGACAGTTATGTTATTGGGCAAACCTTGGCTTGGTATCCACCTGAGTGTAGCCTTTGTGGTAATTGTGGTATATGAGTTGATTTTACCTCTCATACTATGTGCTATGTGATTGCTATGATACTATTCTTTATGATTATCATTTTAGCATGAAACGTAGTTGCATTTTAGTAGCTTACTGAGATTTATTCTCACCCTTTATTTGTTTACTGTTTTAGATAAAGGCGGGTCGAGGGGATAGGACACTTTGGCTCGGGAGGACGTTGGAGTGGTAAGAGTTGGGACTTGTTTTGTTAAGGTTACATTATGTAAATGTAAAACCTTTTGGGTAGAGTACCCGTACTTCCTATTATCACACCTATTTTGGTTAATGTTGGTGTATGTACATTTGTATATAAGTTTGTAAGCCTTCAGGCTAAGTACTTTCGTTGTGAAAGTTGGTTGTAAAGTTTGTTTAAAGTTAAATGAAGTCTTTGAACTTCAAGTGTGATTTTGTTAAACTTTATAAAAGTACATTTCGAAAATTAAAGTGTTTTATAACGTCTTCCACTCGTGTCCCTAGCGTGGGGCCAAGTAGGATCATGGGTCTGGGGTGCGACAACGCGGGCACCATTCATCTTGAATATGAAAGGAAAAGTAATTTGCAATTCTATGGTCAAAGGAATGAGGAACCTACAAATAACTCCCAACTGGAATCTTGTTCGATCTACCCATATATGTTTATACAACTGATCAATCAACTCATTGTAAGTTCATCTATGTATCCTTCTAAGACTAAATTTCAGTTCTTTTTCCTAATAAGGACCATTAATGTCGCGACCCAGACCCGTGGTCCTACTTGGCCCCACGCTCGGGACACGATTGGAAGACGTCATAAAACACTTTTGAAAATTTTTGAAATATACTTTCATAAAGTTTAACAAAATCAACACTTGAAGTTCAAAGACTTCCATTTAACTTTCAAACGAACTTCACAAACAACTTTCACAAACGAAATTACTTAGCACGAAGGCTTACAAACTTTTATACAAATGTACATACACCAAAATTATCCAATATATAGGTGTTACAAGATGATGACGTCACGGAAACTCTACCCAAAAGGTTATACATCTATGTAATGTATCCTTTACAAAACAAATCCCAACTCTTACCACTTCAACGTCCTCCCGTGCCAAGTGTCCTATCCCCTGGACTCGCCTTTATCTAAGGAAAACAAATAAACAAGGAACGGGGTGAGAATAAATCTCAGTAAGCTACTACGAATGCAACTACGTTTTATGCTAAAATGATAATCATAAAGAACAGTATCATAGCAATCACATAGCATATAATATGAGAGGCAAAGCCAACTCATCATACCACACCAAATGCGGGAATAAACACTCATAAGTGGATACCAAGCCAAGGTTTACCGAAAGAACATAACCGTCTGAGAATACCATCTGAGAAAACCAGTTGAGTAGCATAAATAGCTGAAGCCGGGATACCGAAAACCAAACCATAACCATAAGAACCAAAGTAACAACGGGGGGAATATGACACAAAGTCATAACCCAAGGCTCACACAAGGGAGCTAATTCATCCCATCCAAGGCCAATCTGGACTGGGGAAAAAAGGTACCAGTGGAAGACCTTATTGTGAACTTGGCTCATTGTAGATACCCCGGGGAGCCACGGCTTGGCTAGATCGGTGAATTATCCTAGGATGTCTAACTTGTTTTTAAAGTCGCCACCTATGTTTTGAGGAACATAAGAAAAACCTATTGATTATAGCCTAAGTTTGATTACGAAAACAGAGATTCTTTGTTTTGAGGTTCGGGGGTTAGATTACGAGATGGGAAGTACTGAAACACCCATCTCGCCCAACTAAAGTTGGTCTTGCTTGATCAAAATCTACATGAATGATAATGTTCTTCTTCTTCTTCTTTAAGTTATAAAAAGGGGGGGGTTAAAATAGAGTTTGGAATGTAGGAGATAACTCCTTAACCAACCTCAATGAGATGAGGTGATCATTAGAGTCATGTCCCAAAATGATTTGGGTGATTGCACATTTGATTAGAGTAAAAGAGAGAGAGGAGATGAAGTAGAAAGAAAGGAAAAGATGGACTTTTTACCTACGATTTGAAGACCTTCAAATATTGCTTGATGAGATCCTTTGGAGAACCTTTACAAAGTGGTTTTGGTATAGTTTTTGTAAGTTCCATTTTTCGGTCTCTTCTGAAAATGGAGGTAAAGGGAGCTTTTTATAGGTGAAAGAGGGGTGTTTTTGGTGCCAAAACTCAGTCACCAAGAAATCCGGGCAAAATCCTGTAAATTGAGCAAGGGAGAGAATCCTGGCCAGAAATCTGTAACTGACGCCCAGAGGCGCGCGCTTCCTGCTTTGGGGGCGGGAGGCGCGCGCGCCTGGCTCCTCCTGTAGGAGGCGCGCGACTCAGAGAAGGCAATTTTGACAGAATGGACTAGAAAGTCAGCCCTGTCATTCAGTTTAGTCCCTGGAATTAACGAAGTCAGTCAGGAACTTAACGGAATTGACAGAAACTAACGAGAAACACTTAAAATGGGGAGAAACACAAAATCAAATGTGCAATCGGGGTGAGCGGTCCAAGGCGGGGTGTCTACAGAGCCCCTCGGCGACATGGATTGCAAGGCAAAACGCGTCGACGAAAGTTAAAAACACCCGCCGAGGACATCACCAAGAAAAAGCAAAGACTTGATGAAAGCAGGAATTTGAAATTGCGAGAGATAGTGGTGCGCTCCCTGTGTGAGCGGCTTTTATTGATAGAGGGGGTGGCATGATCCGTTAGGTGAACCTGCCGGCTGAATGTTTTGAATGAGGCCGTTAGTGAACCTTTTAAACGAGGCCGTTGGTGAACCTTTGGAGAGGCCGTTAGTGAACCTTTGAAGAGGCCGTTAGTGAACCTTTGAAGAGGCCGTTAGTGAACCTTTGAGGACGAATCCGTTAGTGAAATCCGTTGATGAGGCCGTTAGTGAACCTTTAGAGAGGCCGTTAGTGAACCTTTGGAGAGGCCGTTAGTGAACCTTTGAAGAGGCTGTTAGTGAACCTTTGAGGACGAATCCGTTAGTGAAATCCGTTGAACCTTTGGAGAGGCCGTTAGTGAAACTTTGAAGAGGCCGTTAGTGAACCTTTGAGGACAAATCCGTTAGTGAAATCCGTTGATGAGGCCGTTAGTGAACCTTTGGAGAGGCCGTTAGTGAACCTTTGAAGAGGCCGTTAGTGAACCTTTGAGAACGAATCCGTTAGTGAAATCCGTTGATGAGGCCGTTAGTGAACCGTTGGAGAGGCCGTTAGTGAACCTTTGAAGAGGCGTTAGTGAACCTTTGAGGACGAATCCGTTAGTGAAATTCGTTGATGAGGCCGTTAGTGAACCTTTGGAGAGGCCGTTAGTGAACCTTTGAGGACGAATCCGTTAGTGAAATCCGTTGATGAGGCCGTTAGTGAACCTTTGAGGAGGCCGTTAGTGAACCTTTGAGGACGAATCCGTTAGTGAAATTCGTTGATGAGGTATTGCTTTGAAGTCTCGTGCCACTTGGAGCCACACTTGACTTTTTTTTTTTGAATTGTAGGGTGCGGGTACAGTTGACCGCGACCAGAAAAGTGTTCCTGCTGGGGATGAAATGTTGAGATTGACTCTTGAGGGGGGTATGGCACCCGTGACAGAACTTAGGGAGTTCGGAATCCGTGGGGAAACCTTGATACGGTGCATGGATTCTTGCATGGGAGACTGCTTCTGAACCTGCCTGATGATGGGAAGAGCGCGCGTCCGGGCCTCGTTATGGGACGCGCGCGCCTCTGATGAGTATGTCGGGGGCGCGCGCCTGGCGCATAAGTTCAGCATATTTAAACAGGCTGTTCGCTGTTTTCGGCCAGTTTTCAAAAATTTGAAGAACCCTCCAAATTCCAAGCCCAATTTTCGTTGAGAAATCACCCCAGAACACTTTCTTGCTGCTCTAGGATCAATTCCGTCAAAGAAACGATGTCGGATCGTCAGCAATCACCTCCGTTTGAGATGCCACAGGGCGAGGAGCCCGAGATTGGGGTTGAAGCCATGGACCCGAGCTTGCTTACTTTCCGGCCTCATACTTTCTCACTTCGTGACTTCGGGTTTGGTAAGAATGCCTCACCTTTCTTGTCGATTCGGATTTCATGAAGTTCTGTTTTCTTTATCCGAAATATTGGCTGCAGCAGCTTTATCGATCATTCTTTGCATGCTGTTTGTTGCTGCTGATTTGTTGTAAGAAGCATGTTGGGGTGCCCATTTTCATGTTCACATACTTGCTTGTACATTGTTCTGTCATTGAAATCTCTATGTTGAGTTCATCCATTTTCTAGCAGTCATGCTGATGAAATTTTTGCTGTTCCTTCTTTCCCTTTTAGGAGTGGACCCGTCTGGCAGAGATTCGCGGTGGGGCCCATGGGACCATCTCTATATGGAAGAGGTTGCTTGAGAATGTTCGGGCCCGAGTCACAGGGACTCATTTTGGTCTTTTTGTCACTAGCCTCCCAGCTTTGAAGAATGACCCCGATGTGGTCCAGGCATTGAGGGAAAGATGGTGGGACACCACCCACACCTTCCACTTACCCATGGGCGAAGTGACTATGACGCCTACTGATTTCACAGCTTTGACGGGCTTTCCGTTCATGGGGATGCCTGTTCCTTTTGGTTTGAGAGGGGCTGTTCGGACTCCCGACGAGTTACTGGCTTTGGTTGACTGCCGGTTCGAGGTTAAGAATTCTCGAGTGACATGGGGGCGAATCCGTGCTTATTTCAGCATCTTGATGGCTGAGGCTCGAGGTGTTACTGCTGATCGGGTTGATGCCGTGGTCCGTTGCTTCATTTGGTACTTGTTATCCCATACTCTGTTTGCCAACGGGGGATCCTCGGCCTCTTTGGCTCTGCTTGACTGTTAGTGGACTTGGACCAGATCGGCCAGTATAACTGGGGCGCAGCGGGCTTGGCTGCTTGTTACCACGGCATGGATTTGACCAGCTGCTCGACCACCAGCTCTGTTACAGGCTTCAGCTTGCTGTGGGAGGTATACCACTTACTGTCCCTTTTATATTCTCCTTGCCTTGGTCATAACTGCCTTTTTCGTTGACCGTCATTAACTTTGTTTCTGCCTCTTGTCTACAGCTTGGGCTTTTGCTATCCTGAATCTGAGGGATTTCAAGATTGCCAAGGAAGGCCAGCCCCAGTATCCGGACTGCGCACGGTGGGCGTACAAGGAGAGGAATGTGAAGACTGGCACGAACCCCATTAGTCTTACTTCGGCCCGACGGCATTTGGACACCTTGAGGCCTGAGTCCATTGCCTTCTCTTTGTATCCGTGGAGATCAGTTCAGCACTGGTTTGAGCATACTCTCATTCCTACCCGTTCTCGGCTTTTGATGAGTTCGGGTGAGTGTATGGCTCTGTACTTGGGAGATAGGGTATTTTGGCAGCATGGTACCCAGGTGACAGACTTTTACACCCCCCCCCCGTCCTGCAGTTCCGGACGTTCCTCCTTTCTGCCCTCGTAACTGGAGGTCACTTTCAGAGGCTGATCGCGCGGCGTATATGGTAGGAGTTGATGCCGTCCCTTATATTCACTTGGATCAGGATTATGGCCTCTTCAGGGAGAACAACTTGATGCAGGGCTTTATGTTTGCCGATCCGAGGAGATCACAGGCTGCTCCTTCGACCTCCGCTCGGTTTTATACTACCGGTGCCGGGTATTGTTTTGTCCTCATTTGCCTCCTCCTTATTACACTTATTCCAACTTCGGGGTCTTTGAGGAGCAGAGGGAGATTGTTCCCGAGGATATGTCACCGGAGAGAGAGCTCCGCTCAGGCTGCTGTGGTATGTTTTTCTGACCATCTTTGCATTTCTCAGTTCCAGTCTTGTTTTCTGTCCTTTGTATTGATGTAATTTCCTTTCCTGTTCTTTGTTGCAACAGGTGCCCGTGGCTGCTTATAGGCACTTGGGTAGGCAGAACAAAGGATGAGGTGGAGGCTCCGTCAGCTGGAGGAGAGGGTGCTGGAGCTGTGCAGGGATATTGCTGCCATGACTAGAGGTGCTGCTGGTGCTGTCTCTGGTGCTGCGAGAGGAGCTGCCCGAGGTGCTCGGTGCATGGGACGAGGCTGCAGGGATGCTGCACTGGACATTGATGAGGCTGTCTCTTCGGCGAGGCAGTCGTTGAGCAGGAGTCTGAGCCACGCAGGTAGCCATAGTAGAGTCTGAGCCGAGAGGGTAGCCAGAGCCGGGGTGGCGCCAGTTCATCAGGGAGAGCTGCCAAGAGGACCCGTCTTGATGTTGTGCTTGAGACATCTGAGTCTGAGGATGATGATGACTGTTAGGATTCATTGTTAGTACACCCACCTTAATTTGATTGATCCATACCACGTGTCTTTTATGGACTTTAGGACCGCATGTAATGAAGTTCTACTTCAATTTTTAGATAAGTCCATTTCTAGATTTTTCGTTTTCTAGGCTGAGTATAATTCGGTTGTATCATTAGCGGTTTAGTGCTTCAAGCCGTCATCTTGAGAATGCCAGCATGGAGCTCTTCAATTTTCATCAAACCGCAGTTTGCATGTTTGATGAAACCGCACATCAAGACCATTCTTCAAACCGCCCCTATGCTTGGTGAAACCGCAGAGCAGTTATTGAAGAATTAAAGAGATGTCATTTATTCCTTAGACAAACATTCCCTTTTTGACCGTATAAGGATGTTGTTATGTCATGTCAAAATAACTCTAAGTTAACTTGGAGTTTCTGCAAGGAATGTCGGTTTGTCCATCAGTTTGAATTGTTTACCGTTAGTCCTTTCTGCAACAAAGGACAATTGTCAGGTAGTGGTGCAACAACTACCTAGGACTACAAGACAAAACCAAGGACGAAAATGACAGCTCAACCAATGGGATTTCGACAGCACTGTACCCTTCAGATTTGATTCAAATCCTTACCCAACGGTCACAAGGGTGCTCTGCTATAAATAGCCTTCATTATTCAACAATGAAGTTGCTGAGCTTCAAGAGATTCATTCCCAAGTATTCAAGTTTGCTTTGAAGAGTAAACCCAGATATTCATATCTTCAAACCATCTCCATTGCAAACCCAGTTCTTCATCAAAGCTTCAAGCCTAACAACCATTCATACTTAGCCTTTACACCAAAAGAATTCCATTTGCTCAACCATCATTTAGATACTTAGAGCATTTGATTTCTTTTCACACACACACACCCGATTTATATGATCACATAGATTATATACTTCAAAAACACCGGTTGTTATTATAGCTTAGGTTAGACTTATTGTTTAGAGTTTAGATTCATCTTGTAAAACTCCTCTAAATTAATACAAGTCTTATAGCTATTGAAATCCTAGACTAACCATCTAGGTAGAGGACGTAGTTCATTTAAGAACGAACCTCTTCAATTTGTGTGTTTGATCTTTATTTTCTGTCTTGATATTTATCTTTCTTGTTTGTGGTCTTGAACTTGCTTCCATACACGAAATGACTTGAAAGATGAATTGTGTTTCCTTTAAACTTTAAGTTTAACTATTCGTTGCATCATAGTGTTTTCTCAAACCCGAGTCAATCTTCCCAACTCTTTAACTAACCAATTTGGCCAAACCGCAAACTCCGCTGTGCATTTTATCAGTACGGTTCTTGTGCCTTGAACCGCAGTTGGCCAAACTGATAAGTACTCGGTTGATTTTAAGGGTATTTTCGAAAAAGTTTTGGACCGCTATTCACCCCCCCCTCTAGCGGTTTTACCCTTGTTGCCCTCTGGGACCAACAATGACGAT